>FR989988.1:7500000-8750000 GCA_905404265.1 Fabriciana adippe
TTATTGAAAAGTATAATTATGTGATTTAGGAAAGATTTAAAATGTTAATCTATTATATATTATTTCTTTCAGACAATACTCCCTCTTCACCACCTTTACAGCCTATATTTATTTCAGTAGACCCACAGAGGGATACACCAGAAATTGTTGGAAAGTAAGTCTCTAATTTTTTAAATGACATTTACTACCTTAACTATTATTAGATATTGAGTGTATAACTAAGTATTTATTTTTTAGTAATTTATATTAGTTTTGACATTATTTCACTATTATTTATAAGGTACTGCAAGGAGTTCACCCCACGGCTGCTTGGGCTAACTGGAACTAAAGAACAAGTTCAACAAGCTTGTAAATCATATAGGGTATACTTTAGTTCAGGTCCACAAGATGCTGATGATGATTATATTGTAAGTATTAAATATATATATCATTTCTCTTAATATATCATAAATATATATGTATATCAAAAATATATTTGTCCAGCCAAATAAATTGATGAAAAGAAGCGAATCTCGAAATGAAAGATCATAAACCTTATATAAATAAGATATTGTATTAATAATCACATTGTTAGACCAAATGTCTGATACAGTAAGTTTTATTTAGATAACGATTATAATATAAAAAAAAAATTAAAAACATATATTTCTCTTGATACTACTTTACCTCCACTCTATAAGCATTTTGAAAAAAAATAGCTTACATCTATATATCAGGATATAAGCTTACAGTGTGAAGATGTAACAAACTAACTTTTTCACTCACAAAGTTTTCATTTATAATATTAGTGTGATTTTTTTATCTAATGGGTTTAATTTAACCCATTATTTATAACTCATAAGTTTGTATTTGTGTATTACAGGTGGATCACACAATTATAATATACTTGGTAGATCCAGATGGAGAGTTCGTAGATTATTATGGACAGAATAGAAATGCAAAGGAAATCCACGAATCAATGCTTGTAAATATTAAAAAATATGAACTTTCAAAAAAATCTTCATGGTTTTGAATTGAATGGCATACATACAGCATTTACTTAGCATTTTAGTTATATTCCAAATAAATTTAACATTTATTTATTATATTAAACCTTGTTTTATTATAAACTAGTGACTTATTCTCGCTTCGCTTGGGTACATACTAAGGAACGTTTTTAATCAATGAAAATAGTTGTTGTGAGTATAATTACCTATAGCATGTATGTGTATAAAGTTTTTTTTGGCAAAACATATTTAACTGAAGTTTGCGTACAGAAACTACGGTAAGTCACAAGACCGGGTTTATATGCAGGCATTTTACGCAGCGGGCATAAGAAAATTTTTTTTAGTATTTCTGTACTCAAAGTTCAGTTGGCCTCAAAGAGTCTTTTGATCACAAAAAAAAAATAGGACCGTTTGGCAACAAAAAATATTTTGAGTTGATTAAACGTTTTTCCGTACAAAATATATGGGAAAAGATTTTGGCGATTTCTGTCATTTCTAGTACTCATACCTTAAATGGTCCCATAGAGTCTTTTGATCCCTACATGAAACGCTTGACATAAAATATTTTTTTTTGGTATTTTAGCATTTTTCTCACTGACTGTAAATTTTTTCCAAAATCTGTGAATGCAGTTCAGAATATCTAAAAAGGTTATGGATGGTCTCCTAGGAACGTTTTCCTGTAACTATAGTATTTAAGGTACCTGCCCTTACTGTCCCGTTTCAAAAATCCACTCTGTATATAGATGAGCGACTTGCGCTCCAAATAAATTTAGGATTTTCCAATAAAAATGAGATTTTACTGCACTAAATATGTTAATATTTAACTGGTAGTAAGTTTTTGTGTAATGAATCATTGAAATAAAAGAATAAGTCGACCAAGACATTTTCCTGTAGTAAAAGGTATATACTAAATGTTGACCCGAGTAATGTTATCACTACACAAAATTAACTTGTTATTTTTTAATTAATTTATTATTTAGTTCAAATCCGTTTAGTACTTCTTGCGTGAAAATCAAACAGGTAAATACGGACAAACATACAAAAATTTCAACGATTTTATGGGGGTCTATATTATTCTGTACACATGTAATGATTACAGTTTAAAATAAATATTTCATGTAAAGATTTGTCTTTGTTACTATTGATTATATGTATAGATTCCATTTAAATGACGATAAAAAAGGTCAGTTGCAACAATTATGAATGAATCTTAATTAATCAAAATATTTATGCTCTCTATTAAAGATGATAGTTTCCTATTTTGAGCCGTGCTCAAGGCTCACCTATACATTTCGCAACTTCGCACGTTTTATTGTTTGCTTGTCGTGTCCCTTCGAAAGCTTTCGCGCAAGAATCTCTGAACATACTATGTATATTCTCATTTATTCGAATATGGAGTATAGACGAACATAATTAAATTATGTGTACGAGTACTTATTTTTTTTAGTTTAAAAGAAGGTACATCCATGCAAATTGAACTGAAAAAAACCTTCGGTTTTCATAGTATCTATACGAAATACTATGAAACACAAGTATCCTTTGCTGGCATTTTATAATAGCAACAGCTGGTATTTTATAATAAATACAAACGTGGTATGAAATGAAGTACGATCCAAGAGCTTTCTTATCACACTTATGACATGTCCTTTTACTTACAATTTAAAGATTGCTGCTTTAAACTTATTATGTTAAAGGTTTTTCGACATTTTTTTTTAAATAAAAGCACTGATTATGTATAACTTATTATTCTTAAAATTTATTATATTTTAATATTTACAAAAATAACATTCTGAATTGTAGATAAGTTATAATTTAAAAATTTGCAGTCATTTTACTAGTTATTTTTCTAATAGTGATTTGTCCCTCAGATGTATGAATTTGAACCAAGCTTTGATCCAACTGGTAAAGTTTCACCGTCGTACCGTCTAGTACTGATGACGAGGATATATTTACACCTTGCTCATTAACAGTCACTAAGTTTACATCATTTATTTCACTATTTCTATAGTTTTCGTGTTCATTTCCTTGAAAATTTAAATTGTTTTGTCCATTATCAACAACAACGAGTTCAGTCTTCATATTGCTATCATCTTGTAATATTAGCTCTCCTGATACTTCTAAAGGAATTTCTTCTGTCACTAAAATATCTTTATTCATATTTTCACGGCTAAGATTCAATTCCGTCCTATTATTGATATCATTTGAATCATTTTCTGTAAAAATAATATTGTCGTCGATCACCAACGGTAGTTGGGGGACCATCACAAGACTTTTATTTTTCATTTTAATATCTCTTTCGTGTAGTCTCAGATGCTTAGCCAAGTAACTTTTTCTTTTAAATTTTTCTGAACAGACGGCACATTCATACGCCTTTTCACCTGTATAACAGAAAATGTTATTAACTCGATACAATTTATAAACTAAGAGAATTAAAGTCAACTTGATTAACTTGATTAACTTGAATAACTATAAAGCTGTATTGAAAATTGTAAATATTATGTTACTTGCATAAAACATCAATGATTGATCAACTTATTGTAATATATCATTATTGGAGAATACTAGGTTACACAGAATTAGCACGCTGACGTGAAGTGGGCGGGTCTTGTCACGTGTTAGTGGAGACCGAGTTTAGGCAAGTGTAGTGTGGGGCGCTCTGCAGCACGATGGACACATGACCTAGAAGCGGATGGAAGCGGGCTGCCCAGGACCGATATAGTTGAAGGTTATTAAAGGAGACCTTCGTTCAGCTCCTGTCTAGCCAGGTAAGACGGCTAAGACGGGCGAGGTTCCGTTGGGTTTTAGTGAGTAGTACCAACTTCTACATAAACACCATGTATGTATACAGGTGGAATGCTGGATGCGTAAATGCGTTTCCCTACGCTAGCGATGCGCGAATATCAATGATTCCAGTCGAATAATTCGACTTATGCGAATGAGTTACGAAGTTAGTAACTAATATCTGCTCGACTTTGTCGCTAAGTAGGTATTAGTTGTATTAGTAATACGTTTCCTTTGACTGACAACTTGTATGTATGTTTTATGCACGGCGCACGACCGAATTACACCTCACAGGTAAACTTTTACTAATTAGTAACTACTAAGTAATAGTAACAAGTTTTTTTTTTTTTCGGCGCCAAATGATCCATTCGTTCGTATTTCATTTCAAACTGGCGAGTGGCGACTGAGTCGCAGTCGCTACCAATTTAGTTGTACCGTTAGTAATTACTAATTAGTAATAGTTATTCGATTATTAACATTAGTATATTACTTATATTGAAGTCGAATGTGTAAATTAGTAGTTGTTGATGATTCTATTCATCGGATCATTCGCAGTCGCGCATCGCTACCCTACGCTAATAAGAAAAAAACCCCTTCTTCCACTAGTAGACGCCGACCGTTTGCCGAAGTCCGCAACGTACCGGTGTGCATGAGGCAGTGGTCGCGCAGCCGCGCCGCGTTCGCGAAGGCCTTGGGGCAGGCGCAGCACGCGAACGGCCTCTCGCCGCTGTGCTGCCGTAGGTGCGTGCGGATGTCGGTGCGCGCGAACCTAGCGAGTTTATTACATTCACTTATTATACTTCTTAATTAATTGCCTCTATGGTGTAGTGGGCAATGGCTAGCATGTACGGCTGCACTTCAAGAGGTCCTGGGTTCGAGTCCCAGGGCAGCCCAAGTTGTTGTTGAAGTACATTTTAGGATTGAAGCATTTTCATCCGAACTACCTACTTTTTGACACAAAATTTCAATTTCGAACAGTTTTCACGAACTTCGTATGTGTGTAAAAAGTAATAGGTTCTTTTTTACACACATATATCATATAAGTATAAAAAATTATATTAGAATCGCCGATTGTAACGAAACTACTACCAAATGCTAAAGTTGTAAATAAATTTTTATAGTGAACGGTTGTCATGTTATAGCGCAGTAGTGCCATCTGGTAGATAGTTGCAGTTATACCCGTTAACCCTAGCTGTTTCCCGATTGTCATATAAGAGTCGAATGAGCTTCACCCACGTCTCCCCGGCCAAGAGGCCTTCGTTAGAGGCCTGTGTTTGAGATTGGTGAATGATAGGGAGTGGACTGTATAAAATAATTGTATTAATTTGAATATTGAATGGATAATGGTATAACGCGAGACGCGAGGTAGCCGCCGGTGAATCCGAAGTGGTGCCCCGCCGGCGCACCCGCAGTAGCTTGACGCCGCCCTCTCCTCGTCCCTCGGAACCACGTCCGAGCGATGCGCGAACACCTGTATGGATTGGCAGAGCGTGGTCACATCAACCTACCTCTTGCCACAAATAGGGCAGCTATAGGGCTTCTCGCCGGTGTGCGTGCGGCGGTGGCTGGTCAGCGACGAGCCAGAAGTGAACTTGCGTCCGCATATATCACACGAATATGGCTTCTCACCTTGTAACATTTAAATATGTTCAAAACGATGGGCAAATAGAGTATTATCGTAGTGCGTATCTCAGCTAGATCTACTCCTAGCCATTGAGGCAGTTAAGGTAGTGTGCTGAGTGCGAGTTTTCACAAAAAAATCGATTTACTGCGCTGCGTTAATCGTGTAAAGGTCAATTTCATCACACTTTGTTAGATTTTATCGATTCATCAATCAAAATCATTAGATTATGAACGTCAATTATGCTATCGATTAGTTAATTCTTTTAATAATTTGTAACATTAATAACAAAACTATGCTCACATCACTTCGTAGTCATAAGCATGTTTATTATGTGGTCCTTTTAGAATGCAGGTAAATATTTCAAAAGACTTTCGTTTTCAGTTACATTTTCATTTTGTAATAATTATATTTTAATTTATTGGTATTTATAAACATTGATTAGCTAACTACTCATTTATAACAACTTGAAATTGCCCCTAAAAAAAAAGGGAAAGTGATGTCTGTTTTTATCACTAGATGGCGTGGTTTTAATTTCTTATATTATATCCGTTGAAAACTGTTCTATAAGTTGAAAACATAGCACTACACACAGTTCCAGCAGTAGTAGATGCACGTACCTGTATGAGTACGCATATGCAGCTTGAGATTCGAGTTCTGTATGAAGGTCTTGCCGCATACGGAGCACACGTAGGGTTTCTCCCCGGTGTGCGTGCGGTGGTGCGTGTTGCGAGTTGACTCGTGGCGGAACCTTTTAGTTATATTATTAGTATTATTTTATATAGAATATCATCGTACATTTTTATAATAAATATAGGTAGGTACTATAGGTAGGATTATGTAAGGTTTTGAATTTTTATAATTGTAATTTCCAGAGGTTAATTGTAACATTCCAAAATTACACAAATAAGTTAATAAATGTACCTAAATCATAAATCATAAGCTATTTTCAACGGTTTCAAACAGCTTGACATACTGTAGAAAAATGAGAATTATAATAATCAGTACAAATAGTATACATGCGAAAGGGTATTTGGTGGTTACAACCAACACTTTATATTTTTCATAGCACCAATAGTCTCTAACTACTACTAGCATTCTTGTGACATATGGGCAGACGGATATTACAAAATTGGATATAAAACTATATGTATAAACTAAAACGTGTGAGGTGTTTGACATATGTGTGTATGACCGACCGCTTGTCGCAGTAGGCGCAGGCGTACTGCTTGAGGTCGGAGTGCACGCGGCGGTGCGAGGCCAGCAGGCGGCGCGAGGGGAAGGCCTTGCCGCACGCGTCGCAGGCGCAGGGCCGCGCGCCCGTGTGCCGCGCCATGTGCACGCCCAGCTGGCTGCCGTCGCTGAACCTGCCCGTACACGTTACATCACCATATACCGATACCTTACTTAGCACATACGAATAAATAACACGTACGTGTATTAAGTGCTACTTTCCTACTAGTACTTGTGGTTTACTGCGGTCGTGGTCGAGTGCAAAAGCAATCCGACGGGGGTGGTCCCATTGGGTTTTAGTGGGTAGTACTGGCTTTTCTATTGGCTGAGTCCTACACCTGTGTGTATGCAGGTGGTAAGCGTAAATGCATTTCCCAACGTAAAAAATAGGTATTAAAATCCAGGACCTCCGGATCTGCAGCCGTAACTGCTAGCCCTTAGGCTACGTTATTTTATAATATATATACCTATCAAATCACCTTTTGTCACATATTTCGCAGCGAAACCTCTTCTCGGGCTCCTCGCCGGTGTGCACGCGCGTGTGTCGCTTCAGCCCGCACAGCTCTACGAACGTCTTGTCGCAGCGCTCGCACGCGTAGCGCTTCGACTCCATGTGCCTTTGTATGTGCCGGCGGAACCTGTTGCGCTCTGTAATATAATTGTTTCATTGGACTATGAAGTACCCCTTACAGTATTAGCAGTCTACTTATCTATACTATCGTGGGTTCATCGCTGACCAGCCACCGCCGCTCGTACACCGGCTAGAAACCCTACATCTATCCTATTTGTGACAAGAGGTAGGTGGATATAACCACACTTTTAGAGTAATCCATACAGTCCTCTAATGAAGGCCGGGGGAGACTTGGGTGAGGCGCATTCGATTATTATGTATAAATTTTATATGACAGTTCAGAAACGGCTTAGTTAACGGAACGGCGGTAATAAACCTGGTATTTCATAAACTTTTTCAAAGATTGGTAAAAAAACTAAGCCTTGTTTAAAGTTTTATTAAACACTTCCCGACCTTGTCGAGCTTACGATACATTATAACAACTGCACCAGCGCTCTTAACGGCTAACGCCTCATCTTAGTGTCATAGTCGTTGTGATATTGAGCATTAAGCGTTTAGTGTGGTCCTACTATGAGGAAATAACGGTTTATAATTTATATGTTTTGTGGTCATAGTATAAGTTTAATATATTTACCTGTAAATTCCTTTGAGCATCTATTGCACGTCCAGTTACTACCCTCTATATGTAAAGCGGAATGTATTTGAAGGTCACTCTCGCATATGAACGAATCTTTGCACTTTGGACAGCCATATGGCTTCTTAACCTTACTGTTATTACTTCGACACTTCTTTAGATGAGCTTTTAAAGATTTTGTTTTTACAAATTTCTGAAAATAAATGATTTAGTTATATATACATATTTTGTTACATACCTAATATCATATTATATTTGAGGATTACATTATGATAATATTATATAAAAAATTGTTTGTTTGTAATTGATAAACTGAGAAACTACAAAACCGATTGCAGTAATATTTTTGCTAATAGATAGGCAACATTATCCCAGAGTGCTATATATAGGTTATAAATTTTATATATTTATTTAAGCCGGAAAAATACAACGTTCCTTGCGCTCCCTGTTTAACGATATGAAAAAATTATAATTGTGATAAAAATAAACACAATGTAGGTATGTCAAATATGTAATTCGCTCGTTAGTTTAAAAATAATTGATAAAGTATTATATTTTTGGCTAATTATTAAAATAGTAACATTTATTTCGATTTCGTATCGGAATAAATCACACACATCCGTCTATTTAGACAAAAATAAATGTCTGAAGAATAGCCCGAATTAGGGCCATAGAATTTTTTTGGATGTGATAAAACTGCCTTGTCATTGATGACTACTTGGTACGCGTTAGGTAGGTACATAAGTTATGTAACATAACGCATAACGTACGTAAGCCAATACGAAATTAGGATTCCGAAAAGATCCATTTTACGACAATTACTGTGCAACATTGCGTACGACGCGGATTAGAGTTAAAACAAAATAAATGACTATCTAATTTTGCAATATGGCGCAATCGTCTTCATGAGAAATGGTTTGCACAAAAACGTGTCGTAAAAGTTCTGTCAGTCTTCGAAGGCTGAGGAGGAAGCGACGACGAACCTATACCAATCAACTTACGGAGATAATGACCGTAATTAATTTTAAAATGTCACACTGAGCAGAAGACACTGGTATTTGGTAAGTCGAGCGACAGATTCTGGCCAGAGACCGCTGTGAATTGTCTTTGCCTTCCTACTTCGATGCTCGGGGCTAAAGAAATGGGGGTTCCCTCGAATTAATAGCGAACGTATAAAACGAGTCGAGAGTGTGAGGGAGAATGACACTTTCCACCCTCTTTTTCCGCCAAGAAATCCTTTACATCCTGTGGCACACCTCGTACATCGGAGAGCACATAAAATAGTAGGTGTTGGGCTTGAACTATCATCGCGTGTGTCGAATTACATTCGGAAAATATACTTATCCCAACCTTCACGTTGCAGGTAACCTTATGGTAACTAGTTGATTGCGACTCGCGTGATTGTATGTTTTATTCTGAACTAGCGTGTTCCTGCGGCTCCACTGCGTAGTTGAATTATGTATCACTATAACTTTATAAATTATAGCCTATGTGTTACTCTGATGTATGATATGTATTACTGTAAACTTTCAACAAAATTCGTTCAAGTCTTTTTTGCCTGAAATCGAAACAACATGCATCCATAGATCCTCAAAAAGTTTCGCGTTAATAAGTAGGATAAAATTTTGAGTACGTCGTTGCTTTTTTTAATTGCAAATAAGTGGTTTGTGGTCATCAAGAGCATTTGGGCAGAGTTGAATTAATCATGCTGGGAGCCTCTTGGTAATGCAATTCTTGGGGCCCTTTTACCATTTTCTAACTTATTGAAATACATTTTTTCGTAATTACGCTATTATTCATTCATTCACATCCTCATCCAATTTTTTTTTAAATTAAATTTTTAGTCAATGAAACATTTTGAAAGTTTTTTCTCGGTGTGTGGGGCTTCTAGTCGATGCGAGGCCCCTAGGTAGTTGCCTACACTGCCTTATGGATAATTCGGCCTTGCTTTTGGGTTTTAGTTGTGAATGTTATACAGGCTATGAAATAATTATGTAGTACTAGTGGTGTGCCGCTCAACTAAGTTGCACCCATATAATGATTTTTTTCTTTACTTAATTCACATATATCATCTTACAAATAGATTATTTATGTAAAATGTTCATTAATTATAATATTTGTAGATAATCTCTCTTTATACTATTGAAAACCATATGAAAGTTATTATAGCGCTTTTTGAGATTAGCTCAAACAAAAAAAAATGTTACTTTATACTAAGTTCAATATCTTACCTTAGAGCACGTGTCACAATTAAGCTGTCTTCTTTTTACTTTACTATCCTTTAGTGTTGCCTTCTTCCGAAGTAAAGACTTTAAATCTGAAAAGTGCATATGAGCAGATTAAACTAGACACTATTACTTAACTTCATTTTTATTTATCTGTCATTAAGCTGAAACAAATTTGCAGCTTGTTGCAATTCCGTGTATATGTGGACTTTTATCTATTATCGTTTCTATAATTTTTTCAATAAATTCTTTTGTTTTTATAGACATAATACATTATGATGTTAGTCTGAGAAAAGCAAACTTGGGTCACTAATTTGACCTTTTCACCTCTAAATAAAACTTCACACCTTTCATTTCTTTTGACATCCATTTTCTGAAAAAACAAACAATAATATAGTAGAATATTTTACAAAGATAAAAAAACCATACAGTGAAAAGTTTATAGAAAAATAATTAGACTACCTTTTGACATATTCTTCTTTAATATTTTCAGCAGAATCACTAAGAAAAAGCTCTTCCTCTAAGTATTCTATTTCTGTAAATATTATTATGTATTTTAGTGCATAATATAATTTACATTCATATTATTTATTTACTACTTCCAATTTATTGGAGAAAAATTCTTAAGTTTTAAAGTAAGTTAAATTGTTTACTTTTAAAGTAAGATTTTATAATAAAAATAAATATGAATTAAAAGAATATTCATTTTCATAATAGACAAATAGGCTGTTAAGTTTTAAATATTTCTTAACACGTTAACAGTCCGGTGTACCGTATGTGGTACACGGGGAGCGGTTCCGCCGAGTTCGTGTACCCTATGAGGCACACGAGCCCCGAGTTACTTTAAGGACCCTTGGACCACGTACTTGTCAAAATAGTTAGTGTTTTGTTTGTGGACTTAAGGCCAAGGATCTAATGAACAGAAAAAGTCAAAAACATGTCATATTTTTTTTAAATTGTTGCTATAATAACACAAAATAAAACAACCTAGTAAAAAATAAACAAAATTTTATTGGTGAACTTGAAATTTAGAAAAACAAACAATACAATATGCATTTTTGCAAATTTTACATTGCGTTGAAATCCTTTTGGCTTTGGCCGTGCGTATGGAGTAAGTTGAACTTCATCAAGAAGGTTTTGGTAGCCATCTGGGGATGTAGTTCTGGAAGACTGACCTGGAACACTTCTATGCTGCACTTCTCTTGCAATATTTTCTACTGATTCCTCAATCTCTGGTCCGACTTCTAAACATACTTCCTCATCTTCATCGTCTCTTGGTCTTCTTCCTGATCCAATAATTCCATGACCTCATCTTTACCATCAGAATCTTCTAAGATTCTTCTTATGTATGCGTTTGTTATTGTTCTTGACATCCCAACACTTTAAAAATATTCAGCAAAAATAAAAACACTTTCACGTAAGTAAAAAATCGTGAACGCGAAGATTACCACAAAATATTGTGAATCTACCTTTTATTCATACAATCATTATTATGATTGAGGGTAGGGGAATATTTTTCTGCCACAGTATGCATTATGTTACCTAATTCATTGTCTATAGTCAATAAACTAAACATACATGTCTACTGACACATTCATGAGTCCTTGGTACACGCTAAGGGTACACGGTAATTTTAATTAATAAGTCCGTGTACATCCGAGGTATATCCGAGGTCAGTGACCTATATTTTGTTATTTTTATTCATCAGTCGATAAGTGGACATCGAATAATGGCCAAAAAATATATAACCACACAGGGACATATGTCGTGCTTTGGAACGCTTGTATGGGGATTGTTAACGTGTTAAAGATTATTAATGATGTATAATTAATTTTTAATATGGATTTTATAAAACTGAATGGTTTCTAACTTAAATTAAAACAATAATAAATAAAAAGTGAAATGTTTTATAACCTTCGTGGTCTTCATTTCCATCTATTGCTTGTGTGGGTTTGACGTCTATCCAGTATTCATTATTGACTAGTTCATTTTTAATGTTGTATACAGGAAAATTCTCAGCATTATTTTCTATTTTTATATCATCGAGTATTGTCTGTGTCTCTCTATCAGCTTTTTTCTGGAATCTAGATAGTAAATAGTTATGTTTAAGAAGCTTCTAAGACTTATTATAAAAATCAAAGCAAAATAAATTACATTTATAAGTTTTTACTAACAAACAAACAAAATAAACAAATAAATAATAAACACTTAGTAAAGGTACTGAATGTAAGTCATTTACCCTCTTCATCATTTGAATTAATACTCTCTTTATTAAAATAGTAATTGAAATACATATCGTCGGCCTAATTCGTTAACCTGCTAAGTGTAGTTTTGCAAAGTTTACAGGACGAAGAAAAAACTGAATTATATCATTTCATTTTTAGATATCAAAATTCTAAAAATACCGTTGGTTCCTATAACTTTCCTTGATATTTTGAAAGTGATAATAGTTGTATATCTTATGCACAGCTCAGTAAATTAAAGAAAACAATTTTTTAGCAGCTTTTCGTTGTGAAGATCCAATTTGGTTAAGGACATAGCAGTTTTTAGATTTAAGTATGTAGGTATGGAATATAAATTAGTGAAGACGTTTTTAATCAGATCAATGCAATTAGCATATTAAATATTAGAAAATGACACATAAACAATATTCTAAATACTTTAAAATAACAACCTTCAAAAATTTGTCATTTCAATCTGAAATTTTGGTAAAATATAAAATTGTTACTGTTACCCTACATCATCCCGCAAAAATAGGCCAATTTAGATCAAATTTGTCCCATTCATCTCACCATCTAGTTCGTGGTCTGCCGTAACACCGCCTTCCTGTCTCAGGGTTCCACTTTGTGGTCACTTTGGCCCACAGTTCTGCAGACATATGGCAGACATGGCCAGCCCAGTCCTATTTAAGATTTTTGGCTTTTTAAGCCACGTCAGTGATTTGTGTTTTGGAGCGTAGTGTAACGTTTCGAACTTTATCAGTTAATTTAACGCCTAAAATGCTACGCTTTATTATACGTTGGTAAATTCTGAGTTTTAACATCTGAGTGTCTGTCAAAGACCAAGTCTGAGCTCCGTATGTCAGTATGGGAAGTATGCACTTATTCTGAAGTTGTCGCTTTAGTGACAATGGAAGGTCACCCTTCATAAGATCTTTCATGGACGAGTAGCTCCTCCCGACATTTTCAATTCTTCTTGATAGGTCTTTGTCTTGTCTGGAATAAAAAGAAACTATCTGGCCCAAATGGATATACTCTTGAATATACTGTGCTTCCTCTCCGTTCACTTTAAGGCGGTTCTGGGTGCTATTAGACATCAGCTTGGTCTTCAATATATTCATCTTCAGTCCAACCTCAAAGCTTACATCACTAAGTTGTTGTAACATTAGCTCCAGTCTTTTCGCTGTTGAAGAAAACAAGACAATATCGTCAGCAAAGCAAAAGTTAGTTAACTGCGCTCCACCGACATCAATGCCTTCGCGTTCCCAGCTAGGTGCCAGTTTTTTGAAAACTTCATCTAATGCGCTCGTAAAAAGATTAGGTGACTCCTTGCTTAACACCTTTTTGAATATGTAAAGAAAGACCGATTGTGTGTTTTGATGCTAGTTGTGCTATGGACGTATATAATTTGGAGCAAATTTATGTGGGTAAATTCTATTTTTTGGCAATGAAGAACATTAAAAACAGCATTATGTGATATGCTATCAAACGCTTTTGAATAATCGACGAAGACGAGGTAGGTCTACAATGGTATATTGAATTCTTGATGTTTTTCCATGATTTCATTAATAGCTCGATAAAGTTGTAATTTAATTTAATTTCTTCTCATTGGTACTACTCATGAGGTACATAAATTGTCATAATATGCATGATAGTTAGATGGAAGAGTCTTTTATATTTCCTGCAAGTCCTCAAACTTCCGTGCAGCAATTTTACATCGAGTCTGGTGCAACTGCGTTCAGTCACTAATCTCACAAGGATTACATTGTAATGACCTCCTCTGTGGTAAAGGTCGCCATTCATTCTTATTCTGTTTTATAAAGAATCTAAAATAATAAATCGATCGAATCTAAAATATTTAACTATAAATCATGATAAAACTTTGAACTATGCCACAGCGCACGTGAGTCAGTGAACATTTTCGTCAAAAACTGAGGCCTCTATAGGACTTAGCAGTTTTTCTTTGTGTAAATATGCTATTAAACTGAAAGCAGGTTTTCGGGCGTGATATTTCTAAGCTTTCTATATTGATATCGTCGCTATTCCTTTAACATAATGTAGGTAATCGTCTTAACTTTTTGACCGGCATAAAAAGTAAAATTGCTCAAAAATGGACTTAGCAGGTTAACGAGTTAGGCCGACGATATTATGTTATACTCAAAGTGATGATGATGTCCTACTGACCAATTCCGGCCAGGGCGGCCAATCTCATTGAGACTAGCCAACTGCGCAGGAGATATTATAGTGCACAAGTGTACGCCCAGACACAAGTGCACTCTCTATCCTGTCACTCTCATACTTTGGTGGGACAACTATTCGACACGACCGGTGAGAGTTAAGGCGCAGGACCGACGGCTTTACGTGCTCTCCGAGGCACGGGGATGAAACACTGTCAACTTCCGAACTCCGGGCTGCAACTGAGGCTTACTAGACAGAAAGACTCAATAACTAAACTTGGCCCAGCCCAGGACTTGAACCCAGGACCTCCGGGTGTGCAGCCGTACATGCTAACCACTACACCACTGAGGCAGTTATACTCAAAATAATACCAGTCTATAAAACAATACAGTCATCCAACGAAGCCGTCTAGACAGGGCAATCGTGCGGGGTGTGAGAGGTGAGACGCGGGTAGGCGAGCCCGAGCTGCATACATTTCTGCCGCCCGAATTAGTTAGCAGCTCGGGACACGACTTTAAGGGCTATCGCGCGTTTATTTTAATTTGTAAGTGATTAAAATGGTTCACACTACCTGTGCTATAAATATTTTTTGCTAAAATTATTTATTAGGATGAGGATTTTTTACATAATTAAGTTTAATAACAGAAATTTCAAATCCAGTAAATCTAGAAACCAAATATATGTCCGTTGCCCATTTATGATAGGTGATTTGGAAATCTATTAATTGCTAAAAAATTGAAAATAATGATAAATTTATATATAACTAAATTCAATTTGACTTATGTAATATAATTTGCTAGATTTAATTTATTTTTATTATAACTTAATTTATTTCATTCTTATTACCTAGTTATTCATTAAATTAATTATAATGCCACATAGAAATATTCATTCAATCAAATCAAATAATTGTTAAACCAATTGTATATTTTATTTTTTATTAAAGAAATAAAAGGCTTATTATTATTATTATATAAAATTTTGTAAAACTCTATTTGAATTTGCCTCCGCGAAATGCCTTTTTGTATTCTTTGCTATGAAGAACTTCGATAAATAACTAAATAATAATATTATATTTTAATTAAATTACAAAAAAAAACTGTAACAACCCTGCGTATAGCGAAGTACACTACGCGGTGTCGGCTTTTCTTCAAACATCAAAGGCGATAGCCCACTGTTATTTTTTAGTACACTGTGATAATACTATGGATATACAATAAACTTACTTAGGGTAGTTTTGATCAACAGAGCTTTCTGTCTTCATTAATGATGTAAGGTAATTATTAGTATTACAACATTTGACTTTAAATTCATAACAATGAACAATTTCCTCATGACATGTGATACATATTTGCAAGGGGAGATTTCCTTGTGGAGTGATCTAAAAAAAAATATATATTTTTTTATTTATAAATACTTTATTGCACACACAAGGATAATACATAAAATGAAAGAGAAAGAAAGATAACAAAAGGCATGCAAAGGCAGTCTTATTGCTATGAGCAATTTCTTACAGACAACCTCTAGTGAAAGGTTTAATGAAACCGTAAGTAGGATGGTACAATAATATTATATATTAAATACATGCTCAAATATATACATACATAAATAAATAGGACAGATATACATATATACATATAGATACAAAAATACATATATAATAATAATAAATATATATACATATTTTCAGGTATCACATAGAATTGAGTCAGCTGTTTCCCCATAATATATGTACTCAGTCAATGATATCAGAATAAGATAAAAATATTAAAAATGATCATAAAAACTAAACTAGGCTCATAATAACAATTACACAAAAAATAACTAATTTGTGGACTCCATTTAGAAATACTTGGGAGGCTGCATAAAGTGACTTGTTTGGCTAGACATATACTTAGCATTATGCATTAATTTCTTAGCTAGGTGAAGTTTTAATGAAGTTTTTAATGATTCTTTAATACAAGAACATTGTCATTAAATTAAACATATTCTATTTTGATTCTTGAGTAAAGTTTGTATTTATTAATTAATCTCAGTGACTCGGTAAATACCTTTCAGTGAAATAAATTTATTTTATAGCATCTTTGAGAATATTTCAGATTTTAAATTCAGATTAACTATCTACTCACTTTAATTGATGTTATAGATGAAAACATGTCTGCTATTGTATCATGCCCAATTTTAGACATTAATGAAACCATATTATTATCGCTGGTTAAGCATATTCGACAAACAGATTTTATATCAATATTTTGTTCAATTTTACTTATAGATTCATTATATATATCATCAGAGTTTGATTTAATAGAAAAAAAGTTATTATCTATTAATATATTTGTTTGATTTATATCGACAATTGCAGTGAAAGGTATTTCACTTTCCAAATCTAAAGACGACACTGGCTTTGCATTTTCTTCCATAATATATAAATTTTCTTCTCAACACATAATATTTCAATTCATCAAACTTGTTCCAAATATTTTACACAACACTATTTATTTAAATATTAGGTACATTTACATTTTACAACATTTTTAACATCATGGATGACAAACACAGACTATAGTACAGAAATGTTACAATGTTACAATAATAAACATGGATGACAAATAAAATAATAATCATCAATGACTATGACTATGAATATTTTATGTCTCCATCATGGATGACAAATAAAAGTCTCCATAGTCTGTGATTTTATTCGTCTAAGTATTTAGAATACCATAGATGGTTACAAATCACACACTAAGAACAAGATATTACCAAAAAGAAGTTAGCGTTCAATTTTTTTTTTGTACTATGCTATATGCTAATAAATTGCTCTTGAAATGCTTCTCCGAAATCTGCAATTGCTCCACGTTTAAAGTGATTAGTTAATTAATAATTCTTTTTTTAACAATTGCTTACTCAAAAATTAAATTCGCTATAATTCGAGAAATAATCATTTTCTTACCAAAGTTTTTTCGCTCAAAAAATTGCTCTTTAAATGCTCTTTTGAAATCTGCAATTGTTCTACGTCTAAAGTGATTAGTTAATTAAAAATTATTTTTTTTTTTGAAATTGCTTACTCAAATATTAAATTCGCTATAACACGAGAAATAATCATTTTCTTACCAAAGTTTTTCACTCAAAAAATTGCTCTTTAAATGCTCTTTCAAAATATGCAATTGCTCCACGTCTAAAGTAATTATTTAATAATATTTATTTTTTTTCAAATTTCTTGCTCAAAAATTAAAAAACTTTGGTAAAAATTGAATATTTCTCGTGTTTTATTTTATTTTTGAGTATTAGAATTTAATTTTTGAGTAAGTGATTTTTTTTAAAATAATTAATAAATGACTTATCACTTTAAAAGTAGAGCAATTGCAGATTTCGGAGGAGCATTTCAAGAGCAATTTATTAGCATATAGCATAATACAAAAAAAAAAAAAAATTACACACTAACTTCTTTCTGGTCAAGAGTTCCACAGGCTAGTAAAAGTAAGAGATAGGTACCTTTATTTGTCATCTATATTTCAAATCATGCAATCCGATTATTTTGTGTTTAATTTTTTTGTTGTCACTGCAATTTTCAAATGAACCGCCTTAAATGTAAAATTGACACATGTGCAACATACTATATACATACTATATACTACATACATACTATATAATCTAAATATTAATTGAGCTAAAAGAAAATTGTTAGTTTATCAAAAACAAAATAGGCTCTTAGATGATTATAAACGAACATACATTTAATGAATATTAAGAGACTACTAGTAACAAGAAAAATTATAAATTTCGATTGAGGGGACTATTCGAGGCTAAATTTTTATTATATTATTTTTTTAATTAAACAATTTACGGATAAAAAAATATTTATGGCCAACAATCAAGAACAAACGATATGTGAAAATAAAAATTCAAAAATTAGTAAAAAAAACTTGAGGAATCTAATAAAAATTGTTATTTAAAAAAAATACAGGCTCTTTGATAATAGAACAAATGTATTATATTTATGTGAAGATAAAAAAAAATTCGCTTCATACGCTGTTACGTAGTTCCATGGAATACTTTTTAATTATACGGAATATTCTAGCAAATTACATGAGACGCGTACGGTCTAACATATCTATATTACATAAAATAAAACTGTAGAGGTCGGATGTCTGTACATAGAAAAAATGCTAAAAACCGAGTCAGGGGAATATAAGAAGCGAAATTGAACAAAACCCGATTTTTGCAATTGTTTTGTTTCTCTGTCTGTTTGTCTGTTTGTACGGGCTAATCTTCGAAACTGTTGGACCGATTTAAAGAAATTTTGCATGGTGGTACTTATTATACATATCCCCGGTCAATATTTTAGATGCTTTTCATCCCGGAAAATTAAAGAGTTATCGTGGGTTAGCTAAAAAACTATAGTAACTTATACAGCTTAGTAAACAACACTACTGATTGGATTTTAATGAAACTTTACAATAATATAATTCATACATCAGAATAACAAATAAGCTATTAAAATGTACGGTTCCCGTGAGATAGATTTGTTTTGTTTGTCTAGAGGCGAACCCGAGCAAAGCGAGGGTGAGCCGCTAGTTTACGAATATATTTTTAAATTCTTTACATCCATACCATAACTGCAATCGGTCGAATGATTTAGAAATGCGTACGTTACAAACCCTTAAACAAATTTATTTTTATAAATAATATAGGTACTTAAAAATGGTTTATGAATGGAATATTTTAGAAATCCACCAAGTAAACAATATGTGTTACCATGAACCGACATTGATACGTACGGTATACACATTATATTAAATTATTTATTATCAATGTATCTACATACATTATTGTAACTTTATGGCAGATGTTTCAGAAGAGCAAGTATGTAATATATGTATTATTTTGTAGGCTGCAGTCATAAAAATTTTAACTTTAAAATATATTATGAAATTGAAAAAAAAAAAACAGATCTATCCCACGAGAACCGTACATTTTTCCGGGATAAAAATAGTAGCCTCTATGCTACTCCAGACTATAATCTATCTCTGTACCAAATTTCATCTAGATCTGTTCAGCCGTTCTGGCGTGATTGAGTAACAAACATACATCCAAGCATCTAAACTTTCACATTTATAATATTAGTAAGATGTTTTGTCATTTACTAGATTTAATTTATAGTTATTTATATATGAAATGAAATGACTACGTAAAGTCAAAGTAATAAAAAATCTTTCAATTTACATGGAGCCATATTTATAAGCGTTTATTGTGAACAGTAGTTATTTCAAGTAGTATTGTGCCCCTTGAGATAAACCTGACCTATAGTGATAAGGGGTGGAAGGGTCTCGAGCGGGCGGGCCCGGACGATTGCGAGACGGACGGTGACCGGCCGGTGGACAACTTCGCATAATCTGTTTTTGCACCCAGTTGGCTGCATCTTCGCTGGGTCAGTCGCAAAACACTCTATCACCAATATGTTTATTGGCATAACATCTAGTGGTGGCAACGTAAATTCCCACTACGATTACTTGATTTGAACTACTAGAAGAAGGTGAGAAATACATAATATGAGTTTATCGAGGGTCATTTCAGCCATCGTCTTACCAAAGTTTATAAAAAAAGTTTGTGATAACGTCTGATTTTGTTCGCTAATTAGGGAGATTTAGCTAAGACGATGGTTGAGTGTGACGTAGTTTAGTTTGTATACATATAATATGTTTGTGAAATTATGTAACCTAAATAAATATGTAATTGATATTTTCTAAAATTTAAAATGGACTATCCATGAAGAGATTCTTTGAGATTGCTAGGTATAATTAATTTTCAAAAAAATATTACTTTAGAAAAATTTTAAACACACTTTTATTATTTGGTTACAGATAGCGGTTTTATTAATAAGTACTCCATAATTAGCTATAATTACGATAATGGCACTAGATTTCATAGCAGGATGTATTGGTGGTAAGTTGAAATACTAATATATTATTAGAGCACCTTCATCTTAGAGCTCTAGGATTATTAAAACAAAATATTTTATAACTACAGGTTGTGCGGGAATTGTTGCTGGTCATCCCTTAGACACTTTAAAAGTGTATGTTCAGTCAGGTAGGGGTAGCGTGCTGGAATGTGCTAAAGCTCTATTAAAAGGAGGAACATTATCGACTGCATATCGTGGAGTAGGTGCACCTTTGGGCGGAATAGCAGGAATAAATGCTATAGTATTTGGAACTTATGGAAACACAAGACGAGCGCTGCCTAATCCGGACTCTTTGGTGACACATGCAGTTGCCGGTGGAGCCGCAGGAATGCTACAAAGTTTTGCCTGTGCACCAGTTGAACTAGTGAAAACGCGACAACAGTTAGCTAAACCAAACGCGGTTGTACCATCTAGTGCTTGGGGAGAAGCCCGATACATTTTAAGAACTGGTGGATACAAAGGGCTCTTTCGGGGATTAGGAATAACAATACTTCGCGATAGTCCAGCATTTGCAATCTATTTTACATCGTATGAAGCGATGACCCGTGGAGATCAATCAGTTATAAAAGTGTTTGCTGCTGGTGGAATAGCTGGAGCATTGTCGTGGATTTTACTATATCCTGTAGATGTGGTGAAATCGAGGTTACAAGGTGATACAATAGGACGATACTCTGGTGCGTGGGATTGTTTTTTAAAGTCAATACAGGCGGAAGGTTGGCGGTGTATGAGAAGAGGGATTGGTGCCGTAACGTTACGCGCTTTTATCAGTAACGGAGCTTGTTTCACAGCTGTTGCGTGGACGGAACGTGCTTGGCAACGTATTTTAACGAATGAATCCACAAACTTAGTTCAAGCGGCTACTATTAGTGAAGCTGTAAGGTGTGACAATACAGAATATAAATATGATATTTGAAGACATTATTATTCATGGCTCAATATAAAAGTATATTTTTTAATATGAATAAGTATAAAATAATATGTAAGGAATAAGAATTTTGTTGTACAACTCTTGTTTGGCTATTTTTTGTGAACTTTATTTACGTGCACCTATTACTATCGAATATTTATTTATTTGTTAGTTTACTTTTTTTTGTTGTGATTTTACGTATAATTTTTGTAATGAAGATTTCATTATGACATCAGATATGTTCATTTTTATTATAACACTATTTGTTTAAAAATAAATATTTTTGTACTACATATTGAGCTTTTTGGTCTCAATCGAGCAATTCGTAAAAACATCGTAAATAAATCATCGTTACACTTTATTTTTCGTTACACTTTATTTACGAATTAGTTATTTTAGGATATAAACAAACAGGTATAGGTAAACGATAAGAGTATTTTTTGTCAAGATAATATTCCTATTTTTTTTTATATATACAAATGTAGAAAAATACACTAGATTGATTTTTTAATCCCAGAAATAATTTTATTTCATTCTATGTTCCACCTAAAATACCTCAATACCCCTGTAACTTTTTAGAAGTAAGAACTCACAGAACCTATGGGTAAATCCCCTCTTTGTATAAGATATCAAGGCTTAATAAGAATATTGCAAAAAATATCTCAAACATAGACATGCCACGATAAGCTACCTCAAGCGCAAAGTGTTAGATTTTTTCTCTGAATTGTAATTTATTGTTTTTTTTATTTCAGTGTATGTGTAATTATTCTAGTATTTATTGTTATTGATAGCTTTAGTTTGACTCATTTTTTTTAATATCAACAACAGTTCTTTTTTTTAACGTTGGAAAATGCATTTACGCATACCATCTGCATATATACAGTATGATACCGATACTACTGTATGTAGTAGTTATGTGGGACTCACCGGCTAAACTAGACTCACCCACTAAAACTCAACAGAATCTTACATGTCTTAATGGGGTCCGCAGGATCGCTTACGCACTGAACTACGGTGCCCGGACAGCAGGTCTGCCGAAGTAGACCACACAACCGAGGCGCAGGCCCGTCTTAAGCCACATCAATCAATTTCACATCACATCAATTTTGGGGCCCTTTTTTGAATGATGAAATAAAAATTAACTTTATTTAATTATATTTTTACAAGCACTTTTGAATTGTCAATTTAATTTAACAATAGTCAGTGAGTCGATCCTTGAGGCAGCTACCTTTGCTCGGAAGGCAGTTCTGCTGAGTAGAGCATCGCCGGGATAAACTCAACAAGTGCTCTTTTTACAAATCAAATTACAGTATTTAATACATTATAGCTATACCGCAAATGATTTAATTTTTCATAATTCCACACAATTCAAAAATGTTAAAGACAGATGCATTCGAGTTAATTGAACTGTGAACACGTGCATTAAGGAAATATTGAGGAGTTCATGCTAAAATAATACTATATCCACGTTGTTATTGTGTTTAATTATGATAAACGTAAAAAATGCTTTTAAAACTAGCTTTTTTAATATTAGCGACTTAGCTTTGCTTTGCTCTCTTCATTACACTTCTCTCTTACACTTTATTTGGGGGTTGGGTCATTCGTTGATAAGCGTATTTATTTTATCATAGAATATATCTACTGCCGTACACAAATCAAGATCCCCTAATAACTCAAACCAGTCAATAGAGGCCAATACATCATTTATTTCATATTTATTCTAATAATTTCACACAGCTTACTCAAATCTTTATTCAGCCGAACCCACGCAGTTTTACTATAGATGTTTATTTTTTTTATTTTCTTTGTGAAATGTTTACTGTTTTGTAAATATTAGGAAATCTGGTCTGATTTTATATTTATAAATAAAAAAAAATACATATATTATAAAAATAAAAAAACCCGACTGCATAAAAGCTGACTAAAAAGATGAAAACAAGTTCATGAAGGAATATAGTATTATGCAGTTGGGACATACACGTTACATCCTTGCCGCGAGATGTATACTCGTATATATGTCTCCGTTTTTTATTTACAATTTTTAGTTTTTGCCAATTAGACATTTGAAGTTAAATAAATAAATGTGGTTTTAATTATCATTATTTTAACTAATACATGGATGTTATACCTTTTTGGAATCCTTGTTATCCGCCCTTTAATTTGATACCCATATTGCAGAAAAAGAAGATTAAAAAAATTTCGCCTTAAACAATGAAATCTAGCAGCCCCCATATTTTTTTATGTCATTTATCTAAGAACATTTGGACTAATGAGACAAATCTAACGATACCTTAATTATAGAAATCCATCGAGTGATTTGGAAGATATGAGGGAATAAAGAATATTACAAACATACAAAGATAGGCGCGAAAAACATAACCCTTTCCTTGCAGTCGGGTAAAAAATCGATAGTTCATAGTAATAATAGGGAAAAAATCAAGCTTCTCTCTGTTCCATGTAAACTAATATTTTGTCTTTGCGGGGCCTCCGTGAGGCTGGGGGTTTTGGGCCGGTGCCCCGTGTGCCCTTATGGCAAAGACGGTACTGCCAAGGGGTTGATCCCACGGTCCACTCTGCTGTCAGAGAAGTAACAGGAGCATCCCACATGGTACACCACCCACCGAAGTGGGCCACCTCCCAGTGCTAATATGCAGAAAGAAATGAAGAATGAAAAATAGAATTTGTGAAAGAGAAAAAATAAAGTATTCTATAGCACTTTGATATACACAACTGTTTATGAAATATCTTGTTCAAGGACAAACCAACAAACACACTTCCGCATTTAAGTAATAGGTACTCGTATAAGTAAGGATTAAACATAGACGACTTTACTATTTAGATTGTGTCTATAAAGGTGATAAACGTTGGTAATTAAAATGATTAAAAAGGGTTAATAAGAATAAAATAACTTATGTGTCCGAATTAATACAGTATATTGTCCGAAAATTTAATACAAGTTAAAAAAATATTCCAAAACATACAGTATGATTCACATTATGAAATATCATCAAATTAAAAATACGCCAAATCTTCTAAAATAGGTGTAAACATTTTATAAATATCGGTTATAATAAAATTTCACATAATATTTATTTGCTTATTATGTTTCTTATTAGAATTACTCCAGTCTTAATATGTAGGTATATAAGTAAAATAATAGGGGAGAGTGTGTAAATTACCTGTTAAAAAGTCAAAGAGATATGGATCATTTTTGTGTAAAATATTTCATTAAAATATGTCATGTCGTTTTGAATAAAGACAATACGAACTAGTTTATATTGGAATCTTGGAAAAAAGTTAATTTCTATCGTGCTCCATGTGCTGAGGCGGGGGCGGCGGCGGGGGCGGTATCGGTAGGTCATTATTAGCCTGGTTCTCCATCAACCCAAGCTGCTCCAGCATGTCGTCATTGTCTTCCATTAAATGTACCTGACAGTAGATATGTAATTCTTAACAATACCACAAAATGGAATCGTAGTTAGTACCTATTGATTTTCTTTAAATTGTTTAGAGATATTCTATCCACATTTAATAGAAGAAAAATCTACAGTTCTGCCTGTTTGATTATTGTCGCATAACTCGAGAACGGTTTCACGAATTTCCATTAGTCTTTTTAGTAATTAGTCAAAGTACTATTATAAATGTGAAAGTATGTGAAGATGAAAGGATGGGTGGATGTTTGTTATTCTTTCACGCCAGAACGGCTGAACGGATCTGGATGAAAGATGTAATTGATGAAAAAACTTTTTATCCCGGAAAAATGTACGGTTCTCGTGGGATAGATTTGTTTTTGTCTAGAGAAGAACCCGAACCAACTCGAGGGTGAGTCGTTAGTTAAACATATATTTCATCCGATCGTCGATCGGGTTCAAAATCATCTATTAAATACTCTCGATGGTAATCAGTGCCTTAAATAAAGTATTTTTTATATTCAAGTTAGTTAATTAAATATAAAGTCCATAATATTTTTTACCTACTTTTGCGTGATATTTTATTAATTTATTTTTATTTTATTTATTCATCATACATAAATTTGTAACCTCACGAGTAAAAATAATGTTAAGATAACAGAATCATGACGTATACATAACATTTAATCGACCTTTAGAGCAAATTATCGCAAATTATGGTTTTGTTTAAAAATACCTACTTGTAATAATAAGAGTTCAAGTCTATGATGTAAATAGATACAATATTTCAAACGCGCCTACTCTTATCTACGAACTAGGTTCTGTCTGGAATTTCATAAAAGGAACAACAGCAGCCTTGTTCAACCGACGAAATAGAACTCAAGATAAGAACGCGATCAGAATCAGACAAAAAAAATATTTAAAAAACCTGACTGCATAAAAGCTAACTAAAACGATGAAAACAAGTTGACGAAGGTTAGTTTTTATACAGTCGGGGTTTTTTTTTCATTTATTTTTTTATTTACAGCTTTTTAGTTTTTGCCAATTAAACATTTGAAGTAATATTTAGCAAACTTTTATCCTACATTACTTTTGAACATATAAGTTGTATATATTTTTGTGATCGTCTCGATTGATTTGGAAGAATTTTGAAGTCAAAACTTCTATAGGCAGGTTTGGATGGGGAGTAAATTCATGTAAGTCGTCATCGACCTGGTCACGTGACGTGTTAACGCTAATACTCAGAGTGCCGATGATGTCAAAACCAGATAAATGGAAACAGTTTTAATTTACAAATTTTAATTTATGATCAAACAATTAATTTGAATATCCAGAAATAACAAATGTTTGATTATAGTTTTAAGTTTTCACTTCTGTCGGCAGTTCTCATGTCTGCTTTTTTTTAAAGAAACACAAATTGAAATCCGCCATTTTAATTTTTAACTATTTTTATATAGCCTATGACACTCATGTTATCAAGACAAATCTAATGATGTATGAATCATCAAATTCGATCTACGTGTTTAGTCTCTAGAACGCTATATAGGGAAATACAAACATACATGCATACACGCATACAGACGCGCGCACACGCGTGCACGCACGCGCATATACACATACGCGCGCACGCGCACATGCGCGTACGCACGCACGCATACACACACATATACATGCATACACATGTAGGTTTACAACTATTAGATAGTGGTGAAATTAATTGAATAGATAATTTATTTTCATCATACCATCAGTATATTAATATTACTTATATATGAAAAAAAGCATATTTGTGTGCTTCCTTACATCAGGTAAAGCGGTTCGATGCTGCGCATGGCGAGCGGTTTCAGATAGCAGAATTTTTTGGCGTTTTTCTTCCATAAGGCGTTCACGGTGCTTGTGTATGTAATCGTACACATTAGGCAGCCCCATAATCACGCATGCTGACAATGCTGACCTATAGATGTTCATGTCGGTCGCTTCGTACCTAGTCAATCAGTTTAATAAAATTCCTATTCGTTTATTAATTTAGCTATTAAGCAAAGTCTTTATCTATACTAATATTATAATGCTGAAGAGTTTGTTTGTTTGTTTGGTTGAACGAGCTAATCTCAGGAACTACTAATCTGATTTGGAAAACTCTTTTTGCATTCAATAGCCCGTTAACTGAGGAAGGCTAAAGATTATATATCATCCCGGAAAATGTACGGTTCCCGTGGGATAGAATTGTTTTTGTCTAGGGACGAACGCGAAGCGAAGCGAGGGTGAGTTGCTAGTTAGTAGTTACATTATACAAACGGATCCTTAACATATTATACACCTATTCGTTAAAATAATTTGCTTAAACTTATTGTTTCATATTTGCATTTTAGGACTATTTTTAGTTTTATATTTAGAAACAATATACCTTCCCTTCTACTTCACCTATTATATTTTGGTTAAAATGAATTAATGATCATGTTAATCGTTCTATACTTATTAATGGATGGAAATCTTTTCTTTCCTCGTTATCTAAATATTTTTCGATAATAGGTAATTGTTCTATTTAACAATGAGAGAGAAAAAAAAGATCGTTTCCAGAATGGAAGCTGTTTCTATGATTGACTTAGCCACTTGGTTGAAAGTGTAAGCGTACTATAAAGAGGTAAAGTTTGTGAGTTTGTGAGGTTGTAGGGGCTAATCTCTGGATCTACTGAACCGATTTAGATAAAATTTGGTAAGAAAATAGTTTGAGACCCTGGGAAGGACATAGGATACTTTTTATCTCGGAAATTATCCCATAAGGGGGTGAAAATGGGGATGGAAGTTTGTACGGGGAATCAAACTAGGGACGAACCCGAGCGAAGCGAGGGTGAGTCGCAAGTACATAATATAGACGTAACTTTCGCAGTGATACCATACTACAATGATTTATTTATGATAGTGTGAAAACGACATTAATTAATTTGTTAATTTACCTATATAATACATTCAATTACATAGTATTGGATAGTAATGTTCTCAATTGAAATTGTAAACGGTAGTAATTTAAATTATAATCCTCGTTTAATATTAGGTACGATGCTTCTTAACCTGTATAATTACCATTCATTCGTTCTTTCATCATAACACTCTACATGGTATATAGTAGTGACGCCATTAAAACCCCCTATGGCGAAGATCATGTCATCAATTACTTCAATCGCGAAGTTACTGCGAGGATTGTACATGTCCGGTACTGGCGACCATGTGTTCGTATTTGGATCGAACACTTCTCCGCTACACATTCTCGATATGCCATTAAAGCCACCAATGACGAAAATCTGTTATATAAAAACATTAGTCATAATGTGTAACTAAGTACAGGTACTTTTTAAACTGCACGTATAAAGTAGATAAAATTTATAAAAGTCTATTATTGTTATTACGACCATATCTTCTAAATTTCTATCTCAATATGGTATTAAATTTTATCTAATTGTAAGCGTAAGTAAATAAATAACAAGTCATCTTTATTAGTTGTACCAAATTATTATCTATACTTATTTAAATTATGTATAAATAAAATATTAAAAAAAAATCTCTTTGAATAAAGCTTTGTTATCTATACTAATATTATAATATTATAAAGAGGTAAAGTTTGTGAGTTTGTGAGATTGTAGGGGTTGATCTCTGGATCTACTGAACCGATTTAAATGAAATTTGGTAAGAAGTTAGTTTGAGTCCCTGGAAAGGACTTAGGATACTTTTTATCTCGGAAATCATCCCTTAAGGGGGTGAAAATGGGGATGAAAGTTTGTATTCAAATCAAATCAAAATATACTTTATTCAAATAGACTTTTACAAGCACTTTTGAATCGTCAATTTTCGTTTTATTGGGAATTTTCGATTATTGGGAAGCAAGCTAGGGATGAACACGAGCGAAGCGAGGGTGAGTCGCTAGTTTTTGATATAGGTACCTTTAATTACAAAGCATCTGAATCTACTAGTCTAGTTAACAAGTGCCTTTTAGGTCAACTTTTTTCAGCAGGTATTACTTAGTTGTCATTATTTATGTATTATTTGTTACCGAATATTGAAAGGGTACCTCGGGAAAATCGGATATTTTTATTAAAATTCTTTCCTTATATAAATTAGGATCGATCTTTAAATAAGTATAAATTAGGAAGATTGTTTTTTAATCGTCAAGTCCATTATTCACTGTACGTACTTTTTTTGAGAAATGAAATGTGATCCCGAAAAAGTTTAAGATATTTCTATGATGTATTTTAGTTTTTTAATGCCGAAACTATTGCATCAATTTTGATAGGTATAAATATATTTTAAATATTATATACTGTGTAGATAAACAAGGCTACACAGGTAGATCTCATGACAATCATATAAATTGTGTAATGTAATAAATTATTGAGTTTGATTTAATTTAAAGTTTATTTTCTTCTTTTTAAAGCATTTAAATAAAAGCTTTTTTTTTATTACTTACTATTAATTTTTTTTTGTTTTTATATTCTTTTTAATTTGGCGAGCCCGGACACCTGTGATCGTAAATCTTGCACCTTGGCCGCTTGACCAAGATGCTTATGACTGAGTGTGCGAAATTATTAATATATTTTGCGTGGGATAATGCAAAAAAAGCCGCATGAAAACTCGAAAATAAGCGTTTTCCCAGACATAAGACTAATCTAGATCGATTTTTCACCCCCAAAAACCATCATATACCAATTTCCAGCGAAATCGTTAGAGCCGTTTCCGAAATTGCCAGTATACCTAAATAAGTATAAAAGAATTGCTCGTTTAAATATATGGTAAGTCCGGGAGAGTTGCCTATAGTTTTAAAAAACGATCAATATTAATTATATGTGTAAGATAGGTACTACATAAAATAAGCATAGTTTATTTTAATTCAATATTTACTTATGCCATTCAGATTAAATTTGGAACTATTGTGCAATATATTCTAGATTAAAAAATGTTTTTTAAAAATAATAGAAAATAGGCATCTCACCCAGTTATGTGGGTTGTGGTTGGGTGTGGGTGAGTAGTTGCCTATAGATGTCAGGGATAGGTATAGGACGAGTAATAAGTGCATAATTAGACCTACTTTGCTTAGTGACGCAAAAATCTTTTTTTTTAATGCATTTATACATACTACCTGTAGATGTACAGGTGGTTATGTGGGACTCACCGGCTAGAAAAGCCAGTACTACTCACTGACATCCAACAAAACCTCCCCCGTCTTAATGGGGCAACTCGACGGCAAGTCTGCCGAAGCAGACTACAACAACCGTGAGGTTGCTCCCACGGTCCACTCTGCCGCCAGAGAAGTACCAAGAGCAACCATATGGATTAGGCCAAAATCCACCACGCTGGCCAAGTGCGGGTTGGCGGACTTCATAATGTCTTTCGAAAACTTGCTAGGTTCTCTCAGATATGCAGGTTTCCTCGTGATATTTTCCTTCACCTTAAGGCAAGTGGTAATCAAGTTTGTAATGATTCGCACATGAAAACATCACAAGTCCGAGACCCGGGATCTCACTTCACTCGCTTTTCCAAGCGAGCACGTTACCCACTGGGCTACCACTGCCTTAATTAGCGTCCGGATGAACTGCCGAACGCTAATGAGCTCCCCCACCACGACAAGGTGAACGCACGTTGGGGAGCAACCAATTAATATACTGGGCATCTAACCCCAAAATATCATTGGGCATCTCTCCCGATCATTAGGGAGAGATGCCTATCGACTGTGAACGCACCGTGAAGCATTTACAATAGAAAATGGTGGATTGTTAACAAAACAAGATCACAATGTTACATTATGTAACAATTTAATACTATTTAACTAAAGAATTTAGAGAAAAAAATTACTGCAAACTATCTCAAAGATTATATTCTACCGTAAAAGTTAACTACACTTATCTTATTTTACAAATTAACCCAAAATATTAATTATAAGTAATATGTCTTTGTGTAAAAACTTCTACAGTGACATTGACTGTCGACTGACGTAGTATGGTAGCGTTCCGAACCACGCAACATTAATTAATTTAAATTTTAAATTTATTAGGCATCTCTCCCGTATGGGCATCTCTCCCGGACTTACCCTATATTAGATATCTCCAAACTTCTTCTAATATATTATATACTATAATTACCGATTTAAAATTATGCGTAATAATATAAAATTATTTTTTGCACCATGATAACCTTACCTACTTACTTCATCTATACAGATAAATAAAATTGGAGTTTCTGTTTGTAATATTAAAATAACCGCTTTTTACTAAATGCATATGGATGTATACACGGTACATATACCAAAACAATATTTTTACAATTTTTCGTCTGTCTGTCTGTCTGTTTGTTCCGCCTATGCTCCGAAACGGCTGGACCAATTTTAATGAGAATTTCACTGACAGATAGCTGATATTATAAGGAGTAACTTAGGCTACCTTTATTTTAAAAAAAGAATTAGGGTTTCGCTCAAAAAAATTAAAACGTAGGTACCTAGGGACAAACCAGAGTGAAGCGAGGGTTAGTCGCTAGTAAAGTATAAAAAGCGAGATAAAGTCTTCTAGAACTTAGAGAGTCACATGGGTCACGAGTAGTCTAATAAATCTGATAAAAGGAAATGTAGCAGTATATGTGTATTGTACCTAAATACCTTGTTGTGGTAAGCAATACAAGAGACACCCGAGCGGCGAGAACGCATGGGGGCCAAGTTCGTCCACTGATTTGTATCCGGATCGTATACTTCTACGCTGTTCATACACTCTTGTCCATTAAATCCACCAGTTATATAAATCTTGTCTAAAACATTTTATGTTCAATTAGAAAACTTTTTTTTCAATTAGATAATATTTTCGAAGTTATACTTCTTTTGGTGCGTCAGGGAAAAAATGATGAGAGTTAAATCTTACAGTACACAGAGCGACATAATTAAACTACAGTAAGTAAGTCGTTATTAAACTACAGTATAAAGTTAGCCATTAAATATTTCTTTGGTATAGTGTAAAGTGATGTTAATATTCAAGATATATATTATGGTATTTCTATAAAGGTTTACAACACGTATTTTATACCGATAAAAATAAAATTTTTGGACGCGACTATTCACATCTACGGGAAGCTTTCCCGTAGCTGACTCGTGGATTGATTGAATTTAGTTCAAGCTTTCAGATCCACGCGAAATCTTCCTATACTTCTCAGAATTTTTACATTTACGTTTAAATAAGTTCTCAAAAACAAATTATGTGGTGTTCGTTTTTAATTTGGGGTATTTTTTATTTTTGTGTGTCAATGTCTTGACGACACGTTTGGCTCAGTTTGTAGTGACTCTACTTGTTGTGCCAGCGGTTGCGGGTTTGAGTCCCGCTGGGGGGAATTCATTTGTGTGATGAGCACGAATATTTGTACTCCAGTCATGGCTGTTTATATTTATAATATGTATGAATTTAAAGTTATATACCTATGTGTAGTGTATCAACTAACTGGTATCCATAACAAAAGCCTCGTAGCTTACCATGGAACTAGATGGTGCTGTGTGTTAATGTCCCAACATAGTTATTTTTACATTTTTTACATTTACCTATGAATACGTTCTCAAAAACAAATTATGTGATAAGTATTTGTTTTTAAATAAAATAATAGTAAATTCTCTTTTATTTTGTGTTCATTATTTTCAATCAAATTATGGAATTCGGCCACAGGGACTGGTGACATATACGTCATACGTGTACGGGACACGGATACAGATTAATTATTGATTCAAAAATATTTATTTTTATACAATTTTATGATTATTGAAAATTATGCATACTTACTATTTGGTTTAATAATTCAGTTGGCTTTTGAGCTATTTTGAATAATAAAATAAAAAAATATTATTTACGTATTTTTTTTTATTTTAAATATTTTGTTTGAGTTATGAACTGCTATTAGTATAAATAAAATAATAACTTTTATCAATAATATTCTGGAAGTATTTATAATATTAACACCAACACCAATATTAACAAACACCACATAATTTGTTTTTGAGAACTTATTTATAGGTAAATGTAATAATTTTGAGAAGTACGGGAAGTTTTCCCGTGAATCTGAAAGCTTGAATTAAATTTAATCGGTTCACGCGTCAGCTACGGGAAAGGTATCCGTAGACCCGTAGATCGGGTAAACGTATAGTAGCACGCAGGATAAAATTTTTGGAGTTATGTTTGTTTTGTTTTGCCAAAAAAGTACAACTTTCTACGTGCGTACATATGTACACACACACTTTTTTATAATAATAAAAGATAGCTAATTAAAATCTAAGATAACAAAAGAAAAATATATTTATGTACGCACTATCCAAAGCTGCAGCACTCGCATCAGATCTCTGAGCATTCATAGGTGCAACCAAGGACCACTGATTAGTGCGATGATTGAATCGCTCAGCTGTATTTTGACGATGATGGCCGTCATATCCTCCCATTGCATAGATAGTCTCGCTAAGTACTGCTACAGACACATAACAACGACGTGCATTCATTGGAGCTACCTGTTGACAACTCTGGAAATTCTAATCGAATCTAATGGTAAGGAATTATTTGCAACAATAATAAGACTATAAAATTTAGAAATAAACATAAATATATGTAACTTGCCTCGCGCCAAATTTTAGTGACAGCATCAAAGCAACGACACGAGTTAAAGTAGTCCATGCCATCAAATCCGCCAATGACATAAATACAATTGCCAAGCACAGCTGTGCCGTGGTAAGCGCGTGGCCCGGCCGGGTCTACCTCTTCCACCTCGACATAATATAAAAGTGCATAATTATTATATACATGTTTATTACTAGGTATACTAATTGATCTTTTGTTTGGTTAATTTAAAACCTAAATTAATGATAAGCAATGTATTGCTGCATATTTAATGTTATGTAAGAATAGTAAATTAGTCATAGAGTTATTATTCTGTAAAGTCAGCAGAAAATATACCATGTGAATTGATAGTGATATTCATAATGTTTTTGACCCCAACAATTAAAATAATCATACGATAGTACTTAAATAGGTTACGCTCAACACTGCACAAAAAACAACCACGCCTACAAATGATTTATAGCAACAATATACAAAATCTATATAAAAATAAAATAAAAAACAATAATTGCAGTTAGTTTACCGCTACTTCGCAAAAGAGATCTATAGAGCGTAGCGCCACTATCATATACCTACTATGTATGTACTATGTGCATTATATTCCGCTGATATGAAGTACACTGCGCGTGATAGTTTTATTTCGTCTTAATTTAACTGGTACAAACTGGTATTATAGGATGCAAAAAAGCATTTGCTTGAAGTTTGATACAGAGATCACATTACTACAGCATGTCAAAATAATAGAGTTTATCCTATGCGGTATACCTTTATCCAGCGGTCCGCTCGAGTGTCATATGTTTCAATAAAAGCTGTCGGTGAACCACCACTCCACCCCCCAATCGCAAACAACACCTGTAACGGATGTGGACATAATATATTAAAATATAGTTGTTAATAAAAATTTCATGTAAAATGTGTCTAGCTAATCATCGCTTACTAACTTGTACGGTGTGCAATTTTATTCAATTCTAAAAAAACATACTTTTGGCTTCTATTAGTCTTAATATCTATTTGACACACATTTTATGAATTAAGAATTTCAAGAAAATCAACTTAAAAAGTTACAAGCAAATATTTTTATGACGTAAAATACATACATGATATTATTCATTTATTATACGAGCAATTACAATAATAATAAAGATAATAAAATATAATTGAAACTTATTAACTTCATGTGGAACTCGAGGGCGTGCTATCTCCGGTGTAGCTACTTCACCGTCTCTCTGGGCAATCATTTCCAAGTCGTAGAGAAACTTTAGAGTTTCAATAATTATTGGGCGTGAACCCTCATTTCCTGTTACATACGGGTGATCTTTAACATTCTCAAGAAAAAACTGAAATATTTGAATAATACGTTAAATTTAATTAAAAACAAATGGATATCTTAATGTCAATATTTACTTAATTGACATTACTTGTGTATCCAGCAATCCAAGTCGTATGCTGCCCATAAGCTTAACGGTGTGATGCCAACGTATATCTGGATCATAATTGACCCAACGCAAAACGGCTTCCCACACAACTTCTTCACTTTTAACATTCAGCTCATCTTCAAGCATAATGCTATTTAACTCGTCTATTGGGAGGTGAAGAAATTCATCACTTTGCGTCGCTACAGTTACAAAGTATCGAAGTAAATATCTTCTAGAATAAGCCTCCAGTTTATAGCAAAATACTCGTCTGTAATAATTTAGAGAAAGCATCGACAATAATTATACCCATTTCTAATAATACTATAATATGGTCTATTCATATTGGAAATTATACTTATATTGATATTATTATCCGTGAATATACAGTAACAAACCTGGCAAACATCATAATGCCGAGGCAATTTTTTGGACAAAGTGAAGCTTTTAAATGATCACAACAGAGCTGTAAAACACCCAGAAAAGCGAGATAGTCAGCGGTCATTAACAGCTCATGAACATTGACATCGGTAACTTCGATTCTTCGGAGATAAGCATATTCAATCAGCAGGAGTAGGATTTCTGAACGCACACCCGATATCAACACATCGCTTTGCTCTCGTGAGTGTAAAGTAGTTGTAAACAATGCCCTACGATAATATGAATCACTTAAAACAAATTACAGAAAGAGGTGGTATGGTATTCCGGAATAAATTAGAGTAATATACATAGATATATATGTATATATATTCTAATGTATTAAAAGAAATAATTTGCGTATATTTAGCTGTATTATAATGATTTGTATATTATAATAAAGAAATAATCATCATCATTTTTAAAATAGGAAAAAATCTAACAGAAAGTATGGACTGCAGGCCGAGAGTATAGCGCGGTGGACGGGGAAAGCAGCGCCGTCATCCGCGCGGACTATCGCGTCGCAGAGGAGCCGACACTCGCGCAGCCGGTGTAGCGCCTGCATCGCTGCCACCGACATGCATCGTCCAGTCTCGCGACCCGCCGTCTAATATTATATGTGTATGTACAAGTAGAAATTGTAATGCAATTTATTTTTGTTTGTTGCTTTCCTCAAGTCATTTGTCTAACACTTTCTACACTTAATTGGATATTTCCCAAAGTAATTTCCTAAACTCCTCTCTACTTACTGTGTTATTCGGGTCGTTTTCCATTTTGATGACTTTAACGCAAAGTCATTATTACAATATTATCACTCATTAAAAAAATCTAAACGCAAGGCGGAATGTGTCACGATACAAACGAGATTTAGTGTAATAAATTTGTAAAATTACCGTAAAAAATTACTAAAAAAAATCGCAAATTCAAGTCATTTGATAAAACATTTTAGGTTAGCAAAAAAATGATATATGAATGACAAACATGTCAAACCTTTTTCTTCCAACTGACATTACTGGATATTATTATTTTCATATTAATTAGCGGTTGCCTTGCTGAAATCAAAAACTAAGTTTATTACTTTTTTTAATGAACTAAAGGCTGTTGAGACCATTAATAAACAAATATATGCTCTACTTTAATATATACGCAGCTATTTACTTTAATTTCTTTTAGCTATTTACTTTTGAAAGATTTACCTAATATAAATAATATTGTGAAAGGAAAATCATCACATATTAATATAAATTATATAAGAGAACTAAGTATGTAGTAGGTATTTGGTACAACTAAACTTAAAATTAAAGGTTAAGGAAAGGTGTAAATGACATATTTATTATTTTATTACACATTGAATTTATTAATATATTTTAATTAATTATGCTTAATATCTCAAAAACATAAAATTTATATACTTATAATGGTAACTACCTAGTATATACAAAAACGATTCAGAAGCTGATTTATCATTAGGTCGTAGTAATTGCAATTCGCAATGCTTGATACACACTTGTTCATTAAAATACACAACACCAGTCGCCAGGTGTTGTGTTTATTAAACGACATAAAAGAATATAACTTGAATTAACACACACAATACAAATAAGTTTATTCAGTCAAGTTCAGAATTATTGTACGTAAATATGTATGTATATATTTATTGTAACTCTAATATTAATTTAATGGTTTGACGACTTCTCTGGCGGTAATACCGTCGGCCCGCAATCTCGACAGAAGTGATTTGTATACTACAGGTGCGAATGGTAAAACGACACCACGTTGTTGAATTTCGCCTGAAATATACAAATATATTAAATATAGTTTTATCATGTTTTTGTCATTTATATTCATATCGATATTCAGATGATTTGGCTATTTTTTTAAATCTTTCGTAAAAAAAAATAGAAAAGTTTCTCACGGAAAACACCAAGTGTTTTATTCGTGAACTCAAAGATATCAGACAAATTCGTTACAAATAAGACAACGGCTGAGTTAATTCGTTGAACCCTGAAAACAAGCTTAAAACGAATGTAATGTTAAAGTAGAATTGCATACTTAGAAGCAAATGAAAAGAGCCCAAACTCGTCGATTTTACTAATAACGTTCTGCAACTATTCACCTCCTTCCCAACTATTCATTAGATCACTTTGGTTATTGGTAGTATAAAATTATAATATTTTCATCCGTATTTCACAAACTTACATCGTCTCGAATCGATGAGGCAATTAGAATTAGGCTAAAATATACTTTCAAGATTTGATTGAGTACATACTTAATGCCAAATGAAGTCATTAAAAACGTGTTAAAAATATGTTACTGAAATGTTACAACTTGAAAGTTTTTACCGTCGAGCACCATTTTCGCGGCAATCGCTGTGGGGAGCCCCACGGTCCTCGCCATGGCTGTGTGAGAGGAGGGATCGCCGCGCACTGTCATCGTCACCTCGCGCCGTTCCTTTTTGCCGTCACTCCATGTTACACCAATCTCGTGTCGAAGAACTACGAAGTCTGTTTCATTCTTTTCTAATATAACATAATAATTATATTTAAGTATTTTCGAAACCAGTGAGTAGTTACTAGTTAGAAGGCATTATCTATTGTTGTCTGGGACGAAAATCATAAAGCTATTGTAGAGTTCTAGAATTGGTGATAGATTAGTCCGTCGACCTGCATGACAAAAATGTTACCACGCTGCTAGGTTTCAGATATCGATAAGGTAACACACAAATATGGCATCAGCGTCAGTTAATGATACCTCTGATAGACGACGTAGTTATAAAAACGTTTTAAAACACAAAAAAACCTAACAGTGTGAAACTATAACCAGAGACGTAGCGTGGATTAATATAGACATATGTAGGCGAAATCGCATCAGCGAGGCCCCTTTTCTTTCGTTCCCAAGATCTACCCAAAATTGCTTTCATTCGACATAACTACCTACTCATGATAGTGAAAAAATATAAATACGCGGTGCGAGAATATTGAAAAGTATACAGATTTGAAAAATGTTTTTTTGAAACTTGCGTGATATATTTTTTTACAAAAGTAATGTTCTTAAGCTTTTTGCTTTACTGAAGCGGTTCGGTCTTAACACTACAAGGGCCAATGCCGTCAATCGACCACAAGAGGATTTTGATCGCTAGTAGTTTTTTAACTTAAGTTTTACCATGACTTTTATTTATTTATTAATTCTTAAGTACAAATGTACAAGGTCATTAATGCCATGAGCATTGGCATTCCTTTGCACTTTTTCTAACTTAAAACTTTTTATCTTAAGAAAAATAAAGTAATAATGTATGGATTAATTAGATACAAACTCATACGTAAACCAAATAACCATCCTTTTAGGTTTCGATGAAGTTGCATAAAAACTAGCTCTTTTTGACAAAAAAAATAATAATAATATTTTGACGTTTGAAAATTAAAGAATGGAAAAAATTCTACAGAGTTGTAGCCATCTTTTTTAGTCAACGTTTAGCCGATTAGCTGACGTTAACTCCCCTCAAAGACCCATATTCTATTTTTTAGAAAGTTTTCTAAGTTTACTAAACTGTCTCATCCTTTATCTCGCTTTCCTTGAAACCCTCTTTTTTGTACTTCTTATAATGCTTTGGCTTTCTCGGACTTTCTTGGGATAGTGGAAAAATTGGTCAAACCACCTCCTTATTTTTAATAATGCATCAAGTTATTACAAGATGCAAGATGCATGCAAGATGTTGGTGTAGCTTGTTGGGTTCCTAAAATCGAAATTATTTTACGGTTTAAATGTCCTACAGAATTATCGATGTTTACAGACGAGATTACTCCTCTGCTAGAAGCCATCCTGTTTACCCTCACACACGACTTCCAAAAGATAGTTGATATTTACTCTCTCACTTATTTGATGGCAATTAAGGAGAATGCGTATCCCTTATATCCGTATACATATTTAATTGTGCTGTTTTTTGTTGTAGGTTCAAGATTTACAAAGGATCTACTCCTTTTCTTACATATTATAATTTAATTTAGAATAATAATCTTATTTTACCGACCAATCTCCCTCGTGTCTTCTCCACCACATTGGCGAAATAATCTGTGCTCAAATGGTACGTTTTGGAGTCATTAATAAGAGAATTGAATTGAAATCAATAATATAATATCTGTCACACCCAGCATTTTCGATTTTCGATCATTTATGATATTTTCTTTTACGTATCATGAGTTAGCAGATAATGTACTTTCGTTCTCTCGTCCAAATCCATGTTGACATATCATGCTTGGATTTCAAAAAAGTTATGTGACTGTTAACCTCTGTGAGAAGAAAAAGCTCACGTTGTCTTATTGAATTTTTTACAAGTGATACATCAATTGATAGTTACCGAGCTGTAGCTTTTTGCCGAGATAGTGGCTTATAGTATCAAGTGGAGTTCCAAGTTTGACGACAGGCTCGTCACTCAGCAAGCCGAGTGACTCTAAAGCTTGTGCTCCAGTACTGCCGATGCGCTCCGCGAGACGTGTCTTGAGATTCTCATAGAAGATTGATTGATCCATTAGGCCGAGCAGCTCGCATGCAAATTGTTGCTAATGAATAATAAAGAATCTTTTTATTAAGAGTGTATTATACTACATATTCACTTAAAAATCACAAAAATCGTTTAAATGTAAGTAATGCATCTTTAGGAGTTTATTTTATGTTTTTTGCTTTTACGTCGAATAGTGAGCGGAAACCCAACTGTGAACTAAATGTACAAAGTATATTTATTAAAAACGGTTCCCATTTATCATACACACAAAAAAATTATAACTATGGATTATTTTCTTTTCACATGGAAACGTTTTATTATTACTACAGCTATATAAGATTTGATATTACATTATTTTACATTGATAAACCGTAAAACTAATCATGTTATGCAGAAAACGGCTTATGTTATAAATACGAGTAAGTTACGTTGCGCTTGAATTTATGATCATGTTTGCCTCATTGTGTAGGTTGTTTTAGAAAAAGCAAATTATTCACAAAACAGTAAGCTGAAATTGCCTAAATTACTTTAAGCTAAACTCACCCATGTTATTTCCGGGCCCTCGGGGTGTAAAGACGGATGAGGATTAGGATCTACGTAGCCAAATAGTTGCATAGCCTTCATTGTTTCAGCGAAACCTAAAATCAAAAACGTTATAATTATTAAATATTTCAATTATACTGCATGTATGTATTTATATACTAAAAAATAACTAAACATGAACCTTTTTTATTATTTTTTATTTTAATGTTGGGTAAAATGCCTTTACGAATACCACTGTATATACATACAGATAGTTATGTGGGACTCACCGACTAGAAAGCCAGTACTAACACTAAAACCCGACAGAACCTCCTCCGTTTTAATGTGGCATCGCAGAATCGCTTACGCACTACACTACGATACCTCGTCGGCAGGTCTGCCGAAGCTGACCACACAACCAAGGGGTTGTTACGCGGTCCACTCTGCTGTTAGAGAAGTACCAGGAGCAACTTGCATGGTACACCGCCCACCGACGTGGTCCACCTTCCAGTGTATCTCTTGGCTATACGTCTGGCTGGATTGCCGGACGTTAATGAGCCCCCTCACCACGACAAGGTGAACACACATCGGGGAACTAAACATCAACCTAGTACTATCTTAAAACACCTTTTTATCCTGGTTATGTTTAGTTTATCTGCTCTGCATTTTTTTACTTCTTTTTAATAAATACATTAATAGATATTAAGTGAAACTTATTTAAAATACGAAGAGAATCCAAAGCAAAAGTTTCATTAAAAATATTTTGTTTTCATAAAAAAGTAGCCAAACCTCTATAACGCAGCGTCCCACGGAACATAGTGTGAGCGTCCTCAATACCATAGAGCGAAGAATAAATAGTGCTATCTCTATTAGGAAAGCCTTCAAATGCGAAACCCGGTAAGAAGTCCAGCTCTCGCGCCACAGACATTAATTCCCCACCGCTCAGAACTTCTACCGCCTATTGTATGAAAATTATACAAAACAGTACATCAACAGTGAAACGCATTAGAACTCGTATTAAGTGTTTGTATATTTGCAGGAGTTATTCATATAACCGTTAATAGGAGATAATATTAAAAAAAAAACGATGTTACCTGTCCTTTACTGAGGTATTTGGCCCCAGAAATGGTATTGAGCAAGACACCTCGTGGACTCCAAGAGAATTTATATCTGAGAGCATTGTCGCTGAATTCTGGCGCCGGAAGACCTGCAGTGATAAATTCAAATGATTAAATAAACCAATTTTGTTGTAGAAACCCTTGGCCCATGGAGTCAAAGTGCTAAGCACTTCTTAAAACAATAACACCTCGTCTTATCGCCTTTACTGGTGACAGGAGAGCTGGCGCATTTTTCGCCCAAAAAATCAGCATTGCCATTCAGCGGGGGAATGCGGCTAGCATTCTTGCCACTATTCCACGCGGACGTGACTTGTACAGTAATAACTAAGTGTACATTTGTTTTGTATAATTAAGTATATTTGTAATTTCCGTTATTGTAAATAAACCAATATAATATTGTAAGATATTTTTATGATAGAATTTATTTATAAAGTGCAAATAAATAAAAATTAACCTCGAAAAGGTATATTAAATTACGAGAGGGGAAAAAACAATAATAAATAATGATTATTCACTAATTCAGCTTACCTCCACAATATGATACGAAAGAGTCAACTCTACCACCATGGCTTTGTACGTCGTGAATACATTCCAAAGCGAGTAAGTGGTCAATACCAGGATCCAAACCAACTTCGTTTAATAACGTTATGCCAGCCTCTTTAGCTCTATAATAATAGAATATTTGGTGTAAATTACATATTACAATATTAGAAGGTATTTGCTCTCCTTTGAGATCTTCTATTATGCAACTAGTACAATGAGCTCCGTTTTATTTGGAAACGGTAAGATATAGAGCTGCATCTATGGCTATACGGTTGGATTAAATAGAAATTTATTTTAGCTCCAACAAAATGTGAAATGAACTTTGATGGATTTTATATTGTATAGCAAATAACAATCAATTACAAAAATAATATTAAAAAAAAACACTGATTTGGTTTAGTGAAATCATTCAATCAAGAATTTGACGATTAAGTTTTCAACATTAACCATGTTGCTTACAGTTTTAATATATGCGTGTGTAAATTAATAGACTATTACAATTGGTTTTTTAACCATCTACTTACGCATCATGTAATTCTTGGACTTCTGGTCTAACATACGATGCTGTGACCATGTGAGAGCCCGCACTGAGACACGCCCGCGCTACAGCCCCGTGCAGGTCGTATGGGAGCAACGATATCACAAGTCGAGCTTGTGACGCTAAACATCTAAGAGCCTGTTCGTCATTCGCTTCTAAGTACTGGGAATGGACTCCATATCGCTCAGCAAGTGCGTCGGCTTCTTCTTTTACTTGCGAAGCTGAAATAAGTTTGTAGATACTAGGCGGCATACTGAGAAATATGTATATAGCTGATTCGATTCCTGAAATTTCCTGAAAAATTCTTCCTCAAATGCTGGGTTTAACAACACTATAAGCGTGTCAGCCTAAGATCAGAACAAATATATGTATGTACTATGTACATTGTGAAGAAATAACGCTAGATCTACGATCTACGTTATCTCATAGTAATAAGTGCTTGTACCGTCTCAGTTATAACAGTACATTATAGTTGTTATAAGAGTTTGGAGTGCATAAATTAAAATACTTATAAGTTTGAAGTATTTTAATTATTGATTTTGCAGTATAATTTTGACGACTTCTGATCAGTGTCTTTGAATGCACTCGTAAAAAATGTAGCGAGGCATCGCCTCAAAAAGCTATCGCGTAAAGTAAGCAAAACTAAAAATGTACGTGAAACTGTACAGTACTAAATTTAATAATATACTTATTAACCAATAGTGACAGCAACATTCTTGTCCCTAGCGAGGTACTCCACTACAGGCGCAGACACCAAACCACTACCTAAGATTACTACGTGGTTTTGCTGATCATTACCCTCTACTTTGTGTCGCGATCGGCTATGGCAATCAAATAAAAAAAATATAATTTAAAATAAAGAAAAGAAGAAGATAATATTGTGTCTCAACAATAAAACTCATCTTGTACTTACTTATTAGAATTCCGTAGTTCATTGATGTATTCAAATGAGGGAGTTAACTTTCCATTACTTGTGATGATAGCCTAAAATTTAGATATATAATATTATGTAACAATAAAATATTATATTCATATATAGATTCGTTAATATCCATTTTTAAAACATTCTCTTAAATATATTAACACAATAATTATAACAGTGTAAAAGCTCACTCCTTGAACAACAGGTGAGAATTTATGTTCCTCGAGTGGTCGTGAAGCATCTGAGCTCATAATGTCCTCAGCGTAAGGATAAAGTAAGTCGCCAAAGAAATCAGTCGATTCCCGCGGCAATTGTGTTGGCATGTTATCTATGGAGCATACAAGTACACCTGGACCTTTGAAACTGCAAAAAACAGTGTTAAATGTCATTATAAGTCTAATTGGTTAAAATTATTATTAGCACTTTGTAATAAGCTGTATATATATAATTTAATAATAATCCAAAGAAAATTAATGTACATTTTATAAGTTCAAGTGAAAACTCTGTGTAAATGCTTTTATCAAATTGACGTTCGTAATGATATCGTACGATATGTATGATATTGTACGATTACATGTGGACTGTAGGTATAAATATAATATTAGATGTAAGTCGGACAATGACCTTATCCCTCTATTTGGCCTTTGAGCTACAGATACTGCATTAAAACATCATTAAGATAATATTGCAATATTACAAATATTTAAAATGATATTATGAGATTATTCATTTATTTATTTTGACTATTTCTAATGCAGTAAATAAAACTGTACTTACAAAAGAAAGTAAACTAAACATTTCAATTTGTAAAAACTTTTAATCTGTTTACCGATCTTTCTTTCCGATGTCCATTATTTTAAATCATACCAAGCCATAATAATTTAATTGTAAAATGAAATTTAAATAAGCTCTGTGCATGTTACAAATATACCTTTTAGTGTCTTTATTTCTGTCGGCGTCATAAAGACAGAATGGAGTGTCGATAGTAGTGCACTCATTCATAAACTCGATAGATCCACCTGGGTCCGCTGATATATCGCATATTGCCAGCATTCTGTTAAAACATATGGATAACTTTTATGATATATTATTAACTAGCGACTCACCCTCGCTTCGCTCGGGTTCGTCCCTGGCTTGGATATAGTACAATGGATATAGTATGTTATCCTTAAGAGATAGACATATGCCATCGTGACTTTTTTGTAGACCTTTTTAAGGTGTACAATACTGTAGTACATACATTATTTTGATCTATCTCCTAGGGTTCAGCCAGCGTTTGCAATGTAAGTGCAAAAAAAATGTGTTTATATGCGACATCACATTAGAAACCTCTAAAATTATCAGTGTTTATCTACTATATTATACATATAAACCTTCCTCTTGAATAACTCTATCTATTAAAAAAACCGCATCAAAATCCGTTGCGTAGTTTTAAAGATTTAAGCATATATAGGGACAGAAGGACTGCGAGAAGCTACTTTGTTTTATACTATGTATTGATATGAAGCTATAAAGAATAGGCATTAGTGTGTATGACAAAAATGCTAATCTGGTGCCTATATAAAAGTCAATACAAATTATTAGAATGTAAACTAAAATTAATTATCACCGTCAATAAGTTAATTTTATTTATATATCTACCCCGGAAGTTATAAATCAACAACTATTTTCAACACACACAAAAGACTTTCTAGTAAAGGGTACAAATAAGTAGGGTTGTAAACTCTCGGTGTCTAAGGTTCGGCAAATTACCCAAGTGGAAACAAAGAGAATAAATAAGATTCTAACCGGTGTGGTAGAGCCGGCGCGCCAATACTCTTTGGGAGCCAGGGTGTGTTCGAAGGCATGAGCAGGTGCTTGGCGTCGGGGATGGTCAGTAATTTGGGACTACCCACCGCCCAGTAAATACAGTTTACTAATACAGATGTGTATGGAGCTATCTAAAAGAATATTAGTTTTAATTAAAACGAAGATATTAAAATGGAGGAAGCACAATTTCAGTTAAACTAGGAAAAGAGTAATAAATTGATTAGAAAGATAATATATATATTTTTGAGGAACACGATTTGCAGCCAAAACTGAACCTTTGGCGTCGGTCTCAATTTCAGCCGAACCGAAACTTATTTAGACACGCACACACACGCATGCACACACGCACGCACGCACACACGCATGCACGCAGGCACGCACGCACACCCACCCGCACGCACGTACGCACGACCGCTCGCCCGCCCGCCCGTCCGAACGTACACACGCACGCATGCATGCGTGCACGCGCGCGCACACACACGCGCACACACACACACACACCCACCCACACACACACACACACACACACACACACACACACACACACACACACACACACACACACACACACACACACACACACACACACACACACACACACATACACACACACACACACGCACACACACACACACACACACACACACACACACACACACACAAGGCACAAGGGCACTCTCTTTTTGGCTGAAACCGATACCAAATTTTCGGTTGGTCACTAATTACTTTTAACACAATTTATTGAAATTTTAAATAATGCATCAATTCAATTATACTTAGTATAATTCTTACAGTTTGGGCAAAAGTAGATACATATCGGTCGGGATGTTCTTCGTATTCTTGAGGATCATAACCTCCGCCGTTTTTTCTCACTAAGTGATGTCGTCTGCGAACCTCACAGCCATATATTTTGTTTGGACCTTTAAAAATAAGCAAAGTAAAGTAATTATATAATTTTAAATAAAACTATCTTTTCGAATTTTTTCGCGGATTTATTTTAATTTTTGGTTTCCGCCGTTTCGAATGCTTTACAGCAATCATGGTCACGGGAGAGACTAAGATGTTAGATGTCTCAAAGGCATTATATAGTTGTTACAGACCGCCTACCCTCAAAATAACAAAATGAATTCAAATAATTATGTAATATCTCGATGACAATGTTTGATACCGTCAAGCTAATCTGATGCTGGAACCGGAAAGTGTACTTAGAGGAATTTAAGATCTAATAAAATTAAAACCTTTGAATTTGGACTTATTTCATTTTTATTTGGACGAGTCTCATATATTACAATTAGTAAGCAGCGACTTTTATTAGTTTTATTACAATTATTATTCTTAAGAAACACACTAGTACCTAAACAATTATATGAACAAACAAGTTATTTGCATAGTGCTATCTAAAATTTATTAGGAAAAACAAGATATTATCTGTATATTATATTTAATGTAAGCATATTTTATGTATTTTTATATATTTTATATATAATTAAGTAACTATGTCTCTGGCTGATAAAAAGAAGAACAGCCTTGACGGATTTTTTGATCTGTTTCAAAAAGATAATCAATTCGGTTATATTATTTTGTGTGTCTTAAGATACTATATCTTAGCTATTTGTAAATCTTTTCTTTTTTAGATTTCCGTAGCCTTCAGTCAAGAACCTATAATTAACCCTTATAATTTTGCTACGTTCATCTGTCCATATATCACAGCGATTTTATTTGGAGACTAAAAACGGCTAAAACTAAAAAACGGCTGGACCGATTTGAATAATTCTTTTTTCGTTTTGATAGAAGTGTGTCAGGGGTAGTGTAAGTATAAAAAAATAGGGAAACCCAAAAAAAAAAAACAGTTAGAAAATCGAAAAGTTCAGAACTGTTTATTTTGTATGGGAATCAATAACCGCTAAAACGTACCTAGAGACGAACCCGAGCGAAGCGAGCCTTTGTCGCTAGTATTTGATAAATATATGTCTCATGCGAACAGCTACATTATTTGCAGTAAAATTACGAAAAATAAAAAATAAGTGTTTGCACGATTTTTGAAAACGTGTAACGTAGAACTATATAAAAAATACAAATATGCAAGTAAGTTTGGGATCATTATAATATGTTTAATAATTTCGAAGCCTGTATACCTTTTTAGTATAACTTTTTCTTAATTTCATCTATTTTTTTTTAATTTCATCTATCATAAGGTTTTTTTTATATTGTTGAAAATTTTTCTTACATTTGTTAATCGTTTACAGCTTTTTCTCATACTTTTGAACATACAAACAAATACATATACCTTTTTTAATATGTGTTTATATCGATTCAAATAAAACGTTTAGCTTTTAATTAAATCTTTATATTAATTCATACCAAAATAAAAAGATCGTTATTGCTAACATATTATCTCTGTAACAAATAGCAGTTTTCAATAAGATAACGATAAATTACGATCAACAACTCATGTTATTACTATTAAAAATGACCGAAAACCTCCCCTGTGGCTAAAAAAAATTACCTTCTAACATTATTTAGGCACAATTACACTTTTTAGCATAAAAAACTGTTGAATCTTTTAATTTGTTAAAAGAAAATGCAGTTTTTTTTTCGGTGTTTATTCTACTAGTACGATACTATACCTATTAAAACGTTACGTGGTTGTGTAAGTGTAGAATGTCTTTATATCAAAATAGCATTTTTTAAAGTTATGTTTTATGTGAGATTCACCGGCTAGAAAAACCAGTACTACCCACCAAAACCCAACAGAACCTCCTCGGTCTTAATGGGGCGTTACAGAATCGCTTACACACTCAACCACGACACCCCGACGGCTGCCATTTTTATATTTTTTTAAGGTTGGGAAATGTATTTACGCATACCACCTGTACGCATACAGGTGGTTATGCTGGACTCACCAGCTAGAAAAACCAGTACTACCCACCAAAACCCAACAGAACCGTCTTAATGGGGCGTCACAGGATCGCTTACGCACTCAACCACAACACCCCGACGGCTTCCTGCCGAGGCAGACTGCAACAACCATGAGATTGCTCCAACAGTCTACTCTGCTATTAGAAAAGTACCTGGAGCATCCCGCATGGCATACAGCCGAACGCACTAGGCCTCGACCGCACTAGGCCATGAAAGCGCTAGGCCACGAACGCACTAGGCCACGACCGCACTAGGCCAGGAAAGCACTAGGCCACGACCGCACTAGGCCACGAACGCACTAGGCCACGAGTGCCCTAGGCCACAACGCACTAGGCCACGAGTGCCCTAGGCCACGAGTGCCCTATGCCACAACGAACTGGCCACGAGCGCACTTGGCCACGAGCGCACTAGGCCACGTGCGCACTAGGCCACGAGCGCACTAGGCCACAACGCACTAGGCCACGTGCGCCCTAGGCCACAACGCACTAGGCCAGGAGCGCCCTAGGCCACAATGCACTAGGCCACGAGCGCCCTAGGCCACAACGCACTAGGCCACGAGCGCCCTAGGCCACAAAGAACTAGGCCACGAGCGCCCTAGGTCACAACGCACTAGGCCACCAGCGCCCTAGGCCACGAGCGCACTAGGCCACGAACGCCCTAGGCCACGAGTGCCCTAGGCCACAACGCACTAGGCCACGAGTGCCCTAGGCCACAACGCTCTAGGCCACGAGTGCCCTATGCCACGAGCGCACTAGGCCACGAACGCACTAGGCCACGAGTGCCCTAGGCCACAACGCACTAGGCCACGAGTGCCCTAGGCCACAACGCTCTAGGCCACGAGTGCCCTATGCCAGAACGAACTGGCCACGAGCGCACTTGGCCACGAGCGCACTAGGCCACGAACGCACTAGGCCACGTGCGCACTAGGCCACAACGCACTAGGCCACGAGCGCCCTAGGCCACAACGCACTAGGCCACAACGCACTAGGCCAGGAGCGCCCTAGGCCACAATGCACTAGGCCACGAGCGCCCTAGGCCACAACGGACTAGGCCACGAGCGCCCTAGGCCACAAAGAACTAGGCCACGAGCGCCCTAGGTCACAACACACTAGGCCACGAGCGCCCTAGGCCACAAAGAACTAGGCCACGAGCGCCCTAGGTCACAACGCACTAGGCCACCAGCGCCCTAGGCCACAACGCACTAGGCCAAGAACGCCCTAAGCCACAACGCAATAGGCCACGAGCGCCCTAGGCCACAATGCACTAGGCCACGAGCGCCCTAGGCCACAACGCACTAGGCCACGTGCGCACTAGGCCAGGAAAGCACTAGGCCACGAGGCTTATGTAGTAGACATGAACATGGGAAAGACCTAGAAGTATTATTAAATATATAATAATTAATACAACCAACTCGCACAAAACGCTTTGGTTCTACGTTTCTGAAACGAACTGCTAGGGTGTGGAACACCCTTCCAGCATCCGTGTTTCCTGCCACCTATAATATAAGTACCTTCAAGGCCAAAATCAAATTCAAGGTAAATTGGCATCTTTTAGACAAGCGCGCTCCAACTTAGACCTCATTAGTGCTTCCCAGTTGATTGATTGTCATCAAGCGCAAGTCTATCTAACAATAAAAAAAAGAGCAACGTCGAGAACCAAAGCAAAAATAAATCCGCAAAATAATCCAAAAAGTTAGTTTAACTTTTATGTAATTTTAAAGGTGTATCTTTTTTAGTTTGCTTATGTATGTATCTCTCTTGGCCGATTTCGACCACAGCGACTGTTAGGACTGGGTAGGTTTTGCTCTAATTTGTGGGTTAGGGTTTTGTTGCTGTGCCCTTTGGTGCGCTCTTGAGTGACTTGCATACCCGACTTTATTAGTAAACGTACGTGCGCATTGTGGGCATGATAATACGCCGTCGATATAATTATAAGTAATAGCTACTGGTGGTCGCAACTTAAGCTCATCCCTTTTCTTGTCAAGCTCTTCGCATCGCTCCATTTCAAAGATGTTTACCTGACGATGAATGAGTTGACGCCACTCGGGCCGTTGTGCTGCCTTTACCTCCCATTGAGAGGGCTCTATTTTGCATCGTTTCATATGTCTTTTCAGAACATCCTTGTATCTTAGGTACTGGCCACCGCTTTTACGCTTACCGTGCTGAAGTTCTGAAAAGAAGATGCGCTTCGCCAGTCTGTCGTTCGACATGCGAGACACGTGCCCACACCATCGAAGCTGCCGCCTCATTAGATACACCTCAATACCTCCAACATTTGCTCGTCTCAAAACATTTGTATTTCTAATTTGGTCTGACCATCGGATGTTCAAAATGTCTCGGAGACATTTGAGGTGAAATCTGTCGAGTGTACGAATGTGCTTGCGATATAAGGTCCATGTCTCAGCTGAGTACAGGAGGTTTGGCAGCACTATACTCATATAAACGTTTATTTTCGTGGAGAGCCTGAGATCATGTGAGTGAAATACTTTGGTTTGTAATTTACCATAAGCCGCAGCTGCAGCACTTATTCTATTATTTATCTCAGAATCCAGGTCACATTTCGATGTTATTGTGCTACCAAGATACCTAAACATCTCCACCTGTTTTATTGTTTCTGTGCCGATGGTAACTCTGGGAGTCGCGACGTCAGCGGTATCCACATTACTCATAATTTCGGTCTTTTTGACATTAATTTTAAGGCCAAACCTATTGCAAGCATCGTCAAGACTTAAGATAAGGTTTTTTAGCCCCTCTGCTGAGTCGGCAACAAAGCATAGGTCATCTGCGTACATAATTTCAGTTATTGTAGCATAGGAAATTTTAGTGTAGGATTTAAGCCTTGCAATGTTAAAAATGCCTCCGTCCATACGAAAACGAATACGGATACCCTCGGTCATGTTCTTCAAAGCTTCTCTAACTACAACAGCGAAGTATAATGCGAAAAGAGTTGTTGCTAGAACGCAGCCTTGCTTAACTCCACAGGTAACGGGGAAGAGCTCGGACTGGTTACCGTCGATAGAGACAAAGCACTTCATACCATCGTGGAAAAGCCGTAGTAGTCTGACAAACTTATCCGGGCACCCAAGTTTAGTTAGCACAACCCAGAGTGCTTCGCGAGGGACACTGTCAAATGCCTTTTCAAGATCAACAAAGCACAGAAACATCGGCTGACTTTGTTCTCTGCTCTTCTCAAGCAGCTGACGAACGGAGAAAATGGCTTCACATGTCCCTCGATCTGGTCGGAAGCCAAACTGAGTCTCGGGCAGTATCGATTCCGATAAAGGCAGTAGGCGGTTTAGGAGAATTTTAGCGAGTACTTTTCCAGAGGTTGATAGTAGTGATATGCCACGATAAGAGTTGCAATTGGAACGGTCCCCTTTATTCTTATACAGCGAGCATATACTGGAGGTTTTAAAGCTTTCTGGAACTTGTTCATCGTCCCACATGCGCACAAATAGCTTCCACAGAGTAGTATGTAAATAATCTCCCCCATATTTCCCAAGCGCGCTCCAACTTAGACCTCATTAGTGCTTCCCAGTTGATTGATTGTCATCAAGCGCAAGTCTATCTAACAATAAAAAAAAGAGCAACGTCGGGAACCAAAGCAAAAATAAATCCGCAAAATAATCCAAAAAGTTAGTTTAACTTTTATGTAATTTTAAAGGTGTATCTTTTTTAGTTTGCTTATAGGTAACTAGCGCCTCACTTCTCTTCGGGTTCGTCCCTAGACAAAAACAGATCTATCCCACGGGAACCGTACATTTTTCCGGAATAAATTTAAACTAAGTGCTATTCTAGACTATAATCTATCTCTGTTCCAAATTTCATCCAGATCTGTTCAGTCGTTCTCGCGTGAAAGAGTAACAAACATCCATCCATCCTCACAAACTTTCACATTTATAATATTAGTATGGATTGTTAAAATCTCTATACAGTGGGGGCAATTATTTGAAAATGTCGCATTACAACGTTATTAAAGGTACTTATCAGCGGCTTTAGAGTTGAATTATAATGTAGAGCGTGTATTTGGTACGAGGTGAGATGATTACTGAGCGTGAATACACTTTTTTAAATATATACCTATATTTGTGACCAAATTTTATTACAAATATATGGAAATATGTAGAGTAGTATATTTTCATTAATCTAAGTAAGTTTTTAAAAGAAAGTAGAGTTCATACTCACTGCCGTGCTCTGCAACCTTCCTCAACATTTCGGGAGGAACATATTCGTGTGGTAGTTCTTGGAATATTTCTTGGCTACCCTATGAAAGTACTTATGATTATAATATATATATATATATATATATATATATATATATATATATATATATATAGATAAAAAAGAAAATTAAGTAGTAAAAATAAGACATTAAGCAATCATAATATAAATCTATATTATATATGTATACATAAAATGCTTTGTCTTGACTGACTGATCGATCAACGCACAGCCTAAACCGCTGGTCGTAGAAACGTGAAATTTAGAGGACATATTCCTTATACAATATAGGCATCCGCTAAGAAAGGATTTTTCAAAATTCATCCCCTAAAAAGGTAAAATAGGGGATAAAAGATTGTATGAAAGTCTGTCATTCGTAACGCGAAATGCACAGAAAGTGGTATTTAGCTTTAAGGTAAAAAATAAGAAATATGTGTATTAGATTTTTTTAGAAATTTATCCCCTAAAAGGGTAAAAGGGGGTAGTAAAGTTTGTATGGGCAAACGATTATTTTTAATCAGAATAGCTTGAAACTTGGTATTAATGCTCTTCAATACAATTAAATAAATACGTATTTTAGCATTTTTTGAATTTCATCCCATAACACTGTCAAATAGGGGATGAAAGTTTGTATGAAACTCTGTAATTGATGCACGGAAAATGGTATTTACCTTTAAAATAAAAACTAAAACAATACAAATATCATTTTTTTCGAAATTCATCCCTTAAAAGGGTTAATAGGGGTTGTGCTGTTTATATGAGGAAACTATTATTAATGATCAGAATTACTTGAAACTTGGTATTATTGCTCTTCAATACAATTAAATAAACATGAATTGTAGTTTTTTTTTAAATTCATAATAAAAAATTGAACATATTTTAATAGAGGAACATGGCTCAAGTTCTCTGTAAGTGCACACTTACTGTGTGGGATATAAAGTAGAGTAAATTTATTTATAGAATATACGCTTAACATCTTATTCATATTTTTGCAAGTAATAAAGTATGTATTGCGAAAAAGTTTATTTTTTCGTAGTTTGATCGCGGGCGAAGCCGCGGGTTCTGCTAGTAAGTCATAAGGCATAAAATATTATATGTAATTAATTATGAATTATGATTAATACTGATTTATAGTAATCGAAGCAACGCGAGCAAAAGCAGATTTTAATAAAAAAAATATTGGATTGAGATAATAAACTAAAAAAAAATGGATATCATGGCAACAGAGCGCGCCCCTATCTACGAGTATCTGCTAATATCTTAATTTATCACTTAGATTTTTGATGTATTGATTGTAATTTACATATTTATTTATCATTCGTTGATTAGTTATTTCTTTATAAACAACAATTATAATAGTTATGTGAGGGTGTGTCACGATTGTGCGTTGATGAATTTTTAATGATTTTTTTTATTGATTTTTGATTTTATTAAACTTAGCTGTGCTATATTATAACATAAATGAGTAATTAAATTGCAATAGTAATACCTGTGAAACGTTGCCTGATCCAGTAAAGACAAATGTAAGAGGCCCTAATGATTTTGGCATCATACCAAGTGCTACTTCGTATCCCGCGTCCCGTATCGCTTGTCGGGCCATGCTTGAGTTTCTGTAGTTATGTGCTGGTCCGACATGCTGTAAGAAAGAACAAAACAAAAAAAGTTAACCATCACCATTAGCTTGTATTTTTTTGTTTTATATATAACTTCACACTATAATATCCCATGCAAGAGAGATAGAGCAGAGTATAAGCGCTACGATCTCTACATAAATTATTTCAATATAACCTTCCTATACAATTTTCTTGATTTTTAAAATCATATTATAATTTAAGCGTGTCATATAATATTTTCATTGAGAAACTGAAAAGCTTCTTCTGAGTTACACGTTGCATCTAGATTTCATAATTTTTTAGCAACGTCTATTTTTACTGTTATGCAAGAGAATATTATTCCTTCTCATAGTAGGATCAATTTCACGACCTCTTGAATCAAAATAAGCCAGATAGATATTGTAATTTGTAGTGTTAAATTTTTAGTATTCCTGCTTACTTTAAATTTTACAACATGAGGTTTTTTATATGTTTCACAGAGTAAGGATGAAAAAAGGATAAAAAAGTCATGGAAACTGAGAAACTCAATCGTATTTGAATAATTAATTTATTATTACTACGTTCTTATCAATAATAATTTGTTTACGCTGCCCATTACCTGCTTAGTCGATTGTAGGTTATCAATTACTCATGCAGCTTATAGGATAAGATTGTGATAATAAAATTTGTAAAAGCAAACATTTATATTTTTATATTTTATGGCGTCACAGCTGTAAATTAAAGTACTTGCGTATCTACATAAGTGATGGGATATACAATATATAAAATAAGTGCTGAATCTGTATTTTTGCTCCATGAAAATAAAAAAAATAAAAAATAAAAACAGACTTCAAAACACTAAAACGTAAAAAATAACTGAATAGGAGTTTTTATTTACTATAGATACCTGAGATACCTGATCAGATATCTTCAAAGTCGATGCCAGCCTACAATGCTTTAAGGTATTAATATATAGTAGAATATTTGACAAGATATGAACTTTAATTATAGTTTCAAATATTATACATCAATTTCTGATGTAAGCTTTGCTTTAATTTGCATCGGCTGGCATCTATAGTAAATGAAAACTCCCATTCAGTATTTTTTTACTTTTTAATGTTTTTTTAAGGCTGTTTTTATTTTATTTTTTAAGTTTTTATTTTTCCATTTTTAGTATAGACATAGTAGCAAAGTAAGAAGAAAGTATTTAAAAAAAAAATAGTATCAATCATCCCCTATTTTCTACTCCTTTTTTTTCTACTCCTTTTTCTTCGTAGGTTAAAAACGGTACGAATTGAGATTGTATGCAGATTTATAGAACTAATTATTTTGTTTCTTAAATTAGTGATTAAAATTAAATTGACAGAATAATAATACGAACATACTACTACTACTACGTACTAACGTACCATAAACGGTGTATGATGTCCTAGTGCTAGTAAACGTAAGCCGAGACCATGCAAGATGTTGATCATGCCAGCCACGCCAGCGTACTTCCCAAATGCTACCACACGGTTTCCTGCGTTATCCATTAACTTTTCGTAATCAATGAGACGAATGTTCTGAAATAAATCATCAAAATTGTAGGTAAATTATAGATAATAATTAATTGAAGTAAACTAAAAATTGTAACTAAAAATGTATTAAATTGAACAGTAAAAATTTTTCACTTAGTGGCTAGAATTCTTTTTTACAATATTTATACGCAGCAGTTTTTATTGTTATCAAAATTCTTAAGCATTAAAATATTTACGCTATGGCTATATAATTTTATGTCATCCATGTAAAGCAAATGTGAAATTAAAACAGAAGGGTGTGATTGGTCTGTTGCAATTGTGATGCCAGAATTATTTTTAGTACCTGGGCAACCGATCTTCGCTCGGAATTTTTGGCCAAAAGTACAATTTTCTTTTTTTTTAAACTAAAAACAACCGACGGACCGGAATTCGAACCCGGACGGACACCTATAATTGTCAATCGTGTGTCTTGGCCGCTTAATCACTATGTTTATGCCCAAACGTGTGAAATTAGCGACCATGTTTTGCGTGGAATAATGTGAAGGAAAACCGCATGAAAACTCGAAAACACGCGTTTTCCCAGACATAAGACTAATCTAGATCGATTTTTCGCCTCTGAAATCCCCACATACCAAATTTCAGCGAAATTGTTAGAGCCATTTCCGAGATCGCCGGTATAAACATGAATTGCTCGTTTAAAGGTATTAGATTAGATTTAATAAATGTGAAAGAGGGTTTAAAGCGAGACAAAACCAAAGAGGGCTTAAGGTGTCTCCTTAAAATATACCGCGTCTAATTATTATTTCATCTGTTTCAATTTCATTTCCTGCTGTAAGTTTTGTTCGCCATTGTTTCAATGCATGTGATAAATAGTGACTAGTGTTGGGTTTATATGGTAAAGTTTGAGAACTTCCAGAAGTCAGCTATGGGGTACTGAATCAAAGGCTTTTTGATAATCTACATACATAGTAAATATGTACTGTTTATTTGCATAGGCTTGTTTCGTTATAACTGAGTCTATTATAATTTGTTCTTTGCAGCCTTGGCTATTCTTACGGCAACCTTTTTGTTCAAGGATTTTGTTTCAAGGATATTGTTGCTAGTGACGTGTTCAATGTTCATTGATAAGAGCTACAATAAATAATGTCAGAAGCTTATAAAATGTTTGTAAACAAGTTATAGGTCTGTATATAGCTGGGTCTTGGGTTTGGTAACTGTCCTTTTCAATCATGAATGTCAAATCTTGTGTTACATAATATGGCATAGAATTTGGATTTTCGATGAACCTATTTATGTGTGTTAGCAATGGTGGATGTAAAGTCGTAAATTTTTTATACTAGTAGTTGTGTTGTCTGAGCTAGGGGTTTTCCAATTATGTGTTTTCTTAGGAACTTGTACAAATATTTCTAAAGGTACCGCATCAAATATCATTAGATTGTATCGTGTAGCCTGATTACTTATTATTTGCTATTCGTCATTTTTATATCATTTTCTTTATCAGCGTCCATGGGCATAGCAAAAGTCGTTTGATGGTTTGAGACCGCCACCCGGAAATTCTTCTCTCCCCTGATCCCTTAAGGTACTTGCCTACCATCATTGGTATCCCTGTCGGAGTCCCTGGGTACTTTTATTTGGAATCTAAAACCCCACGTGCGTTTCCAGGACTCCAGGGTGTGCAGTGAGCTATTAATAAACTCGAGGCGCCACTGTTGCTATACCTACTAGGTACTCCTCCACTGCCGCCTTTAACCGTCATCCTACACTAATGACGATTGTTCGGCCTTCGCCTGTGTTAAACCCGCGATCGCTGGCACAGCAAGTAGAGTCACTACAAACTGGGCCAAACGTACCGTCATGCATTTTAAAATATAATATGGATATTTACAATTCAAAAGCCGTGTTACATATGTATCTAATATAAATAAACGAAATCGCAGGTATCGCAATCTACTCATAATACAACATTTTAGATCTTACCTTAGCCAAAATAGCATCCAACATTGGCATATTAGCTTCTTGAGCTTTTATAGTGTGGGAAAAGAAGCAGTACGTCTTGTTGGGAATAAGCAAGTCGATTGGCGTTTGTTTAACACCAAATATAACACTGGCTTCACTTATATCTTCTTGGATTACAGCGCCGGCGTTGATATATGACTTGAAATTGGTAAATAAATATTACGTTTTGATTATTGTTTACTATTAAGATAAATGAAATATAAATTTAAAAGGAACAATTGGTACACCAGTAATAATGACTTCATGCTTCAATTGTTTAAAAGAAATTAAATACCTGCATTGGATATGCCCTACGATTAGACGGCTGTACAATAACTTTAACACCATTTCGTACTAGTCGGTTGACATTGGTAGGACAGAAAGGTGCTCTCCTCTCCCATACTGACTGATCTTCTCTACGAATTGCTATTATACGTCGATGCTAAAATCAACATATAAATACTTATTTAAAAACTAGAATACATTTATTTAAAAATAATATAAGACTATAGTAAAAAATACATTATTTTGTATAGTCAGAAATACCTACAGAAAGATTAGTAAACACTCGATAGAGTTCGTGTTGAGTTTTTTCTTATGCTATATGTATTGTTACTTTTAATAATTAAATATAATTTATCAATTTAAATTTATTCCCTGTGCAATATGATTTCAAATTATAGTTTTAGAGAAACAGGAATTAATTAGCTTTAAACATATTATCTATCTTTTTATTTTAACTTCTGCCTGCTTAGTTACTCCACGTTAGTATGCCTATCAAAACCAAATATTTAAAGAATCAAGTATTTTATGCGATTATAAATGATAAAGATATGGCCAATATAATATTAAACAAAGATAAATTTACACTTAAAGATATTCATGTACTTTTATAATATATTATAGTACAGATGATAGATCACATAATATTAGTAATTATAGTAAGTTCTAGCGGTTCACCCTCGCTCTTCTCAGGATTGTCCCTTCACCCTTGGTACGTTATAACGGTTAGTATAGATTTCTTAGAGATGAAATATTTTCCCGCAGTAAAAAGTATCCTAAATGTTGACCCGGATAACCAGCTATCATCATACCAAATTTCATTAAAATTTGTCCAGTGTTTTTCTCGTGATGCGTTCCCAAACAAACAGACAGACAGACAAAAATTCTAAAAACTATACACAATGACTATTTCAATTAGATTTTCCAAAAAATATATAATATACAGATTTGGTGCAGTTAGAATTTTATTATATGTATAGATAGATATTGTTTCGATCTCAGCTTGAATTATATATGTAGGCAGGTACTCTAATAGTGTAGCCCTAAGGCTGTATTATAAATATAAATTAAATAATGTATCAAAAATTTATTATATGCTAGCGACTCACTCTCACTTCGTTCGGGTAGCGGTACGTTTTAACGGTTAGTATGAAATAAACTATATATACATATGTACGTGCATTTTACATACATAGGCATAGAAAAAGAGGGTAACACTCTAAAACAACATGAAATAATCCAAAATTTTATCTTGTTTTGTCAAAAAGGCTAATATATTCTTTATTTCTTAATAAAAATCTATTTTTAAAATTATAAAGAGGCAGAGTTTGTTTGATTGTTTTTTTGTTAAAACATACTTAGGGACGAACTCAAGCGTAGCAAGAGTGAGCCGCTAGTTATAGGATATAAAGAATTTTTATGTCGCTAATACAAACTTTTAACCACTATTTCACTCCCTTCAAGTTTCATTTTTGCGACAAAAATTAACCTATGGCCTTCACCAAGGTCCCATCAATCTCTATAACAACAATCGGTTCAGCGATTTAGGCGTGAAAAATTAACAGACCGACAGAAACAATTACTTTCGCATTAATAATATATATTTATATATATTACATAGTATGGATTAACAAAAAGTGTTCCTGTGGAATATCGAAATTGAAATGTGATTAAATGAAATAAATAAACATGTTACATATTCGGTATATATGTATGTATATCTATAATTTATTCTTATTCGACAGATAGTACGTAACAGGTACCAGGCCTAAATAGATAGGTGTACACGAAAATGTGAATTAGATAAATATTTAATGCGACGTATAGGTATTTTGCGAGTGTTAAGTATAATCTAATACATACATATAATAAAATACTTAACAACCAAAATCTGTACATGAAATATTTTTTAACAATATCTAATAACTGTTACGTATTATATGTACAGAATATAGATCCTAAAACAATAGTCGCTGAAATTTTTGTCTCTTTGTCTGTATACCTGTGTACAATTCACGCAAACAATATTGAACCGATTTTTACTTAATTTTGTGTAAGTCAACATTTGAGATGTCTTTAATACAGCAAAATCTTTCATTCAGCAACTGGTTTTGTCGACTCGTCCTACGTTCACATGACTAACGCTATCTAAACCTTGAGAAAAACATCACAACAATGTGCTACACAATTGTAGATCTTAAAAAGTACTACAGGAAAATCCGCGATAGCATGTGTCTCCTAAGACACTACACTCGCAATAACTATTTTTATCTATATAAGAAATTGCTAGGGACGCATCCGAGCGAAGCCAGGGTAAGTCGCTGGTGACAAATAAAGTGTGTCATGGACTAAAAAAATACTAAAGATTACACACACACTAAATTAAAAACGTAATTACTAAATTTTATGCGTTCGCTATTTTTAAAGGTTTTGGGAATATTTTGTGTGTTTCACACTACACTCTACCACTGCGACTGCCAGTTGCCACTCAATAGTGAACTTAAAATTAAATGTTATTTAATAAAGAGTTCAAAAAGGGTGTACTTGAAACAGTCAAAAAATATATTCTTGAAGGGAACGAAATTATATTTAGTAATTATTTTTGCGTTAAATTAGATATAAAGATAGAGGAACCACACAAAAAGTATTTTAAAGTGACTATAGCTTGATGTACACTAATATTATAAAGAGGTAAAGTTTATGAGTTTGTGACGTTGTAGGGTGTAATCTCTGGATCTACTGAACCGATTTAAGTGAAATTTAATAAAAAGATAGTTTGAGACCCTGAGAAGGACATAGGATACTTTTTATCCCGGAAGTCATCCCTTAAGGAGGTGAAAATGGGGATGAAAGTTTGTATGAGGAATCAAGCTAGGGACGAACCCGAGCGAAGCGAGAGTGAGTCGCTAGTTATTAATAAAGTCAAAATTATATAATTATCGAGATATCTGCAGTAAGTAAAATTGGCATAGGTATTCACAATTCCACGATAAAAAATTGCTATTAAAATCCATTTTCTATGACTTTTGAGATGTTAGCCAACTTGCAATCACTACATAGTATAAAACAAAGTCGCTTCTCGCTGTCTGCCCCTATATATGCTTAGATCTTTAAAACCACGCAACGGATTTTGATGCGGTTTTTTTAATAGGCAGAGTGATTTAAGAGGAAGGTTTATATGTATAATACATGCATAATATAGTAGACAAACACTGATAATTTTAAAGGTTTCCAATGTGATGTCGTAAATAAACACATTTTTTTGCGCTTACATTGCATATACGCACATACGCTGACTGAACCCTACGAGATAGATCAAAATAATGTACTACAGTATTGTACACCTCAAAAAGGTCTACAAAAAAGTCTACGATGGCATATGTCTATCTCTTAAAGATAACATACTATATCCATTTTATTATATCCAAGCTAGGAACGAACCCGAGCGAAGCGAGGGTGAGTCGCTAGTCACTACTGTAATACTAATGTAACCTATTTAATTTACTTCTTGAAAAATCTAATCATACTCTTGAGATACCTAAGTTTTTATTATTAATTAGGTATAGTTTTATTAGGTATGATTATTTTATTTGAAGAAATAAAGTATACAGAAGTGCTCAAAAGATATTTAAGATACAGCTCTTATTAATTATTACTATTTATACCAAATAAGCTTTATAAGATATTATCTTAAAAATGTAGGTCGGAGATCACAGTTTCGCATTCATCATGGAATACTACAAGTTATTACTTAAAATTTAACATTTTAATTTAATTAATGAAATAGTTTCATCTTTTCTTAACTCAATAGATATATTAATGTACATAAACGAATGAACAGGGGCATAAAATATGAATTATATTGTAATTGTAAATAAATATAAATGACGTACCTTTGCAGTCGAATAATAGGCTAAGTTCTTTAAAACTTGATGCTTTGAACGGAGAGCTGCAGTTTTAAAAAGCATTTTGTTTATGTTATTTAAATATGAAGGCAATTTAATTATTGAAAAGTGATAACCGCAAGACACGGCCGTTGAGCTCGTTATGATGTACATGAGTAATCTATTTGTATTTTATCATCCTGATATCATCCCATTCCGAACTTTCAGAAAACAACAATCGTCGTGACGTTTATCTGCAACGATTAAGATATTAAGAATTATTTACCTAATAATTCGCTACGCCCACAATAATTTCAATTTTTAATCAATAAACTAAGGATTACGTTTTGTGACACTTATATTATGTTTCGACGCTGTACCAATTACCTTGTACTTACGTTAATTTTCCGTGAAGATTTATCAAAATCAATCCGTTCCCAAAAATGTGTTATTACTTATTACATATAATAGCCGTGACAACTAGCGTTTTTATTCTTATTGGAGTATTATTCAATATTCATATTGTAATCTCCTGCATGTTTATCCGACTGCGGCGAAGTCAAAGTACATAGCCGTCTTTTGGACTTCATAGTCCACCGCCACAGTCGGGTAAAACATACATAAACATCGGATAAAACATACATACAATACGAGGGAACATATATATACATACATATTATGTCAGCGTAGGTAATTACGGCTTAACTGATTTTTCTCTCAATTTGATTATTCATATGTCGTTAGTTTCAACTTAAGAATACCGTAATACGAGTATTAAAGTCATAATCAAAATGGCGGATCTTAGGGGCCAATTTTTGTCTAGACTTTTTTTCTCCCAAATCTAAAGAATGAGTTATTACAGTGCACATTTTAAGAGGAAATGCATTTGCTTCATAACGTTTGTAAATGAAATTCTTTCTTATTCCCCAATAATAAAGTCTTATTTCACATATTAACTGTAGGTGGTTATAGGTTTGTTGTTTTTCTTTCCGTTTTGAATGATTTACAACAAACATGTTCACGAGAGAGACTAAGGTTTTTAACGTCTCATAGTTAACAGACGGTGTCGCAAAGTCTGTCCGCAAGATAATATAAAATAATATTTACGCAAAGAGAAAAAGCACAAAAAGGTACTTATAACCGTATCCTATAATTTAAAAATAAATAAATAATTCTAATCGGTTCTGCTATAGTTTTCATATAGATTGCAATTTATGTATATGATTAAAAATAATTTCAGGTAACAAATTGTTAAATAAAACTTCAAATATGTAACTGGCTAGAACTTTTTAAGCTGTAAATAAAAAGTTAATTATGAAAAAAAACCGACTGCGTATGTAGAACGCGAACTAAGAGTATCAATACGTGTAGATGAAGAAACGTAGTATTATACAGTCGGAGATATAGATTTGGAATGATAGCTTTTGAGTTTGGCGCATAATTCACCGAAAAAAAAAAATACTTAAGTTAATGTACACCTGTTTAAAACAGAGAGGTCCAAAAGTATTAAACAAGTATTTTGAAAATTGAAACCCACTTATTTTACGTATTATGGGCTATGGCAAATATTTTATGTATAATGTTTACCTATCAAAATAGACAAAAGAAGAACAGTTCTTCTTAAGAAACTTTTAGAACGTTTTGTCCATTTTCTTTTTTCTTTTTACCCGACTGCGCGACGCAAAGAAGGGTAATGTGCTTATCAGTCTATGTATGTATGTATGTTTGTTCCTATAGGGCGTTCTAAAGACCATACGCGTAGGCCGATTTTGATAATTCTACATCTATCAATTTGTCTTAACCTTGAGAATGTCACTAATGACATGATAGTAATCAAAATTTATCACAGCGACAACCAAACGGCATATTGTTAAAATGAAAAAAAAAATCGTTGAACTATGTCAAGTGAGGCATCGTTGAATAGGTGTTTAAAAATAATTTCTAGATTCCTTTCATCATTTTTTATTTTAAATAACATTTTAGGATATAAATAATTCTACGATAAGAGCTAATGCGTACGGCAATCATTATAAAATAGCTTTTTTATTCTATGTCTTGTCTTTTTATTCAATAAATCACAGCATATTAATGTATTTTATGAGTAGCATTATGATTAAATGCCCAATTAAAGTACATTCTCCTGCTATTCCATATTTAAGTCTGAAAAAGTCTCTACCCTGGCTTGTCCCCTTGACATTTTTAGTTAAACATGCAGACAATACATACCTTCTTTGTCGCAATTGGCAAATTAAAGTATATTTATGACGAATTTAAATAAGTATACATAAGCATTATAAATGTAAAATACAACAATATTTGTTTTCAATAATTTTCGAACTTCATTTTTGTCCCACTTTTTTTGTGTATCTACTCTGGCGAATTTTGGTCCGTTAAAACTAACATAAATTCGTACGGTTATATTGAAACTAGGGCCTAAGGGCGCTTATCAACGTGAAGTTAGCAATATTAAACAGACGAGCCGTTAGATCGCTGTTTTTTAGTGCGACGCGAAAGTAAGATGCAGTGTTTTCGCGAGGTGATTGTGTCTCTCTGTGACTGGTAAGACGTAAAAATTATAAAATTTACTCAATTTATTTGTATTTTTTTTTTTATACAACGACAGTGTCTTATGGCAATCAAGCATACAGCCCGCCTGATGGTAAGCGGTTACCGTAGCCTATGGACGCCTGTAACACCAAGGGCATCACATGCGCGTTGCCGACCCTGTAAAAACCTATTTACTCCCCTTTTGAAGGACCCCATACTGTAGCCCTCTGGGAAAACCTCGGCAGGGAGTTCATTCCACAGCGGGATGGTCCGTGGGAGGAAGTTCCTCTGAAACCGAACTGTACGGGACCTTTTGGGATTCAGTGTGTGGGCATGAACAGCCTGTCGATGGCGAGCGGTGCGATGATAAAAAGTGGCCATGGGCATCATTTCAAACAATTCTTTGGAATACAACCCATTATACAAACGATAGAGCACACATAGGGACGCAAAATCTCTCCTTAGACTTAGGGGCTCTATATCGCATGTGAGTATTGGATCGTCGATAATTCTCACAGCTCTCCTTTGAACCGAGTCAAAAGGCCCAAGCTGGTATGCCGGTGCTCCCGCCCAGAGATGAGAGCAGTACTCCATATGGGGACGGACTTGCGATTTATATAAAAGCAGTCTTTGCCCCGGCGTGAAGTACCGCTTCGCTCTATTAAGCACCCCGAGTTTTTTGGATGCCAGCTTGACCTTTTCTTCCAGGTGGCTTCGGAACTGGACGTCGCTGGAAATATCGACACCAAGGATACCAATACTGTTGGAGATGGTCAGGGGTGTGTCCTGGAATTGCGGGGCCACAGTAAATGGGGTTTTCTTAGCGGTGAACGCACAGACTTGTGTCTTGGAGGGGTTAAATCGGACTAATTTGTCCCGACCCCAATCGGAGACTCTGGAAAGAATACTCTCGATTTGAGACACAAGTTGTTCGCGACTGTCTGCCACAGCGGAACGAGGGATGTTTGCATGGCCTGTGTAGAAAGCGTCTCCAGTGCTGTTGTCCGCATAGCAATGAATGCCATCAATAGACAGCAAGTCATTGATATGCAGAAGAAAAAGCGTTGGAGACAGCACAGAACCTTGCGGGACGCCAGCGTTTATATCTAGTTTTTCGGAGCAGCAGCCATCTACGACGACTCTAATGCTTTGACCAGATAAAAAACTGGCAACCCATTTGCGCAAGCCCTCGGGTAGTCCGTACGATGGCAACTTCGAGAGAAAACCCCGATGCCAGACCCGATCGAACGCCTTCGCTATATCAAGGCTGACTGCCAATGCCTCACCTTGACTCTCGATGGCTGAAGCCCATCGGTGTGTCAGATACACTAGAAGGTCACCAGTCGAGCGACCGTGGCGAAAGCCGTATTGCCGGTCGCTGATCAAATCGTGTTCCTCTAGGTATCTGCCTAAAGTCAAGTACTGTAATAGTTGAGGTGTGATATATTATTAACCCAATATTAACTTATGTCAGTTAAAAAAAATTGTCGCCAAAACGTCTCTCCTCTGGCGTATTTCCTCTGGCAAGATAAATACCAGGGTAGATACTCACTGACAGATTACGCTATCAAAGAATTAAGAATGATCTCTACTCGAGAGCAAAGTAATCGCACACCACCTACATTTTCACTTTGACCTTAAATATTTTTTTTATTAAATTTGAATATAAAAAAAATTAAAACTACATATATATAATTCAAATATTTAAAGGAAATGATACTGTTATAATAAGTTAAGTACAATGTTTAACAAAAGTTGATTTTATTATGTCAAAGTCTTTTCCCTGACCAAAAAAGTACCTACCGTGATCTTGATGTCTCTACCCTGGTCTGTGTATTTACATATGATATATACCCTTATACCCTTTGTTCAACTGCACTATTCAATTTTAATTAACACAAAACAAAATTATACCTAGTGGAATCAATATGAAAATTAAGTAGTTAATTAATGTCTGAGGAGCGAAATTCAACTTCGTCAAATTTGCATTTTAATATATTTTATCGTAATTAAATACCACATTTATAAGCATTGTTTTTCAAGGAGAATAATTTATGGTGTTTTAAGTATGGACAGAATTTTACAATATTTAGCTTAGGCATTTCAGCATAAAACATGTTATGATGCACAATGTCAACTTGTTAATAGTCTAGTCAACAAGTGCCTTTTGGGTCAACTTTTATCAGCAGTCTCGGAAAAATATGATCGAGGTGTCATTCGATTCGGAATGGTTTGTAGATGATTTTTGAAAAACATCAAGTTTCGCTTGCAAAAATTGCAAGAATTATAAACAGTTAACTAATCATAAAAAAGGGGTTTAGTTTTTTGCAAATATCTCAAAAATTAATTAAGATTTTTCAAATCTAAAAAAAGATTTAAAAAAAGGAGAAAATTACCTAAAAAAAAGCATTGTGGACCACAATGTTGAATTTGCAAAACGTTGGATTCTTATGATGTTGAATTCGCAAAATGTTGATTCCCGAAATATTGAATTCGTAAAAAGTTGAATTTACTGGAACCACAATATTGAGTTTGCTAAAAGGTGAACTTGCAATATGTTGAATTCCAAAACTTTGAACGCAAAAAAGTTGAATCCCAATAATCCGAACAACAATATATTTATATAAGCATAATCTGAAATCTGAATTGATTCAAAAATGAATTGAAATTAATTTTTATCTGAATAAATAAATCATTTTTTTTCTGAATGGTTCAACATGGATCACAATTTCATTAGTGGGTGTATGGCAAAATTGTTCCGTGTTGTATGGTACTATAATAGAACAGGACGGAATAGTGAAAAACAAAAGAAAATTAAAAAAAAGAAGAAAATAAGCAAAAAGAAAATAAAAAATAAGAAAAAGTGAACTCAACATTATGGTTCCAGTAAATTCAACTTTTTACGAATTCAACAGTTCGGGAATCAACATTTTGCAAATTCAACATTGTGGTCCAGAATTTTTCACTCTCGGAACTGTAGGACCAAATTTAATGTTTTCTCAAAGGGATAAAAATACGGTCTAAAATGATTGCTCTGGCTTGCGCAAGCCACGTTAGGTTAGACGCTTTTTCAATAAAAAATATTTTAATATATTAAATATAAAATTTAAGAAATGAAAAAATTCAGGGGCTTACTAGATACATGAACAATAATCCGCCAGAAAAAAAAATCTATCACAATTTTTCAATTAGTTATGCAATAGTGAATAAATAATTATTTTCTGCTTAACAATAAACATTACAAGTGTGATAATTTTTAACTATAAATTGAGAGATATTTTTCCTTTCTTAGAGCTATTCTTCAAAGGCTTTATTAAAATATTGTTAGAAAAATTAAAATATTGTTATTTCCACTTTGTTATTAACAATTTAAAAAAAAAAGTTTTTATTTAAATTTTTATTGTTTATATTTAATAAACAGTTTGTTATAAACAATTCAATTTTTTCTATATATTTGTTTTCTTTTTCTACATAATGAAATATTTTATAATATTTTTCTACATAATATAAATAAAAATTACAAAATATATGTAGTAGATAAGAGCCTAAACACAAAGTCTAACATAATGTAATAGTAACACAAAAACATGTATCTGAAAAAAATAGCATTTTCTGACTGCCTCGGTGGTCTAATAGTAGTGTATAGATAGGGCTGTAAGAGTAGGACTGTAGTATATAGTTTTCCTACTTGGAAATACTCAGTTATAGTAGTACCAACCACCAAATAATCTACAAAACGACCGCTTCATACTCGTATTACATGGGACTACAAAAACATATTAGTGTGTATATAATGTCCATTATATTAAATTTGTATATACCATTTAAGGGATTCAGGTGGAGATAACGCTGAGATGAATAGACGTATAATAAATAAAATTATTTTTTAGTAAATTACTACTTAGAATATTGGCGAGAAATTAGACAAATCTAGAGGAAATTAAAGCCCTCTTTGTGAAAGCCTCTAGATTAGAGCAAAAGGGGATAGTATTCAAAATCTACTAGACCTTAGTATTTAAAATGTTTTATTGACCAAGCGTATTAAACTGTTTAAGAGTTTCTTGTTGATGAAAATGTGTGGAATTGAGTATTATTGAGTCATATGCGGGCTATCTATATTGTTATGTTAATAAAATAAATGTAATTTCGATATATAAAAGAGCAACTGTTGAGTTTCTTGCCGGCTCTTCTCAGCAGAACTGCTTTCCGAGCCGGTGGTAGCTTCCTCACGGACAGACTACACTGAGGGTTACATTAAATTGACGATTCAAAAGCACTTGTAATAAGTCTAATTGAATAAAGTTTATTTCATTTCATTTCATGCTAGCAGAACCCGCGGCTTCGCCCGCGATCAAACTACGAAAAAAATAAACTTTTTCACAATACATACTTTATTACTTGCAAAAGTAAGTTCGAGTAAGTTTTATTATTTCTTAAAAATATATGAAAAACAAAAGATGTTAAGCGTATATTCCGTAAATAAATTTACACTTTACGTATTTAGGAAGCTCCACTACCTGTGTTTTTGCACATTTTTCTACTCCACCTTTCCAAAGTTAGAGAAAGAGAGTACAATGATACAATCGCATACAATGTTCACGACTTTAGAATCATCTAACTCGGGTAATATGGGTTTTTTAAATAACATACTAACAGGCTAACATCTACGTTATTTTTAAAGACCCAGTGCTATATACACCTGAAGCTTACAGTCTCCCTCCTTCTCCTCCTTTTTTAAGTTACACATATAAATTGTCATTCTTATTTTGCTGTAGCTTTTTTCCAAAAAATTTGCTCAGTTTTAATTTCCATTGAATTTATATGTTGTCATATCTAATTTTTTATATTATATCTAGAATAAAACTCTAGATTCACTTACTTACAGAGAACTTGAGCCATGTTACTCTATTATTATATTCAACAACTCAAAGTTTAACGCCCAGTTTTACCCCCTTAGAGGCTGAATTTAAAAAAAAACTATAATACATATTTGTATAATTGTATTAAAGAGCATTAATACCAAGTTTCAAGTTATTCTGATCATAATCAATTTTTACCTCATATAAACAGCATAACACCCTTTTACCCTTTTAAGGGATGGATTTCGAAAAAAAATGATATTTGTATTGTTTTAGTTTTTATTTTATAGGTAAATACTATTTTCCGTGCATCAATTATAGAGTTTCATACAAACTTTCATCCCTTATTTGACAGCGTTATGGGATGAATTTCAAAAAATGCCAAAAAACGTATTTATTTAACTGTATTGAAGAACATTAATATCAAGTTTCAAGTAATTCTGATCATAAATAATTGTTTACCCATATAAACTTTATCACCCCCTTTTACCTTTTTAAGGAATGAATTTCGAAAAAAATCTTATGCATATATTTATTACTAGCAGAACCCGCGGCTTCGCCCGCGATGAAACTACGAAAAAAATAAACTTTTTCGCAATACATACTTTACTACTTGCAAAAATATGTATAAGATGTTAAGCGTATATTCCGTAAATAAATTTACTCTACTTTATATCCCACATTTGAGCCATGTTACTCTATTTAAATATATTCAACAACTCAAACTTCACCGCCCAGTTTTACCCACTTAGGGGCTGAATTAAAAAAAATCTACAATACATATTTATTTAATTGTATTAAAGAGCATTAATACCAAGTTTCAAATAATTCTGATCATAAACAATTTTTTCCTTATATAAACAGCACAACCCACTTTTATCCTTTTAAGGGATGAATTTCAAAAAAATAGATATTTGTATTGTTTTAGTTTTCATTTTAAAGGTAAATTTCCATTAAAAAACCATTTTCCGTGCATCAATTACTGTACGAATTTGAACTATTCAACCTTTTTTATTTGGACTTCAAAACGACCAACGAGCAACGACCCTTTTTGACAACGAAAGCCCTACAAAACTTCGACAACCTTACGAAAACACCTACAGAACTGACAACCCTGACCTGACCTGAGGACGTTAGTACTGGAGCTTATATATACGTATCAGAACCTAATGCTTGCGCGATGTAGAGTACTACTAACGCCATCTATTGTTGAATTATTGAACTAAATATCAACAATTACAGAGTTTCATATAAACTTTCATCCCCTATTTGACAGCCTTATGGGATGAATTTCAAAAAATGCTGAAATACGTATTTATTTAATTGTATTTAAGAGCATTAATACTAAGTTTCAAGTAATTCTGATCATAGATAATTGTTTGCCCATATAAACTTTATCACCCCCTTTTACCCTTTTAAGGGATGAATTTCGAAAAAAATCTAATACATATATTTCTTATTTTTTATCTTAAAACTAAATACCACTTTTCGTGCATTTCGCGTTAAGAATGACAGAGTTTCATACAATATTTTTTCACCTATTTTACCCCCTTAGGGGATGAATTTAGAAAATTCCTTTCTTAGCGGATGCCTACATTGTATAAGGAATAAGTTCTCCAAATTTCACGTTTCTACGACCAGCGGTTTAGGCTGTGCGTTGATCGATCAGTCAGTCAGTCAGGACAAAGCATTTTATGTATATATATAGATTTTTTATCTTAAAGCTAAATACCACTTTCCGTGCATTTCGCGTTATGAATGACAGAGTTTCATACAATCTTTTATCGCCTATTTTACACCCTTAAGGGATGAATTTCGAAAAATCCTTTCTTAGCGGATGCCTACATTGTATAAGGAATATATCCTCCAAATTTCACGTTTCTACGACCAGCGGTTTAGGCTGTGCGTTGATCGATCAGTCAGTCAGTCAGGACAAAGCATTTTATGTATATATAGATTTTTTATCTTAAAGCTAAATACCACTTTCCGTGCATTTCGCGTTATGAATGACAGAGTTTCATACAATCTTTTATCGCCTATTTTACACCCTTAGGGGATGAATTTCGAAAAATCCTTTCTTAGCGGATGCCTACATTGTATAAGGAATATATCCTCCAAATTTCACGTTTCTACGACCAGCGGTTTAGGCTGTGCGTTGATCGATCAGTCAGTCAGTCAGGACAAAGTATTTTATGTATATATAGATATAGATTAAGAGGTATAATTATTTAAATTGAAATAAATATTTCTGTTTTTATTATGCAAGACAATAGTTGGCTCCAATATGCTTACTTTCAAAGAAAATTAAAGTACTTAAACGACTAGTTTTTGGAATCTATACTTAATATTATAAAGCAGAAGAGTTTGTATGTAAACATTTTTTTGCATTAGATAGCCCGTTAACTAAGGAAGGCTATAGGCTATATAGCACCTGCAAAAATATACGGTTTCCCGTGGGATAGATTTGTTTTTGTCTAGGGACGAACCCGAAGTGAAGCGAGGGTGAGTCGCTAGTATATTATGTTACTGTAGCTACACTCAACGTCTTGTAAAACTAGTGTCTGACCGAAACTGGTTTTTCAGCCGAAACCGAAACCGAAACTTATTTAAAATTACCATTATTTACTGAAATTTACTATTTTTTTAACATTTAATTGCATATATGTATATATACACAGTTAAATAGTGTTAAATAAAAATAAACAATCATTAAAGTCGTAACAAATATATTTTTATAATTAAATTCATTACTTTAGATTTCATTATTGCATATGTTTTCGGCATTAATGATGTTCTAAAATATTTTTCCGACTTCATTCAGTACTTGTGAACTACAAGAGGATCGGCAAAGTTGAGTCGACGAAATGCTTCGCCTTCCACCAATGCATAGGGCAGCATATCCACAATTAGAAGATCCATTATTGCTTTATTTATCCTTTTTGAAATTTCATGATCATCAGGCCATTGTAAAAGTTGAGATTTAGTGGTACAACTTAGGATCGTCGACTGCACAAGATTTGGTTGATCTGAACTAAATAATTCTGTGATTTTTGTATCGGTCTGCCGTGCTTTAGTTTCTTTTTTCAATTCAACAATTTCTGACTATCTTTTTAACAATTGTCTGTACTCCTCGTCATGATTTTTTGATAAATGTAGCTTTATTCCGTGCAATGTTTATTTTTTAGGTTCTTGGCTTCCTAATGAATATAACCTGTTACAAAGTTTGCAAATAGCTTTAGATGAATCGCTAATGCTTTACTCAAAAAACTACCCAATCGGATTTCTTTCTTTTGTGACATTTTATTTTTTCTGAAATATTAATTAGAGTAATAAATAATATCACATAAGTAATGTTAACATTATTATTAAGAATTAGTTCTCAATAGGCACAAAGCATTCAGTCTTAATTAGGGAAATTTTATTGAAGTAAAGAAATACAAATTTAATTTTAAATATAAAAAAACGCGCGGTAAACGGAAAAGAACGAGGTGAGATGATTGACTAGGTAATTCTCGCGAGCTACCTATATCTTCCTATTCCTTCATAGTTAAATAAAACACCTCGAGGACCGCGAGCACACCGGTGTGCTAGATAACAATTGAATTCTCGGAAATTCGCACGGATTTCTTAGAATTTGTCCGGGAGGGATTAAGGAAATAAAGGTCACACACAATATAATCCTATCATTTAGGTACTTAATCGTTTGGATGAGAAGTAATGTTAAAATAAGGATATAACACGTAATTCACCAACAGTAACATATATTAAATATGCATGCAAATCCAAGTTAAACTAAATCCAATATAACCACTTTTATTTGCCGTTTAAAAATAAAACTTGACAAAATAATGTGCAATAATAATGAGTTTAGATAATTTAATAAGCATAAAACGAAGTACATACCTATACTGAATTATTATTACCTACTTGAAAATAACATGTAATTATATTCTATATCGGTGTTTGCCTAAGTTAGAACCATTTTGAAAAGTGCACCACAACAAAGCCGAAATCTTTCTTTCATTGTTTATTTCACCATCTCACTCTTATGGCTTTTGGTGCTATATTCTAAATTCATCTACTTGTTTTTTGTAGCGCCAATTTAATACTTGTGCTGACAAGCATTAAATTGGCGCCGAGGGTAGAAGTAAGCAGAGTGACCGCTGGGTCACTCTGCTTACTTCTACCCTCCATAGTTATATCGAGTATTATTTCCCTGATATCTTGTGATTCTGTTTCTGCTATGATCAACACTAAATAGCTTGCTTGACGTCATTATAGGTGGGAAAAAGTAACACGTTCGGTTTTCATACTATTGAACATGCGGTATTTATATCTACCTATATCTGTGCGTATGTCAATGAGTCATACCTATATAATGTAGCAAAATAATAAAATATCCCCATAATAATAAAATTTTATTCATGAACTAGCTTTAGCTAGCTAACTTTATTCGGGTTCGTCCCTAGTGAAAAACAGAAACAAATCTATCCCATAAGAACCGCATTTACTACTATATTACTACCGACTTATCCTCGCTCCGCTCGGATTCGTCTCTAGATATGTTTTAACGGTTAGTATAAATTTCTCAGAGATGAGATATTTTCCCACAATAAAAAGTACTCTATATATTGACCCGGATAACCAGCTATCATCATATCAAATTTCTTTAAAATCTGTCCAGTGGTTTTCTCGTGATGCGGTCACAGACAGACAGACAAAAATTATAAAAACTATACATTCGGCCTCTGTATTGATAATAATTACTATTTCAATAAGATAATCCAAAAAATATTGAATGTACTGATACGACTCAGAATTTTATTATGTGAATAGAAAATTGGAATATGGACTTTTATTTTCATTGTGGCAGCACTGTATGAAACATGAATTGTTTCATTCAGATTATATTATTACACATGGATGCTTAGAGTAATGACAAGCATAGAGGACTCGTATTAAACTGAACCAATAAACTTATAATTTGCACTGCTTTATCTTACTAAGAGATGACATAAGTTAGAGAGAGACGTAATAATGAAGAAACTATCGTCTTCAATGGTGTGAAGCCACTTTTTACTTGCTAAAGTGACCAGCTGGTGACTTACAGTGTTTTTGATATTTGTGATTATTTTAATGATAAAAGAATAATTGGATGTAACAAACTTAGTTTTAAGGAAACTTAAAAACATTTTGTTTCGATGGCTTGTGTGGTTTACGGCTGTAATTGCCATAGTTCAAAGAAAAGTGAAGATAATCAAAATGTAACATTTCACAGTTAACTGTTTTTTGGATTTTTCTGTTAAAATACTTAACATTTTTATGAAATATTGAAATATGTTTAAATTGATTGTTTTAAGATTCTTACAATATCAGAATAGTATGTAATCGATCTCTAAATTCTTGTCAATTTGAGAAAGTAATTTTGTTTTTTAATCATAGTGATGTGGCATGACGTACCTTCATTATTACTTTGCCGATTCATTTTTAGAATATATGTAGACAAAATTTCTTAAAATATATGAGTATGTTATAAATCAGAGGTTTAACCATAATCCCAGCGCTATGCTGACTTATTTTGTTTTTGTGTTATATTTTTGAATAATGAATAATCAAGATTAGACTATGAATGAATTTCATTTATTTCTGTTATTTATTTATTTACCTAAAAATACACTAACAACACACATATTAAAACATTTATACACATTTAGAAGACAATAATAATAATTAATCATATATTATGTATGTCTTTACAAGTGTACATAATATTCGCTATAATTACATAATAAAAAGAACACATTAAATTATAATAAATCCCTAATATATAATTAATAAATACAATTCAAATACAATAAAAATGATTCATAATAAGTCACCACCTGTTAGCCAAAACAATTAATTTATATAATGTTAAAAATTGTTATAACCTTAAAATCTAATTAATTAAGATTAAACATAATTAATTTTGACCTAAGGTGAAGTTTTGTTTCGTGTAATAGTTTTTCATAATTACTATAAATATTATAAAGAAACGGTATTTCTGATTTATAAACCGTCAAACTTTGGCACATCACTATAATAGTCAATATATAAATATAGTAATTCTATAGCATACTTGGCTTCATTGCGATTTTAAGAAAGGGCAAATTGTGTATTTCTGTCTCTGTTCCTCTTGTAAAGAAGTGTATAAGAAGGACACGATCAGATATATTGTAAATGTTCAATTAAATACAGTTCCTCCATGCTTGTTATTACTCTAAGCATGGATCTTAGAGTAGTAACAAGCATGGAGGAGCTGTATTTAATTGAACATTTACAATATATTTGATTGTGTCCTTCTTATACACTTCTTTACGAGAGGGACAGAGACAGAAATACACAATTTGCCCTTTCTTAAAATCGCAATGAAGCCAAGTATGCTATAGAATTACTATATTTATATATTGACTATTATAGTGATGTGCTAAAGTTTGACGGTTTATAAATCAAAAATACCGTTTCTTTGTAATATTTACAGTAATTATGAAAAACTATTACACGAAACAATACTTCACCTTAGGTGAAAATTAATTATGTTTAATCTTAACTAATTAGATTTTAAGGTTATAACAATTTTTTAACATTATTTAAATTAATTATTTTGGCTAGCAGGTGTTGACTTATTATGAATCATTTTTATTGTATTTAAATTGTATCTATTAATTATATAGAAGGGATTTAATATAATTTAATGTATACTTTTGATTATGTAATTATAGCGAATGTTATGTACACTTGTAAAGACATACATATCCGATTAATTATTAATATTGTCTTCTAAATGTGTATAAATGTTTTAATATGTGTGTTGTTAGTGTACTTTTTGATAAATAAATAAATAACAGAAATAAATGAAACTCATTCATAGTCTAATCTTGATTATTCATTATTCAAAAATATAACACAAAAAAAATATAAGTTAGCCTAGCGCGGGGATTATGGTTAAACCTCTGATTTATAACATACTCATATATTTTAAGAAATTTTATCAACATGTATTCTAAAAACGAATCGGCAAAGTAATAATGAAGGTACGTCATGCCACATCACTATGATTAAAAAACAAAATTACTTTCTCAAATTGACAAGAATTTAGAGATCGATTACACACTATTCTGATATCGTAAGAGTCTTAAAACAATCAATTTAAACATATTTGAATATTTCATAAAAATGTTAAGTATTTTAACAGAAAAATCCAAAAAACACTTACCGGTGAAATGTTACATTTTGATTAACTTCACTTTTCTTTGAACTATGGCGATTACAGCCGTAAGCCACACAAGCCATCGAAACAAAATGTTTTTAAGTTTCCTTAAAACTAAGTTTGTTATATCCAATTACTCTTTTATCATTAAAATAATCACAAATATCAAAAACACTGTAAGTCACCAGCTGGTCACTTTGACAAATAAAAAGTGGCTTCACACCATTGAAGCCGATAGTTTCTTTATTATTACGTCTCTCTCTAACTTACGTCATCTTTTAGTAAGATAAAGCAATGCAAATTATAAGTTTATTGGTTCAGTTTAATACGAGTCCTCTATGCTTGTTATTACTCTAAGGCATGGATGTTATTACAATACATCAGTGTAGCCTACTTAGTGGTTTTCCCACCAAATTTAGGGGGAAAAAATTGCACCGGGGTTTTTTAGGGGGGGAAAGTGTTTAAGGACTTTTTTTGGGTTTTTTTCTTTAATAGCATGACTTGAATGTAAATAACTTTAACGATTCGTTTTATTTGTAAATAAAAGTATTTTTTAAATAAATAACTTTACAAATATGTTATCTGTGATTATTAAATTTATGATAAACAACGAAACACATCCTTAACTTAGACATTTGTAAATGATCGAACTTTTTGATGAGTTAACTATTATAAATTATAATTTTTGATATATCTATACAATATTGTAACTAAGCCGAATCTGTACATTTAATATTTTTTGGAAAATCTTATCGAAATAGACACTATTATTGATACAGAGGCCGAATCTATAGTTTTTAGAATTTTTGTCTGTCTGTCTGTCTATCCGTCTGTCTGTCTGTTACCGCATCACGGAAAAACCGCTGGAGAGATTTTGATGAAATTTGGTATAATGATAGCTGGTTATCCGGGTCAACCTATAGGATACTTTTTATTGTGGGAAAATATCTCATCTCTGAGAAATTTATACTAAACTTTAAAATGTAAATAGGGACGAACCCGAGCGGAGCGAGGGTGAGTCGCTAGTTGTATAAGAAATATGACATTTAGTGGTGAACCGCATAATGCCATAACTAATAACATTTCCGAGTTTGTGCTAGTACCAGTGTAGCCAACTTAGGGGTCCCCCCCCCCCCCTAAAACTAACGCTAAAACGCTAAAAAAATTGCACTGGGGTTTTTTTAGGGGGAAAAAATGTTTAGGGACTTTTTTAGGGATTTTTTCTTTAATAGCATAACTTCAATATAAATAACGTTTTATAAAATTTCATTTAAAGACTTGGAAAAGTCATTTATCTTTAAATATCATTTGCATCATCTTTTTTTTTATTATCTAAGTCATCTTTAAAATTTATTATTATTAAGTAGTTATATGTAATTATCATAATAATAACCATAAATAAGTTTTTTTATGCTACTTGTAATCATTAAAAAAAACTGTGTTAGATAAAACCCTACATTTATCAAATTTCGAGGGGTTTTTGAAATTACTCTTAGGGGTATAAAATTTTAAGTATTGGCAGCACTGCAATACATCTCTTAATCTGTGTTCAACTTAAATATTTCAGACTTCAGTTGTGTCATATCACATATGTGTGTAACAACTCCGGTCGACTTCCATATAGGCGCATATTCATAAAAACGGTAGGCGAATATGATGAAGCGGGGGCCGGGGGGGTCAAGATAGTCAAAGAAAGATTTTTCCCGACTTAGCCATTTTAAATTAATAATAGCTACATGGGATATGTCAATTAATATTTTATTATATTATAAAATATACATAAGTTAAATGTGCTTAAAATGTTTTTTTTTATAAAATATATGTCCTATATATTGATGTATATAATAATATTCTAAATGATTTTAACTATTATAGGATAATGTTATATTTTAATTATATTTCATATCAAACATAAAATATCTATTAATATAAGTTCTTACGTTATAAAAATTAATTTATATTTTAGAGCTGTCATGATATTTCCCATAATTTAGGGACAATTAAGGCATACATGGCAAGTCAAAATATGCTGTCACTTTCACGGCTATTGTATTTCTTTTGAGTCGCCACGCATCCCTTTCTAAAGGTATGACGTCATATGCAAATCTGGGAGAATTTAGTTCGTAGTGATGTGAAATCGGTATTACTTACGATTAAGTAGGGATGTATTTTATCGTAAAATTATCGGTATTCAACAACTGTTGTCGGTTTTATAGGAAGGTTTTCATTTTTATGATACTAATTATAATTAGAAATAAAATACAAAGGTAGGTTTCAAAAATTTTTTATTTTACTATTTTAATGCTACCACTAGTTCGAAAAAAATGCCTCATACCCGAAAAAACTAGCAAGAAACTCAGCAGGATACCTTTTCTTTTACATTTATAATACATTGTTTGTTATTACAAAGAAAGGTCATTTTTTAAGGATTTTTTCAATTGAATACAAATTACAAAAAATACAAATTAGTACAACAATTTGGTATAGACAAAAATTAACTACCTCAAAAAATTCTGATTGCAAAACAAATTTCTCATTTCTTAACAACTGTAAATGAAAATATTTTATAATATTACAATGCAATAAAATTAGAAGTAACATAGAACAATAGTTTTTGTTAATAACATTATCATTATTATGTGAGTAGTAGTTATGTCATTTATGTAGTTGATTTTAATTGTAAGTATATATCAAAATCTAGCTCTTGCGTTTGAAGTTTGTTAGCTCTAGAACCACCTTCATCTTTAGTTTATAAAAAGCAAAAGATTTGAGATTAGTGCGTTGGAACAAACATTTGTCTTATAGAAATTTTAAAAAATACAAATTTTAGTAAAAAATGAATAATAAAACTTAATTTTAAGCATTACGTAAGCTGGTACCTTTCATAGCCACAGCAATTTAAACTATCAAATAAATTATTAATGAATAAAATCATCACAGCTGTGAATAAGCCATTCAATATTTACATTTAATGTATTACAATAATTGTATTCTTCCTGGAAATTACAAGCCTTCATCAGGCGACATTAAGATGCAAAAACACTTCCACTAAATACCTGCATAGCATACTTCACCTGTAAATATATTGTTACAATAAATTAATGTATTACAATAACAAATGAAATAGTCAATTAAACTATAACTATAGTATAATTATTAGTAACTACTATAGATGAACAGTAATATAATAATAGTTTATTATTATTAGGGTCTAGGTAGATAAGCCAATTAAGCCTTTAAATGGCTTTTAACATTACTGAGGAAGCTGAGAATTTTTTTTAATGGACTGAACATTACATGGATGAGTGCAATCAATTAATAAACAAACTCTTCAACTTTATATATTAGTATAGAATAGTATATTATATAAGGGCATATCAATAGCTTCAAGAAATTTCTTTCTTAAAAACAATTTTATATTAAAGATAAGATAATATTTATAATCTAAAGTAATATATACCTCAATTTATTAAACTACAATATTAATTACCTTCAATCTTCATCTTATCAAAAGAGTTTGGATAAATATGCTTGTTAGTAAGTTTTGTTAGCTTTGCAGCACCTTTACGTTCATCTGCATTATACAACATATGAACATAAATTGACCATTGAGCACGCTGACTACCAAGGAGCAAATTCTTTTTCTGAAAATGATTACAGAAACATTTCAGTAAATGAGGTACATCATACAAATAGTAGATTTTGTTCCCATTAACTTCATAATGGATAACACTTAATGCATCATTGTCACTACGAAGTATTTAGTTTATTATCAGAAATTAATGAATTTATTGCAGTTATATTGGCAGAACCAGGGTCACATATAGTTACTCTAGGAATAAACCCTATTTTGAAAATAGCTTTAAGAAATTCTTTACGTATACGTTTTAAAATTGACGTGAACCTTTATAAGGCATTCTATGGCATGATAAACCTCCCTGACAACTTGGAATATTACAATGCTTTCCCATGTTTACATACACAACACTAATAGAAAAAACAAACTAACGAAGAGAAAAACTAATTAAGAAATCACATCGTTTATATTCAAGCACAAATCAGCACTTATCTACAAATTGATCAAATGTAAATTAATATAAAAACGGCAAATCCGGGGATGAGTATAATAACATAACAACGGTTAAAACTTGAAAATTTCAAAACTGACAAAATGTCGCAGTGACGTCACAGTAGTGACGTATGTGACAACTGCGACAGAAATATATTGTTGTCCCACTCGTTGTCGCCAAATATAGAGATAGCATATTAATAATCAAACAAATGAAAGGGATAGATAGATCCACCAAAAGCTCGTATGGAGCTAATTCATCTATTTTATTTGTCATCCATGGTGTGTAATGTGCAGATTGCGGGTTTTGTTGGTAAAATAATGTTGTTTTTCATAATCATTAAATGTTTTAATATTATTCTTGGAGAATATTAACAACTAATTTTCTATCTTATATTTTATAAATATTTTGTGTTCCTTAAAAATATACAATGGCTCGCTTCCTGTCAAGAGACAAATTAGAAGGTTTCGAAAAATACAAGGTATTTCTGTTTAATATTATTTAATATCAACTAATATGAAAAAGACTGTTATTGTAATATTTTTTTATAACTAATTAAAATATCTTGCAGTGCAGAATTACTTTAATGCATTGAAATAAATTATCTTTCAGTGCCGGTATGCTTAATGCGTATTGTTTTTCTTTAGCATAAATTAATGTTAGATACAATTATTGTATAAAAAAAATATTATTATATTATTAATATATATTTTCCCTTTCCAGTATAATTCGATTGATACAAGTATACTAAGTAATTATGTGATGCACCCTTTCTGGAACTGGTGTGTTCAGGTAACGTAAAAATAATTTTACTAATACTTTTTACTTTCTGACAGAAATTTTTGAGTATATGTATTTTATTGTGTAAATGTGCTTTAATAACAAAACAGTATCATTAAAATAGAATGTAATTTTCCTTTCATACAACTTATAATTTCGCAATTAACAAATAAAGACAATTTATCTGTTTTGTGAAAAAGTACTATAAGATTTTGAATAAAAAAAAAATAAGTAATACCTATTATGATTTTTTAATTGAAGTTAATGAAAGGAAAAATTTTGCAGTTTTGTCCGGTATGGGTGGCACCAAACCTTCTAACATTCTCAGGCTTTCTACTGACAGTCCTTAACTTTTTATTATTCTCCTATTACGACTATGGATTCCATGCCCTTACAAAGGAGAATACCAACAATGACCACATACCCAGATGGGTGTGGGCAATATCGGCAATAAACTTATTTGTGGCTTATACACTTGGTGAGCATGATAAACTGCACTTTAATTACATAATTATTGTAACAATTTTATTTTGTATTATATTAATTTCAACAATAAAAATATTAATTTGTTCAGGATCAAATATTGCTAGAGAATGTAACTATTTTATTGATAAGTGTATGTATTTGACCTTACTCTTGTTTTTTAATTTTGAAGAACAATGCAAGAAAATTGCAAAATACTAAGTAATTAAATTGTTATTTTAATTGTAGACTTTAAAATGTCAAGAATCATTTTTTTTAAGATCCACTTCTATACTTTTTATCATATTTAAAATTGGAATTTAGCCACTTTGATTTACACATGGTTAATTTTATTTTCTAATGAGATTTTTACACTAACCCATAATAAATTAATCCATTAACTTTAAATCACCTGGTAAGAGTTTAAGGTTTCAAAAAAATTAAAAAAAAAGTGTAACAGAAAGGCCAGCAGTTGGATCAGTTGGTTATGAATCAAACTGTATATCAAAATGGTATATTAAGTATTATAGTTAAATCTAAGAATTATATATAGACTAATGTGTATTTATGAAGAGTAGAGATATTGATAACTATATTGAAGGAAAAGACTAATATATCTATAGAAAAAGACATCAAGTACTATTTCCAACTACGTAATAATTATGTGTAAACAATAATTCATCACCATAAAGGAGTCTGCCCACTACCCCGTCTCATACCATGACCGTGCTAGGAGCGTGTCAGGCAAAAAAATATTCTTTGTATTGAAATGTATGAGACTCTGCCCACTAGACCGTTCCGTCACCGACCGGCACCGTCGCGTGCCGTGCACGGAACGTTAACAATTGTCATCGAGAATATTTTACCGGCGACGGTACGCTGCGTGCCTGGCACGCGACGTTACGGGACCGGTGCGCGCAGGCTGCGCAATGGTGAGCATACACAACACTAAAACCGTTATGTACGGGTATGATACGTTGTTGATACGTTCTAGTGGGCATAGTAGTCCGTGCCATGCTCGTTTCCGTGCCTGATACGTTCATAGCACGGTCATGGTATGAGACGGTGTAGTGGGCAGACTCCTTTAAATATATCATTTAGAAATAATCCATTCTAAATTATCGATATTTATTGTGATTTTTTACTATTTTTTTGTCTAGACATAACACATTTAATAATCAGAATTTATGAAAGGAATGATTAAGTATTATATCTTATTTCTCTCAATCTAGCTTGTGATGAATATGCTTGAATATAAAACTAATATTTTTTTAGTACTCTCTATATTCAAACAAGTAAAAATAAAAATTACTATTACATATTATGTTAAATACAAACAATAAAATACATTTAAATTATAGTTCAACTAAACAGACCAATTAATCTTTTATTCTTATTGCCCCTTGTTATCAATCTCTTAATGTCAGACTTTGATAATAATAGTTAACAAAACCAGTGCATCCTCATTCCTTGTGTGATAACAAATATTTACAAGTATTCCCTTCACAGTTTAAAATTACTCTTCAAATAAGTACACATAAGCACCAAACTCAATTTGCATTCTCTAGATTTACTATCTTCCCTACGTTTTTTTATTCTTACTGGTGTATTTTTAATTTATTAAGTAAGCAAGCCATACTAAGTCTTCAATGAGACTTAAAATGTTATATAACATTTGAACTCACTATCTATTTGTTCTATAGTAGTTATATTATTTTTTATCGCATTTTAAGCTCATTATCTATTTTGATTTGTAAATAGGACATATTAAGCACCATTAAAACACATGTATTGTTGTTTCCGAATATTTTGGTTGGTGGGCGAGTCTGACTCGCACTTGTCCGGATTTTATTAAATAGGTAATTTAATTACTGTGTAGATACATAAACATAATTCTAAATATAAAAACCAATTCTATTGAATCTACTTTTTCTGAATAGATAAGTAGCTGCAGCTATACTAACACCAGATTTATAAAACAACACGTTTTTGCGCTAATCCATGTGTACTAATACTAATAATATTATATGTAAATGTGAAAGTTTATGAAGATGTATGGATGTTTGTTACTCTTTCACGCCAGAACGGCTGAACGGATCTGGATGAAATTTAGTAGAGAGATAGATTCAAGTCTGAAATTGCACATAGGTTACTTTTATCCCGGATAAATGTACGGTTTCCGTGAAATAAATTTGTTTTTGTCTAGGGACGAACCCGAAACGAAGCGAGAGTGAGTCGCTAGTAATACATAATACCTAATTTGCATTATTTAATTGCCGTCGTAAAAATTTCAGATGGAATTGATGGGAAACAAGCTCGGCGCACCGGTAGCAGCGGCCCACTAGGTGAACTTTTTGATCATGGCTTGGATTCTTACTCCACGGTCCTTATACCTACTTGCTTATATAGCATTTTTGGAAGGTAGCATGAATATATTATTATCTTATTAAAAAATATTTTAAAGTATCTAACATATTTCTTAAAAATATGTGCGTTATTAGTCCAAGCGAAATGCAGTTTGGGAACAAAATATTGAAAACCTGAAGTATTATGATTTTAAAATGTTAGCAGGTATATAAGGAATAGAAATGCCCCCGATGCCCAGCCACTCCCGAGAATGGGGGGACGCAAAGCGTTGAAAAATAGTTTTTTTCAATTTCCGGCTTACTGTGACGTTCTATCGAAGAATGTTTTCAACAAAAGTTGTAGGTCTAGTAAAAATCCACAACTTTTATTCATAACACTTTTTACAACAACCTCAAAGTTTTCGAGATATTTGCAAAAAACTCAGTTTTTCATTTTTTCTTGGTTTTTTATTTTTAATTTCTAGAACAATCTTTTAATTCTCATGAAACTAAGGTAATGTACCTAATCTGCAATATATATAGAATAAATAAAAAAAAATTGAAATTGAAATGTTCAGCTATTTCCGAGAAAAGTATGTTTTATGGCCTCGAGAAGCTGATAATCACCCCCAACTTCAAGTAGTTTACATTTAAAAAATTTTTTGTACAATTTTTAGATAGGGCTCATTCTTTTCGTCTTGAACTCTACTTTTTGAAGAAATAAAAACATTGTATGGTAAATCGCCCTGTAAGAACACTCTTAAAAATTGAAAACATTGGAGAAATCGATAATAAAGACTATATTTTATTTTTTCTTAAAAATAACTGCATTTCGCTTGGACTATATATGTAAGTTTACCAAATAATGAATTCTTCTTAAAAAATCTATTATATATTTAATACTATTTTATACATTTTTAACCCCCGACGCAAAAAGGTGTTATAAGTTTGACGTGTCTGTGTGTGTGTGTGTCTGTGTGTGTGTGTCTGTCTGTGGCATCGTAACTCCCGAACGGTTGAACCGATTTTGATTTTGTTTTTTTTTGTTTGAAAGGTGAATTAGTCGGGAGTGTTCTTAACTATGTTTGATGAAAATCGGTTCTAGATTGTCCCCGCTACAAAATGGCAGATTACATATTTTTTCACAACTCCCTCAATATGGGTATCAAATGAATAGGCTTGACTAGTAGTATCGAGGGTTTTTTTTAATTTTTAATTTAATTATTGTATTATTACAGGGATGAATTAAGTCCGCTAAGATTTTTCTTCGTAATGTGGAATATATTTTTAAACTTTTATCTAACGCATTGGGAGAAATATAACACCGGAGTTATGTTTCTACCTTGGGGCTATGATTTTACAATGATCGTAAGTATTCTTTATATAAATTACATACAATAATAAGAATCGTTAAAAAATAATTTTAGAAATCGAATATGTTACTGTGGTAAATGAAATAATTCAACAATAGACTTATATTTACATGATATATCTACGAAATCTTCAAGAATTTTATGCAATGAACAATGAATGCTTAACACTATAAAAATATTTGATCAGACAGATATCGGACTAAGAACAGACTGTGATCGGTACAGTGACGATCTGCCCTTAAGGACTTGTTCAGACACGCGGGAACCGCCCGATTGCAAATCGTGCGGTTCGGAACTGCAAAATTTATGTATTCAGACAGGAGGCGGTTAGTAAGCGATTGGCGTGCGTGAATAGCGTAATTTGTAAATGGAAGTCGAGAAAGAAATACTCTGTTTATGTATTAAAAAATAAATAACAGAAAAAAGCAGTATTGGGTGCATCCAGTATTATGTGACCGACATGTACCTACATGGCCAATTCGTAACGTTTATCCCAATTTAAGAATGTTCGAGGGTTTTTTTGACTATTTAAGAATATAAATAAAATATTTTGATGAACTAATCGAATTGATCAGGGAAGATAATAAATATTTCGGACTTTGAAACACGCTCGCGCGTGCTCTTAACGTGACGTACAAATCACGCGGTCCCCGGCCCTAGCAACGTAACTGAACTCTGAAAAGAGGCTCCAAAAAACTTAAAAAAAAAAAAAAAACAAAACCGACTTCCAGGCGCTGAAAAGTAAAAAATAACTAAACAGGGGTTTTCATTTAGAATAGATACCTAATCAAATATTTTCGAAGTCGGTGCCAGCCAATACAAATCAAAGCACACCGACTTCGAAAATATCTGATTAGGTATCTATTCTAAATGAAAACTCCTGTTTAGTTATTTTTTACTTTTCAGTGCCTGGAAGTCTGTTTTTATTTTTTTTTTAAGTTTTTTGACGAGATCCTATTGGAGTTTTTTAGTAGTTCAGCGATCCCCGACTCTGTCGTCCTGTTAATTTGTTTGTAGTATTAATACTACTAATAAATTACCGGTTGCGATATTTATTTAACTAGATAAATATATCGTGGCTGGTAATTAAAAAGGTTCTTTAATTTTAGATTTTTATTCGTACCTACTCTTAGTAATAGTCAAATATAGTTAAAATGTTTTTATGTAAGTTATTATCGCTGATTACATAATAAACAATATGAGACAGTCAGTACAAAGGTTGTACTTATCGTAAGACCATAGTGAATATGCGTGAGATTTAAGAGGAGGCTCCCCAAATTTAACGCTGATTTGCCTAAATATTCTATGTATACCAGATATCAAATCAATGTGATAATTTAAACATATGATTTTTCAAACCTTTTTCTATCGGACGTTACAAACAGAAACACAATTGAATGAAATTTTCTCGAGGGTTTTATTTTTTTTTAAATATGCCTTTTTTGGAGATTTATAGATTTTACTTGTAAATTATTTCATTTACATATGCAAAAAAAATACTCACAAAAGGAAAATATAGTTTATTATGTCGGGTTTGAATAACATTGACTTTGACCAATTATTATTCTCAAAATAAATTAAATTAGATATTAGACTTACGTCCTTTAGTTCTGTGCAAGAATAAGATCGATCGGATATTCGATATTCAACCTTATTCGCTAGCAGCTTAGGTGCAACGGCGATAGTGATTCAGTCGGCCGCTGGCCCTTGTCGAGGTAGGACCTATGTCGCTTTTGCTCGCGCACAATCCCCCCCGCTAATTTATCGAAATATTCATTCTTGGACATAGTGTAAAAAAATCAACGTTTTTTGCTTTTTATACATAGCTTTGTCAAAACAACTCTAAAACGTACATACATTTAAGGTTGAATTTACATTATTGTATACTTTTTTAAACTAGAATTACCTAAACACAATTTGGTTTTAAGAGAACTTTTGCATGGGATTGTGTATCTAGTTCTTTAGTGATCGATGAAATCATAAGTAAACAAATTCCGATTTGCCGTATACTACGGGTTTCGCGCGGCTATGCTTATGATTAATATTTAATATGAATAATATAATTAATAAATATAAGTAATTTACTATACGCGTTGTATGTATGTGTGTGTATATACATACATACGTACATAATATGTACGCTTATCTCTTTCGTACTAGGTACTTTTCTAGAGTTTACAAGTGTGTTATCAGTATGAACTTTCGTTTCGTTTCGTGGTGGTATAAGTAGGTATGAAAAGGTTTTTATATAAGATGTTGATAATATTGTAATCTCTGGAATTAGATAATCCGATTATAAAAATGTTTTCAATAATAGGAAGATATACTTCACGCACCCAGAACCACTGCATTTTTTATTTTTTTCTAAAAGTCTATGTTGCGGGAAGCAGACGTACACCCAAACACACTCTTACCGACTCTGCCACGATTTCATCAAGCGACTGTACGCGCAGGATTTGGCCGCGGGTTTCACATAAATCTACATGTAAAATACCTATCAAATTTCATAAACATCACGTGAACTTAGCTAACCAAAACTAGTACGGGTAAGTAGGTATATCATAATAAAACATAGGGTATGTTTGTCCCTCAAGGATAATGCAGATTTCTATATTGTTATATTTTCTGTAGTTCAGCAGATTATCTTCATACTTATAACTTTACCATTTATTATGTACATATGCCATTTTAAATTTACTGAAGACTTACTTTGGAAATATATTATTTACATCATAACAACGTCGAAGTTTTTTTATGTAAAATAAAGCAGTATGTAAAGTTAGTGCAATACTAAATATGTTATTTGAAGTGGCGTCCCTGGTGGAATAGGCACAGTGGTTAGTGAGCGCAATCAGCTGAGCCCGGGCTTGAGTTAGAAAACCAAGTGTATAGAAAAAAAAGTGAATAAAAAATAAAAAATATTTCGCACCTTATGAAACACGTATTTCACTGTGCAAGCCAAGCATAAGTTGGTGTAGTGGTATGATCTCGGACTATAATAACGATCATTGTAGGTTCGATTCTCCGTATGTGTAGACATTTTTTTTCCTTTTTCTCAATTTATATATTGAATTTTGAATTTTCATGTACAAAGTTTTTTCGCATGCGCTTTAATTACTATTCCTTGTTGAAAAGTCCAAAATCCCATTTTTTTTTATAATTTTTATGCCTTTTGCATATTTACTTACATATAAAAAAACAATAAATGATAATAAATAAATAATATATTAATTTCTTTGCACAATTGAAAAATGAATATTATATAAAAATTGAGAAAAAGAAAAAAACGTCTCAGAATAGAGAATCGAACCTACGACCATAGAATGTCTAGACCGAGCTTTCACCACTACGCCAACTCACGCTTAGTATGTAGATTGAAATAAGTGGTTCATAATCATAGTCCTTCAATTGCTTTTATATATATTTAATATATTTATTATTAATTCAATATTACAAAAGTTACATAATAATTTGTAAATTACTAAACATCATACCAATAAAAACATAAGTAACTTCCTGATGAGATTCCTAAAGTATCCATATGAATATATAAATAATAGAAATAAAATATAATTTACATGTTCAATATTTACTCAAATTCATTTATTGCATAGGAATAAATGTCTTAGCTTTTCGCGATTACTAAGTATATACTTATTATAATAAAACAAAATGTTACCGGATCAATGCCCGTATTTTAAATTTTAATAATATTAAAAACAAATTAATGTAATAAGTTGGCCTACTGCCTACAGACGCGCTTGCGTACCCTGTGACGCTTGGCCTGTAGTTGTGAGTTCACGCCGGCGACGTGAGCGCACAGCTCGCTTTGCGGGAGGGGAGGTAGCGTTAAATGCCTACTTCGCGCGGACAGCCTGGTCTTAAATAAAAGTGTAATTTATTTTTTAATAATCTTTATTGCTTTTGAATTAAATCTATATTAATATTTTTAATGGTTTTTTTTTCTTTTTGATTAAGAAAATATTTATTGAAAAGTGCAAATATAGGTGGGAAATTCAGAATAGTTGAAACGCAACGCCATTGGTCAGACCAATGTGACGTCAAAGTATGTTATAACAGAACCAGTTCCACCACAACGTATGTTATAACAGAACCAGAACCACAATTACTAGAAGTGACTACTTTTGCCTCTCAACGGGCGCGGGCACGCCGGCGTGCCAATGACGTCACGTACATAAATACTCCGTCAAAGGGCGCGGGCACGCCGGCGTGCCAGCCCGCCCGATCCACTTAAAACGCTATTTTCACAAACACAGAGTATACTTTTGTTTGGAGAACTTTTGCTCATAAGAACCAATATTAAATTCTACGTAACGACAACACAAGTTAGACGCTTAACAATTGACAACTAAAATACAGTGACAATGTCAAAATCACTTCAAAACTCGTGTAATTGTGAATGTGCAAGTGGGTATGTGCTCGGTAATTTGTGTTTTATGGAGGTAAGTGATCTATTTTGTGACAACTATTATGATAATTGTATTATTTGATGAACAGTGAAACTATTTACATAATTGTATTTGTTAGTTTTGTTGTATTTTTTAAAATCTTCTAATTGTAATAGCGGTAATATTTCTCGCCGTGTTCAAGTGATTTCCGTGTGAATATAACAAAAGACCCTTGAAATAAGCTTCATAAACGTATTTACAATAGAAACACATCCACTTGTAACGAAATAATGAACAATTCAAAGCAAAAACTAACAAAAACCCTTCATAAAAAACTCAAGTACGTATTGCGTCATCATCACATCGTCGCGCGCTACGTACGTTTATACGACAATACGCAAATGTAGTCTTTATTCATAAGTCAGTATGGTCTATAATAGTATGACAGGGTACATGTTTTAGATGTATTTTTTTTAGTCGCCTATGATTTATGGTTATGGGTTTCATATTACATCGTCGCTTTGTTTACGTTATCGATACAATGTTTATCTTTGTTAGATGTTTATGTTAGTGTGAATTGAATAACTTATGGCTTATACATTACATTGTCTTTTTATTTTTATATACGTATTTGTATAAGTGAAAACATAATATTTATATATAATATTTTCATTTTTATGTATGTATATATGTAAATTAAATATTTTATATATTTTATATTTTCGGCTACCTGTATGCTATGTATGTATGTACGTAAGTACGTACGTATAAAATATATATTTTATATATTTTTTTTAGATGTATATTATTATATAGGTGTATTATTGTTTAGATTATTATCGTAAACTTACTACGTAAGTGTATACATAATACAATATTTTTATTTGATGTGAATGTAAGTACGTACGTATATGTATGTATGTAAATGGAATATTTTATAACTTTTTATCTTTTCGGCTAGATGTGGCATAATATTTTTAATTGATTCAATGTATGTATGATGTATGAAGGTACGTATGTCTGTAGGTATGTATCTCTGTATGTATGTTTATATATTTTTTTTTGTTTACATGTATATTATTATATAGATGTATTATTGTTTAGATTATTATCGTAAACTTACTACGTAAGTGTATTCGTAATACAATATTTTTATTTGATGTGAACGTAAGTACGTACGTATATGTATGTATGTAAATGGAATATTTTATAACTTTTTATCTTTTCGGCTAGATGTGGCATAATATTTTTAACTGTATGTCTGTATGTATGTATGCATATCTGTATGTAAGTATGTATGTATTTCTCTACTTGCATATTTGTGGAAAAATCTTTGTAATCATGACATTTTATCAATTATAACTGTGTTTGTTCCAGATAATCTCGGAAACTATTGTACGTGAAAAGGTTTTAGACTATAATTTATAAACATTTTAGAAAAGAATCTACTGGTATGATGATAATCGTAAATTAAATCGGATAAAATCTTTTCTAGGCGTGCGAGTGTAAGCCACTAGTATATAATAAAACAACAGTACAACAAATATAACACAATGCTGTATTATAATAATAACGTAATTTTTTTATATTGTTTGATTTTATTGTAAATAAAACTAAATGTTACACTGAATACATTTTTCATTTTAAAAATACTGTATTATAATAATAATGTAATAAGAAATTTTTTAGATCTTTTTTAATTGAATTAAAAAAAAATAAAACAAAATGTTACTCTGAATACATTTTTTGTTTATAAACATTCAATACATGTATTATATTATATATTATATATAAAATAACAGAGTAGGTATCGACATTTTTAAATATTTTTGAATATGTGTAAAACATGTGTGTACATCACTACACATGTCCGTTTTTTTAGGTAAAAACAATTAATTTTAAAATTGATCGTTCTTAGTTTTTTTTGTTTAAAACTTGAACAGATGTTTACTTTTTTATCATATATAACCTCTTATAGTCCATAATTACTAAAATTCAATAAAAGTAAAAGTCGATTTTATGTAATAAAATGTTCCTAAAAAAGTCTCTTACTATCTCTTACTCTTCTCACTTTTATTATTTTTACACTAAATATTATCTTTAGTATTTTACACCTACAAATAGATAAACTAATAAGGAAACAAAAACCGTTTACGGAACTAAGATAAGTGGTCTAGTACTTTTTTTATTGATCGTTTCCCTCATCGTGGCATTTTTTACGTAAACAGTAGCGCGGGTGGGGGAACCACTCGAATACCAAATAATAAAAAAAATAAAAATCTCAGACTTCAAGGGGTTAAGAAAGACTCGTCATTATTAGCGATAAATTGGCAGCATTGGCTCTGTTATATCATACTTTAACATGACGCCAAGCGCGCTAAATGGCGAGCATTTAAAGTATCAGTATAGGTATATTTTTAAAGTTATTTTTTATATTAAATGTAAGTTTTTAAAGTTGGATATTTTTTTACGATTATATAAGAATATAAGCTATAGTATAAAAAAAGTGTGTGTGTACTTATGTACGCACGAAAGAAGTTATACTTCTTTGGCGTAGCAGAACAAAAATAGCTAATGATTTCATCCCGTATGTCACAACTCTATGTTTCTAAAAGGAATGATAAATTAATAAAACAATTAAATAAGGCATATTAGGTATATTACAATCCTATATTTATAGAATATCATTTAAGGAAAGAATATAATATATCATTTGTCAGACAGCAACAACGGTTACCATGGTAACAAACAGTTATCAGCTAACTTCATCAGGTCGCTTTCAGCTAACTTCATCACGTCGCTTTTTGGCTGTCGGTGTCGCGCATCGTAAAAATTTTACTCTCATGTTTTTTTCCAAACGTCCCAAAAGAAATATAACTTCAAAAATTACGCATATTCCCTACTGTTACAATCGAAAAACAAAATGTAAATATTTTTTTGCCATATATTTACCCAAACGCTAGATCCACTATACAGAAAGATATCTAGCTCCCAGTATAGAGAGACTGCACGTTGGCAGGGCTCGTGCATCCTGCTGCTGGTGACGTCGGCGGTGGGCCCGCAGGCGTGGCACGCCGCACTGCCCGGCGGCCTCACGCCCGGCGTCGTCTTCGAGTTCGTGCTCTACTTCTCGGCTATGATCACCAGCCAGACCGTCATATTGTGGAATATATACAAGTAATTATACTAGTATCTATTACATACATATTATGTGTAAGTGTGTGTGTGCGCGAGACTGACCTGAAGTAACACGTAAACTATTGTTAGAGACGCACCCAAGCGCAGCGAAAGTGTATAATATTGTATTTGCTTATATTAAAACCGGTGTCAAAGTTAAAGCATATGCATGAGTGAGAACAATGGTCAATAAAAATAATGTTTTACCGAGATTATAGTAATAATATATGTACATTATTTAAGCATTTTGGTATTTGAAGATTTTTATTAATTAAATGACTACGCGTTGCTCGTGGCGTCGCGCTTGTGAATTGGACTTTAGTTTTAGTTGTCATGTCAATTTAATACAGTCAATAAAAATTTGCCGTGATAATGAAAGAGATAGAATGTTCAAGAAGAAATCGACACAAACGATATATAAGAATCGCTTAGAAATAGTCTGGTTGGATTAATGTTAACCTAACCAGAGAAGATCCTGCTTGTTACTCCCCCATCAAATCATTTTAATTTTACTGAATAATATGATAGGGCCGAACCCGAGCAGAGCGAGGGTGAGTCGCTAGTATAATTATAAAATAATGGTTAATATTAAGTTCCATGAAATAGCGAAAATATTTTTTTCAGATCTTACCGTAACCGGACTGGCAAGATGCGTCCGTTGTTAGAAGCGGTAAGGCCGCTCGTACCACTCGCAATATTTTTCGGCCTAAGCACCATTTGGGCCCTATATTCCCCTAACAACATAATAAACAGGGCCCCAAGGCTATTCTACATACTCACTGGAACTATATTCTCTAATATAAATGTAAGTTTGTTAATTCCTAATTATCTTAAATAATGTATTAATTAATGCGAGTGTTGGTTTATTTATACAAATAAAAAAAAACGTGTGTACTTAATACTTATGTACGCAAGTAAGAAGTTATATTTCTTTGGCGTAACAGAACAAAAATAGCTAAAGATTCCATCCCGTATGTCACAACTCCCTGTAAAAGCAATGCAGCTAACTTCATCACGTCGCTTTTTGGCTGTCGGTGTGCACGCGCATCGTAAAAATTTTACTCTCACAATTTTTTCCAAATGTGCCAAAAGAAATATAACTTCAAAAATCTCAACAAAGTTTAATTAAGTACCAGTGTATTTTCTGAGTAAATTATTATTTAAGACGAAAGTGATATTAGACGGGTGAATAAAATATTGACTATTTTTTTCTAATGGTTAAATACGAAAATTAACACAGTATGTACATATACTGATAAAGAGCGGTTGATACACGATTTATTTGTTGTAAATTAGTATTTAGTAATTTGTATGTTAATTTTAAACAATTATTATTAATAATGGAGCCGTCAGTGGGAAATGTTCCCAAGTTTGGCATAACAATTAGCACAGAAATAATGGTTACTTTGTGTTACATAAAGGTCATAAAAATGCAAATTATATCGTTTTTATTTATATACTAGCAGAACCCGCGGCTTCGCCCGCGACTGAACTACGAAAAAATAAGCTTTTTCGCAATACATACTTTATTACTTGCAAAAATAAGTTTGTGTAAGTTTTATTATTTGTTAAAGTATACATATATGGAAACAAATTTAATTTTAGCGATTGTAACTCAATATATCCAGTATCTTAAAAGATGTTAAGCGTATATTCTGTAATTAAATTTACAGTGTAGGTATTTAGCAAGCTGCACTACCTGTATTTTTTGTACATTTTTCTACTCCATCTTTCCAAAGTTAGAGGAAGAGAGTACAATGATACAATCGTATACAATGTTTACAACTTTAGAATCATGTAACATGGTTAATATGGTTTTTTTTAACTAACATACTAATAGGCTAACATCTACGTTATTTTTAAAGACCCAATGCTATGTACACCTGAAGCTTACAGTCTCCCTCCTTCTCCTTCTTTTTTAAGTTACGTATATAAAGTGCCATTCTTATTTTGTTGTAACTTTTTGCCCGCGGCTACGCTCGCGTGGACTGAAGAATTTTCTCAGTTTTAATTTCCATTGAATTTTGTCTAGAGTAAAACTCTAGGTTCACTTAAGTTAGTCTACACTATAAACACCAACCACAAATATAGGTTCTCTCTTTCGCGCTCTAGGTCTGTTATAGTTGTCGCTGCTGTGGCCAGCCGAAAAGTTATACATAATTTTTCTTTGGATTCGGAATAATTTCCGTTCTCTGCTTTATATCTCACACAGTTAGTCCGCACTTACAGAGAACTTGAGTCATGTTCAACAACTCAAACTTCACCCCCAAGTTTTACCCAGTTAGGGGCTGAATTAAAAAAAATCTACAATAAATGTTTATTTAATTGTAGTGAAGAGCAGTAATACTAAGTTTCAAGTAATTCTGATCATAAACAAATTTTTCCTCATATAAACAGCATAACCTCCTTTTACCCTTTTAAGGTATAAATTAAAAAAAAAATTGATATCTGTATTGTTTTAGTTTTCATTTTGAAGGTAATTACCATTTTACGTGCATCAATTACAGAGTTTCATACAAACTTTCATCCCCTATTTGACAGCCTTATGGGATGAATTTCAATAAATGTTAAAATACATATTTATTTAATTGTATTGAAGAGCATTTATACCAAGTTTCAAGTAATTCTGATCATAAATAATTGTTTGCCCATATAAACTTTATCACCCCCTTTTGCCCTTTTAAGGGATGAATTGCGAAAAAAATCTAATACATATATTTCTTATTTTTCATCTTAAAGCTGAATACCACTTATCGTGTATTTCGCGTTAAAAATAACAGAGTTTCATACAATCTTTTATCCCCTATTTTACCCCCTTAGGGGATGAATTTAGAAAAATCGTTTCTTAGCGGATGCCTACATTGTATAAGGAATATGCCCTCTAAATTTCACGTTTCTACGACCAGCGATTTAGGCTGTGCGTTGATCGATCAGTCAGTCAGGACAAAGCATTTTATGTATATATAGATTAATCTTTTTATTCCACATTTTGTATATGAGATCATTTTTGTAACAATAGTAGATATAATATTACATTGATAATACAAGTTTAACAATTTTTAGTATTGAACCATTCGATATTTAATTTTCAAACATTTCGTAACGCTTGCGCATGTCTGAACTATTGTTGCAAAACAACTGTTTCTCTTCTACCGTGAAAAAAAAGTAAAAAGAAAAACATGAAAAAAACGCGTTTGTTTTTCTGGATCATGTTTTTTTTTTTTCAAGAATATAGAAATCAAAATCACTAAGGTTGTTTCCGTAAACGATGAATACTTAAGAGTACATATTAAAGTTTTCTGTTTATTTTTAAACCTACCATACTTTTTTGGCTTACATGTGAAAATTCCGACACTGACAATGACAAGACTGGAGTAGTTGGCACTGATACTGAAAGTGGTATTGACATTGGCACAGAGGAAGAATAAAGTTTTATTTAATTGATTCATTATACTTTATTCGATTTGTCATTTTAGTAAAATGTAAGAAAGCCGAAAAAATACCTCAGTGAAACATTTATTTTCCTATAGATTTTTTTCTAAAAAAAAAAAAAAAACAAAATTGGGGGAAAAAAAAGTTCTAAGTTTTCTTCATGTTTTTTTTTAACATAGTGAAATACTAGTCTGAACCATGGTAACCAAGACATATTATACTCTAAATCTATTTGTACGTCTAAAACCTTAGTCTCTCCCGTGACCATGATTGCTGTAAACTGTAAAGCATTCAAAACGTCGGGAACCAAAAATCAAAATAAATCCGCGAAATAATCCGAAAAGATCGTTTTATTTAAAATGTCAAATATTCGCGTAAATCGAAGAAAGTTTAAAAATAGTCCATAGAGTTAGCAAATAAGTGACGTCACAGGTTACAGGATATTTGTCATACAAAATGTATAGGGAATTGCGTTTTGACAGCTCGTGAAAAGTATGCTACTTGATTGGTGGTGTCAACTACCTATTTTAATCAAATGCGTGTTTTTTCAGTGTGCTTAAAACTAATTATACATGAAATCAGATCTAGTGTTGTTTTGCGTTTTTACCGGTCATTCTATATAATAACGTATTCTACGCGATATTGGCGAAGTAAACTGTGGCTAAATCGCACTAGTAGAAGCACGAAACGAAAGAATTGAATTGAAAACTAGTAATGTTTCAGTGTCGGCTCATAGTGTCGCAGATGAGCGACACGCGATGCGAGGCGTTCAACGCGCTGCTGGTGCCGTACGCGCTGGCGCTGGCGCTGACGCTGGGCGCCGCGCCGCCGCCCGCCGTCGAGCTGCTGCTGCTGGCCGCGCTCGCCGCGCTCGCCTCCGCCGCGCACCTCTACTACGGCACCAGAGTGGTACGTATAGCGTAGCGTAGCGCCGTGTATGCGCAGACACAACGTGCATACTGACAATGAATGTGTCTCTTTCCTGTATTATAGTGTACAAGTGTATACAAATGCACTCTCATACTCCGGTTGGACGACAATTGGATACTGGTGAGAGAACAAGCGCAGTATGAACGGTCTTATATGCTTTTCAAGAGAGGGGTGAAATACCGCCAACTTTCCAATTCCGGGCCGTTACTAAGATTTTTTTTAAAAAAAGGCTTGGTAACTAAACTTAGCCCGACCCGGGACTTGAACCCAGGACCTCCGAATGTTCAGTCGTACGTGCTAATGGCTGTTGGAATGCTAAAATATCTTGACGCGCATTCTGTAAATGATTGCAATAAAAAGTTTTCACACAAATAGCAAATCATAAAGATTATTAAATTTTATCATTTGTAAATTGAATTTTCTGTTTATTTAATACAATGTTTCACAAAATATGTAATTTGCTTAATTTCAGGTGCAGGAAATGTGTGAGCACTTCAAAATCTCATGTTTCAAAATTAAACCAAAGATTTAAGAAAGGTAAAGAGTTACCATTTATTTAATACAAAATATAATCTGGTCGTAATTTAAAATAGCATATTCTATTCTTATAAAGATCCAAGATCTAATATTGCAAGTTTTATAAATTTTTACTTGTAGTCATTTTACTATACACCTTACTACTTGTACTAATTGAAAAGTTTAGTTAAAGCTAAATCAGACAATGAAGATAGTTGAAATGTTTTTTAAACATGTACCTACCTTAATGTTCTAAATCCACTCCAGAAATCTTTTAATAGTCTTCAAAATAATCATCTATGATCTAATATCAGCTCAAGAAATATTTATATTTAATAAATATTAAAAAGTTATTTGGAATATGGTATATTTGTATCACGTTAGATAATGTATAAAACAAACAAAAAATGTATATGTGAGTTAATTATACCTAGCATTTATTTTGTTAATATTTTTTGGACTCGCAGTTTTAGACTTGTATAAAATAATATTTAATACAGACATTTTGGCATAGTAACAATAATATTCGAGGACTGCTTGTAATTTTAAACTGCCATCATGAGCGAAGTGTTTTACATCTTCCAGATATACATAATATATGTCAATCCTATCTAGTTATACTAGTAAATTATTTTCAATAAGTCATATATTTGCACTGAAGTGTAAAGTTCGATAAAAAATTAACTTCATTATAAAAACAAACTTAATTAAAATAATGAATAATTCTGTATAAATAAAATGTAGTAAGCGTGTGTTTACATGTTGCTAACTAAGCCGCGTCTCCTCGGACTCAATAAGATGATGTGACTGACTGACGTAAGACTTTGATTTTAATATCGTATATTTACTCTTTTTTTATGTATATTTTTATTATTGTCATTCCAATACTATTTATAATGCCAATATTATAATTTGTTTGTTATGAAGAGACACAAATGTCTACGTTATTTTGACGACTAGTCACAAAATAATTATAAACATATCATAGTTGAAATTGAATTATTTATTACAAATAAACTATATTAAAAATAACGTATCTACAGTACGTAGATATTCTGATGAAGGTATTTATATGATTTTAGTTTTCCACAGTATTGGTTTCTATTTGTTAAAGTTTCTACATCTCAGGTATAATTTTTGATATGTTTGTGAAATAATTACATAATTATTTTTTTTCAAAAAAAAATTTAATTGACTCATTAGTAATAGCTGTCGCTGCAGGATGGCCACAGTAATGAACTATGGTTGTTATAAGGTATCTAAATAGTGTAATATGAATCCCACTCATTATTTTAGTTAGACTAGTGTCTAGTTATTGTATTCCTAAATACCTTTATCATGTTTTTTCTAATAAATGAAAGTTAAGGCAGAATACTCAGTAACTTGAACTATTACGAAATACCAAGTCATACATTCCTAGTAATGTTTTGTTCATATTTGTGTACTTTTGCCTGCGATATATCTTGCCTAAGAAATAAAATTAACTATAATGTATAGTAAAGAATTGGTGTAGTACCTAATTATGTTATAATTTGTTCTTATCTAACACAATTATAATTATTAAAAAAAAATCTTAACTTCCTCTTTATCTTGTATGTAATAACTAACGTTAGTAGAATGTTTCTTATTCATGTTATAAGCTCTGTAGTTATGAATCATGATGTATAAAAAATAGTGTGTGTAGTTTGTGTGTTCAAAGATGGTGAAACGGTGTTATAATTCCTATGGTATTAAGATTTTCTAAAGACACTTCTCCTCGAAACTTTTTGTTAAATATATTGAGCACTATTTCTATTGAAACTTTCAATTACAATAAGCGCTGGTTTTTTAATCATCAGATAAAAGTGATCCATCAAGTAATTTATAACCTGGCTGAACATACAAGTAAAATATTGGAACTGTTTTATTCAAACAACTAATTTTTAATTTATTTATATTGTACTTTAAACCAGGAGGATGTGTTGTGTTTAATCACATTTATCTGAGAGTGAAAAATCAAACCTATTTATATACTGGAAATTCTGTGCGTAATGTGTCAAGTTTCTTCAAAATTTTATTAGATGTGTTGAGAAAAAAAATAATTACGAAGTATTTAATAAATCAACGTTTATTATGGAGTACTTTAATTTTGGATTTCTTTGCTGTTATTTGTCCTTTTTACATAAAAATATTTCAAATAAAATATGATGAAATAAAATCAGCCACAACTTGCCTGGTCAGCACGTATACATAATATGTGAGGTGCCTTGTTGGATACCGACTTTTAATTGACTACCTTTAATTGGGCTTGAAATCTTTGATGACACTGATTGTGTTGACTTTTAATCCATCGATTGTATGTAGCGTATTTGGTGTAGATATTTTAGCTGTTTGTCTTTTTTTTATATGACACATCTTTTGTACTGTAAGTAGGTATTCAATGAAAGGAAATAAATGTCAATTTTTTTTATGTTGATGTGATAACGTGCTCAATATTTATGTACCTGTTTATTTTTAAGGTTTCCTTTATGCCATTGATAAATAAAATTCTATATAATATCACCAGGGAACTAATGAATATATTTTGTTTGCAAAGTAATAAACATTGTTTCTACATTATTTCATTCTCGCGCTTCTGATATTATCGTGTGCGAATCATTTCTAACATGATTACCACTTGTCTTACGGTAAAGGAGAACATTGTGGCGAAACCTGCATGTTTGAAAGAACCTAGCAATTTTTCGAAAGACACATGAAATCTGCCAACTCGCACTTGGTCAGCGTGGTAGACTATGGCCTGATCCCCGTCGTATTGAAGGGAGGCCCGTGCCCAACAGTGGGAAGTTAAAAGGAGCTAAATACATTAGATATAGATGATATAACACTAGATATATGTATACAGTATACTAATAAATGCTCATATCCCTAACCCATATTAAGATATTGGACCATTTTAATTAAGGCTATTTTTCTTTAGCCTGAATAAAATATATATACCGTGTGCGCTTTGCTTCATAGTTTGTGACGCGAGTAGGTTTGCAAAAAAAAAAACGATCTAATTGCTCAATCAAATCTAATATTCTAAATATCTTTAACGAGCAATTCTTGTATATTTATTCATATATACCGGCGATCTCGGAAATGGCTCTAACGATTTCGCTTAAATTTGGTATGTGGGGATTTTCGGGGGCGAAAAATCGATCTAGATTAGTCTTATGTCTGTATTTTCTTTCGGATTATTCCAATCGCAAAATATGGTCGCTAATTTCGCACGCTTGGACATAAGCATCGTGGTCAAGCGGCCCAGGCGCAAGATTTACAATTACAGGTGTCCGGGTTCGAATCTCGGTCGGATACAAAGTTTTTACTTTTTTTGTATTAATTTATTTATTCATTTATGTATCAAAAAACACATAAAATAAAAATCAGATACCATGTGTACAAAGGATGACTTATCCGTTTAAGAGATCTCTACCAGAAACTCTAGAGCGTCCGAAAAAATAAAAATAATAATGAGGTGCGGTGTAGGTACAAACTATAACTTATTCAAGTTTTTAGGTTTTTTTTAAAGCCAAATTTAAAAGAAAATTGTACTTTTGGCAAAAAAACTCCGAGCAGAGCTCGGATGCCCAAGACTTAAACTTGAAAAGTATTTTTTATATAGCTTTGTTTTGACATTGTCACCGAAGTAGGCCACCTTCCAGTGAATCTCTTAGCTTCATGCCCGGCTGGTTTTTCGGATGCTATTGAGTTCTCTAACACGACAAAGTGAACCACACATCGAGAGGAAAAATATGAGACTTGCGCCAACATATAATATGCTAAAACAAAATATATGCAATTTTGAAACTTTCAGTCTGAGATTTGCGTTTATTTATTATATTTTTTGACTGGGCTATAAAATTTGGTTTGCGTAAATTAAAGGGGCGATTACTGAGTAGATTATTATTTTTAAAAATAAAGAAATGTTTCCTTTGAGTAAATCTTGATAACTTGAATATTTAAGGTACTTTTCTTTCCCATTGATTTGTTGTATATATATATATATATATATATATATATATATATATATATATATATATATATATATATATATATATATATAAATCAATGCCTCTTTTCGTTGAAATTTTATTACTAAAGAACGGGCTCACCTATGCAAGCCAAATGTTTAGGTTTTGTTCGTACTATTTAGTAGATGGTTTATGTAAAGTTTGCACAAAATCGGTCGAGCGGTTCTTCATTTATCACATTTTTTGTAACAAATGATCTGTACGGGCTAATCTTCGAAAATGGTTCGACCGATTTAAATGAAATTTTGTATGGTGGTACCTTATATCCCCGGTCAACATTTAATATTTTATTTTTAATATCCCGGAAAATTAAAGAGTTCCCGTAGGATAGTTAAAAAACTATAGTAACTTATACAGCTTAAAACACAAATACTACTAATTAGATTTTAATAAAACTTTACAATAATATAGTTCACACATCAGAATAATAAATAGTCTACTTTTTATCCCGGGAAAATGTACGGTTCCCGTGGGATAAATTTGTTTTTGTTTGTCTAGAGGTGAACCCGAGCGAAGCGAGGATGAGCCGCTAGTATTATATAATATATTGGGTGGCCCAAAAAAACTAATATTTTTTTTCGAGTCTCATACGAAAATATGTTAGTTTATCATATTTTAAGAGCCCCCTCCAAAGCGCAGCTCAAAAAAAAATTAAGAGGTCGCTCAACTTCTTGTAAAAATTTCCAAAATCGTCGAAAATCAATTTTTTCTCGTTATTTCACTATTTTTTACTATAAAAATGATTAGGATTCTGAAATTTTCAAGTCGATATTTTAATATTTAAAAGTCACGCAACTCGCAAGATTTTTTTATGTTTCCAAGTACTTAGTTGTTCCAGAGAACCTTAGACCTTTTCGAGCGACTATGAATATTATTCATGTTCAGAAGTTTAATAGTGAAAATCGTCTCGAACTTTTTTTTTGCATCTCTCTAGCCTTATTTCTATTCTTTAGTATGTCAACTTCAAGAAAAAAAAACAATCGTTAATATTCATGTTCAGAAGTCGCTCAACGAAAGCTCAATAATAAAGATTGATAGTTTTCATTTACTATAGATACCTAATTAGATATTTACGAAGTCGGTGTGCTTTGATTTGTATCGGATGGCACCAATCTCACTACCAAACTATCAATCAGTTAACTTTTACTTTTTAGTGTTTTTTTTTTTAAGTCGGTTTTAAATTTTTTTGAGTTTTTATTTTTCATAGTAGTAGCAAAGTAAGAAGAAAGTACTTTATTAAAATACCTAATTTATTCGCTTAAGCCGTTTAAGTTAGTTTGATGCCAATTTTTATATGAAGACTGACAAACTAAAATTCGCTTTTATTAGTAACACTAAAAAATCTGGCTGTAAAGTTCAATTCTAACGTATTGGGCTTGTCAAATCAAAGAAAATAAGCTCAAACTCAAAGTATCTACTATTAGCCGTTGAAGAGTTCCACCTATCCAGCTTCACGCTTTACCATCAGATCAGGTCGACGATACCGAACCACTGCACTGTCAACGGAAATAGAAACACTTGCAAAGTTTGAGGTCAATATTAGAGGTAGGTTAAATTTTCATTAGATATTTTTCCATCCTTAGGGGTGGTATTTTTTTTTTTTGCAAATTAAAATGGGATCAACTTGAAAGTATACACTTTGAAACAAAATAAAAGTCGGTTGAAAAATTAAATCACGCAAGTTACAAAATAAAACCTTTTTCAAATCTATTTGCTTTTCAATATTCTCCCACCGCGCGTTTATATTTTTTCATTATCACGAGTAGGCATGTCATGTCAAAGCCTTTTTGGTAGAATAGATCTGTTGGGTAGATCTTGGGAATGAAAGAAAAGGGGCCTCACTGATGCGACTTCGCCCACGTCTATATTAGTCCACGCTACGCCTCTGAAGTGATCCCATTTAAATAAAAATAATTCCATCCTTAAGGATAGTCATCCACTTTTAATTAATTAATTTTTGTATCATTAGTAAATTTTAACCACAAAATAAAAACTTTTTAACTAATAATATTCAACCAACAATAAAGCTAAAAATAAAATAATCCTTTTTAATGTTTATGTTATAATATAATAGATTATAAATAAACCATGTTAAAAATTTATTATTTAACTGAAATGGTGTTTTATCAGACTGCAGCGGAACCCAAATGAAGATTATGCGTTTGACTTGTATGTATGTCCGACCTTATTCCCTCGTAATTACTACCGGCTTATCCGATTTTGATGATTCATACGTCATTAGATATCTTGATAACTCGAGTTAACAATTAAAATTTTCAGACGCCAATTTTTATTTCATTTTTTTTTTCATCTAATCATATTGAGTGGATTAACAAAATGATGTTTTTAAGAGGCGATCAAAAAAATATATAAAACTTATAGACCTATTTAAAATTGATAAATATAACTTCAAATGTCTAGTTGGCCAGAACTAAAAAACTGTAAATAAAAAGTGTATTATAAAAATAAAAAAATGACAGCATAACAGCCTACCTAAAAAGACGAAAACAAGTTAATGAAGGAGTACATTATCATGAGTCAGGTATTGTATGTAATTTTATCATTATTGATAAAAAATAGCAAATATGTATAGGTAGTTTATTTCAAAAATATTTGAAGGGAAGGGAATGGGTAGCAAAATAAAAATCAAATTACTTTGACCCCTTTAATCATTACATCTAAACAAATTTATCAACACATGGAGCTAACAGTTTCATTAATTTCATCTCCTAAGGATAACAGCTTTCTCCACATATCTGGATTTAAACTAATTCCTTTCTTTCCTGGTAATAATTCTCCATTCTTTTCATAAAATTCTCTTATGTCTATGTAAACTTTGCCTTTAAACTCACGCACTTTGACTAACTTCTTTCCTTCCAATACCCAAGTTGGCTCTTTATCGTCAGTTCTTGAACCCATTTTAGCCTTCTTTTCAGGAGGAGGGTTTCTCTGTAAAAATAATAGAATTTATAAGAATTATAATAACAAGGCATTGAATACAAAAAATACTTTTTTGTTTCATAGTGCCTGATATAGATCTAAACAGAAAACTTCGAGGGTAAAACATTTAAAGATACCTATATATTATTAAAATTAAGAATAATAACGTCTAATATTTAAACTTACATCCACTGGACCGTCATCGCTATCACTGCTAGAACTATCAGCTTTTTTCTTGTTTTTAGGCATGTTTAATAATTAAATTTATGGAAAACGCTACAAAAATAAAAATATAAACAACCGAATGAGAAAATGGGAAACGTGATGTACCCGGTGCCACATTAATTTAGATGCTATCCACAGATACTAATATTTATTATTCATAATCAAAGAGAATGTCACCACTACGTTTTTCATAATGTACAGGTAAACCCACAGATTATTAAAAAGTACAAATTACTTACATAGCCCTCCCTATTTTCCAATGGAGAAGATTTCTCGAGAGGAGGGCGCCACATGCGTGGCCTATTTACATTCAGTCTGAGGTTATACAATTTATTGTGATTTCTTTTATACCTGGTTTTTTCCTTCTATTGTGTTCGCATCTTACCTGTATAATGTATTGTACCTGGTAGCTCGACCAGCTAGGCGGACAGAATTCGGAATGAAGTCATTCGCCAGAGAACTAAAGTAACCGACATCGCGCGCAGAATAAGCTCGCTGAAGTGGAAGTGGGCCGGTCATGTCTCCAGACGTACTGATGGTCGATGGAGCCGAAACGTGTTAGAGTGGAGACCACGTTTAGGCAAGTGTAGTGTAGGACGCCCTGCAGAACGATGGACAGATGACCTAAGAAAGGTGGCTGGCAGTGGATGGAGGCGGGCTGCCCAGGACCGGGATGGTTGGCGCTCATTAGGGGAGGCCTTTGTTCAGCAGTGGACGGCGATAGGCTGATTGATAGAATGATAGCTCGACCAGCTGAAGGAAGAATTGAGAAGGAGAGGTGCATCCTGTTGTGGCCCTGACTGATTAATGGATCAAGACACAGCCCAAACCGTCGGTCGTAAAAACATTAAATTCGAAAACGTATTGCTTATATAATGTAGGCATCCGATAAGAAAGGATTTTTCGAAATTCATCCCCTAAATGGGTAAAATAGGGGATTGAAGAGTGTATGAAACTCTTTCATTATTACTGTGAAATACACAGACAATGGTGTATAGGATTAAGATAAAAAATAAGAAATATTTTTTTTTTCGAAATTTATCCCTAAAAGGAGGTAATAAAGTTTATGGGCAAAGAATTATTTATGATCAGAATTACTTGAAACTTGGAATTAATGCTCTTTAATACAATTAAATATATACGTGTTTTAGCATTTTTCAAAATTCAATCTCATAAGGGGTAAAATAGATAATGAAAATTTGTATGCAACATATATATATATATATATATATATATATATCATATAAAGAATTCGTCCTCCAAATTTCACATTTCTACAACCAGCGGCTTAGGCTGTGTGTTGATCAATCAGTCAGGACCACCACAGGATGCACCTCTCCTTCTGAATTCCTCTTTCAGCTGGTCTAACTTCCAGGTATAATACATTGTACAGGTAAAGATAAAAGAAATAACACAATAAATTGCTTAACCTCAAACTCATAGAGTTATAAGAATAGAGTGCGCAACTGCTATGCTCTCTTACAAGTGGCAGCATAAGTGGATTAGAAAGAAAACGCATCCTAAGCCACTGTTCTATTTCACTCTAACCGAACTGTCATTAGTTATTCCCCTGTGTTGTCTACACAACAAAAAAATATACACTGTTCTTTCCTAACTAGAGTATTCGTATAAATCGTACGATTTATTTTATTATTTGTGGTTGAATATCGTACCTTACCACTAACTGACGCAATCTAAGCCACTAGAAAATCCACTAGCCAATAAAACCAATATTTAGCCGCTAAAGGGAAAGTCTAAACCACCAGATCTAGTGGAAAATCCACTGAGTTGGCAACACTAGTTGTGCGGGTTAGACGGAGGTATAACCAATCGCGACTCGACTAGAGAGAGAAAGAAAGGTGGCTTGGAATGCGTTATCTCTCTAATGCGTTAACGCTATTTTAGCTACGTCACGCACTCTATTCTTATAACTCTATGCTCAGACTGAATGTAAATAGGCGATACGTGTGGCGCCCTCCTCTTGAGAAATCTTCACCATTGGAAAACAGGGTGTATCTTCAGCTTCACTAAATTGTACATAGATATATTTTTTTAAATATTCAATCTAGATTGGTATAATAAAATTAATGAATATGTTGAATTAAATTAATGAATAATATGTCAGCTATGTTTTTAACACGCTTATTATATAAATAAGCGGTCAGTATTAGCACTACAAATTAAAATTCATTAATTGATGCAAAATAATAAAAAAAACACTTAGAAATGTGTACAAGAAAAAACATCTATTATAATCAGTTTTATGGTTGAGGCTATTCCGACACTAGCGTGACGTAAAATATCTGAAGAATTAGTGTTAATAAAATATTTTTAATTGAAAATTTACATTATTTTATCTGTTTTTAATTAGATTTTGCGTGATAATCGATTTTTCTAGTTTTCTAGTCGATAATTATATATTAACATCTTAGAGTAATGACAAGCATAGAGGACTCGTATTAAACTGAACCAATAAACTTATAATTTGCACTGCTTTATCTTACTAAGAGATGACATAAGTTAGAGAGAGACGTAATAATGAAGAAACTATCGTCTTCAATGGTGTGAAGCCACTTTTTACTTGCTAAAGTGACCAGCTGGTGACTTACAGTGTTTTTGATATTTGTGATTATTTTAATGATAAAAGAATAATTGGATGTAACAAACTTAGTTTTAAGGAAACTTAAAAACATTTTGTTTCGATGGCTTGTGTGGTTTACGGCTGTAATTGCCATAGTTCAAAGAAAAGTGAAGATAATCAAAATGTAACATTTCACAGTTAACTGTTTTTTGGATTTTTCTGTTAAAATACTTAACATTTTTATGAAATATTGAAATATGTTTAAATTGATTGTTTTAAGATTCTTACAATATCAGAATAGTATGTAATCGATCTCTAAATTCTTGTCAATTTGAGAAAGTAATTTTGTTTTTTAATCATAGTGATGTGGCATGACGTACCTTCATTATTACTTTGCCGATTCATTTTTAGAATATATGTAGACAAAATTTCTTAAAATATATGAGTATGTTATAAATCAGAGGTTTAACCATAATCCCAGCGCTATGCTGACTTATTTTGTTTTTGTGTTATATTTTTGAATAATGAATAATCAAGATTAGACTATGAATGAATTTCATTTATTTCTGTTATTTATTTATTTACCTAAAAATACACTAACAACACACATATTAAAACATTTATACACATTTAGAAGACAATAATAATAATTAATCATATATTATGTATGTCTTTACAAGTGTACATAATATTCGCTATAATTACATAATAAAAAGAACACATTAAATTATAATAAATCCCTAATATATAATTAATAAATACAATTCAAATACAATAAAAATGATTCATAATAAGTCACCACCTGTTAGCCAAAACAATTAATTTATATAATGTTAAAAATTGTTATAACCTTAAAATCTAATTAATTAAGATTAAACATAATTAATTTTGACCTAAGGTGAAGTTTTGTTTCGTGTAATAGTTTTTCATAATTACTATAAATATTATAAAGAAACGGTATTTCTGATTTATAAACCGTCAAACTTTGGCACATCACTATAATAGTCAATATATAAATATAGTAATTCTATAGCATACTTGGCTTCATTGCGATTTTAAGAAAGGGCAAATTGTGTATTTCTGTCTCTGTTCCTCTTGTAAAGAAGTGTATAAGAAGGACACGATCAGATATATTGTAAATGTTCAATTAAATACAGTTCCTCCATGCTTGTTATTACTCTAAGATTAACATTAATTCTTCGATAATTTATCTAGAGTACCAGTCACCGCTGTAGTCACACTAGTGTCTGAATAGCCCTTAGAGTATAGCTAATGTGTACTCTATGGAATAGCCTTGCCCAAGTTTTGTTTACATATTTATCTATGTTTTTCTGTCAGGGATAAAAAAACATTTTTAATCTGTGGTGATAAATATATCTTAAATGGAGAGTAAAAGAATACTAATTAAATAATAAATTACACTTTACATTCTTATATGAATACAATATATACTGATTTCTGATTAGCAGTGCTATTGATGATTTAGTTTGCCATTTCGTGATCAACTTTGTTATTAATGTAATTTTCGACAGAAATTTTATATATCGTTGTTAAGTATTCTTGGCTGTGTTATGTGAATGAAATTAATGTATGAATTGTCAAGATAAATTTCACTTCCGAGTATTTTTGTGCCATAAGATGATATCAAAATAAAAGAAGTGTTATGGAAAATATCAACCATGATATTCTTTTGTATAATTATTGTTTTTGTCGTCTCATGTGAAACACAATCAACAATTTTCAACAAAAGTGACACATTTTCATTGTTGAAGTCTAACTCAACTTCTGAACAAAAAGTATGGAATATAAAGCTGGATATTTACTTTGCGAAAACCCTTCCCCCTGTGCTACATAAAAGTCCTGGAGCTGATGTTCGATTTAAATGCGAGGCTATGATGAATTTTACTAAGGTTGAAAGATTTACAAAAAATAAGGAAGGTGTAGAAACATCTTTAAAAGAATTCCCACCAGATCATATTCAAGAAGCTTTAATGAAAAATGTAAAAGTTTACTGGCTAAAGGATAGTAAAATATTAATAGATTCTGCAAGGATGAAAGTCTTAACAAAAATTGACAAAACCAATGGCACCATTGCCACTAACCTTAAAATTAAAAATTTAAGTATTTCTGATACTGGAAATTATACATGTGTTATCAAACAAAATTATGAAAAAAAACTCTCATCTAGGCTGATTGTTGAAAAAGATATGCAATTTGAAACTTTTGAAATGCCAACATATACATCTATGCTCCCAAATGTTAATAATGATAAAGAAATTGTGATGAATATCAAAACTACACCTGATTTAGTTTCTGAAGGTATGACATCTGGATTTGATAAAAATATAAATTATACTATGCCCCATAAGTTGGAGTCAATATGCCAAGAGTATGTGGGTAAAGTTTGTAGTTCTCACCTAAAAGGCCACTTTGTTTATATACCTTATGATACATCACAAATTGCCCTTGAAGATAAATTGGTGAAAGCTTTTCAAGTAACTAAATATTCGAATGATATCAGTTCTAATTGTGAGCGCTATGCACTTCCAAGCTTATGTTATTCCACATTTCCTATTTGCAGGCATCCAATGTTAACAAATGAAAACTTTTTTAAAGAAGCTAAAGCTATTTACAGTAATTTGCTAGACAAAGAACAACATAATGAAAATAGTGATGGAAAAGTTGTACCTAAATTGGTCTTAGAAAACAATAGTATAATAGTCCCTTTTAAATTAAATAAAAATTTAACTGGTGATTTATTTAACTATCGTTACAATTCAACAGTATTAAAACGTGTATGTAAACAAGACTGTGAAATACTTGAAAATGAACTCTGCCAAACAGAATATGCTATAGCTAAAAGACATCCTCATATTGGTCAACAATTAACTCTTGAAGAATGTCAAGATCTGCCAGAAGATGATCCAGATTGTCTGAAGATTGGTATTGGAAGTTTAATGGTGTCAGATGATGAATGCTACTGGGAGAACGGGAGTGGGTATTTGGGCAAAGTAAGTGTGGCTAGTAACGGTATACCATGCATAGAGTGGTCCAAACAACTCTATGTTAAAGTATCTGAATATCCAGAGCTAACTGGCAGACATAGTTATTGCAGAAATCCTGGTGGTGTTAAAACACAACCATGGTGTTTTATTGATAATGATGGAAAATCAAAGCAACTATGTGATATTCCTAAATGTGCTCATAAAATTTGGATTTACATAGTTGTTATTTTTCTTCTGTTTTCATTGGTCATTGTTGCATTTGTAATATGCCTCTTTTATAGACATAAAAATAAAGGAAATGCCGCTACCATAAGGGACATAAATCTTCCTAATGCAGATAAAAATATTTATGGAAATTCTAGATTGAATTCACCCATAGAAATGAATGAATTATTAACTAATCAAAACAGTGGTAGCCAACCACATTTGACAAGTACATCACGCGGAAATGGTATTTTGAGAATACCACAGTACTCATTATCACAAATAAAATTTTTAGAAGAGTTAGGAGAAGGAGCATTTGGAAAAGTATATAAAGGAGCTTTAAAAAAAAATGGTGAAACTCAATATGTTGCTGTAAAAGCTCTGAAAGAAAATGCATCTGCTAAAACAAAAGCAGACTTTAGAAGGGAAATAGACTTAATATCAGAATTAACACATGAAAATATAGTCTGTATAGTAGGAGTAGCTCTAAGAGAGGAACCATTGTGCATGCTGTTTGAATTCATGGCTCGAGGAGATCTACATGAGTTCCTGATGGGAAGAGCACCTCCGTCTGGTAAAGGATTACCTTCAATGCGATTGCTCAACATCGCTTTCAACATTGCTTCAGGAATGCAGTATCTTGCTTCACATCACTATGTTCATAGAGATTTGGCTGCAAGAAACTGCCTTGTTTCAGATGATTTTATTGTAAAAATATCTGACTTTGGACTTTCTAGGGATATTTATAGTTCAGATTATTACAGAGTGAGTATATTTCCTATTTATTAAAATTTAAGTTATATTTAGTTTCCTTAAAATATTAAACTTACATTTAATATATTTATTTATTTATTTATTATAAAGGCTTACTAACTAAATTTACATAAAGCATTAATTTAACATAATAATATTTCGCTATTTTTATATAAATTTAATTTAAAAGTATGCACAGCTTTTTATAGAAGTACTTATTTTATTTAAATTTTATTTTACGAGTGTATAAGGAGCCATTTAAGTTGTACAACAAGCGGAAAAAAAAATGAATCTAAATATTTAAATACAGTTTCTTTTTAAATAAATTTAGGCTATCAGAAAAAATATCTATATCACAATGCTGAAATATAAAATTGTATAATTTAAAGCTTCGTAAGAGTGGTGAATTGCAACCGTATCTATTTTTTCGTTGTGGGATATATAGTGGTTTGTAGTTAATAGCTCTTGCTGCAGGTCTTGGTGTTTGTATATTTACTAGCGACAGTAGTGACGGACAATCTATATAATTATTGACTAATTTAAAAACAAATATGAGTCGCAAAAAGTCGCATCTTTGGCGTAAAGTTTTCATGTTAAAGTGTTCAAGTTTTTCTTCGTATTTAGTATTAATAAAATTGTGGCGACTGGTATAAACAAGTCTTTTTAAAAACTTTTTTTGTATATTTTCTATTCGTTGAATATTATTCTGATAATCAGGGTACCAAATCAGACTACAGTAATCAATATTGCTGCGGACAAGGCAAAAATATAAAATTTTTAGTGCAAGTATTGATTTAAACTTTTTGGTATTACGGTGAATAAAACCTAACATTCTTAGGCTTTTGCTTATTATGGTATTAATTTGACTAATGAAACGCAATTCTTTATCCATGATTATACCAAGATCTTCTATTTCTGTCACTTGATTTAGTTTAAACCCATTGATGTCATACGTCGTATTAAAAATAACTTTTTTTCTTGAAAACTTCATATGAAAGCACTTTTCTCGATTAAGTTCCATTAAATTATCCTTACACCAGGTACATAACCTTCCTATATCATCTTGAAGTTCTTGCCTACTAATTTCAGAGTCAACACTTTTATATAACTTTAAGTCGTCAGCATAAAATTCAAAATTAGAGCTAAGAATACAGTGTTTGATATCGTCAACAAAGGTTAAGAATAGTATTGGTCCCAAATGAGATCCTTGGGGTACACCTGAGGTTGGAGTGAACTCATATGATTTATGTCCATTTATATATTAATTTCAGGTGCAATCTAAAAGCCTTTTACCAGTAAGATGGATGCCACCAGAATCAATACTCTATGGTAAATTCACAACTGAAAGCGACATCTGGTCCTATGGAGTTGTACTGTGGGAAATTTATAGCTATGGATTGCAACCATATTATGGGTAAATTGATGTCAACATTTCTCTACATATCTTTAAGTATATGATGTAATAGTTTTGCTTGCAGCATCAATCGTCTGGTAGCCACGTTTACGTTCAAGATATTAAACTTATGTATTCCGAATTATATCCAAATGGTCATACAGTTAAGTTGTTACAGTATATAAAGTTAAAGAAAAACTCTCACAAAGTTTTATTGGCCAAGAGTAGTAGTCTTGTGTTACTCAATTCTATTTATGTATTATATTTTATCCAAATCTGTCGTCTTTTCAGCATGAACGAGTAAGAAATATATACGCGCACACATACCACACACAAGCGCGCGCGTATACAAACGCACACACGTGCTCGCGCACTTGCACATATGCATGTACACAGATCCACAAACTAACGCATGTATAACAGCAGTTCAATTTCCATGACGCAGGTACAGTAATCAGGAAGTGATATCGATGGTGCGCGGTGGCGAGCTGCTGGCGGCGCCGGCGGGTTGCCCTGCGCACATGTACACGCTCATGAAGGAGTGCTGGAGGCACACTCCCCAACGGAGGCCCAACTTTGAAGAAATTGTTAACAGGTTAATTCTTCTTACTGTCATCTATTAATAAATTACCGACTTTCCTCTCGTTTGCTTGGGTGCGTCCCCATCCCATTTTATTGCTTTATTTCTAAACTTAGGCAGCGCACTCCAATAAAGCAATTCGACAATTAGTATTCCCTACATCATTTCAAGTTACTATGATTTCTGACAGTAAACACATTTTTATCAAAGTAATAAATACCCTGTAGCACCCGGAAGTAGGGTAGCTTCGTATTAGTGAATTTTCAGAATCGAATCAGTCGTTTCAGAGATTACCCCCTACATACAAACTTACAAACTATACCTCTTCATAATATTGGTATAGATTAAGTATGTAAATTCGTGTTTATGATACACCAAGCTTTTCCATCAGTAACTTTTAAAAAAATTTCTTGTGACTTACCTTCCCTTCGCTTGGGTGCGTTGCTACAGTTTAATAGAAAGATCTCTTTAAATGGATTAATTTTGTGATACATTTCTTATTTCTTTTCATATAACTTTATTAGTCTATGCGGCGCACGCCAATAAAGTTTCCTGTCATCATCATATTTCAGTCAATTTACACAAAACTTTAATGTATCACACATCTAAATCTTCATCATGAATCACTCTATCTATTGGTGAAAACCGTATGGAAATCCGTTCGGTAGTTTATGAGTTTATCTCGTTCAGACAGACAGACAGACGCGGCGGGGGACTTTATTTTATAATATGTAGTGATGCTAACCGTCGTAAAGCCAGAAGTATGAGGTAGTATATAAAAAAAATCATATCATTACGTTGAGCGATGATGCTTATTCATTATAAGAATAATTTAACAAACAGACATTTTATTTGTGATCTAAAATGGGAGATCTAAAAAGATTATTTACTAGCGAATCGCCCTCGCTTCGTTTGGGTTCGCCTCTAATAAAACAAAAACAAACCTATATCATGGGAACCGTTTATTTATTCCCATGGGATAGGTTTGTTTTTGTTTACCGGGATAAAATACTTTTTAGGCTACTGCCTATGTGTTATTCCAGACTAAAATCTTTGCATTGATATAAAATTTACGCTTACCGTTGATGCACAAGTACAGTCACTAGCATTCAATATTTTTACATCGCGTGTCCAGTTAAGATAGTTTTGTTATTCCTTCAATGTCACATATTTTGCTGTCATCTTTCGAACAGATATTAATGAATGAATCTTGCAATCAGATATTATTGCCGAACTGTTCACAGTCATGCTTGTGACTGTACGCATATTGGTGTAAAAATGTATTAACAACTAGTGACTTACCCTCGCTTCGCTCGGATACACCCCTAGGTACGTTTTAACGGTTAGTATAGAATAAAAAACTGTGAACAACAAAAATATCCCACGGGAACCGTACATTTTTCCGGGATAAAAAGTAGCCTATGTGCTATTCCAGACTATAATTTATCTCTGTGCCAAATTTCATTCAGATTTGTTCAGCCGTTCTGGCGTGATTGAGTAACAAATACCCATCCATCTAAACTTACATAAATCCATCTAAACTTTCACATATTTTATAATATTAGTAAGATGGGATAAGATCTATGCGTACAAAATGAAACCTGGCGTTTAAAAGTATGTAATTTCTACATATATCTTCTCTCCTTCTATCCTCCAGGCAATACACATATATTCTTGTACTTAGAAACTATCTTTTAGTATTTTTTTTCGCGGATTTAATTTGATTTTTGAATCCTGACGTTTTGAACGCTTTACAGCAATCAAGGTTACCGGAGTGATTTAGGTTTTAGACGTCGCAAATAAGTATAAGTATTTATTTGCAGGATACAAGAGTGGATACACATGGGCGGTTGTCCAGAAACAGCAGCATCTGAATCCGGGAGCAGTTGCGGGCATCGCCCCACCACGTCTGGCAAGGAGCAGCAAGAGAGAGTCCCGCTACTCCCTCCCCACTGCTCCTCCTCAAACGGCTCCCTCGCCACCGGTAGCTTGAAAAAGTTTAGCCCTGCCGGGTCTAGTTCAAAAATATTGGATGATAATTTCTCCACTTGTAGCGAAGTACCCCCCCTAGCACCCAAAACCAAGAAATACAGCTCTGGTTCTCTCATAGACACTGATAAAATTGGCACCAAGGAAACCATTGTGAGAATACCAAACCAACATTATGGCAATGAAATCTAAGTTTAATTATTGCTAGGTTTCTTATTACCTAAAAATGTATGGTGTAATGGTCGTCACATAATCCTAAGTAAATTATTAGCGTTGCTATATAGTATAAGTATTTTAAGTAATAGGCTTTACACACTCCGCCTTATTATTTATTGAAAGACAGTAGATTTTATTTATAAAAAGACACTATTTTATTTTTAATGGCAATTTAGCAATTCCTGCTCTTGTTCGTTGTTTATGCCGATAATAATAAATGTGAAACATAAAAATGATTACTAATACAAAAATAACACTTGCTGAAAGTTGAATATTTGAGAGGCTCAATTTTTTATTTTATTTGGGTAAATTTCTTTAATTACATTCGGGATTCGACTCTACATATGAAGATGAAATATATTTTCTCTTAAAAAACATGCTAAATTTAATCATAACATTAAAGATATTAAATTGAAAAATGATACTTAGTACTTTAAAACTTTATAATGAACAAGTATTAAAGGCTAAGTTTATTATGAGTATACTCTTTATACCCTGTACAAGTTAGCTTGACCTTTTTGACAGAAACAGAAAATATCGAGTAGTACAAAAAATAACGTTTTAAAATACTTGTAACTGTGACGAGATGGTGTGGGTGTATTATGTGTGAAATTCTTTATTGCACTAGACATATAAAATATTGGGTAGATAAGCGACGGTGGGTCATTATTCATAATAAGCACCTATTTAATATTACAGGGTTATTTTTGGACCTTCCGCCAAATTTAAATAGGTGGTTCAGACCATGAAAGTAAACAACTTTCCCAAAGAAACACGGGTCGAAAAGTGAAAAAAAAAAATTCAGACCTTCCATACGAAATTGACCACGTGATCGAGCAGTTTTCTATCGGAGGGTCAAATTTTTTTTCACTTTTCGACCCATGTTTCTTTAGAAAAGTCGTTTAGTTTCATGGTCTGAACCACCTATTTAAATTTGACGGGAAGTCCAAAAATAACCCTGTATGTAAAAATTAAGGTAGAAAAATAAAATAGTTTTATCTTTAAAACAGTTTTTATTTACAACTTAACAATGATCTTTAATAATGATTTATTGTAATCGATATTTGTAACAGTTACTGCCTGTTATTCGTGTTCCATCCGTATGTACCGACCGATGTAACATTGTACAAGCGTCTATTATTTTCAGTGTTCCTATTTAAATTTTACTTTGAAGCAATAAAAAGTCTTAAAATTTTCGGATAACGCTTAAATCTTTAGGGACTTTTGTGTTATATGTATTTTTTTAATATTTTTACAATTTTTAAAATCATTAAATAAAGAAAATAATATGTTCGTCATTACAAAGTTATGTCGATCAGAAAAATTTACATCTGTCAAAAAGATCATGCTAACTTGTACAGGGTATAACGACTTTATCGTGATCATATTAAAAGTGCAATCATTTTGTTATAAAATAAGTAGTACTATTTTCTGTTCATTCCATGTAACATGAAGTGCTTTTGAGTAGCAACATACATGCTGTAACATGAATGGCTCACATAGTGCTAGCACTAGTGAAGTAATTTACTGCATTGGTAAAGATATTTAAAAAAAAGAAATGTTTATGCTACCTTCAATATTACATTTTAAATGAAAAAAGATCAAAGTAAGCACGTCTATACATTTTTTTTTTCATGAAAGTAAAAAGAATGCCCATATTTATTAGTAAAACTAACTATTATGTCCATAAATGTTTAAGGCATTTTGTTGGTCAAATTGTTTGTATGTAGATCAGGGCTGTCCAAACCAGAACGATAGTGGGCCAATACAAATCACTATATAGATTGGAGGGCCGCAGAAACAAATACCTATGTTAATTAATTTTTTGGAGAAAAAATAAAAATACGATGATAATGTTAAATTTAATCTAATTCTTCATTAATTTATCTTTTACTATTCTATTAATATTACATAGTTGTTGCCAAGCCCAATGTGAAAAATTGTGTAATTGTGGTAGATAGGAAACACGACGCGGGCAGCACAAATATTAGCCGGGGATCGCTTGCGGCCCGCGAGCCGTGCTTTGGACAGCCCTGGTGTAGATAATAGTTATAATCAAAATCAGTGTATTTCAGAATGAGGATAAAGCGTCTTTAAGCAATTTTTGAATGTTGAATAGAGAAATTTGTTTTGTATTGTTCCTTTTTTAAGTATTATTTTTATTGTAGGTTAATTTTCATTGTGTCGTACCTTTTCTTAATTAAGACATTTGTGAGCGCATTTGTATAATTTTAAACATTAGACTAACATTCTACACTGCCAATCTTGCCACATTTTCTAATTATGAAAAATGTCATTTTTTGATAAAAATATTTTTTTACTCCCTATCAATAATATATTGTACATTTATTAATGCTGGCAGGTGTTTAGTGAATTTAAAACTTTATTGTTGCTATTTTTTAGATTACGTTACAGATAGAAACTGCACAGATTTTTTATAAGTAATATCTATTTAACAATCATAACATTTTTATAGTTTTGTTTTATAAAATAATAGGTATGAAATAACCGTTCACTAATAATTGCAGATGGATTTATTTTTACTTGTTTTCATTTAAAACACACTATAGTTTGAATTGCTCTCTAGTATCGCGTTCGAACGTAATTAGAATATTTATATCAAGCTAGAGTGCGTTTCATCAACTCTATATGCTGTTCAGTGAGTTAATGTAAGTCAATTGTAATAAGTTGGACGAATTGATTAGGTTTGTTACCTTATTGTGAGTAAGTACTTGTAAGTACGAAGGACTGTTCACGTCACTTTAATCTTTACTAGGAACTTGTTTAGTACATTTTTCTGTACTCGCCAAAGACTTTTTTTGTATGTGATATGTTTACTTACTTTTTTAATTAGGTATAAACGGTATTTCTAAAATAAATAATTTATATAAATGTAGTTATTTTAATTTCTCTCATTAAAGATAAGGAAATTACACAACCTTTAATAATATTCTTATTTATTTGTTACTTTCTTCGTGATTAAATATTCTCCATGGATCCTCATGTGGACTTTTAAATTATTGTTTCCAGTGAATGCCTTTTGACAAATTTTGCAAACATATGGTTTTATTCCTAAAAAACAACAAAACATATAGAGAATATAAACGAATCAGATTCATGTGGAGGAGTGTTCCAAATATTATGGGAATTAAAATTACTTTATCGTTATATTTTTAGTATTCCGAAAGTTTAGACACTGGACTCCTGGAGTTTCGGATAGGTATAAGGTAACGGGAATTTTCAATTAATATCTTTTAATGTATCTATGCGTTTCACAAACTGTTTTAGGTACGAGTTTGTATTTGAAAAAACCTTTTATATTTTGATCCCAAAATTAACCTTTAAAATTAGACCTAATTTGTCTACGCTAAGTGTTTATCATTGAGATTTATAAAATTCATATTTGTATCTAGATTATTATTTATTTTCATCAGTACATACGAAAAAAGACGACTGACAGACGAGTGATACTATAAGGGTTATGACTTTTTTCTGAATTACGGAACCCTAAAATATAATTTAAAAGAGAAAAATACGTAATTAATATAATATCAAGAATGACACACTGACACGATAACTTATAAAGCGTTGTCGACGCAGTAGGCTTGCACTTGTAGCCTTTTGTATCGATAGGAATACAAATTTTATTTTTATTAGCGCAAAATATGATACAGAGTCGTCAGGGTCTTTATAATCTATACTTTTAATAACATATACCTACCAAGTTAGTGGTGTGCATAGGCCCCAAAAGGTGTGTACGCTGACGCTTTGAGGTTTACCTGTGTGTGTGCGCTTGTGCTTGGTGAGCACGGAGTACGAGTAGAAGGCGGCGGGGCAGTGCGGGCAGCGGCGCGCGCGCACGCCGTCGTGGCGGTCGCGGTGCGCGAGCAGCGCCGTGCGCGAGCGGTAGCGCGCCGGGCAGCGCGCGCACTGGAAGCGCCCCGCGCTCTCGTGCGACACCATGTGCCGCGTGAGCTAACACCGATGACACGTTTTGTTTTTTTTTTTTGCTCTTACGACCAATCCCGGAATGCTTCCCAAGCCTCGACAAGTCATCACAAACATGAGGAGGAGGAAACGTTTGAATGGGCTTGTTTAAGCTTGCAAGCACTCGTCATCTTATTGATCGTTTCGGTTTTATACATACTCGTAACATAATCATCAACAACAATACATAATCAAAAAAAACTTATGGTAAGTGCTGCATCACAATGAATCCACACGTTTGGGTGTTTTTAGAGTTTTGAAGTTTGTGGCAAATGGCAAGTGTGTGGACCCGGCAAGACAATAATATACTTAGCATAATAAATAATAATGTATTAATTATATCAGTTGCAAAAATCAATAATATATACATATAATAAAATTGTAACTGATCGCTGTCTGGACATGGAAGACATTTGAGAAAAACTATTATTGGGGATCTTTATCAGCACAATAGAACCCCAAACAATGATTTTTAGTTTTTTTTGTCTATTTGTCTGTGCGTTTGTGCGCGCTAATCTTAGAAACGGCTCAACAGATTTGGGTGCGGTTTTCACTAATGTATTGTTGTGGTAAGCTTAACATTTAGTATTTGTTTTATTTCAATCGGTTCCTAAATAAAAAAGTTATGTCAATTTAAAGAATCATCAGATCTGATAATAGAATTTATTTTTAAAAATAATGTTCATAAAGTGGCACAGATGTATCGTAAAATAAAATCTTATATACTGTAATAAATTTTCTTTGTTTTATGAAGGTTTAAGAACTTATTAAAAATAGAATAATTAGATCACTAAAAATAGAATATATATGTACCTGTTTGTTTCCTTTAAACGTTTTCCCGCATGTGGAGCAAATTAACGATCGTGTGTTACACTTATGGGCGTCGAGCTTGAGTTGGTCACTAAATACTCTAGAGCACACTTTGCAATATACTCTTTTCGGCGTGTGCTTCCTTGTTTTGTGTTCCTAAAAACATCAAATTCAACACTAAGCAACAACAAATTTAACAACAAATGAGTTATGAGACTTGCAAAATCATGAGTCTCAACAGGAACGAAGAAAAATTAGTTGAATTTAATTTCAATAGATGGCATTAGGTATAAGTACTAGTTTTCGCCCAGTGGTCGACATTTGATCATAATCATTATTAAAAATTTGAGAAAAACACCTACAGGAATTTAAGTTTTTCTAACATGTTTTTTCCACTCTTTTAAATTCGTTCATTGTATATACATAAGTCAAACAATACAAACAGGAGAAAAAGGTACTGAACTGCTGGTATTTGCCTATTTATATTATAAATTAATTTATTATTATTTGAGTAAAATTACCAAAAGTTAAAAAATAGATTTTCAAAATCTTTAATATAGTTTACAAAAATACTGTAAGTAAAGGATAACGAAATAATACGTTTGGAAATCAAGTTTGCGTATTTTTAATGATTATTGAACGTTGACGGGAAAAAGGTTTTAATTTTTATTGTGCACAGGTGGCGGTGGTTATTTTCAAAATTTTAAGCACGATTAAGTAAATACAGTGAAAAAATAAGCCCTAATATGCGCTGACCAATTTACTGTGGTATTTGTGTGCGTTTAATCTGTCACAGTTCAATAGATACAATCTTAAGTGATGATAAACAGATAACGTAGGGCTCCAACTTATTGTGTATCGATTCAAACCCTAAAACCCCGTTTGCATATTATAGGAACTAGACATTAAAACTTTTATTTAATTAACTATAATTATTTAATTACAAACAAAACACAATTTCATCAGTTTAATTACTGTCCTGACAGACAGATCGAGAAAGCTTCTCGATTATTAACTCCTGCCTTACAGACAGATAGCATCAGTTACGTACCTTTAGATTTGTTATATATTTAGTAGAGTAATCGCATTGGTCACACGCATGCGACTCGCGGCCCATGTGTCCATGTATATGCCTTCTCAGTTGATCTTTGTGACAATATCTGAAATTAAAACAACCACTTTTCAAAATATCTTTATTACTTTTTAAATAACCTTTAAAATGTTGTCTTAATTATATTTATTTAAATACTTAATCTAATGAAACACACATAATCAAAGTCGCTACCACATAGGTCATATAACTCACATTTTTGAACAAAAATCACATATAAAGGTTTTATTAGAATGACTTCTCCACACATGTTTTCGTAATTTAATGGGTGTGTTGTAGCTTTTATTGCAGGTCAAACAGTCAACCGTCGCCTTCTACAAATACATAAATACATATTTAATTGAAATATTAATAAAATATCATGATACAAGATCAAAAAACTATAAAAAAATTAAACAAGTGGCACGATAAGTAAAAATTATTATACTATAGGTAGGTACTTATTATACATAAAACGCCTTACTTCATTGTTGCAATGAATTTTTTTGTAATGGTGTTCCAAATATACATGTGATCGGAATCCTTTGAAGCAAATATGGCATGCTTTTTGTTTCGTAGGTAAATGTTGTAATCTGTGCGAAAACAACTGTGTCCAGTCTGTGAATGTTTGCGCACACACGTGGCAGCTGTTATCATTGTTATTCTTATGACTATCCAAGTGTTCAAATAAAGAATCTGAACTTTCATATATATTTTCACAAAGCCCTGAAAAAATACATAAATGTGATGTGCATGTAAGGTATTAAACTGTGATTATGCTATATATAACAGTTTGGCCTTGTGTACTTCGCGCTGGGGTTGAGCCTATACCTACTAAATTAATAGATCCAATAGATCGTTATATTAACTTTCCAACGTTTTTTCGACAGGCGATACTGAATTGTTGCTACATAAGTCTTTAAGTTTCACGGTTCCTGATATTAATTTTATAATTAGAAGCATGACATAACCATGGCCCTTATAGCAGTGCCGAAATATCGGGAACTCAATAAGAAAGTAAAAACATGGTAGGTAAACATCCCGCTTCAAACCATAAAAACATTACATCTTTGTAATTTAATGTGCACTTGTATACATATTCTTACTCATTACGAACCCGCCTGATTTAATTATCCCTAAACAGTACTAACCTAAACTAATTAAGAAAAGATAACACCTATAGAGATGAAACAATAACTTTTTAAGACAAATTATTATTGATGACGCACTGGTGTCGCTCGTTCCACGCGCAATGAATACGCTGTATATGCGCGCTTGTTACGCCTTCGTATCGAAACGAACGCTGGTGTACACAGGCCTTTTTAAGCTTATCAACGCAAAATAAGTTTACAAAATGTGGTGTAATGATACATAAATCCAACAGCTAGGTAAACTTAAATGATCACTTCTTGATCACTTTTAAAGGTTAATAATATTTAGGTTATAATATTATGCATCGTATTAATTTGATTTTAATTCATCATCAAAACTTAATAATTAAAGCTTGTAAAAAAAGAAATCATTACCGCAAAATAATCTAGTTTCCAATTTTTTAAAATTTTTCCTTTTTTTTGCAAATAAGTCTTTTTCCTTCTGTTCATTAGATGCTTTATGTTTTGTCTGAAAATAAATAAATATAATTTATATAATTAATGAATAGTATAAAATGTACAGGAGTACGCTTTGTCACTAAATTATATGATCACAAAATGATAATATGAAACATCAAGCAGCGATAAACGATGTTAATATATAATTTGTAAAAAATATCAATGTAGGGGTAAGAGAGTAGGAAAGGGGAGGGCTGATAAAATAAGCCAAAGTGTGGGAGGAGATTGTAGTTGTCATTCCTTTTCAATTGTAGTGACGAAAAAACTGTTTTCACCAAACTATTGATATTCAATTCGTAAAATCCAAATCCCAAACCGATCTGGAGAAAACACAGGACAATACTTTAAATTCATTTTTATCACACTTTTATTTTATTTAAAAGACAGTGGTAGCTCAATGGTAACGCGCCTGTTTGGGAAACCCGAGTAAAGCGGGTTCAAATCTCGGATCTCGCACCTCTGTTATTCTTATGTGCGAATCATTTGGAACATGATTACCACTTATCTTACGGTAAAAGAAAATATCGTGATTTGGCAGACATGTAAAGTCCGCCAACCCGTACTTGGCCAGCGTGATGGAATATGGCCTGATTCTCCCTGCCTTGAAGGGAGGTCCTTGCCCAGCAGTGGGACGTTAAAATAGACTTTCAAACGTTCGTTAAACTGATAAGCTATGTGATCAATTCTTGGAAGAGATTTTTTTTCTTATTTCTAATTACAATCGTATGATTTGAAATTATATAAAACCAGGAGATTATTAGTGGGACTTTTTAACTACTAGTAAAACCTCCTTGTTTCGGCTCATACCGAAATTGTAAAATTTGCTTTTTATTATTGTAATGATTTAAGCAAATTGTTTAAAAACCTTGCAATAACCTCCACATAAATAATATGCAATAACTAATGTGGGCATATCATGAGGAGGAAAGAAATTCATACATTTATGTAAGAAGATATTAGGTATGAGGAGATGTAGATGGACATAGAAGTAGAGCTAGACCGAGGAAAGTATGGATGGACTTTGTGAAAGAGTATATGTGTGTGAAAGGTGTTTGTGTTGAGATGACGGCTGATAGAAGGAAATCGAACAAGGAAACATGAAGAATAAGACTAATTATTAGAACTTACTTCTAAATTACCAATATTTTTGCTGGAGTTTTCAATAACATCTTCCACAGTCTTCCTGTCTATATGTTTAGTTACATGCAGCCTAAGTTGTTTTTCGGTTGCAAATCTATAACAAAGGTGATATAATTAGTCTACATATATACAGAACCCCTGTTTATTGTGAAGCCAGGTTAGGGCCTCTGCACACGACTTTTTAACGCGCCGACTACAGGCAGTGAACGAGATATCGATGCGCATTTGCATCTATACGGAGCGCAAACAATCTGCCTTTTTTTAATTTATCAACATAGATAGACGGCATGCGTTCATGATACATGTGTGAGCGATTTTATGTAATGAAGCGTGCATATCCCATTTTAGTTATCAGCGCAGAATACAAGCAGGTGACGCATCGTCGTCGTGTGCACGGGCTCTTAAGTGAATACTTTAATACATTTTTGAACAGCAATTGCAAATGAATGAGTCTTCTGCATGACATCTCGCTTTATGCTCTTGTAACTCCTGAGGAGTGGTGTAACTTTGTTTACATGAACAGCAGCGTAGAATGGGATTCTGTAAGCATTAAAAATAATTATCAGAGGCTACTTTTTTATTTAATCATTAAAATTATTTTATTTTAAAAGTTATTGGATTAAGCTATAATACATCCTTACCTCCTCATTCAAATGTTGCTTTCTATAATGATACTCTAAAAATGCAGGAGATACAAACTTTGTAAAACATATATGACAAATTTTGTCATTTTTCTTGGACAAGTGTATTAATCTATGTGAAAATAATTCCTGCCAGTCAGAGAAATTTTGCTTACACAAGTCACAAATATTGTCACCATTAATTTTATGAATATCTAAATGTTCTACTAATGAATTTCTTTCTTTGAATTCTTTATTACAGAGACCTGTAAAAAATTTAATTCAAAAGCTAATTGGCAAATCAATGCAATAAAAAAATTAACTTCATTTTAATTAATTTAATTTGAATGCTGAAATAGTAATAGTCGGAACATAAATATGTTCCATCACTCATGATTTATATTATTTAAATTATTATATATAACCAACATTTAATTTAAAATTGCATGTTATGATACTTATATGAAACATAATTTGTTTAATTATGAACTACAAAAAGCAAAACATAAAAGAGAGCAACATTCATTCATATAAAATTAAAATTTTATTACCGCAAGAAAAGCTTTTCAACAATTTTTTTTTGCATTTGCCTCCCAATTTATCATTATTTGCTCCTGTAATAAATATATTGAAAGTATTTAAGACCATATTAAGACAAAAACAAGTTGATTCATCATTTTTAATATCTACCTTCAAATTGTTTTTCATAAAACTCTAACTCATATATGAAGTTATCGTCAACATCACTACGAACACCATCACTGTAATTAAATTCACTTTTCTCTTGTTTAATACTGTCATTAGCAGTTTCATTGCTTTCTTTATTCTCCTCTTTAATATTCTAAAATTGTCAGAAAAATATTATTTATTACAACATTCTATCAAAGTATATAGAAAAATTAACCTATAATTTTAAACCTACCTGAATGTTGTTGTCAAATAAAACAGAATTCGACCAAATACATTTATCTCTAAATTCTATAAACAAATTAACCATATCAAGACAGCATTTACATATTTGTTGTGGCATACTATCATTAAGTTTTACCTAGTAAATTAAATTTGAGATTTAGTTAAAGTTCATAGACGGCTTAACTAAATAAAATCATTTGAAATATAGACTTTCTTACGTTTATATCAGTGAGCAAATTAAAGTATACAATGATTTTTTCATTAAATGGATACATTTTAAGATTTTCTTCTGTTTTAAGACATGCTCTACATTGGATCATTTTTAAAGCCTGATACGATAAGTATGGAATTAAAACTAAACAGTAAATATGAATATATAATATATGAATTGAGATTTTTTTAGGTTGTTCTAATATTTACGAATCGCTTGAGAGTTGAGACTCGAGACATTATCTATAAATGTAATCAGCTGATATTGTCAATGTCAACTCAAATTGTCAACAATAAAGTCAGAATATTATATTTTATTTATAGAGAATCTGTTATTGGTAAGCGATATTTTACGCGCAGTTTCACTTGGTTCGTTCAACGTAAACTTGTTTTTTTTCTAGAACTTAACCTTTATTCAATGATCTTTCTTTCATTTTGAATACAAATTACAATAGTACTGAAATAAATATTATTCTAAAGTGTAATACTGTATCTGTATTCTTTGATAAATGTCAATAATTGACAAATTGACAATGATTCATTATTATTGTTGTCTGTACTCTGTTGACTTATTACTTGCCTTAGAATCTTAATTCATATTATTTCCATTGTTGTTTCTAACTTTTTACATTGGGAAATATATTTTAGCCCTAAAATGTGCAACGTAGAGCAAATAGCAGATTGTGGTGATATATTGACTTTAGGAAGAGCACTCTTCATCCCAGAAAAGGAAGGCTAGTTTTTCTAAGTTTACATTATTTTATGAATAGAAGCAATTTATTTATTATTATTTTCTTCTTTATTTTTAGATACATCTTGGTTATCAAAATGCACAGTATCATTATCTTCTTGCGGTAATTTGTTAGCAGTTGCATACAAAAAACGTCTTTGCTTTCTTACTGCTCAGTGGATCTCTTCTATTGATAGTAATACTTATTTAATATCATGGAGTGGTACACTTCCAACAGAGGCAACATATGTCCTAGCATTGTCTATATGTCCTACTCAACAATCTTCTCAGGTAAATGAAATAAATTAAGAACTAATTACCTATTTCAGAATTAATTCTCTTAATTTTAAATTTTTATTATTTATTTATAGAATGGGCCAGATTGGTTTTGCATTGTTGTCGGTTTTATAAATGGAAGTATTGGATTTTACACAAATACAGGTCATCTATTATTACTTGAAAAATTAGAAGAAAAGCCTGTTTTAAAAATATCCTGCCATACAGGTACATATGGAACATTGCCTGATGATATTCACATATTATTTCAAAATGGTATATGTGTACTTTCTGGATCTAGTTTATTTCAAACTCTTAGAAATGCCAAAGCACAACTAGCCAAAGGTAAAGGGTAACAAAATAAATAATCTAAGAAATTATGGTATCTTTTTTGGTGTATAATAATGTCTTATTCTATTTACAGTACAGGCAGGCATCCAAGATGAATATGCAATAGACAGTAGAAGCATTCAAATAAGAAAATGGATTTTTTCAGATCAAGAGCAAATAAATGATGCTGCTGTTGTGGGTTTAGATTTAAAAAACTCTTTTGATCATTTCCTTGCTGCATCAACTTATGGAGGATATGATACATGGTTCTTATTTAAAATTATACATAATACTTTTTGAAGATAGTGGTAGCCCAGTGGTAGTGGGTTCTCACATGATTACCACTTGTCTTATGGTGAAGGAAAAAAATCATGAGGAAACCTAGAGCATACCTGAGACAACCAAGTTCCTGAAAGAAATCTGTAGTCTGCCAAGCCACACTTGGGCAGCGTAGTGAACTATAGTTTTTTCCCCTTTGTAGTAAAGGGAGGCCCGTACAGAGCAGTAATATGTTAAAAAAAGGGCTGAATACATAATATTAATTTATGATTAATGTAATTATTATAATGTGTTTAAATATTGTTATTATTAGATGTATTATTTATTGCAGGTATAGATCTATCCCTCCAGTAAATACTTTAATTCTTACATCAGGGATAGCACCTTTCATGGGATTTCATTATGCTTTAGAAGGTGGCACAACACCACCGTTACAAGATGTGGCTAGGGCAGTAGCAAATAAAATTAAATCAGCACTCCCGTTAGTATCCTTCTGAAAATATTATATTATTATACTATTATAATTTAGAATATTAATCTAATCTATTAAGTAGTTAGTTTTTCTAAATCTTATTTCAACATTATAATAAAGTCAAACATCTTTTACTTATTGTAGTGGTTGGTTGGGAGGATCCACTGAGAGTGCTCCAATAAACACTGAGCCCTTAATAAGGGCTGAACAATTATCTATGCGTAATGGAATATTTGATGTGCAAAGACATGGCACTACGGTTGTGATATCTCCAGATCGTCGACTTGCTGCTTTTACAGATAATTTAGGAAGAGTAGCAGTTTTAGATATTACTAAAGGCTATATCATTCGATTGCTTAAGGGCTGCAGAGACGCACAGTGTGCCTTTGTTCAAGTACATATATTAAGTTATTACATGTTTAATTTGATATTTGTATTTGTTAGTGTATTGACGAAAATCAGACAGAATCAATTTAATTTCTTTTTATTTGTTTAAATGAAGCTAAGAATCTAAGAAAAATTACATGCACTAGATCAATTTCGTATTTAATTTAATTGTATTTTTAAATTTTTAGGTTTTTGATGCTGAAAATAAAAAACCTCAACTTTCCGTAATTAAGGAAATCAGGAGGGCAATATTTCTCATCATTTATAATCCTAAGAAGGGCTTAATCGATATAAGATTGATGCAAAGAGGAAGTCGTGTTGCAGTTTTTACTGCAACTAGAAATGGAAAACTTTTGTACAACACTTGTGGGCTGGTTGGTGCAGAAAGAAATTATACCCATAAGAAATTAAATTTACCAGAGTTTCAATGTGTATTAATTGACCCTGACGGCAAATTAAAAAAGTTTAACATTCCATTTTATTATTCTTTGGGAGGTGAGCATCTCGATAGATCTAAAGATCTTCATGTGTTAAGAAGCATTCGTGATATCATAAAAAAGACATCTAATTTTTCGGAAGATATTAAAATCGAAATTTTTCAAAGTGCAGAAAAATTAAAAACATTAGAAATTAAAAAACATTGTTTGGAATTATTAATTAAATCCTGCGAAAAATCAACCGAAATATTAATTGCGTGCTTAGAATTGTTTTGGGACAGTTTAACTGACGAAGACCTAAACGCACACAGTGAGAAAATTAAAAATTATTTTGGAAACTTAGCACTAATTACTCTCTTTTATCGACGTCTGTATAACGAAAATACTGAAGATATGCAAAATTTGGTCGCAAAGGTGTATGAAACATTTCAATTACAAGAAAAAATTTTACATGATGATTCAGACCACGATTTCCAACTTTTGGAAGATGATAATTGTATATTAGAACGATTATTAATTTTGGCTCAAGAAAGCAACTTTAAAGAACAACAACATACAAAAGTTACTTTCGCAGATAATCGAGTTAACAATTACAAAGATTTTGTTTCGTGCTTTTTGTTAGACGAAAGAAATGAATATATCGTTTTGAAACCAGATATAACGACAGAAAAACTGCTCAATTTATCTTCTGACATTTTCAAGTCAATATTAAAATTGAATAATTTTGCTCTGTTGAGTAAAGTTGTCGAAGTCAGTAAAATTGAACCCAAGGAAATCGTAAAACTTGTTATTATACATTTAACGAACATGCCTTTAGATCAAATAAATATTGATTTGATAGAGAAAATAATTGCAATACTTTATTACGTCATCAGAGTGTCCGAAGATGCTACTAAAATTATATACAATGAATTGTCACCCTGGTGGGAAAATATACGGACCATGTTGGTAGATTTACCATGTCCTCTAAGAACAATGATAGTAGCCATGGCTTGTAAGGCAGTTGCAAATATTTTTGAGAGTGGTGTTTCTGAAAAAGAAGGTGCCTGGGAATCTGTCACTAAGGAGAATGCGAAATGGGGTATTTTGATTGGCAAGTTAGAAGACATATCTATATTGAGTATAATTTTAATGTTTAAAGCCAATTTTATGGGGGAATCAATGCCAAAATTGCAATTTGAAGATATAAATGTTAATTTAAAATACATATACACCAGAGGGAAAGGTTCAGTAACAGAGTTAATTGCAAAATGGCTCTGTGGAATGGGAATTCCTCCAGAAGCTATAGTAGCAAATGAATTAATGGAAACTTTTGATGCTATAGACATACAATCATCTTCAGTAGAAGATGATGATAAGCCCGAGTTTTTCCTTATGGAAAATAATCGCTATCACGTCGATAATAATCCACAAATATTTAAATGGTTATCTCTTCTTAGAAGACAATTTCCATTAAGTACTAAAGCAAATTATATAATAGCAAATATGTGCTGGGAATACGCCATGGACTGGCAGAAATTTATGAACAAAAATGATAAACTAGCTGCTGTTATACATTGCTTGCAAAATATTACGGACTCCCATTTGCAATTGGGATTATTTTCTATTATTTGGTCTACTTATATAAAACATGTATTTGAATCAAGTTGTCGGTTAGTCAATAAAGTTGGCAAGTTGCCTAAGGATCACTTATGCTTGCAAGATATTGGACTCAATAGCGAAAGCTTATTAAACTTTCTGAAGATTACAAATGAATATTTAGACAAATTTTATCATTGTGCAACAACGCCTTTTGAACATGAAAAGCAACATATACAATTTGAAAAAATATGGGATGAGAGCATGCCTTCTTTAGTAGAAGTTGCTCAAGATACAAAAAATGTCAATAATGATATTTTAAATTTGAACTATCAAATTTCATGTACTATTTATTATCAGTGTCATTTTAAGTTGAAATTTTCAAAACCACTTGACACTCTTTACGATATCGATTATCAATATATATTAGAAGCTTTAACCGGCGATGTTGCTCCGCGAGATATCAGCATGAAAAGTTCTGAAAAGCTAATGGGTCCAAGAATGAAATATTTGACTAAACTCATACGCACTGCCATTGAGACCATAACATTAGTAGACAATGATCAAAGAAATAAATCATACAACAACGAAGAGTGTCTGCATTGGATTGAAAATATTTGCAATCTTGCGGAATTATGGGGCATTGATACCAATTTTGTAAGAAGGCAACATGTAAGTACTTGTTTCACAGTAATAGACAATTGAATAAATAGTTATACATTACGTTTATATCATTTTACATTAAATGTTTGCTTCTTCTTTTGGCGCGATAGGAAAAATGAAAAATGAATAATGGGATTGATTTTTTTAACGATACGACAGATTTAGACTACAGTATGAAGTTAGTTGTTATTAGCTACAGTGTGAAGTTAGTCCCGGTGTCTGTCTGTAAGCAAATCTTGGAACTTAAATTTGACCTACTTCCAAATGTCCAATTGAGCTGAAATTTGGCACGCACGTTTGGTTCTCATGACTGCACGATTACTTAAATGCCGCAATTTTTAATCCAATATGGCGGACGTTACAAAATTGCGATTAATTATTTCCATAGATTCCTTTATCATGTGAGCATCAAATGAAAGGATTTAGGGAGCGAAACACAATAAGCAAAATGACGTCATTGTAAATCCAACATGGCGGACTTGTTTTTTATGCACCCCCATGATATAGGTTTCAAATGAAAGGGTTTGCTAAGAAGAATACAAAAAAAAAGTATAAACCTTTGAACACTAAAATTAAAAAAACGATGTATTAAAAATAACAAGCTTTTATTTAAATGCTTTTAAAAAACAAAGAAGTATAACTTCTTACGTGGGTACATAAGTACACACACACTTTTTTTTTAATATCATCAAATAAATAATTACAGGTAGTTGGCTTGTATCACATGGGTTACGATGAATTGGCTGAGAGTATACTGGGTGTGATCACGGAGCCGGAGCTAGTGTTGTCGCCGATAATAGCAATAACTATACAGAGGCTAAAACGAAGTCTGGAGAATTCGCCAAATCAACCAGAATGGATTGTATCTATGCCGCCACAACTTTATAAGAGACTGCAGAATACGGTGAGATATTAATAAAATTCTAAATGATGTTTCTTTTAACATTTATTTAAAAAAAAATAAGATAGGTATATAGTTTGGCCTACATAATTGAATTTTTAACTTTATTTTTACTTTTGACGAAACGTTGGCTCAGTTTGTAGTTTGCTACTTGCTGTGCCAGCAGTCGCGGGTTCGAGTATCGAGTATATATATATATATATATATATATATATATATATATATATATATTTTGACTTATATATTAGATTTTGGATCTTACAATAAAACTTAAAAGTAAATAGAAAGGTAGACACAGATGTTTAAGTAAAAAAAAAGCTCATTAATATATTTACTGAATTTGATGCATAGTTGCATTATATTTAATACCGCAGTATTTCATTTCAGGCTTTGGACACGTCGATTCCAGCGCATCCATCGCTACAAACCACAATACTGGTGCTACAAAAGTTAATTTCTCAAATAGTAAAAAAATCTTCCGATATGGAAGATCTCCTCCAAAACATTAAATTAGCTCGACTTATCATTGAAAGCTGTGAACTATTAATAAGACGTAAATTATAATTAAATAATATATTATATATCTAAACATACTTTTTAAACACATTATAAAATAAAGAGTACAATATAAATAATGCCATCTTTTAATAATATTTTATATTAAGCTAATTTTTTTATCATATTTTAACATTCTCGCCCTTATCTTAATTTCGAACCAAACAAAAATCTTGATGGAAAGGATAAAAAAACGAACTAAAAAGAAAGGAACAAGTTAGCAAAGGAACAAATGTTACTCGGAGTAAGAATAAAACAGCATGTCTCAACTACAGATGTAAAGCCGGTTTAAATCAATCCGTTTTAAAACAAAAAAAAAACGGTTTAAAACCGAAATAAACCATTTTTTCCGGTTTAAAACGGTTGATGTTGATGACAGCGTTTTTCTTAATTATAACTACATTTTCTTGATTTTACCGAGGTAGGGATATGACGGAGTAAAACGGACGGCATTGTGTTAATGATGTCTTCTAATTTAGTGTGTGTAATATGATATAATAAATAAATATAGGTAGGTAATACCTACATACTTATACAATAACTGTTATTATGTATTATATTTATTGTGTATGTAGGTAATGTAGCAAGGTACTTTCTATTGATTTTCTATAAAGTAATTAAAATGAAACAAGACGTCAGGACTTAGGTGACCAAAATTGCCCACAAGGAAGTGTAAAACACAGTTCTTTTATTTTTTTAGGCAAGTTTTCAATTTTACATACAACATTTTATTTAAAACGTTTTAACCGATTCATTGCGGGTGACACCTTAGGGGTGTCATACATTTCTTTCCTGTGTGGCGTGTGACACCCGAGCGGTATCATAATTCAATTCGTCGAAACTATGTTAAAATGACATTTTTAAAGGTTTTCGCTAAATAAATCTATCATTATTTTATCACACAGATCATGCCTGTACTCTTCGTTTCAGGATTTAGTGTGAATAGAAAATTTTCAGAGGTTAAAAACCTTCTCATTGTTCCGAATACATTTCTTTCACGTGTGGCGGATGACACCCGAGCGGCGTCATCATAATCCAATCCGTTGAAACTCTGTTAATCGTAGAATAACGTATGGAACTGAACATTTTACCCGTTTTGCATAGTTTTATACCCGACTGCGACGAAACCGAGAAAGGCTATGATTATGATGTATGATTTGATGTTTCCTCGTAGCTACGGAACGGATAAAGTGTTTTCTATAATGTATTTTCTATAATATATATATCGATATTGATCGGTAGATTCTTCTTTGGTGACGGGAATGTCCATGTGTAAATTAAAATAACAAAATACCGGGTGCTATCTTTTAGGCTTTAAATCTTTTTTATCAAAATGAAGGGGTCTCAAAGAAAATTTATGTTATTTTTATATTCAAAATAATTATGTTTAAAAGCAACTTGTAATAGTACAATCTATATTTTCTTAATTTCTGTGCATGTCCCAATATCTTTCATTTTCTTTTTTTTTAGGAAGAACATACTCTTCATATGATTGAGAGTTCTGTTCCAAAGTACACTGCGTTTCGTCTTCGTCACTCTGCGATTCAGGGATGTATGGGCGTTTTCGATTCAATTCAAAAAATTGTAACAATTCTTTAAGCTATAAAAAATATAAAGTCGCAGTGTATTACAAAATCTATACTAATATCCATACTAATATTATAAATGCGAAAGTAACTCTGTCTGTCTGTCTCCTTTTCACACTTAATCCGCTGAACTGATTTAGACGAAATTTGGTATGGAGATAGTTTGAGATCCCGAGAAGGACATAGGAAAATTTTTACCCCGGAAATCATCCCTTAAGAAGGTGAAAAGGGGGGTGGAACTTTGTATGGGAAATTAATCATTTCTCAACTAAGAGATATAAAACTCATCATACCTATGTATGATATATGTATATAGACTATATAGTCTATGTATTCCATACTAACCGTCATAAGGTATCTAGGGCCGAACTCGAGCGAAATAATAGACGTCATCTCAATAGCTAAACTCAATACTTTCAAACTTTTCTTGGGAATTTTAGTTGCCAATATTGCACCAAGTATATAAAAAAAACTTTGCAACACCAATTTCAGAACATATTTTAAAATATATTCTTAAGCTATTTAAATTGTATAGTCAAAGAAAAAAGAATACCAAATGTTTACAATATCTGATTCAAAATAGTCATTTCAAGTAAATCACGTATCTAAACACAAGGAACTCACTCTAAACGAATTAACAAACTGCTTAGGTCTGATATTAGATGCTGACTGAACGAAATCAAGTGTAAATAAGCCAAAAAAAGAAAAAAAAGCACAAAGTTTTCATATGTGGCTGAAGGCACCGTAGGGGTGTCATTTTAACGTATGGCGCGTGACGCCCTAGAGGTGTCATGAAAAATTTGTTCGCCGCCACGGGCCGTAGTTCGTAAAAAAGGCCGTCGCAATGAATCGGTTAAATCGGTTGTTTTACATCTATAGTCTCAACTCTCAGACTGCGTTTGCTGAATACTATTTTCTTTCGCTAATTTGTTTTTTTTAGATCGCTTTTTATGTAGTCGTGTTTTTGAAGTGATTACTTCTTTTGGGAGGATAAACCGCTTTGTTACGTAACGCGTTACGGCGCCAGTCTGTCTAGCTTTCCTTTCTCTCACGCATACAACAGCGGTAGGCAGGTTCCTCCTCTCTCACTTTTAACCCACAGCCGTATTTCGGACAGACACTTTCCCCTCTCTCTACTCAGTGTTTAGTGTGCGATAAAATTTAAAATAAAAAACGTATAAATAATATAGATTAGTTTGAATTATCACTTCTGTCGGGCGCTCTGAGACGCACACGTTTTTTTTATTTTTATAATTTAATTTTTGAATTTATACTTCTTTTGACGCCATATAAAAAAATAACGAGTGTTTTTTTACGATACGACAGATTTAGACTACAGTATGAAGTTAGTCGTTATTGGTTAAAGTGTAAAGTTAATCCCTATGTTTGTCGGTAATTAAATCTTGCAAGTTAAATTTGACTCACTTAAAAATGAAAAAAAAAAACCTATTTACGATATAGCTTTACAGTATGCTGAGGAATGAGGTTTATAGTGACCGCGACATCTAGTGGGAGAAAATGGTAATATTCTTCTCCATTCCCACCTCTTATTTCGTAGTCTGTGATCACGATCACAGAATATATATACTCCTAACGTCACATATCAGCTTTGACATCAATGATCAAATCAAAGCTCAAATGTCAATTGACAAAACGATAGAGTTTTGATATAATTTTTGTTTACAAGTAATGAAGTAATCATTTATGAAATGATATAAATTAAGAATAATGTAAATAAATACAAAATTTGTTATTTAGTAATAAGTTACACTTCATCTTTTTTAACCTTCATGTAAGAAACTTATCAAAATTTCTTTTACATAGTAAAAAAAATTAATAGTAATAATATCGTAGTATTTCGTAAATGTTTCATTACATCATTACAGATCTATCTATCATATTATATGATTAAACAAATTCGACATATTCAAAATGGGATGTTTACAAAGCAAAAAGGAAATATCTGATTTACATCCAAACGTATTTCGAGTTGTTAATATTGACGAGAATGGCTCTGACTTGTGTACAGGGCAGTTAGAAATTACAGAGTCAGATATAATACTATATAGAGAGGGAAGAGATTCTACTGTATGGCCACTTCATTCTTTGCGACGATATGGTTTTGAAGGAGAAATATTTAGTTTTGAATCAGGTAAATGTGGACTTTGTTTCTTAATATTCATATATAGTGTACATTTCAATTTCAATACTATGATGCTCTATTTATTAAGTATAATATTATTTATTTATAATATTCTTATGCACAAACATATTATATACATTGCAAATATATTAAAATCTTATAGCTAAACAAATTATATGTTGTAAAATACATGCAATATTCTTGTTTATTATTGAAATATCTACATAATATGCCATCTTATAGCTAGTCCATTATACTTTAATAATAAAAACCATCTTAAATCATCGATCATCTCTCATCTCAATCACCAATCATAAATATTTGAACAAATAATATTTTTTTAAAAAATACATAAATAATAATTAATTAACAAAAATTGCTTAGAATGACCATGTATTAAGTATTAATTTGTTTCAAAGGTTTAATAACTTTTTAACCTGTCTTAACATTATTGGTGGTTCAGAATCTGCAATTGTTACTGAGTCTTGGTTGTAGAATTTGCTGATCTTTCTTTTCTGTGCACAATTTTTTTTTATGTGACTTTTAACTTTTTTCATGTAGAAAACCCATTTTTTCTATTTTCTTTACCCCTATTAATGATTCCCTGTCATTACTGACTTTCCTAATGTGATATAATTAAATCTCTCTTCCTTTTCTAAAAGTTTCTCTTAATTTAGTCTGCTATTACTTTCCTGTGATGTTTTTGATACTCGCCTAATACTATTCTCTATTCCTCTAATAATGTTTTAGTTATCTCACTGAACTATCTTCTTTGTCTTATTAATTTATTGTTTATAGTTTGAATGTTGACTTTTTGATGATTGTGTTTTTAATATCTGATATCTCTTTAGTACATTTATAATTTTAATATTATTATATATGTTTGATATCTAAGGTACTTTTTATTAAATATTATGTGTTAATCAATTTCAATTTTATACTTGTTAATGGAAGTCAGTTGCTGTTTATATATTTACTACACTCTATTGCTATATATTTCTTGAATTGGGTAGTGAAGACACAAGTCTAGACAATTAAGAATATTTTGAGGAAATTGAAAAGATAAGTTATAGATGCTTAGATTAAAATAATGAAAATATTACATAACCAATTTCATTGACTGTTGGTAGTTGTCTTATTACGTAAATAAGAAATAGTTATTCATCCTTAGACAAGAATAAAACATTAATATGAATAATTTTAAACTGAAACACAATGTTTGCAATTTTAGAAGCATGTAATTTTTTAACTTTTGGTTTACATAAAATAGTCAATGAGATATGTCTTTCTAAATTTTTAAGACCTATACATAAATACACATGTTTAATGTAGACTTAAAAATGTCACCCCTCAGTTACATGTTTGGAATCCCAGCTTTATTTTTGTAGGTTTTTTCTATTTATTTTTTTATAATTGATGATTGAATTTTTTTATAAATGATTTATAGCAAATCTATAACACAATTGTCTAGCGGTATATCTACTTAATTTCAGCAATGTAGCTAAAAATGGTCTTTGAGTAAAATGGCTGCGACATACGGATAGACAGACATGGCGAAATTATAAGGGTTCCGTTGTAGCCATTTGTCTACTCAACACTAATAAAAAAGATAATCTACACTTATTTTAGTCTCCTTTAATTAAACCCTAGTTATCATTAGTAATTTCTTCAATGGGACAGAGTAGTATATTACTGGGTTGTAAATTTAACTCTCTATAAATTGTACCTGCTCTTTTTCCTCCTAATATTTATATATAACAAATAGGCTCCTCATCCCTCTTATACATACATATAACCCACTCATCCAGAATCCGCATTCCATATAATATATCTATGCTGGGGAATCTGTTTTAACTTTGTTTTTGAAAGAATCTCAAAACTATCAATTTGTATTATAGTAAAAAAATGTCTACCTACCTCTTCTTTGAATATTAGTGTTCAATCTTTTAGAATAAAAAATACAAAAATTTGTACTGTTATTGCTAGAACTGTTATTATTGTCTAGCGTTTTCGACAGTCTGGCATTTTCTAGCATGCTATTCTTTCCCTTATTACTACTTTACTCTTTACTAATAATTTCCTCTTTATTGTTTTTCTTTAATTTTATGAAAAATCCAACTAGTTTATGCATAATTGTGTTTCTTCTCTAAAAGAACAACAATATTTATGACGATCACTATTGATTTCTATCGACCTCTTATTCGGTAGATATCCGAAATTATTATTATATTTAATAGGCGCTGGAGCTTTTAGAGGAAAAGAGGTTTTTTGATATGAGGAGGATATGAGGAGGAAGAGATTTTTTGGAGGAAAAGTTTTTTTTTGTTTACAATTAAGATAAATTATAATTCAAACACATATCGTCAAAGATTCATTACGATTTTTCTTATAAACATCGAGGTCATTAGGTCAATTTCAAGTAAAATTGTATTTAATACAAATATATACCTATATAATAACGTATAACTAGATTAAATATATTAATTAAAAATTAACTTGGTTTTCAGGTAGGAGATGTGAAACTGGTGAAGGTATATATGCATTTAGATGTCGAAGGGCAACAATACTATTTCAAACCCTTCAACAACAAATACAATTACGGAATGTTGTTCATGACACAGTGCCATACCCGGTTTCTAGGATGACTCCATCACCTCAAGGGCGTCAAACATTACAAGCAAGCGTAGTACATCGTTCATCTTTAGACAACGGTCAGCCAGAGAATATTGGGCCCAATTTCAATAATAATCTTTCAAATATGATCACACCGGGAGTACCACCGATGTTGCCACAATCGCCCCGCTCGCCATCTAGTGCAGATATACTTGAAGTAATGCCCTTGTATCCTCGCTCTCAGGCCAGCAGTAACCACGTCACTAATGTTTATCAAGTACGCGATTTTAAACGTGAACATAACAATAACCAAGCAGAACTAACTATGGATAATCGACATGTTTACACCAATGATTTTAATAGAGATTTAGCGATGCTTCGAAACACCTTGCGACAAGAGACTGTATTAAATACTATAAAGGATATTGAGGACGAAACACGTTTTCTGGAAAATAGATATGTAAACGAAAATACAGCAAGTATTTCGGCTAACACTCACCTGTCTCCCACAATGAGCAACTCGAGTGAGCATTACGCTCAGCTTAGTATAGAACAACAAGAACAACAACAAGCTTCTAGATTATATGTAAATATAGCTACCAATGACACCGGTGTATTTGACGCCAATAAAAATGACACAATTCCAACTACACCAGTCACACCAAAGCAGGTGGAATATTACAATTTCTCAATCGGCATGAAACCAGAAGTAAATTCCTACGCCAATTTAATGCTCGGTGACAAAACAGATAGTGGGATTATAAATAAACAATTTTTCAACGCTTCCGACGCTCAAAAGAGTAACCAAAAGTTTTCCGAATCCGACACCGTAGTGTCCATGTCACCGATAGAAGACATGGAAGTGAATTATGCGGTTTTAGATATAGATTCCAATAAAGAATCGATCAAAGTGGCAAGAGAGTTAGCATCACCGGAGAGTCAGTCATATAACAGTTCGAAGCAGGAGAGCACGGCGTCGTGCTCGTCGCAGCCGCGCGGGCGCGTGGCGTCGCAGGCGAGCGTGGAGCGCGGGCCGCCGCCGGCCAGCATCGGCTACACCACCATCGACTTCGACAAGACCGTGGCGCTGACGTCGGTGGCGGCGGGCGCGGAGGGCAACATGGACGGCGGCAGGAAGAACAGGCACAATTCCTGCGGCATCCTCTGCGGCAGCCCCGCCACCGGGGAGAAGAGCAGAGGGAACAACTGAGGTCAAATTTTCGCAAGATTCAAAAGAAAGATTTGACTCTTCTTCTTTTTGGATCTTCCCATGTAAACCTTGATTACAATTTCTGTATATGTAGTCAAATTTCTAGGTTATCACGTACGGCTTGTATATAAGCGATACTATTATACATGTACTGATAAGATACCAAATCTAAAAATCCAAAGGAAATTTCTATTTATTCTTAATAAAACCAAAGTCTATTCCATAATATTTTTACAATTTATTAGTTACATTTTGGACTTACGATCCACTATTTATTTGTGAGATTCATTATTGTGACGTTTTTAATACTAAAGAGTGTGTATGGTATTCTATCACACAATATTTATAAATGCTTTTTCTTAATGTATATTTTTACTTTGGAATTTGTAACACAATAAGTACATCGAAGTCAACATTTGGGCTATTCACTATTCCATCCAATTCTTTGAATATTTTGATTAGTGCATATTATATGTAGTTTTAATTGTGTCATTATATTTATTGCAGTGTTGTAAAATGGCTAATAGTTGCTTATTTATTGTAAGTAATTTTTATGATTAAAATGTTATATAAACATTATGTAGCCAAGTTTTCCCTATGGGTATGCACAAAACTCAGCATGCACACTCTATAATAATAATTATACAGTATAGTAAGTATATGAGGCAACAATGTGCCAGATTGTTTTAAATTGATTATTCTACAAATATCCTAACTCATTCGGTTTTATTTTTAGGGTGCTTCAATAATTATTTATTGAAAGTGTATTTTCCTATATTTATCTATTTATTTTAATATTCAAAGATTTTTCTATTTTATATGTTATTTATATTTACCTAAATAAGAGATATTTTTCAATTTACATAGTACTAAAGGAAAGATTAAATTATCTTCGAGGAGATTATCTGGGTCTATGTGTATGTCATATTATAGAATATTACATATTTGCAACTTCAATCCATGTTGCAACAATGTTGTCGGCTCTTTTATTGTGCTTTACAGACACTAAATAATACTACAAATCATGTTTTACATAGTAAATTAATGGTATAAAAGTATTCAATGATTATGAATATTATGTAAAATACATATAAGATCGTGCATAAATATTATAATATGTATAGATTAGATATTAGATAACATAATAAGTATAAAGGTAGCTAGATACTACACAACGTTTGTAGGTAGCCTAATCATATCATTTGAGCAGTTATTACTGAATTTGGCCTGAGCATATTATTATTTTAACAAGTTCCTAAATTTATTCCATTTAAACGTATGCGCCATTAAAAGCCAATTAAATCGCTTAGACTGTTAAGTTAGTGTTATTCTTTTTACAATTTTAATTTTTATATTAGTATATACATATACCAAAACATAATCTTAAGACCTCTTCACGTTTTACACTTTTGATTTTATTATGATGTTTACAGTTGTGCAGCTTTTATCCTGTTAATATTAAATAACTTACCCATAAAAACATTTTTTGCATTTAAGAAAAAGTGTAATACGTTATATTGTGCGAAAATGGTACTTTAATAATACCAAAGAATTTGTTATATGTATTTACGAAACTGGTGAAAAGATGGTGACGACCACTGACCAGTATTTCACTTCTTACGAGTTACGACCAAACAATACCATTTGCCAGATGCTTGCTAGAAACAACGCCATATTAATTTTAAGGGAATGATTCAAATGTTTGCATACTTATTTATTAAACAGTTGGGTTTTTATATGAAACAAAGTATTCAAATAAACGATGCTAGTATACAATGACGTTATGGAGCTTACATACCTATATTGTTACTCTTCGATCAACAATACTACTAGATATCGGGTCGGCGTAAGAAATCCGTCTCGGTAAATATAAACTCACTTGCAAAGTGAGCGTATATTTCGATTAGTTCTATTGAAACACTGCAAGCGTAAACACGTACACAACGCCGCATGTTTATTTAAAAGTTGCAAAAATTATGCGCGAAGAAGAATTTTTTCGGACGCAGTGTCTTATTTTCGCTAAGTACATGTAGATTAAGTCAATATTTTAAGATTTAACGTACGAAATAATATAAAAATGAAATTTTGAACAATTTTAAATCCGCTAAGAACGTTTGGCGAAATTCAAAGAAGCAAACAGAAACAAAACATAACGATTTAGCTCACAAAACAACAACGGGAAAAAGTGCTTTATGTTTTTTAATATAAGGTTGATTTTACAATAAATATTATAAAACTTACGAAATGATCGTAAGTGTATGACGATAATTAAAGATTTGTGACTTTATTACAAGGTGCTATGGTGTTGATTAGGTTGAAATAAAACTATTATAAGGCCTTGTCTTGGTTCGTTAGTATACAAATGTAGCTGTATGAGTACATATTCGCGCGGGCGGAATTTAGCTTAAATTTTGTATGTGACATGTTATCTAGTAGTATTGTTGATCGAAGTCGTTACTTGAAAAATTATTTACATTTAAGTAAATAAAACATTTCATATATATATATTAAATGTTTAGAATTAACATCCACAACTATTGTAAGGTACTCTGGTGCCATTTTTTGAAGTTTTGAAATCAATTTTCAATTTCACTGTCTGTAACAAGTACCTATATAACGCCTTTGAGATGTCTAAAACCTTAGTCTCTCCCGTGACCATGATTGCTGCAAAGAATTCGAACCGTCGGGAACCAAAAATCAAAATAAATCCGAAAACATAGTTTTATTTTACCCCTCGAGGACCGCGTACACGCAGGCGTGTACGATATATAATAATTGAATTCTTGGAAATTCGCACGGATTTCTTAGAATTTGTCCGCCAGGGGAATGTCAAATATTCGCGTAAATCTAAGAAAGTATTAAATAAAATAAAACATGTGTAGATTTTTTTTAGAAAATTTCCGTTAAACAAACAGATTTTTTTTTATGAAGTATCTAATAACAACCTTAAATGAACAGTGAAATAAAATCTCTTTTGTTAGTAATTTTATCTAGAAACTAGAAATACCGCTGTATGTCAATGTTTGTAAATGTATTTGTATGATAATAGATTATGGCTATAGCTTTATTTGTTAACTGTACCTTAGTATAATTCATGTTTGAAATGGTTTTCCCTACAGTTTGATACATAATTAAAAAAAAAAGTAGTTTTAAACTTACTGTGAGAAATGTAGTTAAATAATGCATCACATTTTAAATATGAATGTTGACAAATATGGCCATATAATATGTGTATTTAACTTCTTCTTCCAAGATATTGGTGACTAGTTTGCCTAGTGGATAGTTTCGAGTCAAACGACAGAGGTTTACAGTACCTACATACCTACGAACAGTAATAGACAATGTACCTACTAATAGACGAAGAGCCGGGTACACTACGACCTTCACAGATCTGTTAACCAGATGAAACATGTTTTATAGTTTCAATAATAGATAAAAACCCCTTAAAGAGATTGCCTATCGAAGTCCTGACCAGGCTATTCTTAAATTAATTAATCACAAATATTTTTTTTATTTTTCACCGTTCTGTTAACCAGCCGAATTTTGTTCTAACCGATAGTAAATAATTCAAAGAATATGCCTAGGTACCCTTATAGTATCCGTGAAGTTATCTATAGTAACTTACCTGTTTATATCCTCTTGCCAGGTAGTGTGGTCAAGAAATGAGTAGGCTGGTTAACAGAACGGTGAAAAGTAAAAAAAATAATATTTTAATTAATTTAAAAATAGCCTGGTCAGGATTTCGAGAGGCAAGCTATTGTAGTCGTATTTATCTATTATTTAAACTTTATAAAAAATATGTTTCATCTGGTTAACAGGTCGATGGAGGTCGTGGTGTATCCGACTGTTATACCATATCCATATATTGACTTTATCGATTGAAGTGTTAGTTCTGTCACATCGTCGATAGGGAATCTATTCAACGCCAATGAGGCGTTGACAAATAATGATGAATGAATTATGGCTGATTGTAATTTGTACTACTTTTTATTGCTACGGCAAAAATATTATTACCTACGGTTTTTTATAAGGTCAAAATTTAAATTGTTTATTATCAAAAATGTGTAATAATAAAACAAAGTACGTAAGTGTACCTAATTAAAATTTTATAAAACGATGTTGTGTTATAATTGTTGATTATTATGATTTATAAAAAAGCTAATTTCAATTCAACTGTTAAATTACCTTTCTATATAGTACAAGTGAAACTGTTGTCAGCGCCTTCATTAATTTGCTGTTTAAAAGTTATGATATTGTTAAAGTGTAAATTTATTTACATATATATTGTGGACTGAATTTGGTTTTTTATTATATTTCCTCTTTTAACTGACTTCATTAACCATAATATTAACTACTTACATTTAATTTTAAGATAAAACAAAATAAAACTGAAACAAGTTGGTTCATTGAAATTTTAGTTGTATGACGATAGCAGGTAATCAGGTAATGTTCAAGCATAAAAAAAAAAAAATAAAAATGAGGTAAAATTACCAAAACATGTTGGAGCAAAATGTGGACATAGTACAAATGTCATACATCTTTACAGCGACCGCACTTTGCGCTACCACGGTTGCAAATTGCTATATTACGATGTTTTTTTGAACACTATATAACGAGATTATATCGATACCTTTGGCGTATAAACCAAAAGCCTACTTTACAATAAATTGTTACCATGTTTATTATGAGTAGAAGGGCATTGAAATAAAAAATAATAAAAAAGTTAAAAGTTTAATAATAAAAATAGGTATATTTAACAATACAATAGTATTAGTATCACATAGTAATATTTAATTTACGGCAAGACGAAACAGGAACGTTACGATGACTAGAATAGCACAGGAGGTAGGTATGAAGCTGGCATCACCTATAAAAAATATATTTATTATAAATTGCGTTTATTTACTGTCTATAAAATCTTTTTATTTATTACATATAAATCGACAAAGCATATTTAAATTACGCAATAACTAGTTACAATTTTTACAAAATATTATTACTTTTTATTATGGATAAGTTTGGCTCAGTTTGTAGTGACCCTACTTGCCATGCCAACGGTCGCGGGTTCGAGTCCCGCTGGGGTCATTCATTTGTGTAATGAGCACGAATGTTTGTACTCCAGTCATGGGTGTTTATATTTATAATATGTATGTATTTAAATTATAATTATTAATTATATAATCGAATTAGTTAAAATGGCCTTAAATTTAAATTATTTATTCTTCCTAAGATTGCGTTATAAAAATAAAAAATATGTTTTAATATGTAAGTTTATGTTTTAAAGTATAATATAAAATATCTACATAATACTATACGTATATAAAATGCTTTATATAGAAGATATAAATTGTACTTATAACTCGTATGAGTCGAGAAACTTAAAGATAGGCTTTGAGCTTGGTGCACAATGATGTAAATTTGCATAGTTGCGAGTTTAGAAAGTCTAGAGCAATATAGCACGCCTGAAATATAGCAAGGTAGACTGATCATATAGTCAAAAAGTAAATTACAGTGTATGAGAAAGAGTTAGAACATCTTAAAGAGGAATCGAGATTTCTAGAAAAATAAAACTAATTTCAACAATTGTCTGTTGACTAGAACGAGTTCATAGTGAAGACTGAGAAGAGATATGCAGAAGTAAAAAATAAAGTGCAGCTTGTGGCGGAATTATTAGAAGTAAGGGGAACTATCTAATACAAGGGAGAGAAGTTGAAAAAATGTCCACCTAAAAGCGTAGCAAGAGGGTTTGATTATATTTAGCAGTTGTAAACGGAGTGAAGTGTGCTGAGTTGAAAATTTAATTGAGTAGTTATTGAAATTATTTACGTAGTCTAAAATACTTTAGTAAATATAACCGAAAAAATTGTGGTGATATAAACGTAGATTAATTGTTTTTGTGAACTTTTAATAATACTTTTGGCGCTTTCTTTAAAATTTACCCTGTTACTACTGTAGCACCACCCTTATTTAATGCCTTTCGACGGACACTTTTTCATCACATAGATAGTTTTCCTTATCTCTACCCTCCATAGGCGGAATACTAAATTCCGTCAACTGCACTTTATTTTCCCTGTGCTCAGCTCAATGACTGAAATAGGATGTCACTAAGAGTTTATCGCGAGTGAGTAACAATGTCTAATATTGTTTAAAACTGTCAGCATGAGGGAGACAACAAACGACTGATTCTGTCTGTCTGTTTCTGCGTCGATATGCGTATGAGTCAACTAGAGATTTACATCATATTTTGGAGATTTACCTAAAGATATCTAGGTGTATCCCCAATAGTAGACTAGCTATTATTTAATTTGAACTTTATTTAGTTAGACTTTTACAAGTACTTCGTAGAAAATTCGAGCATTAAATAGACACACATAGGTGTTTGTAAATAAGTCATTTAAATTAAAGGAAATATTGTGTGAGTGTGTTTGTTACTTCACGGTGATTAAACCTATTGCAATAAAGCACGCATAGGAAATTAGAATCCTTAAAATTATGTATGTATATGAACAAGGATGTTGAAAATCCTTAACTTACAGACTTTCATTCCTAGATTTTATGATCAAAATCTATATCTGTATCTGCATTAATTTGTGATAATAGCTTAGATACTTAATAATATAAAAGAGTTTATGTTTCTGGTATTAATTAAAGGTTTATTTAAAAAAAAACGCGTACATATGTGTTAAAAAGTTAAATACAAATAATATAAAGGTGGTTTAAAGCTCATCAATGGTGTCGTCGGTTAGTCTACTATGTTATAATGTAAGGAAGGATACATGTTTACGTAATATTAGTTAAAATATAGGTTTCGTGTGGGCCACTCTAAAATTTAACTTATAAGCTAATTTTGTCTATTTTGTACAGGTAGGTGCAATATCCACAAAATAGATAAACTTTCTAAGAGTACCTATATTGTTTTTTTTTTTAAATAACTATAATTTTGGAAATCTATTATGTATTATGAATATAATTTACCGAAATTTTGGATCAACATTATGTAATTATAGTAAGTACTTTGTCTAATTTTATAAAGTTCTAATTGGAGTAAATAAGATGAAGAAAATAATTGTTTTTATGTTTATGGTTTTTACAGTCCAAAATGTTTGGGATAAAAGTGGGGGTCAGTAGACTTACTAGTATATTGTAAAGGATCTGAAGAAGCTTCTGTAGTAGAGAGGTCTTCGGCATCCTCCGTAGTGGTCTGGGCTGCGCATCGACAACCAACGCACGTTAGTACAGACAACACAAGCTACGTACTTCACTAAAGCATTTTTTATATGACCATTACCATATTAATATTATAAAAAAATAAGATGAAGAACATAATTTTATATTCAAATAAATAACTTAGGTATTTGTAATTAAATGTTTGTTTCTGTCAATAGGTAATGATCGTATCAACACATCGAAAACAAATACAAATTGTCAGCATAGTACATTCACACATAGCAAAAAGAGAAGCCCATAACATTTATGTTGAAATTAAATTAATTAAACTGTTTTCTTAATTAATAATATAATAAATAAAACAATAATACAATAAAATATATAATATAATAAATAATATAAAAATGTCAAATTAAGGTATAAAACGGGCTGTAAAGTTTACCGCCAGAGATTATGTAAATTTAAAACTTAGTGTTCGTTATATTCTTCAAGTAAGCGTAAAATTCAATTTCTTATGTTCTAGACATTTGTCTAATTATGTATTTGTCATCCAACTTTAATTTTCGCCCTCTGTTTCAGGAATTGCAAAAGTTGGATTTTTAAATGTTTCATACAACAATGATATTAATATAGGCACTCTCTGTTGTTAAAATAAGCTTGTAACTGCTTATAGCGTAAGCTTCTAAGTATGTTTCTGGGCATTAGTATAAGTTTTAAGCGAAAGACAATTTGCGCTGCGCTCACAGCTTTAGCTAGTAGCTACTAAAAATCCATATGCACTTAAAAAAATAGTTTTTTTTTCTACGAATTTAAACTAGTAGGTACAAATGCTCATAGTATATTGAAGAAAAATATAGTCTATATAGTAAATAGTGATTCAAGAAAAACTGTTTTAGGTACAGTCGAGACCTTTCCACTCGGTCAGTTTAGAAAAAGTGAAGTAGGTACCTTCACTTGTTCTAAGCTGACCGAGTTTAAAAAAACTGAAGTTTGGGTGTATAATTATTGTCAGTTGCGTGTAATTTTGAAACCGATTTTAATAAATTGTTTTAACAATTTAATAAAAAAATAGTTATTATTATTAATTAGGTAGGTTTTATTTAATATAATTTTGCTAATTCTTTTCTCATGTATAATATTACCATCAAAATTACAACATGGAGTGCTCATCGTTCTCAAGGTCTATAAAACAGAAGTACCAGATCCTGGCTAATACGTGTATTATTTATATCTTTAAAATTCAAATAAGATCCTATTAACGTTCTTGGTCTTTTAAATAATATATTTTAGGCATTAATTTAATTTTGTGAGATCTTCGTATTTCCTAGAGTATGTAGAAAGTAAGACATGCATACTTGTCGGATTGAAGTAGAAGGTTTGTGCACCGACGTGAGGATGCGTGACGTTTACTGGTTCGATGAAGAGTTGACACACTATATCTGCTCCCTCGGCATTTTCTTTACTAAGAATTGCAGTTTCCAATATATCGTATGTGTTTTCTGAAGACAGCTCTACCATTTTCTCTGTTTCGACTTCATTGCTATAATTAATAAGTACAGAATTATACGCCGCAGCTTCAGCTAGAAAAGGCATTCCTAAGATGATTTAGTTCTCTCTGGTAAATATTTTAAAATTATCTTCGCCACTACTATACTATCAATAAAAAATTGGTAGACGAAGAAAAAATAACACATGACTTTGTATTTCAGTTTAATTGTTGATTCTTTATGCTGTAACTTATGAAAGGATTTGAGAGAAATTGGCATTTAACTCCAGACTAAACCAATTTAATAGAAAGTTAATACTTAAATTAACCGTTAACAATAGGTAATGAGGAATCAAGGGAAGCAGGTTCAAATCATGGATGTCGCACGTTGACATTTTCGTGTACGGACCATTTTCAACACGGTTAGCACTTTCCTTACGGTAAAGGTAAACATCGTGAGAAAACCTCCATATCTGAGAGAACCTAGCATTTAGCAAGTTTTCGAAAGACATGTGAAGTCCACCAACCCGCCCACGGCCAGCGTGGTGGACTGTGGCTTGATCCTTCTCCCATTCCAGGGAGATTCATGCCCAGTAATGCGTCGTTAAAAAGGCTGAATACGATACCCGTTAACAGTGATGATGAGGTTAGGCTCGGGCGCGACGTCGCTCGCGGAGCACGTCACCAACACTGACACGTCTTCCTCGGAATCTTCATCGGGCCCGTCGGCCGTTACATTAAGAGTGATATTCAGCTCTGGACCCTCACCCAATTCTGATTAAAATAGAAATTTGAGAAATATTTACATTCTTTACACCTATATTCCACTGATATACAAATAATGAAATATACTAAATGACTATGTAGATCAAAATATATTTGCCATTTAGGCATATAGCATAATAACTAATAAGAGAATATTTGAAATTTCATTTCATAAATAAATAATTTACTTAAAATTATGTAAATATCTTCTTTATGTAATTATTATGTATTAATCTTTTTATGTAATTTACTCTAACACATACAAAGACAGTTCTTAGCGAAAACCCGACTGTCTAAAAGCTAACTAAAAAGATGAAAACAAGTTGACGGAGGAATATAGTATTTATTTTGTAGTCGGAGACACACGTTCCATCTTTGCCGCGCGATGTACTTGTATATATTATGTACGTGTATGTCTCCGACTGCATAATACTATATTCCTTCGTCAACTTGTTTTCATCTTTTTAGTTAGCTTTTATGCAGTCGGGTTTTTTATTTTTATAATATATTTTTTTTATTTATAGCTTTTTAGTTTTTGCCAATTAGACATTTAAATTAAAATTTAGCAATTTAATATTCTAAACTACTTTTAAACATATAAGTTGTATATATTTTTGTGATCGCCTCTTAAAATCCTTTTTTTTTTTGATACGCCACTCGATTGGTTTGGAAAAAGAATTAAAGACACAAATTAACGTTTGAAATCCGCCATTTAATTTTTAACTATTTTATATAGCCTATGAAACTCGCGTTATCAAGACGAGTCTAACAACGCATGAATCATCGAATCGACCCACGCGTTTGGTCTCTAGAACGCCACATAGGAACAAACATACATACATACATAGACTGATTAACACAATAGCCTCCTTTGCGTCGCGCAGTCGAGTAAAAACTGTACGACCAAGACAAATAGACACCTGAATATAAATTGAACTTGCAATCTTTAACGCAGGACTCTATGCCAGTCGACGCCACTACACAGCAAGGGCTTCAGAAAATGGTGATTTAATATACTCACTATAAACAATAAGCTCGCCATGCTTGCGAACCTCGTCAATGTTAGAAACTTCGCACTCGTAAGTGCCAGAGTCTTCAGCCGTAACATTTTCTAGCGAAATACCATCATTTTCATTTATAACTGAAAAATTATATAAAAGTGTATTAAAATCGATTTAAATCGACTTCAGACAACATTAATTAATTAGTCTATAATTACATTATTTATGCTTACTGATATCCTTGCGTGTAACTTCTGGAGAATGCCCGGCTATCCTTTGATAAAGTTGGTGGCGACTGTCGCTTGTGCCATTTATTGGAGTCCACCACCATTTTACAAAAAGTGCCTTATCACTTTCTTCTGGAGATAGCTCATACAAGCATTTTAAGGTGGCGTTTTCTCCGAACTCTATTGATTGTGGTACTGAAAACTCCGATATGGATATTTGATAACTGCCTGAAAGATCACGAAGAAGACGGTTAAGTCATGTTTTCAAGAAATATTCTTACATGTTTCTTTTTTTATGTAAGAGGAAACACTGATTGCAGACGTAGAATCATCCACATCATTTTTTCTTGTCTAATAAATCATCATTATTTTATTTCATGTCCTATAAATCTAACCCATTAAGCTACTTCAAAACATTGTTATAGCCACCCACTACAACTATTGCGCAGTCAAACAATATATGGCTGCTTATAATATAAAAACCTGTTTTTACTTATACCTGTATAAGTATATAATATTAAAAGATTATTGATATAGATTCAGAATAAGAATTATAACACCGTAAAGAGTATTAATAGATCCTTGCACGTGAACTTCTGATGGCATTGGGATTTATAAACCAAACCCAACGTATGTACAACAGGAATGCTGTAAAACTTTTAATCACCGCATTATATCAAGAACATTGAAATCTCGACGAATGGGAACTATTTATAATTTTAATAGAAAATTAGGTCATATCCCGATGAATAAGCGACTATCTTAGGCAACCTTGAGTTGGTCCGGGAATGTTAAAAATACCTCCGCGGTCCGCGACGACCTCAAGTGTGGCTCGCACGCGCCGTTTATTTGAATTATTCGATAAATAGATAAGTCACTATTATTATCTAATCCCGAGTAACATCGCTTCATTGACTAGGTACAAGCTTCAATGACTTGTCACTTCTCGACTTCCCTTCAATAGAGTCACATGAAATATTTTTGAGAAAGAATATAAAAATGAGATGAGTTTAAACATTTTTAAAAAAATACATGACATCGTAAAATCACACTGGGTCGTAGGTATTGCATGTTTCATTTGCAATATTGGAACAATCCCAAATTCGTTAATTTAACGACACTTAAAACTGGCAAGACGAAATAACTGCTTTTCGGTCCAAAATCATGTTAGGGGTTTTATTTTTGCTTATTTTTTATATTTATACATTAAACAATAATAATGATATGACAAAATATTCAGTTTGTTTGTGAATATTACACGATATATACTGAACGGAAGAAAAAAATATTAAAATCACATGTGTAGACAAATTATTCAAATTAATATTTCAGTCCTGTGAGTACGAACTACGTTTATTCCAAATCAATTACATTCGTTAGAAGCTATTAAGATAATACATATCTCTACTATATTTACCCATAACAAGCGATGTATGTATCGGAAGGCGCTTACCTGCGACGAAATAAAGGAGCAGGAGAGTACCCCACATCGCTGCAAACAGCGCGCGTACGACTGACTGCCGCCCGCCCTTCTGCCACAAATTGGCCTTTAGTTACTGCGAGATAATCGCACCGCACGACTACGAGATCACAATATATCACTAATATCTAGGACTTTCTTTTAAGCAATCACTACCAAAGCACTCCTTTATCACATTTGAATATAATTCATGTATCACTGTCCGTTTACGCATTGGATATTAACAAATCGCGTTGAAGATAAGCAGATGCTTCGACGAAGGAAGTCGCTCATCTACTAAATATTTTTGCCTTCTGATGCCAATTTACGTTAAAACTTGAAATAGATTTGATCATAATATGTAATAACACATGTGTAGGAAACGCGACTTAGCCGTGACTCAAAATAATAGTTTTTTTTATCAAAGAGTTTATTGAACCTTAAGAAATATGTGATAAATTATAATAGCACTTAAGAAATAAAACGAATTAAAACTAATAACAAAGTATAATAAGTTACCGCATTTATTTTTGAAAATAAACAATTTATACATTTATACAATCTTTCTGAATAAGTAGGCAGTTCTTAAATCTAGCTGTGTTGTGTTTTATAAAATAATATTAAAAAGAAAAAAAAATAATGTGCACATCCAATAATATTTTACAATATATTCGTAAATAATATTTTTAAATATAAACTTAAATACGAAGACATATTTACATATAAAATATGATCTCTTAGTCACAGGTCAGTTTTAACTTGTTAGTAACAATAGTCTGTTGTTTATGCAAGGTGCAAGAGATACGTCCGTCGCGTGACGCATTCTCATCGATCTCTACGTTATAACTTTAAAGTTAATCTGTTTTAAGAAAATAAATCTCATTGATTCCTTTATCCTATGTCAAGGGAATAACGAAGAAAATAAAAAAAGTTAGTACTGTAGGGATATGTAATTTATTCTTCTAAAGAATGTAAATTTGATTAGATATTAATTTACTCTTGGATTCTTTAACAATAAAAATATTATCAACAAAACAAAGTTGCATTGTCAATTTATAGTATAATCGGTTAAGTTTAGTTACATGTAAATAATTTGTAAATCAAAAATTACCTACTATGGATACTGTGTATGACATTGAGTGGAAATCAGTGTACAATGTCTATCTGCACGCGTATCATTCAAATGGCTATGACATCAATCTAGAATCTAGATTCTAGATGATTAGAGAACACCGGTTTGACAGTTTGTTCTTTACATTAAAAGCTGATGAAATAGACCAAAAATTATTGTATTGAGGTTGCATAAAAAAATTATATAAGATTAATATAATATTCTGCATTAGCCAATAATCTTGATTACTACTTTGCAAACTAACTTTGTTTCAGTAATCTTTTCAGGTGGCACTTAAAACATATTTATTTCAATAATATAACTTACTTATTAGAAAAAAAAAACCATTTTCAGATTATTTAAATATATTATAAATCCAAAAATCCGAATTCGATTTCGGTATCGATATAAAGTTAACCATTACACAGTCATCACCTTCAAGTTGGAGCTTCGCCAAATAGTGTGCGAACAGCCTGTCGTAGAAAGTGGCACCACAAAAGAGTAATGACAAAAATGTGTTTCTCTTTAAAGAAAAAAATCCAGTACTATTTTAGACTTACGTTATTGCTCAGGCTGGAACTAAAGCGTAAAGTGAGAGAGTAACCTGCCATTGAGCGGGTGGAGTTAAAACTAATGGGTTTATTTACTCTCAATATGAAGAGTTATTAAATAAATAAAAATTCTAACAATTACCTTGATTAGCCGTTCGCTGGCAAAAAAAAAAATAACTTAGTCGGTTTGAAATAAGGCGCGGTAGCTCCTGGTAAACGTCAGTCTACTGAACTGCTAGTACGAGCTACAGGAACCATATATAGTCTTCTAATCCATACAAACATTTAACAAAAGCATTTAGACAATGCGAAGTGAGATGCAAATGACGCGATACAGACTATCATACTTATTTTTATATAAAATTCTGGAAACGGCTTTTGGGTTGACGGCTACAACTGTAATTCTTCACAAGATAGCTCCTATAGCGCTATAACTTTGCAACCGTTCTCCATAAAAATTTACAACCCTTGCATTTGATAACATTTCCGTGAAAAATAATAGGATCGCCTACTTGGAGGAGTTTACTCTGTGACTATAGTGTGAAGTGTGACAGCAGCCTGTCGTTAAAAGTGATGCCGGCGAACAGTCGCGGCGTGGCCGCCAGCGGGGGCGCACGCGGGCGGTGCGCGGCGCGCGCGTGCGCCACGGTGTCGCGCACGTGCGCGCGCGGCACGTCCCCGCGCAGCGCTAGCAGCCGCACCAGCTGCTCCTCCGACACGTCCGGGCACTTCTCCAGCAGCCCGTGCAGGTCCAGCGAGAGCATCTCGATGTCCTGGCAACGGATCACCTGGTGACGGTGTAACACGTCTTATTAGGTTATACTAGCGACTTACCCTCGCTTCGCTCGGGTGCGTCCCTAAGTACGTTTTAATTTTTTTGAGCGAAACTAATTCTTTTTCTAAAATAAAAGTAGCCTAATTAAGTAAGTAAATTCTAATCTACCAGTGTAAGCCCCGTTAAAATTGGTCCAACCGTTTCGGAGATTAGCCGGAACAAACAGACAGACAGACAGACAAAAATTTAAAAAATTGTGTTTTTCTTATAAGTACCATATTATATAATTCCATATGCATTAAGTACAAAGCTGTTATTCTGACATTACAAATAGACACTTTAATTTTATTTATCTGTATAGATGTATAAATTATTAACACGATAGCCTCGTCTCATGTCAGAGAGACGACGTCTCATAATGGGGCTGTGGTGGAACAGCCTGAACTATTCAAATTGCCTAAATACGCCTTAAAAGTCAAAATTATGTCTTTATACAAAATTAAGCTTTATAAATGCTTCTTCAACTTTTAGAGTCACTATATTTAGACATAGTGATTCTTAGGAAAAAAGGTGCAAGGATAATTTTTGTAGATAATTGCATGATCTACAATTTGTGCTTATGATAAAACGTACCGTTGACAATTCAAATAACCAATAATTTCGACCTTTGGCTTTAATTTTTTTTTTGCCGATGTAGGATCGATGGTGATTTGCCAAATATAATTTGTAACTGTATACCCAACATGTGTACCAATTTTCAGTTCTAAGCGAATTATTGTTAATTAAAATGTCTTTGACCTGACTGTAAATCAAAGCAAAATAAACAATGTGAAGAGAGCATGTACCTCAGCCAACATTTTAATGACATCAAACGGCCAGTCCACATTGACACCTTCCGCATTCAGCGCTATTTTCCTAAAGAATGATCTAATCTGATTTGCTTCTTTAACGATCTTAGTAGCAGCCTGCTGGGCCTCCTCGACGTTTTTGAATGTTATTTTCTTCGACAACATTGCTGTTATATATTTCTTATATACAAGATTTTGGGCTTCATTGATGACATACTCGAAATTTTTCTCTCTTAAATGATTATAATCTTGGAAATAATCTTCGAGTGTTACGCAGATGGTGTCGACTGGAATGCTCGATGTGAGCCATTTAGTAGTGAACAGATCGTCAAAGTGTTCTTCCAAATCCAAGAACGCCTCATCTAATAAGAATTGAGCTGCTTCGTCTCTTAATTTCTATAACAAATTTTTTATTTTAAATTAGAAAAGAAAATATTCTTTAATTGTCAACATAAAATTTGCAAATGTTGTGATTTTAAATTAAAAAAAAAAATACGAGAACATAATTTATTGTTAGAACTTAGATAATTAAAATAGCACTCTATAATCTGTAAGATTTTCAATCGCCATTTAATAGTAAAACGGATTCCTCTGCTACAGTTAAGCGAGGTTTAATTAATTAAAATAAGAAGAGAAAATATATATTTGAAGTGGAACTTTTTTAGGCATGCCATGAAAGGGAAAAAAGGATTGGCCTGAAAAAACGATTTTGGTAACGGAAACGTTTACGCTGGGCAACGGCCCAATGACGTAACGACGTTACGGAAGTGAAACATGAGCGATGAATCATAATATCAAATGAATGCGTGCGACCGATCACCTGCCATGCTGTTCTTTGCAGCAAATTCAAATTCAAAATATTTTATTCAGCATTAAATTATTACAATTTTTTACTGAACGTCATGAGTCTACTACCAGTTTGGAAAGAAGAAGCCTCAGACCTGAGGAGAACTGGCGAAAGAAACTCAGCGGGACTAATATTTTTTTTTATAAATTATAATTTACAATATTGCTATAAAGTTGAAGTAGCCTGGAGGCGATCACTTCATTCCCAAGGCGTGCTATCTTCTATAAAATCATTTATTGTATAATAGCCTTTAGCACACAAACGTTCTTTAACATTTTTTTTGAATTTAGCGATAGAAGCTTTTTGAACATTTTCTGGGATCCTGTTGTACAAGCGTATACATTGTCCATAAAAAGAATTACTGACTCTCTGTAGACGAGTTACAGGCATTACAAGTTTGTGTTTGCTCCTAGTATTAATGTTATGCATGTCACAATTCTTGGGAAATTCATGTATATTTTTACGAACATACATAACATTTTCGTACACGTACTGAGAAGCAACAGTCAATATTTTTATTTCTTTAAACTTATATCTTAATGACACTCTAGGACCTAAACTATAAATTGCACGAATAGCTCTTTTCTGCAGGACAAAGATCGTATTAAAAGTTGCTACATTTCCCTATAATAAGATACCGTAGGACATAATACTATAAAAATAACTGAAATATACTATGCCAGCTGTACCTACATCAGTAAGAAGTCTTATTTTTTTTACCGCGAACGCTGCAGAGCTGAGTCTACTCGCTAGTCCCTCAATATGAGGGCCCCACTGCAGTTTGCAATCCATGATAATACCTAGGAATTTAGTGGACTCTACCGGTTTCAACATTTCTCCATTTAATATTACACCATTATCAACAAGTTTAACATTGGGTGTTGAGAATTTTATTAATTTTGTCTTCTTATTATTTAATAATAAATTATTTGAATCAAACCAATAGACAACCTTTGAGAGAGCATCGTTTACATCGTCGTACATTATAAATTTCGCTTCACTTTAAAAATAAGTGATGTATCATCAGCGAACAATACTATCTCATGTTTGTCCTGTACAAACAATGGCAAATCATTAATATAAATTAGAAAAAGAAAGGGGCCGAGAATAGACCCTTGTGGAACCCCCATATCTAATGGAGCTCCAGGAGATCTCTTACCATTAACATCAACCCTCTGTATTCTATTATTTAAATACGAATTCAAAAGGTCGAGTGCCTTATTTCTTATACCAAAGCAAAATCAATATGTCTGCAAAAATTGTAATCGTAGCTGCAACTCCCGTATCAGTCTGTTCAGCCATGAGCGGAAATGCAAATTACCGGACGTCACAAGATATTATCTTTTGTAGATGGAACAAGGTCTACTACTACTATTGTTAAAAATTATTTAATTGAAATATATTTTGATACATTATAAATATACGTATTTTTTTCACAAAAAAATTTGCATCCCTGTATTTTTTTTTATTGGAGTATATAGTTAATTGAATCATTACAACATTTGATTGAAAATTAAATTTTATCTTAACACCATCTGTACTATGTGAATAATAAAATATTGTTTCCTTTTTAAATCGATAAAAAAAAAACTTTTTTTAATATCTCTCTTATTCTAATTATTTAAAACATAAATTGAATTTCATAGAGTACGGATAATCTATAGAGGATCCACTTCTTGCGCGTGTACATACACATTGATACACGCACAAGTAAAACTTCTGTAGGTTATCGGTACTCTTCATGAAATTCAATTTAGTTCTTTATGAAATTCAGTTTATTTATAGAATATCATTTAAGGAAAGAATATAATATTATATATCATCTGTCAGACAATAACAACGGTTACCATGGCAACAAGCGTTCGCCTCGCCCGTAACGTTACACTTTTTGTAACGCATTCACCAGCTTACTCCCAAGTCAAGCGTGTGTAAAGAAGTTTTATTTCAAAAAAAAATATAAAAGAATCACGATAAACATTCACCTGGAACACGTCCAGGAGGCGCGCGAAGCTGGCGTCGGCGGGCGCGCGGCGCCGCAGCTGCGTCTGCGCGGCGAGGCGCAGCATCTGCTCGCTGTTGTTGACGATCGTGATCATGTGGTGCGTGAAGTACGCCACGCGCGACCGGTCCGCGAAGTGCGTCTCCTGTCACACACACACCACACCGACATTACTTTTGTAAAAAACTAAATCACGCAAGTTACAAAATAAAAACTTTTTTCAAATCTATATGCTTTTCAATATTCTCCCATAGCGCGTTTATATTTTTTCACTATCATGAGTAGAGGATAGATCTATAGGGTAAATTTTAGGAACAAAAGAAAACAGGCCTCGCTGATGCGACTTCGCCCATGTCTATATTAGTCCACGCTGTGCCTCTGGTGTTATGAGTTTTATATCCCTTATTTGAGAAATGATTGATTCGCCATATAAACTTTCACCCCCCTTTTCACCGCTTTAAGAGATGATTTCCGGGATAAAAGCTATCCTATGTCCTTCCCGTTCCCGGGGTCTCAAACTATCTTCATACTTTCATCGAAATCGGTTGAGCAAATTAAGCGTGAAAAGTGAAAAAGTAACAGACAGACAGACACAATATAATATTAGTATGGATAAAATTGTTACCTTATTGCTACTTTGAAACCATTTGCTATAAAAATTGGTATTTTGACAACCATTGCATTGGACAACAATTCCATTAAAATCAATTTAACTTTTTTTTGTTCTTTCGGATTCCGTAGCTAAATGGTTAAAACAGAACCCTGGTGGTTAAAATGTCACAGAGTTGAAGAATATTGGGGCTAAATTGATAAAATTGAAGGTAAGGTCTCATGTACATTACACATGTACATATGTATGTATGTAAATCGCTAGACAATTTATTTTGTAGTAAAATTTAGGATATAATATATATTCTTAAGCCTTTAGTGAAATCTCGTAAAACATATTAATAACTTATAAAAGCAGTACTACTAAAAAATATGTAATTATTAAAAACTAAATGATAGTTAAATTTAATTAATTAAGATTATTAGATGTATGGGTTTGAGCCCCCTTCACTCGCATACGTGGGTAGACCTAATTGATATTAAAACAAAATTTTATAAAAAAAGTACCTTAAATTGTATTACGCCATCTCTGTACATATTTCCAAAACGCGTAACTTGATCTATACTCAACAGCAAGGCTTTATAAGTAATCTCTTTGCTGATAGTCTCGGTGACCTGAAAAAAAAGCCTTATATGTAGATAGGTACTACATTTACCCGTGGCCGTCTGCTTGTATAATTTTTTTCAGTGTTTTTGGCCCTAAAGGTCATAGCGTGATGCTAAATTGCCTATAACCTAATAAAAATGTGACTAATGTGTGATAACTCAAAATTCGTTTCGAAATGTACCTATTAATATTTACTACGAAGATTAAACGTTAAAAAGAATAAACAATTTAATTTTTTTTTAATTTTTAATTAACATTTCTACCTATCGTAACCTTTTAAAATTTTTTTTTAAGATTATTGATTTGAGCACTTTCGATTGTTTTCGATGAGTTCTTTATACAGTGACATGTGTCCATTTTTCTGCATTAAAGTTGTATTGTAGCATGATCGCGCACGCGCACACACACACACACACACACTCACACTCACCCACCTGCAGGTTCTGGTCGATCATCTGGAAGATGATGACGGGCGCGTGCGTGTGGTAGGCGCTGGTGTGCGGCTCCACGTCGGGCGAGCGCTCGCCGCGCCACTCCGCGCGCTCCGCCTCCAGCGTCTTCTCCATCCACTCCATGTAGTTCGACTCCATTTTCTGCATATATTTTATATTTATAAAGGTGGCCGTATGAAAGTATATTTTTATTTCCTTTCTTCTTCTATTTTTTTATATTCATGCAAAAACTACTTAACGGATTTACATGAAACTGTAGATGCTTAAGCATAAAAGTAACACAAATATATTTTATAAAAATAGAGTAATACATAAGTGAACTAAAACTTTTAAAATAAAACTATCGTTTTGGATTATTTCGCGGATTTATTTTGATTTTTGGTTCCCGACGTTTCGAATGCTTTACAGCAATCATGGTTATGGGAGAGACTGAGGTTTTGGTTGGTTCCCAAACCAAAATTAATTAATTACTTTTTGGTTTTAATTTTTTTTTTCGTAATGGACGAAATTCGTAATGGATAGCTTATTTCCTGGAGTAGGACAAAGTTTTGTCAATGTAAACTTGAGGGTATAAGATAAATAACATGTAAACCCAAATATTAAATAACAGTTAAGCTAGTTTCCATCACATCTCTTTTATTGTTGAAACCCTTTATTTATCCTTTGTTTATTTTTTAAACAGTTTTTTAGTTGTTTGTTGTAAAGCGTAAATATTACAGATAGATGTTTTCTTGTAATAGAAATAACATTAGTAAAAATGAAAATAAGCATAAAATATACCTGTAGTTATTTATAGATATAAAAATAGTGTTAGTAATAATCTATACTAATATTATAAAGCTGAAGAGTTTGTTTGATTGTATGTTTGTTTGTTTGTTTGTTTGGTAGAACGCGCTAATCTCAGGAACTACTGGATGGAATTGAAAAATTCTTTTTGTGTTGGATAGTCCATTTATCGAGGAAGGCTTTAGGCTATATATCATCCCGAAAAAATGTACGGTTCCCGTGGGATAGAGTTATTTTTATTTGATAAAGCATTGGACTTCACGTACCTGTAAGTATTCGTCTTGTAATTTCTGCATAATTTCATTGCTTAACAAAGGGGGTAATGTGGACACATCCACATTCACTTCTGGGCTTCCCATCAGTTCCACACCTGGGTAGGTATTTAGAATCCAGGACAATAAGGTTACATACTCATTTCCTTCCAAGCCATTTTGAACTATATCTTGTAACTGAAATTATCCATACTAATATTATAAATGTGAAAGTTTCATTAGAAAAAGAATCATAAAATTAGTTTATAATAGTGTTGTTTGCGAAGATATCGCTATATATATATTGCAAAAATAACATATCCCTTATTTTTTGAGTACTGGTCAATTAAAAAAGCAATTCCTTAATTAATAAAATAAATTACTTACACTAGTTGACAAACATGTATGATACATGTTAACATATTTATTGACAATATCATAGTGAGGTGGGAAACATGGTACACATAGAGTTTTGACTACTCTCAAATCTTCTAATATGAGCATTCTTGTTAACTCAAGATATCTGATTAGCCACAGCTTATTATCTTCTCGCTCATCAACACGAGTCCCTTCGACTCTTTGAGCGACGGCACATTCTAATACTTCAAAGGCTTTTGTCCGCCAATTTTTAGGTCGCCCTGGAGGCATAAACCCAGACTGGTCTTGTTGCTAAAAATATTTAATTTACATATGTTAAACAAATTATTATTATTATTTAATTTTTTTTCATTTAAAATTAAAGCATAATAAGAGTATTTTAACTTGAGGAAGGGTTGAAGAACAAACCCCCCAACATGCGTTCACCTTGTTAAGGTAGGTGGTTCATTAGTGTCTGGAAATTCAACCGGGCGTGACGCCAAGAAACGTATTGGGAAGTGGCCCACTTCTGTGGGCGATGTGTGGGTATTCAGGTTGCTCCTGGTGCTTCTCCGATAGCAGAGTAGAGCGCGGGAGTAACCCCGTGGTTAATGTGGTCTGCTTCGGCAGACCTGCCGTCGGGGAGTCGTGGTTGAGTATGTAAGTGATCCTGCAACGCCCCATTAAGACTGGGAGGTTTTCTTGGATTTTAGTGGGTAGTACTGGCTTTTCTAGAAAGCGAGTCCCACGTAACTACCTGTATGTTTACATTTGGTATGCGTAAATGCATTTATTCAATTCAAGCTTATTTTTCTGTATTGCTGCAGTCTAAAGTAATATTGAATAAAACCAAAAATGATTACCTGTAGGGCCATTTGATCTCGTTTTTCTTCTCTTTCAATTATTCTTAAAGCAGTCACAATTACTGTAGGCTCCTTACGCACTGTATTTAATGTTCTTGCTAAAATTAGCTTTATTTGCTTCTCTAGCAAGTTTGAAACCATCTCAACATCTTCAAAATATGCTTTTAACATAATTTTGTCATGAGAAGATTGATTAGGCAATCTATGCAGTTCATACAGTAAATCATCTCTTGAATTTTCCAAATCACTCAAACACTAAAGATTGTTATTAAAAATAAATATCATATATAAAAATAATTACAAGATATAAAAAATATATATTTAAATTTTTAAATTTAGTACCTGATGAGCATGCAATAATTTCCCTTCACCAATCCACTGTTTAGTTTTGGCAACACTTTCTGGTACTGTAAATATATGCTTCAAACTGTCCATAGCAGTTACATATTGAGAATGTCTGGAATCTTCCTCCCTTACAGCTTGTAAAGATGCAACTAGAGGTGGAACACCTCTTAATAATTCCTCTAGCTCATCCATTCTGAAAAAAATATCAAATCTTGATACTTTCTTAATACTTTCTTAGTACTTTCTTAGATTTTATTTAAATATCAAATTTCTTACATTTTATTTAAATATCAAATCTTGAATTTGAATTTCTATTTGTATATTGTGGCTGAGTTAAAAATGTATTGCATCTTTTTACTAGAGAAACACTCATCTGAATTGGTAGGTATATAATAATATTTTACATTTAAAAATAATGCAATGCATATTTGCTATGCATATGCCTGTAAATCATTGGCATTTTACTCAGACTATTGATGCAATATTATTGAAAGGTAGGTTGGTGCCTCATCTAAAGTGCTAGACAATTCTGTAGTCGAATTATAAAAATTAAGTACACATAAGTAATGGTAGAAAAAATCTTTTTAGTCTAAGGTTGACAAATTTTTGTCTCCAAATACCCCATTTTATCACCAGTTTCATCCAAATTTTTATCCCCTACTTTACCCACTTAGATGTTTTTTTTTTAAATTAATCATTAGCGGTTTAGGTTTAGGTTGGGCGTTAATGGGTCGATCAGTGAATTGCGACACTGCCTATATATATATATATATATATTGATAAGTAGCTATTCACATGTAGTCTCTGAGCACATTTTTAGCCGTAATTTCATATTTATTCTGTACAATCTATAAATTGGTAATGTATAGTTACTTGTTATTCAAAATAAAAATAAACATTCAAAATATTAAGTGTTATCATTAAAATATTTATCAAAATAAAATAACAGTTTACTTCACACTAATTTGCTGTACATCGTCTAGACATTCTTGTAATTGCCTTAATCCAACACTAACACCGTCAAGTTTCCCTTGTACTGCAGATTTTAATTGAGCTTCTATTGATGCTTTCTTGTGTGTTATTCTTTTTTTATACTGTTCAACCTAAAATAAATTCCACTATCATTAGTACAAAAACTAGTTTTTGTATTTGGCCCAAATTATAGATGCAATAGGTTATTGAAGACTTGGAATATTTATTTCGAAAGATAACAAGTGTGTAATAAATATTGAAAATAAAAATAAAAAACTGTTTTAACGTTAAAGAAATAAAATAGAGATTTGCCTTTTCTAGTGTTATTAAATAATATTTAAAACAGCGTTTAAAAAAAACATTATATTATAAAAGCAAATAGCAAATGTGTAGAAGTTAAAAGTAGTTACTTTCTCAAGTTGTCCTGGTCTTTGCATCATGTTCATGACCATTTTTTCCGCTGCTGCTTTCGATTCTTCTTCAATTTCATCCATCGTGCTCATTTTAAACGTAAATATATTAAATATCTTTTCACAGTAACTAAAAAGTTAAGCTTTACCACCCAAATGTTCTTATTTTCTATAAGAAGTTCAATTGCACAGAAAAATGTTACAGTAAATAGTTTTAGTTAAATTAAAAATTAATCAATCAAGTTCTTCAAGAATCACTACATGAATTTTATGCAACAAAAATATTAATTTATAGAAATTTCAAATAGGTGGATATGACCACTCTTGTTGTCATGGATGACAAATAAAGCTTGTTGTTCTTGCCTCTTGGTCTATGATGACCACAGATCAGGAAAAACAAGAGACATTCAACCATGGATGACAAATAAAAGTATCCCTCATAAGATGTAGACATCCAATAAGAAAGACTGTTTCGAAATTCATTCCCTGAAAGGGTAAAATAGAAGATGAACGATTGTATGAAACTCCCCTGTTTAAAAACTTCAATAGGATCCCATCAAAAGCGATAAAATCCAATAAATATTTATTGGTTTCTATGTGGCTTTTTTCGCTTTTGATAGGATCCTATTGGAGTTTTTCAACAAGGTCTGTCATTCTTAATGTGACATACACAGAAAGTGGTGTTTAGCTTTAAAATAAAAAAAAATATTTTATTTTTTGAAATTCATCCCTTAAAGGGTATTAATGCTCTTCAATACAATTAAAAAATACGTATATTTCTCGAAATTCAATCCCATAATGGGGTAAAATGGGGGATGAAAGTTTGTATGAAACTCTATCATTAATATATTCATTTGTAGATGATTTAAGAGTTTTAAAATGACTGTCTTTAAAATGATGTCATACATAGCCTTAAATATACTGTTTCTGATTTCGTCAATTTTGGTCGTCTTATTGCTTTAGCCCACGATTTCTTTTGTTTTTGTCTTTTGGGAACAAATGATATTCATTTTTTTGCACTCCACTGCACAATATGTCATTTTAATTAAATTTTAAATAAGATGAAATAAACCATCCACGCTTTAAAGCTATACGATATACTTGAGGGCCATAGTGATCATGACATCTGGTGGGGAAAAAAGGCAAAATTCTTCCCTATTAAACAAATATGACCCTCTAAGTAGCCCGTTCAATCGAAATTTATAATTTTTCTTGTTACTAGTAGTCTTCAAAAATTCATTAATGCTTGTTCGTTTATAAAACACATTTGTTCTATCGTCGAATTGCCTATTTTTTGTTTCACACATTACAAAAATTGTCAAATGTCATTAGTGAATACCTAGTCAATGACAAATGACAATTAGCATTCCGCGCTGTTAACAGCTGATTGTTTTGAACTTAAAATTACTATTATAAGTAAACGAAAATATTTAACAATCGTACTTAATAATGTCATATGTTGAATAATAAATACGTTTTGTAGTTGCGGTTTTTTTAATAAACCTTTAAAAATGTGGTCTATAATAATTTTATCAATGTTATCGCTGATTGCTTACTTTATAACTGATGAATTAATACCTAAAATGAAAAACCTTTTCATAAATGCAGGTTTGTTTGGAGTTGATCTGTGTAAAGTATCAAAAGAAAAAATGTAAGTTATAAATAAGATTTTTAAAGAATGTTCAAAGGAAATTATAGTTTAAGCTGTGTTTATACTTTCAATAAATATAAATTTGTTATATTTCAGACCAGAGGCAATTGGAGTATTGTCAGGATGTGTTTTTTTAGTGACTATATTTTTATTTATTCCAATTGTATTTGGAAATGGACTTATGGACAGGGGAAAATTTCCTCATAATGAGGTAACATAATAATATTTAGACATGAAATCAATAGCTCTTTATGCTTGATACTCAATACTTAATATCTATTTGTCATATAAGCCTCACTGGATACACGAAAGTGGTAAATGTAAGAAAAATTTACCAATTCATCTGCGATATCTGTTAATAGAACTATAATACTATATCATCAACTCGCAAAGATCACAAGACACTTTGGCATTTCTAATAAGATGTTTCAAATAGAACCTAAAAATGAAATAATTACTTTTAAAATCTTTTTAAAATTGCAAGTTTATAGTTGAAATGTGATTATGATAATAAAAAATATTTGGTGGACTTTTTAAAACTTCTACATATAATACCACATAATTTATACATAGAATTTGATTTTTATACAATTTTGTAATTTATCTAACATCCAGTATCCAGGATAAGAATGGCTGCCAGACAGATATCTATTTAAGTTTTAGTAATTTTACTTAAATATATGTTTTAAAATAAATTTTCATTAAAAAAGACATTGTTTTTTAATAGCTTATTTTTTGCTAGATGACTTATTGACAGGAAAATACAGTGATAAAAAAACCTAACTCATCAACAATGTGAGATTTTAATATTTCTAATATTCAATATTTTTTTAAGTTTGCAGAGTTGCTGGCAGCTTTACTGTCAATATGTTGCATGTTACTTCTGGGATTTGCAGATGATGTATTAAATCTAAAATGGAGATACAAGTTATTGCTTCCAACAATAGCATCTCTACCTTTACTTGTTGTTTATTATGTAAATTTCAATTCAACTACATTTATTGTACCAATACCATTAAGACAATTTTTTGGAGCTTCTATTAATATTGGTCAGTATTGTTTATTTTGGAGACATTGAGTTAGCAAAGTTACATAAATTTATAGTTTCCTTTGTTACAGGATTCCTATATTATATTTATATGGGAATGTTGGCAGTTTTCTGTACGAATGCCATAAACATTTTGGCTGGTATTAATGGTCTTGAAGTCGGTCAGTCTGTTATTATAGCTATATCTATAATTATTTTTGATATAATTGAGTTGAGAGGTGATCAATTTAAAGCGCATTGTTTTTCATTACATATTATGATCCCTTATTTAACAACTACATTGGCATTATTAAAACACAATTGGTAAGTAAAATTAAATGCATTTGTATGGTTTAATACACGGAAGATAAATACAAGGGAAGTGCTAAATAGGCGTGGCGCGTATGGCATAGTCAGGAGGAACAACGGTTATTAGATGCCAGTAACGTTCTAACATCGCGTTCGATTACATGGCTGGGAAGATTCTTAGTTTTCCGCAACTGTGCCATATTGTTCCATATTGAAATGCAATATTAGCAAAGGAGATGTTTCGTACCATCGGCTATAAAATAACATAGCTCGATATTTTGGATTTGAAATAAAGAAAAGGACCTAACGAGAAGGCTAAAGCGGGAGCTACGTTATGCTTCACTCCCGCCTATCAACCTATGTTATCCAAGTCTGACCTGTCACAAAATCAAAAGTTAAAACTTACAAATAATTCACTTAAAGTTCAGAAATAGTCTATCTATAATTTATAACAATGAAAATCATATCAGGGTTTAATATGTATAGAACGCCCTTCAACAAGATTCTGTTATCCGTATCACGTAAATACTACCCACTCCTCCAGAGGCGGCGTCCCATATACTGAACTTTCCCATACTATACGAATAGTAGGATCGTCAACAATTCTTTTTAAAAATAAAATCTTTTCACCAGCAAATTCTATGAACTGAAGTCTTATTTTGAAACCTAATGATAGTCCATTGATTTTCGTTGCGTGGTCACCCTACTTTCATTTATGCATCACAAAAATATAAGTATAACTACAACAGATACAAAGGCCTCTAACGGTGGATCATACAAGTATTTTACGATGTATTCACTATAATGATTGACCAACGACCAAGTCATGAAGTAGCCGTGCGTTTAGCTGTTCATATCGTCAAACGCTGATTTTATATTTATGGATCTGGCCAGACCATATCATAAAGTGGGCAGGGGGTATTTTCTATTTCTTGAAATACAACAATTTCATGAAATGTTCGGCTACATCATGAAGTTATTAATTCTAAGATCAGGCCAGGTTTGTAAGTATATATAAATGTATTTCGTGTATTTCAGAAACAACTCTAATGATTTGCATCAAATTTTGTTTTTAGATAAAGTTTTATTTTTTAAGTTTATCTATTTTCTAAACAAAAAGCATTTTTCATCTACGCCCGCGTTAAATCTACAAAAAAAACTCTGGCTTTTTGTTATACAGCGAGTCGCACTCGCTTTGCTCGGGTTCGTCGCTATATATTTATATAATATTGTTCATACAAAAATATTAAAATCCCGATTAAAAATGGGGGGTAGGGGTAGGAGGTTAAAAAATATTTTATGACCTATTCTCATACCTACCAAATATACAAAAAAAATATCATAAAAATCGCTAGAGCCGTTTCGGAGGATTGCGTCCACAAACACCGTGACGCGAGATATTTATATACCTATTAGATTTTCCAAAAAAAAACTCTATTTTACAAAAGAAAAAAAACCGGTCGCCCAGGTATTCTATAATGATACTAATTTTAAGTAAAATATAACATACCTACTTCGTCAATTTTTGTGAGTTTGGCGACACAGGTTCCGATACAAACATAGTCACATCGCACTTTCCTTGTTTTTTATCTTCCAGGGTTTAAATATTATATTTATTATATATTATATTTTAAATATTTCCATTAAATAATTAATGAAAAAATAATTTTGTAAATATTTTCAGGTATCCATCTAAAGTCTTTGTTGGAGATACTTTTTGCTATGTATCAGGTATGACATTTGCTGTTGTCGCTATCCTCAGCCATTTCAGTAAAACTGTATTGTTATTTTTCCTGCCACAAATAATTAATTTTATATATTCCATACCCCAACTCTTTCGTATTATACCTTGCCCCAGACACAGGCTGCCAAAATATAGTGCTGAAACTAATTTACTTTATCCGAGTAAGACAGTAATTTCAAAAAGTGATTTAACTTTTATAAGTAAATCCATCATACTCGTCTTAACATGGCTTAGACTGCTTGACAAAGTCGAGGATAGTGATAGTATAGTACTGAATAATATGACATTAATAAATTTATTTTTAATAAAATTAGGACCAATTAGAGAAGTTCAACTAACTAAATGTTTGCTGTTATTTCAAGTAGTTTGTACATGTATAGCTTTTCTGGTTAGATATCCTATGGCTTCTTATTTTTATGATGTTAAGTAGATATAGTTACATAATTTACTTGTTATAAATTATCAGAATTTGTTGCATTCTGTACTATATTCTAATTAATAAAAGAACCTAAAAGAATAGGATAAGCTGAAGAAACACTAATAAATATTAAACTAATTTAGACTATCATGTGGCTCTTTACAACGGTGCGTGTTTGTATAGAAAATAATATTTTTCTGGTGTCTCTAATTGACTTTATTACGATATATATATATATATATATATATATATATATATATATATATATATATATATATATATAATTAAAAAGTGTTAATGGCTTCGTTTTTCATAAGCATTTTTTTTACTAATTTCAAAAGAGATAACAGCCGGTTTTGTATTGCATTTTACTGATAAAGTAAGAGAATATGGTACTTTGCTTACTATCTTATTCTTTTAGTTTTAGTGTGTAAAAAAATATTTATGTGATAAGTTAAAAATGATATACATAATATGTATAATGTAATGTAGCTGTTTGTGATAAATAATAAAATCTAATATATAAAATTCTCGTGTCACAGTTTTCGTTGCCATACTCCTCCGAAACGGCTTGACCGATTTTGATGAAATTTTTTGTGCTTATCCGGTATCTATGAGAATCGGCCAACATCTATTTTTCATCCCCCTAAATGTTAGGGGTAGTCCACCCCTAAATTTTTTTTTTATTTTTTAGACAAAATTTTTAATTTCTATTTTTTTATGATACAACATACAAAAATACATACAATCCTCAATTTTCACCCTTCTACGATCAACCCTTATTTTTTAATAGCCATTTTAGTAATTAATTCATTTTTCCTCTCCTTGGTCGAAAACTGATCAATCGTGATTTAATGCAAGCTAGGGACGAACCCGAGCGAAGCGAGGGTGAGTCGCTAGTAAAAATATATATTTTATAATTTAACTTTTAATAAACCAAAAATGTTAGTAAGTAATGTATGTTGTAGATTCACGTAATATAACGCTTTACTTACCAATATGTTTATTTTTTTTAATATAGGTATAAGTGATTTTTTAAGGTTCGAAACCATATGTAATAGTATTGCTTGTCTTTAAACAAAAACAATTTACACAACCTTACAATCATGGGGTCTCATCACGAATAAAGAAAAAATAGTTTTAATGTCATTAGATGACGTTACATGTTATTAAAGTTGTGTTAAATTAACAAAAGATAAAAAAATACATCCAAAAACGGTACATAATGTTTTTAAAAATACTTTCAGAAAAAGGGAATGAAATAATGTGCCCGTAAATCAAATTTATGTAATTTTACTAATCAATCAGATGATGGGATTGTAATACATATTCACAGATGGCGTTTTTATTTTTTATGAGATGTTTATCACGGTTAAAAATGGTTAAAATCATTGAAATTTGTTTAATCGAATGTAGAAAGAATGTTACAATATTTACCATACGTTAGTTTGCACAATTTATAAATTAAAACAGTTTCAACTATTTACGGTTCATCGACATCTATTATTTATTCAAGCAAACAAAATTAGCCCGAGTTAGCGCTAACTATCTTCTTACGAAATTTCATCTAAATCAGTTCAGTAGATCCAGAGATTATCCCTATAACGTCACAAATTCACAAACTTTACCTCTATATAATACTAGCGACAAAAGCAAATCTATCCTACGGGAATCGTATATTTTTCCGGGATGATATATAGCCTATAGCCTCCCTCAGTTAACAGGCTATCTAATGCAAAAAGAATTTTTCAAATCGGATTAGTAGTTCCTGAGATTAACGCGATCAACTAAACAAACTTCAGCTTTATAATATTAGTATAGATAATAATTCCTATAAAATTTATCGGTTATAAGAAACGTTCAATCATGAACGTGTGATTTGTAATTTTGTACGTGATAAATTAACGATTAAAGTAGATTCCGAAAAGGTATATTTAAAGGTAAAGCAATAAACTTTTCTGTTAATTTGTTAATTTTTTCGATTTTGTATAAATATGTGTAAACTAAACTATGGTAAATATTACTTACTTTTTAATTTTAGGGCATTTAGATAGAAAGACATGGATTAAAGTATAAGTATATCACTATCCCATATTATTTATTATTTTTTGAAGCTTAGGTTTTATAGAAATATTATTTACAAACAATAATTTAATATATCACACAGACTTTTATACATGTTTGAGATAATACTAATACACATTTTTTGACTTATGATATAGAAATGGTATTTATACAAGTCAAGTCAGTCAAGAAAATAAAAAACCAAATAAGTGCAAAATAGGATTTCAAAGCAGTGTCATCATTCCAGTTAGTCATTGTTTATTATATGGCCAACACTAGCAACTAATATGTGAATAATATAATGTTTGTTTAATAATATTGTCGTTTAATCTTAAAGATAAACCCATTTTTTTATGTTTAAAGTTCCAATAAAATATAACTGCTATTTTATATATATTATTTTTGTTATATAAAATGCCTGTGCCTTTTTTTCCTATATGCTAATTTAACCATATATCATATAATATGTTGTCCTCAGAATCATTCTCATTAATTACTCTTAGTGTTTTAAGGGTTTGTAAGTAAAATGTCAATTCAGAAGTAACAACACCATGTTGAGGACTGCCATTTGCGATTATATTCATTTTATTCAGCTGTTCTCTTAATTTATCTTTAAAGTTATTATGAACTTTCATATATATGTTACGTATTTGTTCTAATGGTAAAATATCTATTAGAGCTTCATGTAATTTTACTAAATGTTTAGATATATTACGGAATGTTTGTGAAGGGACTGGAGGTTTAGCTTCCCATCCTCCTAGCTGGGAGCTTAACATATTGCTCACTATTAAACAAATTTTACTTTCAATTTCTTTTTTATGACCAGCTATATCACTTTCTAAGCTGTTAAAACCACTTAAAGACAGGTCCTTAGAATGCACTCTTTCTAGCAATTTTATAATTAAAGGTAACAACCATAAAATAACTTGCAGAGACCTTGATACTAGAGCTAAATTTGATGTAGATATTGTCTTTAAGCCAGCACTCTGAATAGCACCTGCACCTAAAACTAACTGACAGCACCGAGAGTTAAATAACCTAATAAGTTCCAACATGCAATGTACTAAGTATTGAACTATATCTGGAGACTGTTTGGTTGCATCACAGTATTCTAACAAAATTTTTATTAATAGTTGTACTGTAGCAACAACAGCATAATTTTCTTTATTAATAATTAAATATTTTCCATCTGGTTTTCCACTTTCATATTGTACTACTAGAGGTATTTCACCAGCTTCACATATTTTATTTATCACACTTTGTAACTCAAATGGTACATCTGCTATTTTCCATCTTTCAGCATTAAGTGCAACAGTAAGTTGTGATCTTCTTTCAGAGTGCAAATTTTGAATATATTTCATAGCAAAACTTCTTAATGCCAGTTTCATGGCATTACTGTGGTGACCTGTTATATTTTCACATTCTTTAGAGAATTTCTCTATTAAATCAGATAGTTTAGACAGTTGAGATAAGTCTGTTAATGCAAATTCCTTTTCAGTCTTAGTCACTATAAGATTGGCACACCTTTCATTGCTGTAGTCAGAGAGGGCGATAGTTAATTTTTTAACTTTTTCCTCTACATGTAACCATTCCTCTTGTGTCCAAACTTCTTCACTATCATTTCCAGCTATGTCACTCATTTGGCTTATGTCTAACACCAAATTGCTTATAGATAAAATTCTTTTAAATAAATTTACTAAGTTTGGTGTTACTTTCTGAAGAAATATAATACCCTCATTGCAGAGTAACCATGTATCAGTGTGAGAACCTCTCAAAACAATTTCATTACTTCCATCTCTCTGAGAGATAATTTCAATGACACATTGTTTAATTGTAGCCTGAATTGATGTCATTGCTTCAGTTTTGAAAATATCAAGAAAATCAAATTCTTTTAAACGAAGTATTCCTGATACAATGGAAACTATTTTGTCCCTATCTGGTAGCTCAGATTGATCTTTAAGAGGCCTATTAAGATCAGACACAATAAATCTTGAAAATTCATTATTTAACATTTTGTGAATTAATCTTTTCATTTCTGTTAATTGTGGTGACAAATGACGAAAAGCTTGAATTCCTGACAATCTAGTAGACAATACTTTTTGAGTAGAACTTATTAAATCCAATGCAGCAACATAGTCTGATGTACTGAGAAGAAGTTGAATCATTGGTTGAGTTTGTTGTACTGTACCCATTAGTTTTAGAAGATCATGCACATTATTAAGATTTTGATTAATCCTTGTTAGGCTTATCAGTTTCAATGGATTTTCAGTTAAATTTTCTTTAACATTTTTTATATCTTGTCTTGTACTTTGGACAGTTCTAAGAGCTCTAGCCATTTGTTCCATTATTGTATCATGAGAAAGCATTGCATGAAAAAAAGCATCAGATTTTTGGGCAACCTGCTTTGATATTTTCATTTCTATTACATCAAGATATGTGCTCAACGTTTCTTGTAAAGATCTTATTGTATTATTTATGTCATTACTGTTTGAAAGACCAGGAAAAACTTGGCAAAATATTTCAGGATTATTTAAAGCTAAAGATTGTTCATAAAAAATTTGTGGTACTTCACAAACAGTTTCTACAACTGGTGCTTTAGCTTTACTTGGTACATTAACTTTTAGCTGACAGTGCCTTCTATATCTTTTAGATATTTTTTTACAGTAAGATTCAAAATGTAATAATGTTATTTCTGGTAAATATGGACTAGGATAAATTTCTACCCTATCTATAAAACCATCACCCCATGTTTTAGTAAAAAAATTGCTCTGCTTGCCTCTGTTTGGATCATTTAGTACAGCAGGAAGATTTTGTGATGAAGAGTAAAAAGTCCAATCGTCTGTAACATTATTTTTGTATAGATGATATTGTCTTACATGATATTTAAATCCAGCCTTTCGTAAATCTCCAAATTGTAATGCTGAACATATACCGTTTTGTCCATATTGACAAAGTATAATACTGCCTTCTTTAATGCTATGTTTTTCTTGAATGTGCCTAAAACATAAATATAAAATCAAGTTATGTGACGAAATTTTAGTTAATTTACTCTGAAGTTATTTCATGATAGAAATGAAGGTAAGAAATATAACCAAGATTATAATTTTGAGTTATTGACTTATTAAAAAGATAGTCGCCTTATAAATCAAATATTAACCTTTCGAATTCCGTGGCAGTGTTAAACAGCAGGTTCGGGCAATGGACACAGTTTTGCCATATTGGCGTCTTAATTGAGATGGTCTTGTCCTCCATAACATCTTTGTCTTGATGAAGAGTAATAATTCTAGTTGTATTTTTAATATCATCTAAATATTAAAATAACAGAATATAATAAAGAATACATGGTATTGATAAAAGTACATAGGCCGTCAAAATGACATTTCATAATCCATTTAATTTGACAAATGACAGTTGACACTAGAACTACGTTTATTATTCGTGCATGCACTCTAATCTCTTTCACTGATAAAAATGAGCAGATTTCGTATCATGTACAGTAATAATTAATTATACATTTGTTTTGTATATATAATAAAGCACATTTGTAATTTTTTTGTAACATCATTTAAATATTAAAGTCATTATTTCGTTTATGTATACTGCACAAACTATATAGAAATGGTATACTGTGTATGCGTATTTATGAGAACTGTGCAGGTAAGCACTTTAAAATGAAAACTTCTATCGCTTGTTCCGAAAACACCCACTAAAAAAATCGGAAACATATGGCAACTCAACTTTTAAGTTCTATACACAATTCTCTTTCAAATAATTTTAAAATTTATTCTGTAAACAAGTCAACGCAATAGTTCGCAAAATTATTCTCAGTTAATTTGATACATATCTTGTAGAACTGTAAAAATCGCACTCAGGTCTAAGACACCCGTTTAACTTTTTTTAATTTTTAAACTCGTTTTCGTTTAAGGTTTCGGTAACGTTCTTTAACTAATCTCGGAGAACGATTTTGAAGAATTTAGATTTCATGATCACGGTTAAAATGAGTTTTTGTGCGTGTACTTCAGCGAATCTTTGCTAATGTTGAATTACTTAGTAGAAGGACACATGTACATTTCATAAGGCACCGATTTACGTAGCGATTTATTTGCGCAAGTATAGACTTGTACAAATCATAGACTTATAAGAATAGAGTGCGCGACGTAGCTAAAATAGCGTCAACGCATTAGACAGAGAACGCATTCCAAACCACCTTTCTTTCTCTCTCTAGTCGAGTCGCGGTTGGTTATACCTCCGTCTACCCACACAACTAGTGTTGTCAACTCAGTGGATTTTCCACTAGATCTGGTGGTTTAGACTTCCCCTTTAGCGGCTAAATATTAGTTTTAGGGGCTAGTGGATTTTCTAGTGGCTTAGATTGTTTCAATTAGTGGTAAGGCACGATATTCAACCACTAATAATAAAATAAATCGTACGATTTATACGAATACTCTAGTTAGGAAAGAACAGTGTATATTTTTTTGTTGTGTAGATAACACAATAGAACCACAGTGTACTAAAAAATAACAGTGGGCTATCGCCTTTGATGTTTGACGAAAAGCCGACACCGCGTAGCGTACTTCGCATTACGCAGGGTTGTTACAGTTTTTTTTTGTAATTTAATTAAAAATATACTATTATTATTTAGCTTTTTATCGACGTTCTTCATAGCAAAGAATACAAAAAGGCATTTCGCGGAGGCAAATTCAAATAGTTTTACAATGTTTCATATAATAATAATAATAATAAGCCTTTTATTTCTTTAATAAAAAATAAAATATACAATTGGTTTAACAATTATTTTATTTGATTAAATGAATATTTCTATGTAACATTATACTTAATTTAATGAATAACTAGATAATTAGAATGAAATAAATTAAATTATAAGAAAACTAAATTAAATCTAGCAAATTATATTACATAAGTCAAATTGAATTTAGTTATATATAAATTTATCATAATTTCAATTTTTTAGCAAAGTTAGTTTATATGATATAATGTAATTAATAAATTTCCAAATCACCTATTATAAATGAGCAACGGACAAATATTTTCGGTTTCTAGATTAACTGGATTTCAAATTTCTGTTATTAAACTTAATTATGTAAAAAATCCTCATCCTAATAAATAATTTTAACAAAAAATATGCAATATAGCACAGGTAGTCTGAACCATTTTAATTGCTTACAAATTAAAATAAACGTGCGACAGCCCTTAAAGTCGTGTCCCGAGCTGCTAACTAATTCGGGCGGCAGAAATGTATGCAGCTCGGGCTCGCCTACCCGCGTCTCGCCCCTCACACCCCGCACGATTGCCCTGTCTAGACGGCTTCGTTGGATGACTGTATTGTTTTATAGACTGTGATAGAACTAAGACAGTTTATTATTGGTAGGGGAATAACCAATCACAGTTCGGTTAGAGTGAAATAGAACGGTGGCTTAGGATGCGTTCTCTTTCTAATCCGCTTACGCTGCCACTTGTAAGAGAGCTTAGCAGTTGCGCACTCTATTCTTATAATTCTATGGTACAAATACACGTTATGCCGAAGTGACCACAGATTGCTCAAGTACGCTTTTACAAATATAATTTCTGTCGAAGAGTCCAGGTGTGTTACTACTTTATTTATGCGACAAAAATTTGAAAAGTCACAAACAAAAGAAAGCGAACTATATGGAGTAAAGATTAGTTAAGAAAAAGAGAGCAATATTCTCATTTTGGCGGGAAATCGATCGCAGAAGGAGGAGAAAGAGTGCGTGCGTGTAGGCGGCTAATACACTACTGAAACTTGTATGTACTACGCAACGCTGCCACATACGTTCAAGTAAACTTTCACAAACACAAGTTTGCACAAGTATGACAGTTATATATGACAGTTTGCAAAATACCACTTTCTCTACTATGTAATGGACAGCCCCTACAAAAAGTTAGCAAATACAAATATTTGTGATGCTAGGTGGATGATACGGGAGATCACAGTCTTTAAAATAAGGTGCCGCATAGAACAAGCCCGTAATGCTTTCTTTAAGCTTAAGTGCAATAAAAAGCTGAACATCCAGCTACGACTACGATTAGCACGCTGTTATGTTTTCTCCATTCTATTGTATGGCGTTGAAGCATGGACCCTCACAGAATCGAGCTTTAACAAGATTGAAGCCTTCGAAATGTGGGTATACAGGAGAATGTTAAGAATATCCTGGAGAGACAAAATAAAAAACGTAATCGTGCTAAGTTGCATAAAGAAAAAACCAGAAGTTGTATACTTAGTAAAGAAAAGAAAGCCTGAATGTCTCGGTCACATAATGAGAAACCGAAAATACGACTTACTACAACTCATCATACAGGGCAAGATCCAAGAAAAACGAAGTGTGGGTCAAAGAAGAACATCTTGGCTGAAAAACCTTCGCCAATGGTTTGAAAAAAGCACCCGTTCCTTATTCAGAGCCGTGGCAACAAAGATACAGGTTGCCTTAATGATCGTCGACCTTCGAAAGAAGATGGCACTTTAAGAAGAAGAAGATATTTAAGTCTACGTGGACTTCATTTTACAGAAAGTGATTTTAAAACTCTTTAATCGTCTATAGATATAGATAGTCTTTTTTATTTTTTGTCCTTTTTACATATTAATTACAGAATTTTATACAAACTTTCATCCTCTACTTTACCCCCTTTTGGGATTTAATTTTGAAAAATGCTAAAACACGTATTTATTTAATAGTATTAATACTAAGTTTCAAGTAATTCAGATAATGAATAATTCTTTGTCCATATAAACTTTATTACCCCCTTTTACCCCTTTAAGGGATGAATTTCGAAAAAAAACAAATATATATATATATTACTTATTTTTTATCCCATTTTTGTATATTTCACATTAAGAATGACAGGGTTTCATACAATCTTTAATCCCCTATTTTACTCACTCAGGGGGTGAATTTCAAAAAATCCTTTCTTATCGAATGCCTACATCATATAAGGAATACGTCCTCCAAATTTCACGTTTTTGCGACCAGTGGTTTAAGCTGTGTATTGATCCATCAGTCAATCTGGACTCTGGACCATCGTAGGATGCACCTCTCCTTCTTTCCGACTAAATAGATCATACATGTAGCGCCCCTCTGTCAAGAAATGTTCCCCATTTCATAGTTCCAGGGTTTTGGAATATTTGGAATCTGTGACAAAATGAATAATAAAATAGTCTGTGTGACTGTGAAGTGCTTAGCAGGGCCGAACGAGCTCAAGTAATATTTTGTGCCGAATACCGGATTTACATATCTTCTATCTCATAAAGGTCCGGACTGTATATCATCGTCATAAGGGCTATAATTGAATGTGTACATCTACTTTCTCACTCCACTACTACAATCACAAGTCACGCCCATATCTAAAGTTTTTACTACTATACTAGTATAGTTATGTACAATAGCGGCTGAACGTAGCGGGCCAACTAAACAATTTCACCCTAAATTTGGGGAAAACCATGCGACGAGAGAAAGCTAAATTCATTAAACATAATATACATTTTTAGAAGCTTATTAGTTTTTCGATGCTGGATTTTGAAAAGTTTCAACAATTTCAAAGTCAAAGTTAATAAGTTATATTATATTAGTTTTAGAGATTTGAGTTAGATTTTAAAAATGTTTTCGGAGGGTAAAAAAGAACAATTGTTGGCGACACATTGTATTCATTCATAATTGTTTCACATTTCAAATTTTGAGATTTGAAATTCAAAATTCTAGAAAAAGCGCCGTTGCTCGACAATAATAATTTTATCCTGGATACTTTTTAAATTTCTTTCTAATTAGTTAATTACCTTTTATATAGAGATATAGTGTGATTTGCATTTGGTTTGGAGTTTTTTAGTGTTGTATTTCTTTATTTTATGTCGGTTGTATTTTATTACTGTTTTCTATTGAGTGCAAATTTTTATATCCGCCATGAGGAAATGTTGTGTTCCTGGATGTGGAAATGTACATAATTTACATGCAGTACCCTACACAAAGTCAGCTCGTTGGAAGGCTTGGATAAGTATTTGTCCATTTTTCAGTCTATATTCCCAAAAACAGTTGTATTATGTTAAGATTTGTAATGTTCATTTTTTACCCCATCACTTCACCGAAACACGTAAATTAACTTCGGATGCGATTCCTTCGTTGTATTTACCAAACGAACCTAGTAATAAGCCAAAAACTTTTAAATTCGACCAACGAAAAATATCTTGAAATAAGTCCTCCTTTCATTCATGGTCAACCTCACAAATTTAAAGTAGTTAAGTTTCCTACAACAGACAAAATGGCTTCTGGTTGTACATATACAAATGAAGTGCCCTCGTTGACTAGCAAGTCAACTCTTTCAGTTAGTGATGAACCAGTTTCTAAGTTATTAGACTCTTTTCATAAAGAGGAAATCTATAGTTCTAATCCATCCAATAATATACCTTCAAATATATCTTGTGAACAGTTGTCAGTTTCTACTTCTACACATGTAGTGGCCCACAAACCAATTCATAATAAACCAGTCATAGAGCCAACTCTAAATATTATTCAATATTCCCAACAACTGAGTCCTAATCCAATAAAACCATCTTTAGAGAATCAGATGTCTTTAGACTTCAATCATAATGAGAAATTCCATACCCAACCAGTTGTTGAGCTACCAGCAGAGGCATCCCAAAGTTCCAACCCATCGAGTACCATGCTTTCCAATGTTGAGTCTTATTTTGTACAGGGACAGACCACACCAGTTAAGATTAGAAGTTCAAGGCGTACTCACTCTCACAAAGATATAATACCAAGAGTTCGCCTAAATAAAAATGAGAATACCCCTCGTAAACAAAAGTTACGTCAGTGTAATAAAATATTGAAAGCAAAGTTAAGATGTATGACTCAAAAATATAATAGATTAAAATCAAAATTGCAATCTAGTAAAATTCAAATTTTTATTAAAAAATATCCTCTGTTAAGTAAATTTGGTAAATTATTAATTGATTCACAGTTGCGATTATCTGGTGTGAAAGTTAAAGCTCTCAGATACACCAATGATGAAAAAATTTTTGCACTCTCATTATACAAATTAAGTCCTAAATGTTACAGATTCTTTCAAATATGCATTAGACTACCAAGCAAATCAACTATAAACTCTATATTAAAAGATATCCCTGTAACACCTGGTATTAATGATTTTATGTTACAACACTTGGCAGATGTTGCTAAATATAAAGATACTATGTGGTTGCAATGTGTTTTAATGTTTGATGAAATGTCTATTAACCGATTCATTGCGACGGCCTTTTTTACGAACTACGGCCCGTGGCGGCGAACAAATTTTTCATGACACCTCTAGGGCGTCACGCGCCATACGTTAAAATGACACCCCTACGGTGCCTTCAGCCATATATGAAAACTTTGTGCTTTTTTTTCTTTTTTTGGCTTATTTACACTTGATTTCGTTCAGTCAGCATCTAATATCAGACCTAAGCAGTTTGTTAATTCGTTTAGAGTGAGTTCCTTGTGTTTAGATACGTGATTTACTTGAAATGACTATTTTGAATCAGATATTGTAAACATTTGGTATTCTTTTTTCTTTGACTATACAATTTAAATAGCTTAAGAATATATTTTAAAATATGTTCTGAAATTGGTGTTGCAAAGTTTTTTTTATATACTTGGTGCAATATTGGCAACTAAAATTCCCAAGAAAAGTTTGAAAGTATTGAGTTTAGCTATTGAGATGACGTCTATTATTTCGCTCGAGTTCGGCCCTAGATATCTTATGACGGTTAGTATGGAATACATAGACTATATAGTCTATATACATACATCATACATAGGTATGATGAGTTTTATATCTCTTAGTTGAGAAATGATTAATTTCCCATACAAAGTTCCACCCCTCCTTTTCACCTTCTTAAGGGATGATTTCCGGGGTAAAAATTATCCTATGTCCTTCCCGGGATCTCAAACTATCTCCATACCAAATTTCGTCTAAATCAGTTCAGCGGATTAAGCGTGAAAAGGAGACAGACAGACAGAGTTACTTTCGCATTTATAATATTAGTATGGATTTTGTAATACACTGCGACTTTATATTTTTTATAGCTTATAAAATTGTTATAATTTTTTGAATTGAATCGAAAACGCCTATACATCCCTGAATCGCAGAGTGACGAAGACGAAACGCAGTGTACTTTGGAACAGAACTCTCAATCATATGAAGAGTATGTTCTTCCTAAAAAAAAAGAAAATGAAAGATATTGGGACATGCACAGAAATTAAGAAAATATAGATTGTACTATTACAAGTTGCTTTTAAACATAATTATATAAAATATATATATAATAATATAAATATATTATATTATTATATAAATATATAATAATATAAAATTAACATAAATTTTCTTTGAGACCCCTTCATTTTAATAAAAAAGATTTAAAGCCTAAAAGATAGCGCCCGGTATTTTGTTATTTTAATTTACACATGGACATTCCCGTTACCAAAGAAGAATCTACCGATCTATATATATATATATATATATATATATATATATATATATATAGATCGGTAGATTCTTCTTTGGTAACGGGAATGTCCATGTGTAAATTAAAATAACAAAATACCGGGCGCTATCTTTTAGGCTTTAAATCTTTTTTATTAAAATGAAGGGGTCTCAAAGAAAATTTATGTTAATTTTATATTATTATATATTTATATAATAATATAATATATTTATATTATTATATATATATTTTATATAATTATGTTTAAAAGCAACTTGTAATAGTACAATCTATATTTTCTTAATTTCTGTGCATGTCCCAATATCTTTCATTTTCTTTTTTTTTAGGAAGAACATACTCTTCATATGATTGAGAGTTCTGTTCCAAAGTACACTGCGTTTATTATAGAAAATACATTATAGAAAACACTTTATCCGTTCCGTAGCTACGAGGAAACATCAAATCATACATCATAATCATAGCCTTTCTCGGCTTCGGCGCAGTCGGGTATAAAACTATGCAAAACGGGTAAAATGTTCAGTTCCATACGTTATTCTACGATTAACAGTTTCAACGGATTGGATTATGATGACGCCGCTCGGGTGTCATCCGCCACACGTGAAAGAAATGTATTCGGAACAATGAGAAGGTTTTTAACCCCTGAAAATTTTCTATTCACACTAAATCCTGAAACGAACAGTACAGGCATGATCTGTGTGATAAAATAATGATAGATTTATTTAGCGAAAACCTTTAAAAATGTCATTTTAACATAGTTTCGACGAATTGAATTATGACACCGCTCGGGTGTCACACGCCACCCAGGAAAGAAATGTATGACACCCCTAAGGTGTCACCCGCAATGAATCGGTTAAAAAGAATCTATATTTCAATTTCCAAACTGGGGTCATTGAAGGTTTTGAGGATTTAGGAGGTGGTGTTCGCACCAATAATGTTGCTGATAAAGTTTTAGTTTTCATGTTGAGAGGGATTTTTTCACCCTGGAAGATACCTATAGCTTTTTATTTTGTTAGGGATGGTATCAAAACGTTTTTCTTAAAAAAGATTCTCAAAGAAATTATTGAAGCAATACATAATGCAGGGTTTCTTTTGAAATTAACTGTATCTGATCAAGGCTCTGCCAATGTTGCTGCAATAAACTCCTTAATATCAGACGCACGTGAAGATCTCCTTCGCGGTGGCAATGATGGGTCCAATATTAATTATTATGTCATTAATGACAAAAAGATATATCATATGTATGATGTACCACATCTACTTAAATGTTTTCGAAATAACTTTCAGAAAAAGGACATAATCATCGGGAATCAGCGTGCTCAATGGGAATTCATCGAGAAACTCTATGCTGTAGATGGGATACATGGAACTGCGAGAAATACAAAATTAACAGATAAACATATTAAACCCAATTCATATGATAAGATGAAGGCAAGTAAAGATTATCATTATGTTTATAGCCTGAAGATCTTTTTCTAAGGTTCTTTCTTTTAGTCTTTTCTAAAGTACTAGTTGTAGCCATTAGTTGAAGTAGCTATTGAATAGTAAAAATCCTTACTAATATAAATGTAATAATTAATATATTAATATATTTAATATAATTAAAACAAAAAATTAAAACTTAAATCATTTTAATCTCATGATAATAATTATCATGAGATTAAAATGATTAATTTAGGTAAAATTGTATTAAATTGACATTTTAACTTTCCAGGTGAAGTATGCTGTGCAAGTCTTCAGCAGAGATGTGGCCAATAACGTGTCACTTCAGATGAAAACTTATAAGGATATTTTTACGATACATGATTATTGTAATATACCTGTAAACATCGATAATGACTTTTTCACTGCCAATATCATTTCTTTTATAAATGATTTATTTGATAGTTTGAATAGTTCTGGTCATGTTAGAAGTGATTTAAGTAATGCATTGTCTTTAAATTCTAACCATTTAGCGTTTTGGAATGAAGCTTTGAAAAAGTTAGAATCGATGAAATTCGATGCTACAGACTCCAGAGAAAGTAAGCCTCTTTGTTTGCGTAACTTTATACACAATATTAAAACAATTAAAAATCTTTGGTTAGAATTAAAATCCATTCCAGGCGTAAAATTCTTGAGTCTCGAGCGTCTAAACCAGGATCCACTGGAAAATTTCTTTAGCCAAATTAGAGGACAAGGTGGATGTAGCACGCATCCAGACTGTCATCAATTTGTTGGATTGTTCAAAACATTATTGATAAATGATATTTCAACTGGTAAATCTCTATATGCTAATTGCACCAACGATAATGACAAAATGCTGGGTACACTTAGTAAACTAGTTCACAAGCGAAAATCCAATATTCAACCTAGTGAGTTTAGTAATGACATTTCAAATTTAAATTTTATTGAAGAATGTATTCCATCTGAAAATACATTCCAGACTCAATCTGTATCATACATTGCTGGTGCAATCTGCAAATATTTATTACCAAAACTGCATAGTGCACAATGCCAAAGCTGTAGAAGTACACTATTGTCTAACGAAATTCAACCATTTCATTCTTTGATTGAAATGAGGGAATACAATGCAAAGAATAAAAAATTGTATTATCCATCAAGTAAATTGCAGGCCCTAATTTGGCATTATATATATATATATATAATTGACAAAACTTTGCCAACAATATGTAAGGTTTACATATATGGCTCAAAATCACCAAGGTGGAAAATTCTGAATTCTGTTTTATGATGCTATAGAGTAGAAGCTAAATATATTGATAATTACTCTAAATCATAACTAAACTTGTGTTTAAACTATATGTACCTTGGCAGAGCATAGAATTAAATACTTTTCTTGAAATTTCAATTTTTAAGTGTGCTATCACTAAAATTAATCATTCGGGGAACGTTATTCGGAGGTTTATAATTAATTAAAAAAAATAATTATATATTTCATTTTTACCCTTTACGATAGCGGAGATATGTCGCTAATCGTACGAAATTAAAAAACTTTGACAAAATGTGGAATTAAAACGTTTTTAAGGACAATGTCGCTGTAAATTAAGCTATATGACAATTTCATGTTCTTAAATTAACTAAATAAGTGAATATCGCTCACTTGCATATAAATAAATCTGCGGTAGCTATAGGGATTCCGCCTGTTTCCAATATTATCAGGCTTTATTCCTAAATACCTTATGTTATAATGGCATTTCTTTGATTTTAGTGGTGTTCTCCGAAATGATGAGGGCGTTCATCAAATGATGCGTGTGTTCTCCAAATGACGATATGCAGACAATTAGGGTTAAATTCACAGTTAAATTGAATAATAAGCCAAACTATAGGAAGTAATTGTTATTTATTTATTTGCTATAAGGTTTATTCTTAACAAAAACTTAATCTTAATTAAATTAAATCACTTTTTTAGTCTTATAATTGATGACACACAGCCAAGTAAAACTCTTAGCAATCATATTAAACTTTGGATATTGCTGGAGATGATCAAACCATCTAAACAAATAAATATAGTTCTTTCCTAAAATCTTTTTTAAACTTTTAAACAAAAACAATCTTTCTTAATCATTATTAATTTAGGTAGAAATACCTTCTTATAAAAAAAAGAAACAATATACTTAAAAATCGAAATAATTAGAATTTTTCGAAAACATCGATATCAGTGTCAAAGTAATAATACTCTCAATTGTTTTCTTTTTTTAGTAATGGCATTGAAAGAATAGAAATTATTTGCTCAAATTCAACGTGAGATACATCTTGTGGATCTAATTTAAACGTTAACTTTGCTGTTGGGAGTTGTAGGGTTCTGAGACTTCACTTCTTTTCTTTTTACTTGTCTTCTTAATCTTTTTTTTAAAGTGTCATATTTACGTTTAATTTTAGCAATGGTTTTCTCTTGTTGTTTTATTTTACGATATGCTTTGGCTCTATCCTTCCGCACAATTTGTCTTCCTACTGTTTTTCTCACTGAAGCTGATGCAGCTAAATCATCATCGGAATGTGGCGGTGTATTGTGTAATATGCCAGATAATGCTTTCTTCTTTTCTCTGTATTTTTTGAAGCTTCTTTCCACATTTTTCTTTGCTTTCGCTTCGCTTTTCTCGTTCAGTCATCTCGGCTATGTTCTTCACTTTCTTTTCTTGTTTTTTTTTTTTATGATAGTATTCTCTGCCCTTAGCCCTTTTAATCTCCTTCTCTTCCTCTGTCATCTTATCTAAAAAATTTCTTTTTCTGGCATTAGCCTTTTCTCTTTGGCGCAAGTAAGCTGTACTGTTTTTCTTTATTTGCTTTTTCGAACGGTTTTTATTTTTTTCAACTTTGTGAGACTCCATATTGCTGTAAAAATAAAATAAGTATACCTATTGATAGCTTTGTAAGCACGACATACACAAAATTGACAGTTAGTAATAGAAAGTACCACGTAGTAACTAAATAGTCATTTGAGGAACAACAACATCATTTACAGAACGGTCCATCAAATCGGAGAACGTTCCCCAAATGACCGTTCACCAAATGATATTTTCAAATAACCGCGCCTTTTTTAAACGGCAGCCATATTTGACATCAATTCTCGCTTCCTTAATGTAAAATATTTGAGGTTAACATTTGTTATACAACACTATAAAAGCTATTATTGCAATATTTTGATTAAAAAACGCGTTCCCCGTTTGACGACCGATTGATGTACGCTCTGTATATAATGAATTGAAAGACACTTACCACTTATTTTAATTTCTTTTGGCGAATTACTTTCTTCACAGCCACTTTGTTTACAACTCTCTCTACAGCTGTTCCGTAGACTAAAGAGGGATGCGTTCGAAATTTTTTTTTTTCGCGCAATCAAAGCTGCGTTCACTAAAATGATGCTTACATTGTCGGACATTATATTTTGACTTACATTTTTTAAATTCGTTTTTCTTCTTTATTAATGCTTGCAATAATTTAATATTAGATACAATTGAAGGTGAATGGGTATTAATAACCGTTAAAAATGATTTATTTTATGACTATTTCTGGTGATAGCTTTTAAGAATTGCTACTTAGGACGCGTTCTCCAAATGATTTTTTGTATTTATTTGTCCATATAAAATGTAATAGATAAGACTTTTTAATTATTTTGTGTGATGTGTGGTTAAAGTAATCACAGTTAAGTGTTTACTAATGCTAAAATGTTAAAAAAAAACAGAATTTAGGCATTTATTTGCTGCCGAAGTGGATTTACCACCTTGGTGATTTTGAGCCATATACAGATTTAATTATTAAATTAAAAGGTATTGACACCTCATGGTTCAATTGCGTTGAACACAAATCGGATTTTTTGAACGCTCTTTGGCTATTCGTGATTAGGATGCAGGTTAAACAATGGTGTACTAACTTCAATAGAAGAATTCATATTCAATAGAAGAATTCATAATGTTGATTCACGTAAAAAAGGAATGGAAATGGAAAATTTGATTGCCACTAAGGTTACCAAAGGTGCTAGCTATAGATCTGCGCGGCGACGTCGAAGTAACTAATATAATATATTACATAACTTCTAATAAATTTTCGTATGTAACAACAATCTTAGGTATTTGAAATTTTCATTTTCATTACTTTCAAATTTTATTTAAGTTAACAAATGTACTTTGTTTTCTCTAACAACTTAATCCACATCAGTTATTAAATTTCACATTTTTACTTGATAATTTATATTGATATTAATTGATTGATAGTAGGATGTTAAGAATTTTAATACCTTAATGCTTTTTATTCAATATTTTGTAGGTACAAGATTTCAATATATACGTGTTTATGTAATTACATATAATCAGCTAGAAATTAACATTAAGAAGAGTAATTTTGAAGTAGTATGTATTTTTATTACAATTACAATCGCGATGTTTATTACAGTAATTTTTATGTAATGGTAAAGAATTGTATGATATTACCTAAAACCCTATAAATCATTAATACTTGATTGGAATTCTTCTATTTTTATTAATGATGTTTTTCTTTAAATTACATTGTAAGGATTATTTTGTTTGTACCTCCTTAGTTATGTACCATTTTTGAAGGAAGCTACGACAAGTAAGAATCAATGAAATTCGACGATACAGGCTCAAAAAAGGCTTTTTTTCATATTTCCATTCACGGTATTACCAATTAAACGGAAATCAATTCAAGACGTAAAATTTTTCGAGACTCTTGACCGTGTGTCGAATTAATTGATTAAGGGCAATAAAACAAACAAAAAGTTTAACATCAAGTAAATTAATATATTATAGCAAAATTAATAATTTATAGTTTATAATAATTTAATTTTATAAATAAATACTTTACATTTCAATTTTAAAATACTTGTACCAGGAGGATGTGTTTAGATTGCATTGAACACATTGTATAGACTGAAAACTTTTTGATAGTTGTTTTAAAATGGAATTATTATATGTAGTAATTAGTATATTATACTTTATTTATAGAATTAAAAATGCCCATGTAAGAAAAAGGAGACGGGACATAAAAATTATTACATAATAAATTATTTTACACTTTATTTATTGGTTTAATTTTAAAACCTAAGGCCGAATTACAAAGAACTAAAGAATCGGTAATATTTAGGAATCGGTAAAAAAACCGGTAAAATACAACACTAATTCCTTGCGATTAGTTTACTGTTTTGTACAATCGGTAACGAAGCGCATCCCTAAAATTACTACGCTGAGATCACGTGGTCTGCGGCTCCGTCACTGCCCATTCATTACGATTACATCTATAGAATTTTGAGAAAGGGAAAGTAGATGTACGAATGAATTTATGACTGGAAAAGTGAGATGGAAGATCAGCTATGAATGACATTTAAGGTATACGTAGATATCGATTTTTCTTTATATATAATAGGTTTATATAGTCAAATTACTAGGCACAAACATATGTATGAAGTGAGCTGTCTATCTTGGTTCCTTGTCTCTGGTGCTTAGAGCAATAACAAGCATGGAGGAACTGTATTTAATTGAACATTTACAATATATTTGATCGTGTCCTTCTTATACACTTCTTTACGAGAGGGACAGAGACAGAAATACACAATTTGCCCTTTCTTAAAATCGCAATGAAGCCAAGTATGCTATAGAATTACTTTATTTATATATTGACTATTATAGTGATGTGCCAATGTTTGACGGTTTATAAATCAGAAATACCGTTTCTTTGTAATATTTATAGTAATTATTAAAAACTATTACACGAAACAATACTTCACCTTAGGTCAAAATTAATTATGTTTAATCTTAATTGATTAGATTTTAAGGTTATAACATTTTTTTAACATTATTTAAATTAATTATTTTGGCTAACAGGTCTTGACTTATTATGAATCATTTTTATTGTATTTAAATTGTATTTATTAATTATATATAAGGGATTTATTATAATTTAATGTATACTTTTGATTATGTAATTATAGCGAATGTTATGTACACTTGTAAAGACATACATATCCGATTAATTATTAATATTGTCTTCTAAATGTGTATAAATGTTTTAATATGTGTGTTGTTAGTGTACTTTTTGGTAAATAAATAAATAACAGAAATAAATGAAACTCATTCATAGTCTAATCTTGATTATTCATTACTCAAAAATATAACACAAAAAAAAAATAAGTCAGCTTAGCGCGGGGATTATGGTTAAACCTCTGATTTATAACATTAAACATACTCATATATTTTAAGAAATTTTATCTACATGTATTCTAAAAACGAATCGGCAAAGTAATAATGAAGGTACGTCATGTCACATCACTATGATTAAAAAACAAAATTACTTTCTCAAATTGACAAGAATTTAGAAATCGATTACACACTATTCTGATATTGTAAGAGTCTTAAAACGATCAATTTAAACATATTTGAATATTTCATAAAAATGTTAAGTATTTTAATAGAAAAATCCAAAAAACACTTACCGGTGAAATGTTACATTTTGATTATCTTCACTTTTCTTTGAACTATGGCGATTACAGCCGTAAGTCACACAAGCCATCGAAACAAAATGTTTTTAAGTTTCCTTAAAACTAAGTCTGTTGCATCCAATTACACTTTTATCATTAAAATAATCACAAATATCAAAAACACTGTAGGTCACCAGCTGGTCACTTTGACAAGTAAAAAGTGGCTTCACACCATTGAAGACGATAGTTTCTTTATTATTACGTCTCTCTCTAACTTACGACATCTTTTAGTAAGACAAAGCAGTGCAAATTATAAGTTTATTGGTTCAGTTTAATACGAGTCCTCTATGCTTGTTATTACTCTAAGGTGAAGTGTGATATCTCTGACTTCTATAGTCTGTGCTTTGGCTGTGTGTGAGTGTGTACTCTGTGTAACAATAGCTGTTTATTGTTTATAAATATAAATTATAAGTACTAACTACTATGTTGTAGTCTGCAGGGTTTATAATTTATTGTTCATCTATGGTTGTAGTCTGCCTATAGGGTTTTATTTCTAAAATCGTATATAGGTAGTTGTTTTGATAAATTTGAATACATATTCATCTATGGTTTGGAATTAATAGATACCTAGCATTTCTATAAAGTTTGTGGGCATAGATCACAAGCTATATAGAAATATATGAAGATATGTTTCTATTAAGTGAAGATGGATGGATCAATAGACGACAGCTGATACCTACCTAGTTCATAGTAGCAATCAGTATTTCCACATCTCTCTATAGTTTGTGAGTGTTTGTGTGTTTCTCATTCTGAATAGTTACTTCACACGTTTATTAAAGCACACGGATTGTAATGAAAACAAAATACTTAAAAAAAATTAAATTAATTTAAACCTCTAGTCACTATACATTTATAAGATGAGCCGAGATAAACGGGAGGCGGACTATCCAGTAGAATTAGAATCACAGTTTATTATGAGGATGCCTGAAGAACCTGGAAAAGTTTTAGGAGAGTTAATAAAATCTGGAGAAAATTTTAAAAATAGGCTTTCAATTCATATTCATGATGATATGCGACATGGAGAGGTTAGACTTGATCATTGGTTGTTATATGCCAAAATAGTAGATTTACCTACAATAGTTGAATCATGGAAAAGTATAGATAGAAAAAGCCTTTATAAATGTGCTGATATCTGTCAAATGATGCTGTGTAAAGAGGAATTAGACCCTATTACAGAGGATGAATCACCCACAAAAAATAAAAAAAAAGATCCTCTAAAAGTAGATAAAAAATATTTATGGCCTCATGGAATAACTCCTCCAACAAAGAATGTTAGAAAACGAAGATTTAGAAAGACATTAAGGAAAAAATGTACTGAGGCACCTGAAATAGAAAAGGAAGTAAAGAGGTTGTTAAGAGCTGATAATGAAGCAGTTAGTGTTACATGGGAGGTTGTCAAAGAGGATGAGGGATATACTTCTAAAAATGAAGCAAGTGGATCATCCCAGAAAGTAAAACTTAAAAAAGAGTCTACAAAAGCAATTCCAAGTGTGCCAAATCAATCTTCTAAAGTAGAAGACATATTTGGAGGTGCTCTCAGCGACAGTGACATTGAAGATGACAACGTAAATATTGATATAGATGATAGTCGATTATCTGCATATGACGAGCCATTATCTGACACTAATTCTTTACATGTGGGAGAAGGAATAAAAGCACCCCATTTAGTAACAGAATTCAAATCTGAAATGTTTGACTGTTCTTTAAAGAAATCAGTACCTCATAAAAGTAGTGCTTTAAATGAAAAAGGTACTGGCAATAGTTATCAAGTTGATATGATTAAGCATCAAAGCTTTAGTGGTTTTAATGACTCATCAAGGTTACAGGAACTTGTAACTGAATTAGAAGAGTTAAAACAACGTAAACAAAGGACTCAAGTTGAAATATCTGGAATGGAAAATATGACTTTAAAACAAAGATTTCAAGATATACTGAAATCACTCAATAAAGATATAGTGCTAAAGGAAATGGAGTATCAAAATCTGAAATCACAGTTAAAATAAGTAAAACAAATGTTTATTCAGTATTAACAATTTCTTTGCTATGTATAAATATGGTTTGTGATTTAATTTAATTGATGTGCAAGAATAATAACCTTTCACATTTCAGTTATGTCATACTAATATTCACAACATATAACATACCAAAAATATAAGTTTCGGTTTTATGGCTATAGAATCTTAAATAGCTTTTGTTACTCTTTAGTCCATTTACCTGTACTTGTGCAAGAAATAGGTAATAATACTTTATTGTTTTATCATGTAACATGTACTGAGTCATTCAGTTCTTGAAATTAGAAAAAAGTCCAGAATATTCTTAAATATGTTAATTGGAATAAATATTGAATAAATGAATTAGATTAATTAAACTTGTAAGTCTTATTTTTATAATTAATCCCATAATTCATAAATATGTAATGCACAAGTGCCGAAAATGATGTTTCTCACTTGAAGGAAAGACCTGAACCTTAAGATTGTTCAGTAGTCCAGTTGTACACACTGTTATCAGTACATGGAGGAAGTTCGATTAAGAAAATCGTCCTGTTGAGAAAAGATGGCAATAAATACAATACCATATCCTGCATTTGAATATAGGAGGTACCTACTCAATATAAAATGTTTTTTTGTGCGTCTCGCGTGATATCTTCGCCAGATACACATTAGCAACGATAAGATTTAGGGACTGTGAGACTGACTACAAGCCTTGGCGGATTGTTGGACGTTGTAGGATCGCTTGCACATGGGCGGTCCCATAAAAAAAAATAAAAAACTGAGAGTTTTCATTTTGGAGCTTCATAATGTATAAGGAAATATTAAGACAGATTGTACAATTTTATTAGGGAAATCGGAATTATTATCAAACTAGCGGCTCAGCCTCGCTTCGCTCGAGTTCGCCTCTAGACAAACGAAAACATCTATCTCACGGGAACCGTACGTTTTTCCGGGATAATAAGTAACCTATTTGTTATTCTGACGGATGAACTATATTATTGTAATGTTTCATTAAAATCCAATCAGTAGTTTTTGTGTACTAAGCTATATAAATTACTATAGTTATTTAACTATCCCACCGGGGCTCTTTCATTTTCCGGGATGAAAAGTATCTATGATGTTGACCGGGGATGCAAAGCACAACAATACAAAATTTCATTTAAATCGGTCCAACAGTTTCGGAGATTAGCCCGTACAAACAAACAGAGAAACAAAAAATTAAAAAAAATCTGGATTTGTTCTATTTCTCTTCTTACATCCCCCTGACTCGGTTTTTAGCATTTTTTTTCTATATACAGACATTCGACCTCTACAGTTTTATTATATGTATAGAAGATGGTAGAACACAAACTTTAATAAGTATCTTTGAGAGCGCTCGACTTTTAGTAATTTATTTTTTGGAACGCCACCCCAAAGGGAAATACAGTAAGTAGGTCATAATAGATTGCGCCAGAACTACATATATTCTGTTGATAAGTACTTTTGTAGTAATACACCTTAGGGTCCTAAAGATCCACAGTAGCTTTCTTACTCTACTTGAAACCAGTTCAATATGGGATCGCCGGCCCTGTTGAAAAACTCCAATAGGATCCCATCAAAAGCGACAAAAGCCACATAGAAACCAATAAATATTTATTGGTTTCTATGTGGCTTTTGTCGCTTTTGATGGGATCCTATTGGAGTTTTTAAAAAAGGGGGAGAGATCATGGGTCAAGATCATATCACAAGTGCAGTTTTGGTTTTGTTATATTATTACATCTATGAACTTTAATATTAACGCTGTTTGGGTTTTGTGTGAAGTTGTAGATAAAAAAAACAAACATATATAATATATATTCTTTGTCATGTTTATGTTAGGAGGATTTCCTTCAAGCCAATCAGCAACTGTAGCAAATCCAATTTCTGCATTTTTAAAACATCTTCCCATGATGAGCCTTAAAAGACTAATGCAGTATCATCGGCATGAAAGAAGAAAAGAGGAGAATGTATTACAATTATGAGGGCGTGGGATAATTTTAACATAGACAAATTAATGTTTGTATTTGCGACTAGCGATTTACCTTAGCCTCGCTCGGGTGGTCCGCGCTAGGTACGCGAATTTTGTTCACAATTTTATGGGTTTTAATTTTATGAACCTGAAAGTTACGTAAAAATCGGTTCAGCTATTTCAGAGATTAGCCGGAACAAACAGACAGATAAAAAATTAAAAAAATGTTTTTTTCTTATTAGTACTGTCTCACATCATATAATACTATACTAGGTAGTGTATATATTTTCTTAAGCAATTAGTAAACAGCTGTTATTTTGACATTACATACGCCATACGGACATTTCAATTTAATTTATCTATATGTATTTAGCCCTTTTTAACGTTCCACTGCTGGGCACGGGCCTCAATTTAATACGAGGGGCGATCAGGCCATAGTCCACCATGCTGTCCAAGTGCGGGTTGGCGGACTTCACACGTCTTTCGAAAACTTGCTAGGTTCTCTCAGACATGCAGGTTTCCTCATGATGTTTTCCTTCACCGTAAGGCAAACAGATTTATTTTCATTTGCGTGGTAATGCTCCTGTTCACGATATCTGCCTTTTAACAGTTTCTGAAAAAACTCTCGAGTTGCATCTATCAGTGTAACAATATACTAGTAACATGTTACATGACAGTATACTAATATCTAATAATATAACATTTAGCACTTGGCCTATTTTAATACAATCTTTAAAATGAAACCTTTGTGTTAGATAAATGAAATTTGCAGGTATGTTCTCTATAAACTAAATATATCCATAATTTCTAAAATATGATTATTCCTTGTTCTACGTTTTAACATCGAAATACTTATGCAGCTGTAAAAATCCAGGCGTCTGTAGAGGTCTTTACTCTTTAGCTAAACACCTGACCTTAGGCCTGTAGTGTTTCCTAGCAACAGAAAACAAAAACATTTAATATTTGTTAATTTAGTAATAAAACAACATAATTTCCAGCTATTAGAGAAAAAAATAAATAAAACACTTATGTTTCATTTATTTTACTGTCAAAATGTCCATACCTGATTTAGCTGTTGAGATAGTTAAAACTACAACAGATTCAAGCGACGAGAATGCTCGTACTATTATTTTAGTTGGAAGTAAATCTGCGGTATGTAATGTCAACATTGTGAATGGACAGTAGAAAATAGTTTATATAATACCACAACACCAAATTAGAATATTATACTAGTACAGAATAATTAGGTATCGCATCCTCCTCATCATCCTCCTCCCCATTTTCCAAATTAGGTACTTGGGGTCGTTGTATTATTTTATGTATAAGTGTGCGAGACAAGCTATATGTGATGCGTAAATGAGCATTAGCATAGTAACGCATAAATATACTTTAACACGTCACGTGACCATGTCGATGACGACTTACATGAATTTACCTCCAATTCAAACCTGCTAGAAGTTTTCACTTCAAAAAAGTCTTGTGTAAAAAATAGTTCAAAAAATATTATATATTTCATTATATTTTCATTGAGTGTTATAGATATAAATAAAAATGTAGGTATTTGATTTTCTCTTAATAATGAATAACTAGTAGCTAACTTATACCTACTATAACTATCTATTAAAAATTATAGTTAATATATTATAATAATTATTTGTACTTATTCTTTTCTCTTGATAAGACCTCATTGACCATAGCTATATTAAAATTGTTAAATTTCTTTTATCGTTTTACAGGGAAAATCTACCTTATTACATATTTTCCTGGAAAAAACTGATGTGCCTAAAGAAACATTAGTTTTAGAATACTCATTTGGTAGGAAGTCTTCCCAAAAGCAAAGTATAGAAAAAACAATTTGTCACGTCTGGGAGTATGGAGGAAGATTGGAAATGCTAAAACATGTCTTATCATCGATTCCCGTGCAAGGAGCATGTTATTTTTGCGTTGTACTTGATTTGAGTAAGATTAAAGGTCTTTGGAATACATTAGAGATATGTGTTCAAGTAATGATAGATAATTATAAAGATGCAGCATCTCTTCCTGAATTAATTATTGTTGGAGGGAAATATGATTTGTTTAAAAATTATGGTAACTACTTGTTACATATTTTATAAAATTAGTAGGTAACTGAGATTCTCATGCAAAGGGATGAAGTGTTTGACAAACTTTAATTTATCTATTCTTTATTAATTATGAAACGCTGAACCGATTTTACTTACCATTTCACCATTAGAAGGTTTGAATATACATACAAAAATTCATATATTTTATTTAGTCTGTAATAGAGTAGGTTTTTAGCCTAAAACATAACCTAACCTTTATCAAACTTGTGTTCACCTTTATTTGTTAATTTTGTTTTGTCATTTTCTACTAAGCGAATTGTTTTAAATCGAAAATAACTCAAAAACAACTCTTTTTAAGTATAAAAAACTTAGAAATGTACCTTCAAATGCCATTTTCTAAACCAATAGCGTTTTGAATTAATTTTATTATCAGGTATTATACGATTGGTAGGTTCGTTGTATACCTAAAACATACCTAGTAAGTAGTATACATATACTTACTAATTTATAGCGAACGTAAATGTATTTTTATCAAAATGGAGTAGGTAAGTACCTACATAATATATTAATTCAATACTTGGATTATATACTACAACTGTCTCGGTGGTCAAGTGGCTAGCATTTATGGTTGCAGATCTGGAGGTCTTGGGTTCGAGTCCCAGATTTGGCTACGTCCAGTTAATGAGTATTTCTGTTAAGAAATTCTCAGTAATAGCCCGGAATTGAGATGTGAACGGTGTTTCTTTAATCCCTGTGCTTCGAAGAACACATAAAGCTATCGGTCCTACGCGTGATGTCCCACCGAATAATTCGAATTGTTGTCACACCGAAGTTTGAGACTAACATGGATAGAGAGTGCAGTTATGAATGAGCGTATATTTTTGCAATATATGTACTTCATATCTCTTGGGGGATAGCCAGTCTCATACAGATTGACCGCTGTGGCCGAAATCAGTCAGGAGGATATCATACTTAGAGTGTAAAATATATGATTTTTTTACAAAAAAAATACACTTTAAAATAAATTATTTATATGTTTTTATATAAAACCAGTCGAAACTTCGGGAACTAGGTATTTTTTGTGTGATTTTATGAAACACAAGAATTTAAAAACTTACATAACAATAGGAAAGTAGTCGAAGATATCGCGTAACGTATCTATAATATAGGTACATACCTACAGAAATAAAGCATACACCATGATTGGGGATCTCCTGTTTTTTTAAATCGTTTAAAATATCTAAAGAAATTCAAGTTGGTATAAATAATGAATTAAATATATGCTCTTCCAGATAGTGAAATTAAGAAATGTATATGTACAACTATAAGAAGTTTTGCTTTACTACATGATGCAAATATAATATTTTATTCGTCTCAGGAGACACAACTAGTAAAAAAAGCTAAAGACATGTTTAATAATATTGGTTTTGGTAATGGCGTTATGCTTAAAGAGAAAAATACAAATTTCAATAAGCCTCTGCTTATACCAAAGGGATTTGATACATGGGAAAATATTGGATACCCAGCATCTACCGTAGAACAGGTTTGATACTTTTTACATTTAATATTTATTGAAAAAGAAGAGATCATTCTAACGTTATTCTTGATAATGAAAGGTAATAATAATTCGATAGGACATATTCGTAAATAGAATGTGCTTTATAATAAGTATCTACTTATGTTTACAAATCTTTTGAAATCGCAATACATATAACTAAAGGTACCTACTTTACTACTACTATATTTTCATACATACCCCTTCTAGGGTACAACAATTATGAACATTTAAACATTTCAGATAAAAGAGCGTCACTTTTCACGTATAGCGCCTGAAGCTAAAATTAAAGAAGACATTAAACTGCTTCCACGTAGTCATCCTGAACCAATATTGGATTCACTAGCGGCTCTAAAATACGAAGAACTTCGAAATATGGATTTGTATGATCCGTGTATAGACAATTATTTAAGTTTGCTACAATAACTATGAAAAATATCACCTACTACACAAATCACACATCAACACATTAAAAGGATTTAGGCTAATTATGTTTTAATAAATCATCTTTTTATATTTACTGATTTTTTTTTTCAATCATTTTTTTATCCTGTGTAATACTCAAGTTGCATTTGAAAACTCTTTCCTCAATATATTAGTGTATACCTAATATTGTTAATTTTAAACTAACGTAAAGTGAATAAATCATTTTAGGAGGACTTTCACTTAATGTACACAATCTACTTCATTAGAAACAGTTTTCCTTTACGAAAGACTGCTCCACAGCAGGTGCTAGTGTTGAACTAGTAAAATATATTTTATATATGGCTTGAGAAAGGTCACAACTCACAGTATGCACTTGGGATATTCTGTGATTTATCTAAGAACTTTGATTTTGTGTAACATAAAATTTTGATCAGGAAACTTTATTGATGCGACGCGACGTTAGAAATAAAGTACTTTTTACGGCAGTTCTTATACATATTCGTACGAGTGTGTAGGTAATACATCTCGCGGCAAGGATGAACGTGTACATGTCTCCGACTGCATAATACTATACCTATTCCTTCGTGAACTTGTTTTCATCTTTTTAGTTAGCTTTTATGCAGTCGGGTTTTTAATTTAAAAAAAAAGAAATTAACTTATGAATATATTTACTCATATATCGTGTGTATCTCGCAGTGTTTTTGTGTTTTTCTTATGGTCTTGTACCTACTCTTTAAAATTAGAACTAGCGATTTTTTAATTCTCTTAACTAAATTCTATAAAAAACTCAAAAGCTAAAATTCAAAGATAGAGAAAAATATTCTGTCAACATTTTAGAAATATGTTTTTTCTAAATCTTTTTATAAAGTTAAATATAGAATTTATCTTGGATATACTCTTCAAACCCATTAATTACCTATATTATTTTCAGTACATTATGGTATGGATTACGAAATCTGTATTTATTATAGTACAAATGCCCCATCATATTATACAAAGAAATTGAACTGTGCTAAAGCAGGCTGGAAGATTTCTCGAAAGGAAAGCGCCACGCGTAAGCCTAAGGCCTACCGCATATATACAACTTTTAATCGAACAACTGTTTAGTTGTATGTCAAAAGTATATGGAAATGTATGAAGGACCGCATACTATCAACTAGATAGTTGCTCGACAAAATAATCAAAAAACCACATCGACTGCTTTTTGACTAATCAGTTGAACAACTATCGACCGACAACTCAATATGTATTGCAATGTATTGGAGCACGCATACACTCGACTAAACAGTCGATGCGTGACGGTCATGCTGCCACGTTTGGCTCAGTTTGTAGTGACCCTAGTTGCTGTACAAGCGGTCGCGGGTTCGAGTCCCGCTAGGGGCATTTATTTGTGTGATGATAACGAATGTTTGTACTCCAGTCATGGGTGCTTATGTATATGTATTTAAAGTTATATATGTGTAGTGTATTAACTATGGAACCAGATGGCGACGAGTTTTATTGTCCCAACATATATTATAATTAGTAAAAATATATATTTCTAAATAATAATTATTATAAAAATATAAATATATTAATAAATATATTTTATAATAATTATTACTTATAAAAATAAATATTTATTATAAGCAAAGCATATGTGTACTTTTTTTTTATTTAGCATTGCCCTTGTATTCGATCATAATTGAGTTCTACAAAACAACCGCTTAAGAGACGAAACAAAAGAAAACTAAAATAAATATGTTACGACAGAGTTGATTGTATGCGCACCCTCGTCGACTAAACTGTTTGGTCGTCATGAAATCGACACAAGCACACAACTCGACTAAACAGTTTAGTCGATGTAACAGTTGTATATATGCGGTAGGCCTAAGGCCTACCGCATATATACAACTTTTAATCGAACAACTGTTTAGTTGTATATCAAAAGTATATAGAAATGTATGGAGGTCCGCATACTATCAACTAGATAGTTGCTCGACAAAATAATCAAAAAACCAAATCGACTGCTTTTTGACTAATCAGTCGAACAACTATCGGCCGACAACTCAATGTGTATTGCAATGTATTGGAGCACGCATACACTCGACTAAACAGTCGATGCGTGACGGTCGTGCTGCCACGTTTGGCTCAGTTTGTAGTGACCCTAGTTGCTGTACAAGCGGTCGCGGGTTCGAGTCCCGCTGGGGGCATTTATTTGTGTGATGATAACGAATGTTTGTACTCCAGTCATGGGTGCTTATGTATATGTATTTAAAGTTATATATGTGTAGTGTATTAACTATGGAACCAGATGGCGACGAGTTTTATTGTCCCAACATATATTATAATTAGTAAAAATATATTTTTCTAAATAATTATTATTATAAAAATATAAATATATTAATAAATATATTTTATAATAATTATTACTTATAAAAATAAATATTTATTATAAGCAAAGCATAAGTGTGTACTTTTTTTATTTAGCATTACCCTTGTATTGGAGCATAATTGAGTTCTACAAAACAATCGCTTAAGAGACGAAACAAAAGAAAATTATAATAAATCTATTATGACAGAGTTGATTGTATGCGCACCCTCGTCGACTAACATGTTTGGTCGTCATGAAATCGACACAAGCACACAACTCAACTAAACAGTTAAGTCGATGTAACAGTTGTATATATGCGGTAGGCCTAAGGCCCATTTACATTCAGTCTGAGGTTAAGCAATTTATTGTGATATCTCTTTTACACCTGGTTTTTTGCTCCCATTGTGTTCGCATCTTACCTGTGCAATGTATTGTACCTGGAAGTTAGACCAGCTGAAGAAAGAATTGAGGAGTCCTGACTGACTGATGGATCAACACACAGCCTAAATCGCTGGTCGTAGAAACGTGAAATTTGGAAGACGTATTCATTATACATTTTTTCAATTCACTTTTAAAGTCATTTAATAACATTTTTAAAGAAAAAACTTTTTATAAAAATTCTAAACTCAGCGACTGGGCAACTGTCGGTATATACCGAAGTAGAGATAAATTATATGAATTGTATAGGCATTGTGAGGCAGTGGAATCATGACCCAATGTTCCATAGTCGAGTAAGAGCGTATTCAAAGATTTTTAAAAATGTTTGCATTCAAGCTAAGTCTATATTTATTAGAAATAAAATTATAAATTCAGATAATAAAATTAAAACAACTTGGGATGTAATTACTCGTACGGCTGGAAGATCTAAGACCGATAGTCAACCTGTGAAGTTAACAATAGACAACGTAGTACTGAACTCAGACGAAGATGTTGCAAGTACTTTTGAGAATTATTTTTCTGAAATCCCAATAAAGGTCACATCTTCTTTAAAATCATCTTCACTAGACTCGATTAACATCTTACATAAACATACTCATCACTGTGATCACCAGTTTAAATTTTCGTATGTAGATGCACGAGATATTATTAAAGTATTCAAAACCATTAACCTTAAGAAAACTGGTGATTTGTGGGGCATGTCTGTTAAATTACTCAACTCAATAATAACTGACATTGCACCACATTTATCCCTTATTTTCAATAAATGTGTAGATCATGGAACTTTCCCTGATCTTATGAAATTCAGTAAGATAATACCTCTTTTTAAAAACGGAGATAAAAATGATCCTGGCAATTATAGACCGATTTCTATATTGCCATCTATGAGTAAAATTTTTGAAAAACTTATCCTAAACCAATTATTAATTCATTTTAATATTAATACCTAGTATCTTCCATAGTGAACAGTATGGTTTTACCAAAGGTAGGTCTACAGCCGATGCGGGAGTTGCTCTTCTTAAACATATTTATAACGCTTGGGAAAAATCACAAAATGCAATTGGTGTTTTTTGTGATTTATCTAAAGCCTTTGATTGCGTAGAACATGAAACCCTACTGCTTAAACTAAGTCATTACGGTATTCGTGGCATTGCTCTTGATCTCATTGCTTCATATCTTAGTGATAGGGTTCAGAAAGTCTCTGTAAATAACGTTAATTCTTCCGGATCCCCTCTGAAAATGGGTGTTCCGCAGGGATCTATTTTGGGTCCATTTTTGTTTCTAGTTTATATAAATGATCTTCCTTTCTATGCTACTGAATTGTGTGATATTGTACTGTTTGCGGATGATACCTCTTTAATTTTTAAAGTAGATAGAAATGTAACTGATTATGACAAAGTAAACAGTGCATTATCTCACATACTTAAGTGGTTTAATATTAACAACTTAGCATTAAACACCAAGAAAACTAAATGTATTCAATTTACCCTACCTAATGTAAGGAGACACAATTTTAGTTTGTTTTTAATAATGAGATTCTTAATACTGTAGATTCCACAGTATTCTTGGGCATAACGTTGGACTCGGGTCTTCAGTGGAGCGCCCATCTGTCATCTCTCGCGAGTAGACTGAGCTCCGCTGTGTTCGCGGTTAGGAAAGTAAGGCAGCTAACAGATGTTGATACTGCTAGACTTGTTTATTTCAGTTACTTTCACAGCATCTTGACTTACGGAATTTTGTTGTGGGGTAATGCAGCCGATATAAAATCTATATTTATTCTTCAAAAAAGGGCCATTCGGGCAATTTATAACATCGGAGCTCGGGATACCCTACGAGATTTGTTTAAGGAAATTGGTATACTTACGGTAGCATCGCAATATATATATTGTAATATTATGTTTGTCCGACAAAACATTCATTGTTATTTAAAACATAGTGATAGACACGAAATAAATACTAGAAATAAGGAAAAACTGGTATCGCCTAGCTATCGCCTTCAAAAAGTGAATAGATCGTTTATGGGGCAAGGTATACGCATGTATAATAGAGTTCCACAATCGATTTTGAGCTTGCCACATAAACAATTTAAAACTAAAATTAAAAATGTATTAGTGAATAAGGCTTATTATACAGTCACGGAATACTTCGGAGATATCAATGTGTGGAACTAATCTGGTTGGGTCTCACGTAGGATAAATATATAATAATTATTGTATTACAATATTGTACACAATTATTATTTTAAAAGAGCAACTGTTGAGTTTCTCGCCGGCTCTTCTCAGCAGAACTGCCTTCCGAGCCGGTGGTAGATTCCTCACGGACTGACTACACTGACATTTAATTTAAATTTAATTTCAATGTAAAATTGACGATTCATAAGTGCTTGTAAAAGTCTATTTGAATAAAGTATATTTTGATTTGATTTGATTTGATTATATAATTTAGGATAAAGGATTTTTCGAAATTCATCCCCGAAGTGGGTAAAATAGGGGATTAAAGATTGTATGAAACTCTGTCATTTTTAATATGAAATACACAGAAAGTGGTGTTTAGCTTTAAAATAAAAAAATATATATTTATTTGATTTTACGAAATTCATCCCTTAAATAGGTAAAAGGGGATAATAAATTTTATATGGGCAAAGAATTGTTTATGATCTGAATTACTTGAAACTTTGTATTAATGCTCTTCAATACAATTAAATAAATATGTGTTTTAGCATTTTTCGAAATTCGATCCCATGAGGGGGTAAAATGGAGGATGAATGTTTGTATGAAACTCTTTAATTAATAAATGTAAAAAGTACAAAAAATAAAAAAATAAAAATATTCCCCTGTAGACGATTAAAGAGTTTTAGGATCACTTTCTATAAAATGATATCCATAGCCTTAAATATAAAGATTGTGATTTCGCCAATTTTGGTTGTCTTATTGTTTGCGCCCACAATTTCTTCAGTTTTTGTCTCTTGGTAGCAAATGATATCCATTTTTTTTGCATCCTGGCACTGCACAATTTGTCAACTTAATTAATTAAATTTTAAATAAAATAAAAATATTCCGTCCACGCTGTCCACGCTGAGTTTTACAATATACTAGGGGCCATAGTGATCGCGACATCTGGCGCGAGAAAAAGTCAAAATTCTTCCCCATTGTCGAACCAGTTTATTTTATAGATATATGAAAGCTAAAATATATAAATACCTGCCATGTAGTATATGTAATATAATATGTGAAAGCAGGTATTTATATACCTGAGTGCTGATTTTCAACAATCAGTAAAAAAAACTCCTTACTTTACTACTTTTTTGTTTTATTAATTTTACACAAGCTTTAATAACAAATCTATACATATAACGCTATCTATTGATGTTTATTTGATCTAATTTTCCTTTGTTCCTGATGAAACAAAAACAGCCATTTTGTATTTTGTGTACAAACGAAGGGAGCAGCGAGTTTAATTATGAGTATCATTACATATTACGTCTCTTCTTGGGGCGCTCCCAAAAGAAGCTAGTGTAAGTATGTAGTAGCATTGATTATTGGGCAGTTTTAAGTACACTTTCCTTATAAAGTTAAGTATAATATGTGTAAGTAAAAATTCTAAAAATACTAGGTAATGGGTTCTATACGTCCGTTTCTTAGCAACATTGTAATACAAACAAAATATTAAAACTTTTTTCCGAGAATGGACGTGGACGCAGAATATAATATTTTAAATTTATATAAAACAAGACAGTTTGATAAATGCCTAAAATTGTGTGATTTGGTATTGCAAGACAAAAGTGACCGAATGATTGAATATATTCGTATGCGCGCAATGACTATTCAAGCTAAGATAGCTGGTAACGGGTATGAAGAAATGTGCTATTACCCGCAAGAAGACGATCTTAGTTCAACAGCAGTAGCTAAAACACCACGTCCCGGTACATCGTTTCAAAGAGTCACCAAAACATCACAAAATGTACAGGTAAGGGAATTGGAAAAACAACATTTGGCAATATTAATATCTATACATATACCTACACAATACTGATTGTGAGTTGAATCTGTATATTAAATATTTTTTGGAAAAAATCAATGAAATAGTCATTATTATCGATACAGAGGCCAGAGGATATAGGTCCTATAGTTTTTAGAATTGTTGTCTTTCTGTCTGTCTATCCATCCGTCCGTCCGTCCTTCCGTCCGTCCGTCTGTCTGGCCTCACGCAGGTACATTCGAGTAGACAAAAGTTAGTGCAATTATAAATATATGTTAATAAAGTAACATAATATTGTTAGTTACTACTTTTTCATATGCAATGAATTATTTTACTTAGTTTAAATAAATATAATTAAAACCTATAATATTGATAAATAAAGTCAATAAATAGGATTTGGAAATTAAATACATTTCATCATCAAAGACATTTTAAATGTCAAATTAAAGTCCTCTTCGAGGTTATTTTTCGTATATTGTAAGATATAAATAACAAAAGTTAAACACAGCAAAAAGTAAAAAAAATAAATATTATAACAAAAATAACAAAAAAGTAGTTTTTTACTGTCACACACAGTCAACTCAAGTCAGTTGTAGTCACACACATTACGCTACATGAGCTCTCGGACGCCGCGGGTGGGACACAGAAACGGGAGATCCGGTACCTTAATATTTCGTTCTACGTAGCGGCTCGCGCCAATAGAGAATAATATGCGTGTTTTTTTTTAATTTTTTATAGAATAGATAACATCGTTACATAACTGTAAAAAAATATTCAGCTCTAAAAAAGTAAAATGTAATATAAAAAAAGAAATAAAAATATTATACCGATACGGACACTTTAAAGGTCTTTAAACATTTTGCGTTAAAGTACGACTATCATACATAGAAAAACGACGACTTTAGTTTGTAGCGACAAAATCGCTAATCGCTATGTTATGATAATACCACAGTCTATAAAACAATACAGTCATCTAACGAAGCCGTCTAGACAGGGCAATCGTGCGGGGTGTGAGAGGTGAGACGCGGGTAGGCGAGCCCGAGCTGCATAAGTACATTTCTGCCGCCCGAATTAGTAAGCAGCTCGGGACACGACTTTAAGGGCGATCGCGCGTTTATTTTAATTTGTAAGCAATTAAAATGGTTCATACTACCTGTGCTATATTATATATTTTTTTGCTAAAATTATTTATTAGGATGAGGATTTTTTACATACATTTTTTACATACAATCTAGAAACCGAAAATATTTATCCGTTGCCCATTTATGATAGGTGATTTGGAAATCTATTAATTATATTATATCATATAAAGCTAACTTTGCTAAAAAATTGAAAATAATGATAAATTTATATATAACTAAATTCAATTTAACTTTTGCTAGATTTAATTTATTTTTATTATAACTTAACTTAATTTATTTCATTCTAATTATCTAGTTATTCATTAGATTAATTATAATGTCGCTTAGAAATATCCATTTAATCAAATCAAATAATGGTTAAATCAATTGTATATTATATTTTTTATTAAAGAAATAAAAGGCTTATTATTATTATTATATGAAATTTTGTAAAACTCTATTTGAATTTGCCTCCGCGAAATGCCTTTTTGTATTCTTTGCTATGAAGAACTTCGATAAATAACTAAATTATAATATTATATTTTAATTAAATTACAAAAAAAAACCTGTAACAACCCTGCGTAATGCGAAGTACGCTACGCGGTGTCGGCTTTTCTTCAAACATCAAAGGCGATAGCCCACTGTTATTTTTTAGTACACTGTGATAATACTTTGACGTCATATTCGGTCTGACCAATGGTGTGCGTTTCGACTACTTTGAATTTCCTACCTATATTTGCACTTTTTAATCATTATTTTCTTAATCAAAAAGAAATTACATTAAAAATATTGGTATAGGCTTATTTCAAAATCAATAAAGAAAAAGATTATAAAAGAAATATTTCATCTTTATTTAAATCACACGCACATTCCCTATTCAGGGCGGTCAACCTTTTGGCGAGGATTATACATGTACATTATTGATTGAACTATCATCTATCGGCGTTAGTACCTACTGCAATCATGCAATGGTCGTGGTGACAATACTCGCAGAAAAACCTAGGCATACATTAGGTAGCTTTATCAATATGATTAAATTGTATATAATACGTCCAAATATTATGTGTACATACTTATAAAGATTATATTGATATAGGAATTGTACTTAAACTTAATTTAATGAAGTGTAAAAATAAATACGATTATATAATAGATAATACAGTTTTTATTTTATTTTTTTTTGCAAAGAACATCTATTTTTAGGATGGTATACCTGTAACAGCTAGAATTAAATCTAGAGCCGGTACGAGTACAGCACGTGCTAGCACTGCACGATCAGCCTTACGTACCGCATCGCGAGCTTCCCGCGCTGCCACGGCTCTCGCTGGCGGCACTGCATTTGCTTTAGATGCACCAGTTACTTTGAGGTTCTTAAATAAAGACGATAAACTTTTTGCACCAGCTGCGAAAACTTTATTCGAATATATCTACTACTGTGAAGGCAACGTGCGAAAGGTTTGTTAAAATTCTTGTTATGATTAGTAAGTATAAATATGTATCGTTATAAAAAAAATGTTCTCAAAACCTACACCTTACCCTTGCTATTTTCACAGGCTATGGAGGTCGCTTTCCAAGCTCAAAAAGCAGATGATAACGTAGATTGGTGGTGGAATTTTTCTCTTGCACGTTGTTACGAGACTCTTGGCATGTTCAGAAATGTAGAAGAAAGTTTGCGACAAGCGCTCAAAATGAATAAACACATTTCTATATATTTAAGACTAATTGCAATGTACGTTAGCCTAAATCAGCCACTATCAGCTGTTGAAATTTGCAAACAAGGTCTTGTAGTGTTTCATGAATGTACTCCGTTGTTGTTAGAACAAGCTCGCATACACGAGCAATTAGGCAACTTTGCTGTCGCAGTAAACTATTATCGAATGGTTGCTACTAAAGACCCCACAAATATAGAAGCAATATCTAATATTGCGATGTATAATTTTTATAATGATCAACCAGAAATAGCTTTAAGATATTACAGGTAGGTTTCAATACGCTGCATTACAAAATAGTAGGCAGGCACTTATTATTCTTACGTTACATTATCTACTGGCTGACGGGAGCAGGTAGGAGTCCCATATTATTTCAGTCAGTATTTACCTCTGACCCACATACTACGCCAAAGTTTATATCATTTAGATTTTTATCGATTAAAAAGATATGTCCCATTATAAGTTGCTAAACCTAATGTTATTAAGCTTTATGTTTATAAGCTTATATAAAAAAGTTACATTAAAATTGGTCTAGCCATTGAAATTCCAAGGACTGTTATTTTGATTGTTCTATTTTCATCGATAACATAATACCTATATTTATGTTATTTTTTATACCTATTAATTTTATTTTATTGGATGCTTTTAAATACTTCTTATTTTTAGGAGGCTGTTAGCAATGAGTCCCCCTGGAGCTGAAATATACAATAATATGGGGCTTTGTTGTCTCTACTGTAACCAATGGGATCTTACGCTGCCGTGTTTTAGACAAGCTCTTTATTATTCCTCTAGTCCAGAAACTCGTTCTGACATCTGGTTTAACTTAGCACATGTTGCATTGGTAATGACTGACTTACCATTTTTTACACAATTATTTTAATCTGATTTTGTGTTTTTTTTTTGTTTGTAACTAAGCTGAAGAGTTGAAACTGGTAGTATTAAAATATTTTTTAAACAAATAACTTTTATAAATTTACAGTCGACAGGCGACATGACACTGGCTCGAAGGTGTCTTCTAGCGAGTGTAGCAATCTATGAACATGAACCCGCTCGCCGGGCGTTGCATGCAATGGATATGAGATTGCGTGCAAGAAATATAAAAATATAAATAATAAATTCAAATTAAGGCTCGTGTTATATAATAGTATGACAAGTATTTAATCGTCAGTTGTCATAATGATGATCATCAAAAAAAGCTATCTGTATAATGCGCAATTTTAATAAAGATTTGTAAAAAAGAGAGATACTTAACCCTCGCTCTCGTTTGTATTTTATTGTATTGTATTCAACCCTTTTTAACGTCCCACTGCTGGGCACGGGCCTTTCTTCAATATGAAGGCGACCAGGCCATAGTCCATTACGCTAGCCAAGTGCAAGTTGGCGGATTTCACATGTCTTTGGAAGACTTGCTAGGTTTTCTCAGACATGCAGATTGCAGGTTTCCTCACGGTGTTTTCCTTCACCGTAAGAGAGGAACAAAACATTCGAAATGACTAGAAAGGTTTTGAATTTTCGAATACTAGAATGTTCTTTATTTATGCATATAAAGAGACCGGCAGTGTGTCGAGAGATCAGTTGAATTTTGAAGTTATAGTGAAGATGTATCTAGTGGTGAAAATTAGTGTTCAGTGACTGAGTTTAACCAGACCTGTGTATATACTGCGTGTGTTAGTGAATCTCCATAAATAACTCTTGTTAACCAAGAGCAATAAAACATCGATAGTGCAAAAGGCGTGCTTTAATTTCCGATCCCTGAACTCATAGAACGTAACAATGTCAGAGGTGCGAGACCCGGGACACGGTAATATTATATACAGTATTCCATTTTCATACAAACGATCGAAAATCGAGTTATACCTACGCGCCTTGCGTTCGGTATACACTCGGTAGACAACCGTAAAGGGCTGCCAGATCGTATAATTGGATATGAAAATTGTATAAGATGGTTATGTTATGTAACTTTTATAATTGGATACAAAAATAAACATTTTATTTCTCCCGTAACTTCGCTAATGTTAAACAAAAGAGTATCGAGGCATCGTATGTTTTAAAAATAAAATCTATTAATTAAATAAAAAATAAAAATTAAAGTATTTTTAATTAAACTGTTTTTCCGAATGCGGATTTTTTATACTATTAAATTTAACAATAAAGTTTTTCGTACGTCTCAGTCGAGGCGCAAATATGTTTCAATCTCAAATTTATAAGGGTCACATACACCCTTATAAATTTGAGATTTTTTCATTAAATTTACTAATAATATTTTTTAAATAAAAAATAAAATATTTGCAATCACAAAACTAGAAAGAAACTCAAGATGAAATTAAAATACTGTAGACGGCCAGCCCTCTCGCGTCGTTGTGTACCGTGCAGCTGTACTGGCGCGTAGGTAATTATTTCAAGGACAGGTCCGAGTTACAATACTGTATAATATATCATTACCGTGCCCGGGATTTGAACGGTGGGCGGTGTACCATGCGGTTGCTCCTGGTACTTCTCTGATAGCAGAGTGGACTGTGGAGCAACCCCATCGTTGTTGTGGTCTGCTTTGGCAGACCTGTCGTCGGGGCGTCGTAGTTGAGTGCGTAAGCGATTCTGCGATGACTGCCTCATTAAGACGGGGGAGGTTTTGTTGGGTTTTAGTGGGTAGTAATGGCTTTTCTAGCCGGTGAGTCCCACATAACCACCTGTATGTTTACAGGTGGTATGCGTAAATGCATTTCCCAACATAAAAAAAGCCTTAGTCATAAAAGCGTATGAAACCAGTTTTTTTTCGACACAATACCGTTACAGTTCAGCCACCTCCTACAAAAGATTTACCAATGATATATGTACATATTATAGACCTTCCTCGTGTATCGCTTATTTTATTAGTAAAAACTGTATCAAAATTTGTTGTGTGGTTTAGAAATGTGGAGAAACTGACGCAGGCAAACAGCGACTTTGTTTCATACTAGGTGTGTATAGACATAGACGAAGGCAGTGGCGTAACTAGCCTTTTTGGGCCTCAAAAATGGAAGTGGTCGCCTTTGCCAATTATGAAAACGAATGTGGTCTGCCGAGCGTTAAACGAGGAGTCGGCTAGTTGGCAGTAGGCACCTGAAAGCTTGAAAGCTGGGTTTTATTATAAATTACCGAACCACCCTCGCTTCGCACGGGGTCGTCCCTAGGTACATTTTAATGGTAAGAATATATATATTCTCCATTCAATCTTCCACCACCCTGACGCACAGACAGACAGCAGAGTTACTTTCGCATTTAATATTAGTATGGATATATAAAGCTGGCTTTTTTTGTGGTGCTGGTCTATCATCATAGGCTTGGGCTGAAAGTTGATAAGTCAGTCAGTGAGTCGCAAAATTGCCTTCACTACATATTATAAAACAAAGCCCTCCGCCGCGTCTGTTTGTCTGTTCGCGATGAACTCAAAAACTACTGCACCGATTTTTATGCTGTTTTCACCAATGGATAGAGTGAATCTCAAGGAAGGTTAAGTTCTTGTATACATTGGTTAAAATATAACGATATTTGTTGGAGGTGTCGGAAAAAAATAAGTCGTCTGGGAGCTTTCAACGAAACGCTGCCTTTGAGATACCCTTTGAGATATAACAAAATAATGTATGATGGAATTGTGTATCTTATATAGGTCTACAGAAAAGTCTGCAATGGCATATGTCTATCTCTTAAGGATAACATACTATATCCATTTTAATACTTAAAAAAATTGACAATTATTATAATGTGGTAATGTGAAAGCTATTTACACAAATACGGTTTTAATCCTTAACATCTTCTATACCAGCGGTCGGCAACCTTTCAGCAGGCAGGGGTCAAAAGGTGGCAATATCTAGTAAAGGTGGGCCGCACTTGTGATATTAAAAACGAAAAACCGTTTTATTTGTGTTTTATTTAAAGAAATGAGCGAAAAATAACAAAAAAATATAAACATATACCACAAAATAAAAAACTACAAACTTCAGTGTGACAATTGAGGCTGTATTTGAGCGGCTATTTGTTGTATCTTATCTTTCATGTTAGTAGTTACAATTCCTAAAATGGCTTTTAAATGCTCATCTGTGAGACGAGAAGCATGTTTATTTTTTCGGTAATTAAGAATTGAAAAAGTTTGTGCGCATAAATAAGTAAAGTTCGCGTAAAGAGTACTTATAAAAGTTTTATTTATAAAACAGTCAGGGACCGCACGGAGGCAGCTCGTGGGCCGCTTGCGGCCCGCGGGCCACGGGTTGCCGACCGCTGTTCTATACTAATATTATAAATGCGAAAGTAACTCTGTCTGTCTGTATATTTGGTATGGAGATAGTTTGAGACCCTGGGAAGGACATAGGATAGTTTTTATCCCGGAAATCATCCCTTAAGGGGGTGAAAAGGGCGATGAAAGTTTGTATGGGGAATCATTTCTCATGTATATTATATATTCCTATGCGAGCGAAGCGAGCGTGAGTCCCTAGTTAATGTATACCTAATAAAAATAGTAATTGCGAATGTACTTTAGGAGATCGACATATACTATTGTGGACTTGTCTGTAGACCTTTTTAGACCTACAATTTTCTAGTACATTATTTTGATGTATCTCCTATGGTTTAGCCAGCGTTAGTCATATAAATTTCTAAGGACGACTCGATAGAACCAGTTTTCTGTGGGAATGAAAAAATTGCCTGTAGTAAAAGGTATCCTAAATGTTGACCCGAGTAATAAGTTATCACTACACAAAATTTAGTTAAAACCGGTTCAGTACTTTTGGCGTGAAACGCGCAAATTGATTTGACTAAGTTGGTTTTATTATAGGTATAGATAATAGAATAGGCATTGCGAGTGTACCTTAAGAGATAGACATAATACTATTGGAGATTTTTCTATGGGCCTTTTCGAGACCTACAATTTTTTAGTACATTATGTCTCAAGGTTTAGCCAGCTGAAGGTTTCTAAGGAGGACTCGATGAAACCAGTTATTGTGATTTTTCGTAGGAAAGAAAGATTTTCCTGAAGTAAAAGGTATCCTAAATGTTGACCCGAGTAATAAGTTATCACTTCACCAAATTTCGTTGAAATCGGTGCAGATTTCGCTAAGTTACTGCTTTATTACCTATAGTTTAGATATGTACATAATATAGTAACAAGTTAATTAAGGATAATATATAAGAATAAAGCAACTAGAATTAGGTATATAATGCATGCTATTGTGTAAATACTGTTAATATTATCTTATATATATAAACTTAATCTCTGTATATGTGAAGTGTGTTCTTTAAGAGAAATAAATGTCTTTAACCTGAATTTGATATAAGAGAGAGAGAGAAAGAGAGGGACAGAGAGATTTCATAAAAAATAAAATTACACCCAGTACATGGATTGGAAATTAAAAGCTTTATGAAAATCCTCCTAATCAAGAAAATCTTACTCTCTGTAATTGTCAATACAATATGTAGAATATTATATCCCTTGACAAAAATAGTCGCAATCTTATTACTTCAGGTAATTTACTTAGTATTAAATTATTCAATTCAAGTAGGTCATCACTTACAGACAATATAAACCTTTCGGGTCATAGCACTTTCGTTTAATGAAGTGTCTCTGAAGCTTATATAAATTATAGCCTCTTAATGGTAATTTTTCAGTAAGTCTAAACATTTTTTGCTGATTATCTTGATTTTTTTTGTCTAAGCATAGTATTAATGTTACATATTCTTATCTGTTATTCAATCACTAATAAATATAATTATATAACGTAAAATAACGTAATTTAAGTGCATTACTCCTGCATAGAATTCATTCTCATATTATTTTTAATGTGAAAGTAACTTTGTCTGTCTATTATCTACCTTTTCACCCTTAAACCGCTGAAAAGATTTTTTTGGTTGGCAAGGAGTACGCACAAAATATATTGCTAATGGCTAACCTTCTTTTTTTAAAATTAATGTTGGGAAATGCGTTTACGCATATCACCTGTAGACATACAGGTGGTTATGTAAGACTAGTCTAGTCGGTGAGTCCCACATAACTGGGTAGTACTGACTACCCACTAAAACCTAACAAAACCTACCCCGTTTTAATGGGGCGTCACAGGATCGCTTACGCACTCAACTACGACACCCCGACGGCAGGTTTGCCGAAGCAGACCACAACAACCATGGGGTTGCTCCACAGTCCACTCTGCTATCAGAGAAGTACCAGTAGCAACCTGCATTGTACACCGCCCACCGGAGTGGGCAACCTCCCACCGCCCACCTGCCACCGAAATGGGTCACCTCCCTGTGCGTTTCGTAACTTCGCGACCGGCTGAACTGCCGGACGCTAATGAGCCACCCCACCACGAATTCATGGCTAACCTAACCTAACCTACCACGCAGGAGGACGCTGGAATTTAAATGCAGTACAAATATTTTTCAATAGAAGTTCGCCTTAATTGAACACAGTTTCACGATATATATTTTAAGTTTACATTATAAAAGCTAGGAGCATAATAGAACAATCGCTAGAATGTATCTAATTAGGTAGTTATTAAAGTTATTTTTATTAAAAAGTCAAGGTGATGGTATCTGGTAAAGTTTCTATTCTAATTGTTATAAAAAAAATGGATGTATCCCGTTTTTTCAAAAAATATTAACGCTCAATAAAATGTCCAATGGTTTAGAGACACTGAAACATGCTATAAGAAACGAAATAAAATAGACGAAAAAAGGCAGGACTTACAGTTACAGAAGCTAAACTTGAGATAAACACAATGTTTTTAAGAATTTTAATATTTTTCTTGTCTATTAGTAACTTGTTTGCTACTGAACTATGGAAAAAACCAGGTTGCCACGTAAGAGGTAAGTAACTAAAACACTGCTGTCGGCTGCAAGAAACATTAATATTACTCTAACCTTACTGTAGTAAATTAAATTTTATTAAGGTAAAAGTACATAGAGTTAATGGACTATTTATTAACTCAGATATTGTCGATAACATAAAATGAAAAATAATCTGAAATAAAAAATTCATGCGATACAGCCTGGTGACAGACGGACAGACAGACAGACAGATGGACGGACAGCGAAGTCTTAGTAATAGGGTTCCGTTTTACCCTTTGGGTACGGAACCCTAATAATATGAAATTTTAACAACTACAAGGCAAGATTTTAAGACAAACTTATGAAAAATTAGTATTTTAGATCCTTTGTATTTTTCTAAGTTTCAGAATAACGGCAGTAAATAGTAAAACGCTATTTAGGAGTCTAGAGTATTTAGTAAATGTATACCTATTATTGCTGACGTCGATTTTAAACCTCACACTTTATTTTCATCAAACTGCGGTCAACACACAGATGGCAGTGTCGACTGAAAACACCATGTGCTACAATACAGTCTTTATTGATGTAATCTTAATCTCTTTACTTTTATATAGGTTACAAGAAAAACATAACAATACCGGATTGTCTTAAATTTGAGATAACTACAAATGCTTGCCGTGGATACTGTGAATCGTGGTCTCTACCTAGTATAATGTTGGGATTCAAGCGGCATCCCGTGACCTCTTTGGGACAGTGTTGTAACATCATGGAGTCTGAAGACGTACGTCTTTTTAATTTTTTTTATAATAGAAATATATTTTTATAAGAAACAACCTACTGTAGCTGTAACAGAATTGCATGTTTTCTGTTTATATATTTTAAAGTAAACTAAAAAAGTTGGAATACAATCACAATCTTTAAGGCTTTTATGGTAGTGTCCGTATTTCTTTTTAGATTAAAGCTTATCTTTTAGAAAAAAAAAAAAAATGGTATTTAATTATGTTATTGACTATGTTATATTATAAATTATAATTGAATTTGTTTTTTCAGATTCCAGTAAAAGTTTTATGCTTGGACGGAGAAAGAAATTTAATATTTAAGTCTGCTGTATCTTGTGCATGTTATCATTGTCAAAAAGAGTGAATATAGCTATGACTTACTTGTGATCGCCATTGGATATATGTACTTATAATAAATAGAATCATTATTTTTTGTTGTTATGACTACTGGGTGCATAAGTTTTAAATAAATATAGTTTGTTAAACAGAATGTAACTTGCAATTTATCATAGGTATAACTATTATATGATAAAACTACAAATAAAACATATCGCGCGAGCAAGTATTTTTCCTTCTGTTTCCATTTTTTTATTACCTTGCACTTACTTTCATAAAACACTTTATAATATATTGTTATAGGTAACGTGACCTAAACTGTTAAACATGCTCTAAGTAACGTTTATCAGTGAAATTTTCAACATCTATGTAACAATGAATCTACCTAGGTACAGGTACTTACATGTTAACTAAGACTATAGACTTTAGAAATTAGATGTGATTTGATATTCAAAATACATATTCCCAATGCTAAATAGCTGAAGGCATTTTGATAAATTTTATTCTTATTAACGCGACTGTAATTATAAAAAATACAAGCGACTCACCCTCGCTTCGCTCGGGTTCGTCCCTATGTTAATTCCCCATACAAACTTTCATCCGCATTTTCACCCCCTTAAGGTCTATGTCCTTCTCAGGGTCTCAAACTCTTTTCTTACCAAATTTCATCTAAATCGGTTCAGTAGATCCAGAGATTACCCCCTTCGACTTCACAAATTTTACCTCTTTATAATATGTATTAGTATAGATTGATTTTTTAGGGTTCCATACCTCAAAAGGTAAAAAAAGGAACCCTTATAAGATGACTTTCCTGTCCGTCTATCCGTCTGTGTCCGTGTGTCACCACTGATTTTCTCAGGAACGGGTGGACCTAGCAAATTGAAATATATACCAGATACTGAGGTCTATAGTCCCTATTAGGTGTATAAAAATCAAGGTTCTGAGAAAACACGATAAAAAGATATGGGCAAATTTGGATTTTCGCAAAAACTACCAAAATTTGTCTTAATTTTCAACTCTTTTTATTTTTCGGAATTTTCTCTTTACTTGTGCTGTAAGACCTTGCTTTTGACCGAAATTAACAATTCTAGGTCAACCGGAAGTACCCTATAGGTTTTGGGTAGAAAATCTATATGGTAGTTCCCGTTCACCTAGAATCACGAAATTTGAATTTGAATATTTTAATAAATCCCACAGAGTACTCTGCTACATAGGTATATATATTATCCTATATCCTGGAAATCGAAAAGCTCCCGATAGTAACGAATTGTTTTTCAGTTTTTTGAAAATCCTTTGCTAAACGGAAACTACATCGATTTTTATGTTTTTATGTTTGCATGTTTGTCCTTCTTCTCTCACGTCATAGCAGAGTGGAGATAGTTCGAGGACTGGAGAGTGACATAAGCTTTACACTTTTTACCGCGGGAGATTACCTATATCATTTCCACGGGAAAATACGTTATAATACAACCCAAAAAATATTTATGATCAGAATTACTTGAAACTTGGCATTAATGCTCTTTAATACAATTAAACCAATATGGGTTTTAGCATTTTTCGAAATTCATCCCATAAGAGGGTAAAATAGGGGATGAAACTTTGTATGAAACCTACCTTTTTAGAGTTTTTATTTGTAGTTTTAGCGCGAGCGAAGCCGCGGGTTCTACTAGTTGATGTATAAAATGCTCAGCTCCAACCAAATATGTCCTTCAAAAGTGGAATCAAAATTTGAAATTATGTCAAGCTAAAGAATAAAACCTATAAATCAACCAAAAGTTATGATTGTCTAAACACAAATTCGATTAACTTACGTACACAACGTGATACATATTCTTTAAAAAAAATCACCCTTAATTTGTATTCCGAAAAAAATCGATAGCCTTAATAAAAAGCATTAGAAAAGAGTTAAGTAGAATAAAAGCTACATTGAACATAATCGTTGTTATGAAGATGAAAACAAGTTGAAGAAGGAATATTATATTTTAGGCAGTCGGAGATATACATATTACATAATATGTACATCTCGCGGCAAGAATGAAACGTGTATGTCTCCGACTGCATAATACTATTTTCCTTCGTCAACTTTATTTTTATAATTAATTTTTATTTTTACAATTAATTTTTAACAATACTTTTGGCGCTTTTTTCAAATTTACGCACTTGCTATCGTAGCACTACCCTAATTAGACAATTCTCGACGGACACGTTGTGATACACAGAGAATGTTCTCCTTACCTCTACTCTCCATAGTTTAAGGTGATAGAATCTCGAAGATCATTCGCTTATATGTGTCTCAATCTCGAAAACTGATACTGACACTTACATCTCAGTATTTTTATTTTTAGGATGGCTTCTGGGGAAAAGATTCGAACGGAAAAGATTTCATGAAAGAAGGGCGCTACACGTATGATCTATTTACATTCACTCTGAGGTTAAGCAATTTATCATGATATCTTCATTCCCTAACCCTAAGTGGGTAAAATAGGGGATTAAAGATTGTATGAAACTCCGTCATTCTTAATGTGAAATACACAGAAAGTGGTGTTAGCTTTGAGATAAAAAAAAAGAAATATATTTATTTGATATTTTTCCGAAATTCATCCTTCAAAGGGGTAAAGGGGGGTAATCACATTAAGAATGACAGAGTTTCATACATTGTTTAATCCCCTATTTTACCCACTTAGGAGATGAATTTCGAAAAACTTCTTTTTTATTGAATGCCTATATCATATAAGGAATACGTTCTTAAATTTTACGTTTCTACGACCAGCGGTTTATATTGTGTGTTGATCCATCAGTCAGTTTCGCCACAGATGCACCTCTCCTTCTCAATTTTTCCTTCAGCTGGTCTAATTTCCAGGTACATTACATTGCACAGGTAAGATGCGAACACAGCAGAAGGAAAAAATCAGGTACAAAAGAGATATCATAATAAATTGCTTAACCTCAGACTGAATGTAAATAGGTGATACGTGTGGCGCTCTCCTTACGAGAAATCTTCCACATTAAAAAAATCACAACTAAATTATTAAGAAAAGGTTTTTTATTTTATAAAAATATAAAATAAGTGTGGGCATACACTTTGGCTTGGTTATTTTGCTGATACTTAAATAACACATCAAATAATAATACTTTAATATTATAATGTGACAATTTTTATTTGTATACTTATTTATTTTTATTTATATTATAAGAAAAATGTCACTTCTGGTAACATGATTACGTTACTGTCATTTATTTGTTGTTTTAAAATCTTTAATCTGTGGTTCATTTTATATGGTTGATGAATACGAGTGATATGTGAAATTAGTTAAACGATAAAAAAATTGATTTACGAGTAAACGAATTGCATTAGAATCTTAAGAAACTGTTAAATAGATTTACACGTTTTAGTCTTATAATTAGTGAAATTAATATTGAATAGCGCCTTAGCGTCATGGCTCATTGATTGTAAGTGGGAGACATTACAAAGCTCATTATTCTATTCTACCTATTTATTATTTGTTTTCGCTTACCGTAAAAGTATGTTTTGTTGTTTTAAAATATAATATTTAACACCTCGAGGACCGCGAGCACACCGGTGTGCTAGATAACAATTGAATTCTCGGAAATTCGCACGGATTTCTTAGAATTTGTCCGGGAGGGATTAATTTAATCATTTATAAAGCAATAGAAAACCTACGTTATATATACGGGTTACAAAAGAGAAAGGTGCATCATTCTTCGTAATATAATGGAACAGTAACCTACATAATAATTAAGATTGGTTTCGTACAGCATGAATATTTTGGATTATAGTAATAAAAAATAAAATATCTAAATGTATGATTAAATCACTTTCGCTCGACTTAGTTTTGGTTAAAAATTTGTTACAATCGTGTTAATTCAAAACAGATTATTATCTGCATTTGTTAAGCTTGCCTTCTATATATAATAATAATTGATAAAGTGACTTGAATAAACAAATAGATATTATCAATAAAAATTATATTATTTTTTACTATAATATGTAAACATATAGTAGATTAAAAAATCATCACTTAATATATTAATCAAATTATTTATGTAATAATGATTATTATCTGTTAAGAGAATAATATAAGGTAGTTATGAATAATTTATTTTAATCTGACATAATATACTCATTACTCATAAACATTAAAAAAAAAATATGAATTGTCTTTAAGAATGTGAATACGAAATGAATATAAGGTAAATTACCAATATATGCTTGTTTCAGGTTTGGTTTCATTCACTTAGGCCTAAAGGTAAGAAGGTCTTCAATTCGTACATTCATTATTTAGTCAAAAATACATATTGTTTTATTTTTATTTTACTGCACTGTTGAACTTAAAGTTTTATCAATTTATAAGATGGCTGAAGTGGATCCTGAAACATTGTTGGAGTGGTTGCTGACAGGTCAAGGAGATGAGCGGGATATGCAGCTCATTGCTCTTGAGCAACTGTGCATGCTGTTGCTCATGTCAGACAATGTGGACAGATGCTTTGAAAGGTATCCTGTTTTTGATGTTAAATAAATTTTATTTTACAATATATTTTTTATTATGCTTTTAATACTTATTGATAGTCAAGTTAGCCTTACTTATTATCCTGTTGAGGATCGCAGGCACACTGGTGTGCCAGTTAACAATTAATTTCTTAGAAATTATCCAGGAGGTGTTTGTTTCTTAACTATTTTTCTCATAGTTATATTTCAAAAGGGTTAAATTGACTTTTACATTGGTAATGCTTAATGTGCAATTAACTACACAAAACTACACTGTATTTTTCTGTAATGTAATAAAATAAAAAAAATCTGTATGTGTGAAATCAATGCAGATTTTTTAAGCTAAAATTTTTATTGTGATGCATTTATATTTCAGTTGTCCACCAAGGACTTTTTTACCAGCCTTGTGTAAAATATTTCTCGATGAATGTGCTCCAGACAATGTGTTAGAAGTTACAGCTAGAGCTATAACATATTACTTAGATGTCTCAGGTATGTATTGATTTAGAAATCAGTTTTTTCAATTTCATTTTTCCATGAATATATAAAAGTTTATACTAATACTTTATTTTATTCATTCTCTTAACTTTTGTTCCTTATTTCAGCTGAATGTACTAGAAGAATTGTAGCAATTGAGGGGGCTGTAAAAGCAATTTGTAGTAGATTGCTGACAGTTGATCCTAATAATAGAACCAGTAAAGATTTAGCTGAACAATGCATAAAAGTAAGTATAGGCAACCTGCTTTGGATACACATTCCAAGAATGAAAAGTTGATAATACTTAACAGGTTAATATTGGTTATGTTGTTTGTATGGTCTTAAAGAATGTTTGTTTGACATGTAATATTAAGTTGTCCATATAGTATATTATGTAAAATTGTCTAGAGCACAGAAATTTGACAGGTGTGGATTACAAAACACATCTTCTGAGATTGTAATGTAATGCTATATAGTATGTATGTCTATACCTTGACCAAAATTATTTAATTAGACGGAGCATTAGTAAAGGTTGGGCTTGGTATGGTATGGTATAAATGGGCTAGTTTCCGCAACTCGACGTCTTTGCGCCTATTTTGCGTGAAAGGTTGGGCTTAGTTTTTATTTAGTTACACAGCTTTTATATAAATTTCCCTTAGAAATCTTATATTATTCCTTTGTTATTATTATTTTTGAAAAGACATCTTGATGCATGCTTGCAGATTGTTATAATCTAAACATGACCCTCATTTTAATGGATGGAATAAAAAGTCAGTTCCTTAAGATCTACCTCATTAATTGAAATGAAACTCATTTTACTTTATGCTATCTCATACATCTTCTATCTATATGTTTGTGTTGAATTCAAATATTACTGTTCTTTAAAAATGCACCATCAAAATTTGCCCAATGGCAAGGTTCTCAATAATATTCAATGTAACACACTTATTTGGGAAGCCAATTGAAGCAGTTTAAATCCTGGGTCTCGCACCTCTGATATTTTTATGTGCAAATAATTTTCAACATGATTATCACTTGTCCAACGATGAAGGAAAACATTGTGAAGAAAGCCGGCAAGAACCTAGAAAGTTTTTGTAAGACTGTGAAAACTAGGGTCTGATCCCCTTGTATTGAAGGGAGGCTTGTACCCACACTGGAATGTTAGAAAGGGATGAATACTACTTCAAAAGAAAAATATGGATACCACTTTTATTATTATGTATTCCTCTGTTTGTTTGTTACACATTTTTTAAATGTGTGGTCAAAAAATGTTAAAATTTTGCTATCTAGATTAGTATAAAGACTATGATGGACATGGATGTGAATTATGAATAAATATATTAATAGCATGCCAGATGATAATTTTTAATTGCTCTCGTTATAAAGATTATAGGATTTATGATTTCCATTACAGTAGAAAAATGTTATTTTTCTATGGTTATTTTAGTTGTAATATTACTCATATATTAGAAGGCACATTTTGTATTTTGAGTGTCGGTACAAAATTTTTATTTTTGTATACTTTAGGTGCTAGAACTTGTATGCACTCGTGAAGCTGGGGCTGTATGGGAAGGAGGTGGCCTGCCTTCAGTATTACACTTCATCACACACCATGGAACATCAGTTCATAAAGACACACTTCACTCTGCCATGGCTGTTGTTTCTAGGTAAGGATATCAACACCACTTTTTTTTCAAAACATGTCACATTTTAAATGTCAATTGTAGGCAAGGGCCTCCCTTACTTCATAAAAACTAGTTAATTCGTATGGCAAATTTATTTAAGATTTCCTTACTAATATTGAAGAACCTTTAATGTATAATTCATATGTGAATAGTATGTACTCAATGTACATTTATAAAGAGTGAAATTCTATTTGATTTTTGCATAAAAAAATAACTTTTTTTAAAATAAGAATTGAAATACCAAAGCACTATGAAAATTAAAGTAACTACTAGTACTCGATTATTGCACATTTCTATGTATAATCAATTGGATTAGAGACTTAGTAACACATATTGATCTAAGTTATACATATTTTGTTATTATAGGGTATGTGGTAAGATGGAGCCAGGGGACGCTCGTGTAGGCGACGCGGTGTCGTCGCTGTCGGCGCTGCTGCGGCATAGCGACGCACGTGTGGCTGATGCCGCGCTGCGCTGCTTCGCTTCGCTTGCGGATCGTTTCGCTCGAGCACACGCTGACCCCGCTCCACTTGCTGAACACGGTACAATCATTTTTGTAAAATTAAGCTATTTTTGATCGATTTAATTTTTAATAACTTCTATATATGCCTTGTTGGTTGAGTTACTAGTATGAATTGTAGTATACAGAGGGTCTGGGTTCTAGATCGAGATCGGGCCAAAAATAGTGATTAGATTTTTCTTATAAGAAATTTGCAGTAGAAGCCTGAACTTGGGAAAGTTGGCCATGTTACATCTCCTGTGTTTGATGCCCTATATTTCATGTGCAATTGAGTACCTAGTCTATATAAGACTATCACACATTGTCATCATTGTCATGTAATAGTTTGAATTGAATATTTAAATGATTATCTTTATGTGTTGGGTTTTGGCAGGTTTGATTGAAGAGCTGGTTCGACGACTAGGGGCAACAGAGAGTTCTGACGACAAATGTCTTATGCCGTCAGTATCCACCACTGTTAGCCTACTATCAACTCTCTGCAGAGGCTCCGCGCAAATTACACACGTTAGTATTTACTACGCAACATATTTTTTCTATAATTTTATACTAAAATATTAATAATACTCGACAAGATACTACTTATTAATAGATGATTCTATTGGTATTTTGAATTTTTAATACCAGTTATAATGACCGTTTTTTTCATTTAGTCAGTTTTTATACATTTTGTTGCATACATTTGTATAAAGTAAATAATATATGATTCCTAATGAAGGCATGTCGATGTAGGGATCTCCAACTCCAATCTCCAAGTAAAATAATATAGATGGAGTGTCTCTTATAACCAAACTAAGCACGAAGTGTTTATAAATTATACATAATCTTACGATGCATTTTTTATAAATAGTTATATAAATATTTATAATAGTAATAATACCTCTAATATTTCATTCCTAATGAATAAGTTTTGTAATTTCAGAAATACAAAAATTAATTAACATAATCATAATAATTTTCATTATTATATTTTAAGAAAGCACATCTTATGCTTATTATTATGTATATTAATACGATAGTTTACTTTTTCAATAAATAAAAACATCTGTTAACGTTTTCTCGTAATGAAAAAAAAAAAAAAATATGGTATATTATGTTATAAAATACACAAAAAAAAAGGTATTACAATTATTATTTTTATTAATCTATAAATATAATAAAAGTGTAACTGAACCCTGTCTGAACATGAAAGATATTTGAGAAACTATTACTATTTTTGTATGTTTGTCTGTGCGTTTGTGCGCGCTAATCTTAGAAACGGCTTGACTGATTTGGGTGCGGTGTCCATTAATGTTTTGTGGTAAGCTTCACTTAACATTTAGCATTTGTTTTATTTTAATCCGTTCATAAATAAAAAGAAATTGTCAATTTAAAGAATCACCTAGGGACGAACTCAAGCGAGGTGAGGGCGAGTCGCTAGTTTATAAATGATTAATGATTGAAATGGATTTATTGTATGACAATATAAAGAAATCGGGAATAGTAGCATAAACAGTAAAATGACGCTACTATTATGACATTATGATTGTTAAATATGAGGTAGGGATATTTACTTGTGTTAATACTATAATGTACAAATAAATGGGTAGGACCTGGTGCGCCTGGATCTATGCTCGGCCATCGAGGCGGCGGTGCAGGCGGATGAGCGCTGGTGCCTGGAGTGCATGCGCCTCGTCGACCTGCTGCTGGTGCTCCTGTGCGAGGGGCGGCACGCTATACAGACGTGAGCCTTTTTTTATATTAACATGTACCGATAAAAATCGGGACCAGGGCCCTAATCAGGTATATTCGATGTCGGTTCCAGCTGATACAAATCAAAGCACACCAACTTCGAAAATATCTGATCAGATCACTATAGTAAATGAAAACTACCAATCAGTAATTTTTTACGTTTTAATGTTTTTTTAAGTCCTTTTTTTTTGAGTTTTTATTTTTTCATTTTTAGTGTAGACATAGTAGTAGCAAAGTAAAAAAAAAAGTATTTTAATAAAATATTCGCTTAAGCCGTTTAAGTTAATTTGATGCCAATTTTTATATGAAAACTGACAAACTAAAATTCGCTTTTATTTGTAAGACTAAAAAATTAGGCTCTAAAATCTAATTCTAACCTATTGGGCTTATCAAATCAAACAAAATAAGCTCAAACTCAAAGTATCTTCTATTAGCCGTTGAAGAGTTCCACCTATCCACCTTCTGGCTGTACCATCAGATGTGGTTGATGATACCGAAACGTTCAATTATTAACAGACACAGAAACACTTGCAAAGTTCAAGTAAATAGGACATTTAAAAGTAGGTTAAATTTTCATTACCTATTTTTCTACTTTTAGGGGTGGCATTTGGTTTTAAATTTAAATGGGAGTATACACTATAAACTGGAAGTATACACTTTTAAACAAAATAAAAATTGTCCAAATCGGTTAATAAATAACAGAGTTCAGAGGTAATAAACATAAAAAAAAATACAGCCCAATTAAGAAACTCCTTTTTGCAGTCGGTTGAAAAAGGAGGACTAACCAACAAATTACCTGTTTAGTTTTAATATATTTTAAAGGTAGGATTTGTGACATTTACAGTATAAATGTTATTATAAACCGACGATAAAGAGTAGGTATTCTATTGTGGGGTGTACGTTTCTTGTATACATACGCAAACTATACGCCAAATGTAATTTTTTAATTCTCATTCTAATTAACATGTTTTATGTTCATATAAATTCTTAAAAAAATATTTATGAGCTATAATAATTAATTATTGTTTCTGTATAAACACTATTTAACGTACAGTGGAGCAAATCGCAACGGAGCATCCAGCTCCGGCGGCGCGAGCGGCGAGAGCTCGAGCTCTGCGTGCACGCCGCCCACGCGCGACAAGTCACACCGCCAACTCATCGACTGCATCCGCGGCAAGGACACGGACGCGCTCGTGGCGGCCGTCACCGCCGGCACCGTCGACGTCAACTTCACCGACGACGTCGGACAGACACTGCTCAATTGGGCCGCTGCGTTCGGGACACGCGAAATGGTCGAGTTTTTGTGTGAAAAAGGTGAGGATAAGAAATTGTGCTATTGTTAAGCGGCAAAGATCGATTGAAATTAACTATGTGATGCGAAAGCTAGTGAAGTAATGAAAATCGTGTTTTGAAAGTAGAGGTCGAATTTAGATTTTGCTAAATTGCCTGAAGGTTAAAAATATCATAGTTCTTCTATTAAATATCTTGATAAATAAATGTAATGTATGTAGTATTATATAGCTTGTACAAAATAACTCGCATACATATATTATTCCTTTTTTTTAAGTATTTGTTTTTAAGTATTTGTTATATTTAAAACTAATTTAGATTGATAGCTTTAAAATGATAATTTTATTTACAAACAGGAGCAGACGTAAATCGTGGTCAACGAAGTTCCTCCCTTCACTATGCCGCGTGTTTCGGCAGGCCGGCTATTGCTAAGGTGCTTCTTCGGTACGGCGCTAACGCTGATCTTCGGGATGAAGATGGCAAGACCCCATTAGACAAAGCTAGGGAAAGACATGATCAAGGTACTAATATTATACATTTTATGTGAGCATATAATTACATTAATAATTAATTCTTCAGAATTCATTAGGTAATGGTAGGTAATTTTATGCAACATATATGTGTAGTAAAATTTGGTGGTTGGTGGTTGGTTTATTAAGAAAGATGAAGAAAGTTTAGAAGAAAAAAAAAACGTAATTTCTACTGATAATATTTCAATAAAGAAGATATTGGATTGAATATTAGAAGTAGTTATTTTTTTTAGTGTAGTTAATAGATTTCACAAAATAAAGCGTTGTTTTATTTATAAAATTGTGTACTTGTAGTGAATCTTGTAAAACAGATATATAATATCCAGTAAAATACCAAGTGTCCAAATGCAATCCTTTTTCTATTAATTCATACTGTTTTTAAATTTCAAAATAACTATAAATATATAATACCGTTTATTTTTTTAGGTCACAGAGAAGTGGCGGCAATATTACAATGTCCTGGGGAGTGGTTAGTAGTGAGTAATCAAGATTCTCCTGCGTCATCCAACGATGAAGATTTTCCCGAAACGGGTGACAAGGAAATGGCTGCTGTATATTTAGAGTGAGCATATTTTTCTATTATTTCAACAAATTTAAAATTTAAAAACGAATAATGTATCTCAAATAGATATTCGTTGCTCCATAATATTTTATTTAGAACTATTTCCATCTTGTGTTCCCCTAGATGCCATATTCTGATGGCCTGATCAGAAAAAGTAAAATTGGGCCTAGTGCGCGTCTGATTCGTACACCGAGGTTCTCGTCATGAGACATTACATTTACTGTTTTAGCATACGATATCAACAAAAAAGCAGCTAAGAAACATCTATGTATCTCAATTTTAGAGACACAAGCTCCACTTAGGATTCAATTTTTTCACCCCTCAGTTGCACGTATGGAGGACCACCACCACCACTATTTTAATTTTTTGTAATTTTATTGCAGAATTCTCTATCGGTTCACGTGAGACGTTATTAAATTTTAGTCACATAAATACGTAATACATATGTGGTCGTGCCATACAGACAGACAGACAAAAAGACATGACGAATTTAAATAAATTTTATTTTTTTGCTTTGGGTTATAGAACCCTAAGTAAATAATATTATTATATGATATGGTGTCGTTGATCAGATGGATATGATGAAATTATAAAGGTTCCTCCTTTGGCTTTAAGCTACAGACCCTAAAAATAAAATGGTTAATTTGTGATGTCGCCCGTCAGACGGTTGGTGCCGGTGTTCTGCGCGCGCTACGTGGGCGCGGGCGGCGCGGGCGTGCGGCGCGCGTGCCTGTCGCTGGTGCGCAAGATGGTGCACTACGCGCCCGCGCCGCTGCTGCGCGCGCTGTCCGCGCCGCGCGCCGCCGCGCTGCTCACGCGCCTCGTCGCGCAGGTGCTCGACACGCAGGTACCTACGTCTAAACCCCTTTAGTGAACACTACGTATTATAATGTACTGACTCGGGTATTTCGTTGAGTGTGCCTAACAGTAGCCAAGTATTAGCCCAGGTCAGGTCCGTGCTCATCCATCTGTATATTAAATTTCATCCAAATTTGTCCAACCAATTGAGCGTAAAGAAATAACAAACATAAACACATAAAAATTACAATGGGCATTTAGACACTATAAATGTAACTATAGGGCAGCCTTTTTAACATGCCATTGTTGAGCCTTAAGGTGAAAAAGCTGTAACCTACCACGATAACTGATTGATGTAGTTTATGGAACTTACGCGTTTTTAACAGCTGCTGAAACTTAATGCTAGAGATATGCAAGTTTCATCCCATTATTTTCGTTTACTGTATTATCACGTGCTAATTATGTTGAAGATAAGATTTACACATGAACATCTCAGATATGCAAGACCCGGGACTTGAACACTCTTTGCTTTGCTCTGCTCTATATCCAAAGAAAACCTTCTCCGATTGGGAGAATTCTCTTATTTTTTTAACTGCCTTACGTATTTATTGATAATAACCATCTATATGTATACATAAGTAGAAAACAACACATGATTTGTAAATGATCGTTTTTATTTAGAAATCAAAGGAAATAATATGATAATGACGTTTTCGTATCGTAATACATTGTAATAAGATATACAAAGAGTTATGTAAAGCACGATGGTAGGATGTTATTGAGGTGAGGCTTTGTGCGGCCAGGGCGAGTGCTGGGGCCGGCGGCCGCCGCCGCGCCACCTGCGCAGCCGCTATATCCGTCCGCCCGCGGTAATGTTCCGATGGTGTGATCGATCCCGATGTAGGGCACATGACTATTACTAGTTTATTTGTCATAATCTATTGTGGTTTTAATTTTTAAATTACTTACCTGTCCTATGGAAGAAAGAAATGTATTTTTTTTGTAATAACGCGTACTGTATTATTAGTATTTAGTCATGTACCCTATTATCTTTTGTTATCCCTGACGCGGCTTCTAATCACTGGACGCGCAACTAGATCAGATACGAAAATTAATTATTTAAATCGTCATAGAAAGTTTACAATATTAAAGCCAAAAACATTGATAGAATGTAAGAAAGATCATAAAATACTAACTGGCCCTGCAGACGTTGTTATTCTCTTTCTGGAATATAAAATGTGTAATTAATTTGATCACAGCATCCTCTAGCCTGGCCACGTTTAGTTATTTCCTTTTTTGGCACTGAAGAGTCTAGCATATATTGTGAATTTTAGTCATATAGTCCATAAACAGAATTATAGCATGACTACAGTGCCACTTAGTACATACCTAGATAGTATTATGTTTAGCTATAAATAATTGTTTAACTAAACAAATATATTTTGTTGTTATGACATTAATTAGTCAAGTTCAATCATTCAGTGATTTTGTAGATCACCAACATACAAGGATTATATTATATAGATATTTTATAAAGTAATTTATTGATGTTTTCATATAAAAAATATTATTATTTTTATTATTACTGTTACAAAGCAATTAATCATTAAACTTGATTATCTCCTTTTTTTTTAATAACCAAGGCCTCATATTTCAAAAAATATGTCAGTAGTTGCATAGTATCCACATTAGAGCCGTTTATGTTGATTTATTGTAAAAATAACTCCAAGTTACTTTAACAGTGTCATGGTGAGAATTATTTAATTAGTCTTTAGTATTTTAACATTACTGTATATAATAAATGGTTTGTTCAGATGACACCACCTTTAAATTTGATCCTTACTCAATTGATTCATATTATATGTATAGCTATAGTAATGGGATTTTCATTTGAGCAAACTATTCCTGCAGTTTCAGATAATCTTATGTTTGCTACTAATTAAAAATATGCCATACTCCTTTAATATGACTAATAAAATAATTTCAGATAACGGCACCGTGATGTTGCTATTATTGTTCACATTAAAATAATTAATTACAGCATAGTTTATACAAAAAAGTCACACCATCGAACTTTACCCGCATTAAACTGCCCGTCCTATTTGTGTTTTTTTGCTCTAGATATAGCATTTGTGTTTTTGTTGTATCAAGTGTAAAGTTTGCGTCTGTTCCTTTGTGATGCTTAAAACGTTGACCATTGAACAACGATACTAATGTTTAGGTGACTAAATTTTGTAATATTATTTTATATTAATGATGACACTTTCTATTACTGCCTAGACTATATTATAAAACTTGCTTGCATTTGATTAATTTACAACATGTTTAACGCAGGACGATGACGATGGTCACTTGACCGTGATAGGCATCGCCGAGGAGCTGATGGTGAAAGCCGCTGATATTTACTTAGAGCAGTTCGCTCGGCTCGGAGTGTTCAGCAAGGTGGAGGCGCTGGCCGCCGCGCCCGCCGCGCAGCTCTCTGCAGACGGGGAAACGGTTATAGCTGCTGGTCAGTTTTTTCATGATATTTTTGAGGTCGCTTGTTCGATAAGTTTTTTATCGAACTTTAAGCGCAAAAATAAAAAAATATAATGTAAAACCTACCACCAAATATTAAAGTTGTTAAACATATTTAATTGCTAGATACGAGTTAAACTCAAATTTAAATTTTGGTGTTTCAATTAAAGGTTTTTCAAATCGTTGTTGTTTGTTGTCAAGATATATTGTTTTATTTATTATAAGATTAAGGAGAAGAAGAAAATATTTTAACTTATTTATTTTCCATATTGAATACTATAAATGTGATAGTGTATTAGTTCTATTGTTTCTTTTTCGTTTATATAATTTTAGAGCAATAAATTTGTCTGAATAAGAAATTCTTAGAAGCTATTTTCCATCAGTGAAAAATACCACATCGCATATAACAAAAATCTATTTGTTCTTTATATCCAGCATGTGTTTTATTATCTACTTGTTGTTTCTTATAGACATTTATGCATCCGTCCAAAATTGAAAGATATTATGTATCTGTTTATATTGGCACAATTTCCAATATTGAAAGGTAATCTAGCTATATATTATACTAGCGACTTACCCTCGCTTCGCTAGAGGGCGTCCGTAAAAGTAGCTGAAGTTACTCGTTATAATTTAAGCTACCTGCCAGTGAAGTCCCGTCAAAATCAGTCCAGCCGTTTCGAAGATTAGCCGGAACATACAGACACAAAAATTTTAATAATTGTGTTTTTCTTATAAGTACCGTATACATTTATTAAAAAGCTGTTAAATTTTGACATTATAAAACACTTCAATAGAAATATTCACAATACATATATCGTGACAGGTCCGGGCGAAGACGCAACGAGCCTGTCCAGCGGCTGCGCGTACTGCTGGGGCGAGTGGTCGCTGTGCCGCGGCCGCGACGCGCTGTACGTGTGGAGCGACGCCGCCGCGCTCGAGCTCAGCACCGGCTCCAACGGCTGGTTCCGCTTCCTGCTCGACGGCAAGCTCGCCACCATGTACTCGAGCGGCTCGCCTGAACACCAGACTGATAATACAGGTAATGAATAAGATATTTTATTTGTTTTGCCATTAGTAATAGGAAATTGACAGAAGCTATCAAACAGTCCAATATTTAATTCTGGTAGGTTAAAAGATTTCGATAGGTTCTTAACATAAGCCGTTACAAACCGTTTTTACAGATGTGGTTTTGAGATGTAGTGTATTGCACAGAATAATCGCACGTATAGGTGCAAATGCGTAAACAAGCATTCTAAAATGTATGCACACTAAATTAAACAACGAAAAAAAGGTTGTTTGACTTTATGAAAAATTGTTTAGATATTTATACTATTGGTAGAAAATTGGTAAATACTAATTAGAAAAAAGGAAATATAAATGACACTATTATGAAAAAAAGATTGTTTTTATCGTTATCATTGTCGTAATTGCAGAAAACCGAGGTGAATTTATTGACAAACTCCAAAGAGCGAGAGGATCCGTAAAAAATTGTGTACCCCAAAGCATATTATCTAAACCGGGCCCAACCAAATTGGTACTTGGCAACTGGGTTTTGTCGTGCAAAAAGTGAGTACATTGACTGTTATGTGCAAATAGTTTTATTTTTAAATATAATATTATATATATTATATTACTTTTCAGAGAAAAAGAACTTCATATTCATAATACCGACGGGCAGCAGCAGACTACAATACTAAGAGAAGATTTACCAGGTTTTATTTTCGAATCGAATAGAGGCACTAAACATTCATTTACTGCTGAAACATTTTTAGGTATGTATAAAAAATACACATTTAAGTAGTTAATGAAACATATACATGAGTTAAAATAATTATCTTTTCGTAAAATAATTTACCCAGGTCCAGAATTAGCCAGTGGTTGGGCTGATCGTAGAACAACAGCGCCTAATAATGGAAATGTTACGTCAACTCGCAGTCGACTTTCGGCTAAGACTGAAGCACAAAAGGCACAGGTTGGTCATCATTTTGATATCATAATAAACTCCAATATACAAGATTGTTCTTACTTCAGAAGCTTCAAATAAAGTAACTATGTTCCCACATAATAACTTGAAGCCTTTCTTAAAATTATTTGAATTGGAGAAACTGAAGTATGACGATTTTTTTTTGAATTGAACTTAGCAACTTTTTCTGAAAAATAGATCATACATTATTGTTCTGTTTGTGTTTACATTTTAGTTTTACGTTTTATATTTTAGGAGTTTTATGTGAGTTTAGGTTAATAAATCTGCCAGCTTACTAAAATGTGTACTTTGGTCTATATTTTCACCAAAAATGCACTACATATACAATCTCGAAAGAGTACTTCAATTCTTTAGTTACTATACTATTAAATGAAGATTTAAGATCGGTATTATAAATAAGTGCATAACCGGCACAGGTGGGTGAACGCGCACGCGCCCTGTACACGCGCCACCTGGCGTCGGCCGCGGGCCAGCAGCCGCGCGCGCCCGTGGCGCGGCTGCGCGCGCTGCTCGCGCGCCTGCAGCGCCTCGCCGTGCAGCCCACTGGTAACATGCTGGCCGAATTACTCATATAAAATACTTGTCGTCTTCAAAGAGTAGATTAAAAGGATAAAATAAACTGTCAGAATTAAATATGAATTCAAGCAGTAATGACGATGTGTCAGTAGAATTACTAGGCGTTGATTATAATCTACTGAAAAAACAATATTTTGTTATGGATTTGGTGAATTTAATTTTATAACCGTTTTTTTTTAAATAATTTAATAATTGGTTATAAAAATATTACACATTATAGATATGTTTTTTAACTATAAAAATATGAAAATTAATAAATTTCTATTTTTCCCATGAAAAATGATACTGGTGAAACATCAGGAAATTGGGATTAATAGTATAAACAAAAATCACGCTACCTAGACTTTTTGGGAGGACACTGTTTATATAATTCTTTAGTTGGAGTACCTATAATAATTTTTGAGACGCTATGTTTACTGCTAAGTTTTTGAACGAGAAAGCATAGTTTTATTTAAAAGGCAATTAAAGCAAATGTAGCAAGTGTTTTCATTGTTCAGAAGTTTTCCTAACAATAATAATATTGTGCTTATATAGCACGAGTCTTTTAGTTCCGTAGCTCCATTTGCATAGTTGGGCATGGTTTCCTATTTGAAATATCATTCAAATCCGTTAAGTCGTTCCAGAGCGAAGAAGTTTACAAACACACTTTTAAACTTTTGTATTTATTATTTTAGCAAGATTTTAGTTTAATGTATATCTTTCCTATGTTAGGAGATTGGCGTCAAGAATTGAGGGAGTCACTAGATCAGTTAACGGAATTATTATGTGGAGAGGAATTATTGTCAGCCTACGAACTTCAGTCTTCGGGCCTTGCGCCAGCTCTACTGCAAGTGTTGTCGCCGCAGCCGAATGGTAAGATTTAACGTGGAATAAAAATGTGGTTTAACAAGTATTAGCTTTGTTTATAAATTATTTTTTTATTTATCATAGCTGTTCATAAGTTATTTTAATTGTCATAACTGTTGGTAAATATCAGATCATTAAAAAGTTAGTCTAATGTGTTGCTTATGAAACATATTATGTACATGTTACACATGTACATATGTTTCATAAGCATCACATTAGAACACAGTGCCAAGTTCTAAGATTTTATTTATTTATTTATTTATTTTATCTTTATTTATCTTTATTGCCAAAAAAAGATACAGCTTACAATATATGTTATATCTAAAGGTACACACACTAGGCAAAGCCGTATCGTGAGTACCACAAGTCGTTTAACAAAAGAAATATTGTTGCTCGGTAAACATTGCTAGCCAAAGTTATATATGAAAAAGAAAGAATCTTAACTATAGAAATTATAAAAATAAAAATAAAAATATCGCTTGTACACTACTAATATTTTACTTAAAAAATAAAAATGTTGCAATATAATAATAAAATAAAGACAAAAGCTTAATTAATATTAACATACATATCTACACAGTTGCACTATTTAGACAATTGATAAATTACGATACCCATTACGATATATTATAAATAAGGTTTTCTGTAGCATCATATGTTAAAGTAGCGAGCCAAGACATCACTTTTATTTTAGCTTTCTTAACTGAGCAATGTTTAATATTACAAAAGCCGACAACTCTGTTATATATTAACGTGTCAATATATGGACCAAAACGTTTTGCAATGCATGACCTTACATTCGGTAAAGGAATCTTAAAAACTCGACGGGCTAGTAAATTTTTGTATTCCGGGGATAAAATAACGGTTTTATGAACTTTGAGTGTCACATTTAAAATAAACAGTTGGCGCACACTTAATACTTTACTGTCCTTGTAAATTAGAGACGTAGGATACGTAAACGGTTTTTTGAGCATTGTCTTCAGCACAGATCTTTGGGCTCTTTCTAACTGTATCATATGAGATTTTGCAGCACCACCCCAAACCATCAATCCATAGGTTATGATGGATTGGCACAACGCAAAATATACAGATCGTAATAGGTCTGCTGATGATGTGTTACGAAGTAATCTCATGACGTGAATGATCTTGCGTACTCGGTTTGATAATGATTTTATATGTTCTTTAAAAGTCATATGTTGATCGATAAGAATTCCTAGGTATTTTACTGTATCTACTTTATTTAGTGTATCACAATTACATTGATCTTGGTAACTGAGATTACATGTGTGTAGTTTTAGCTGTAATAATGTATTTGGGGCCGATGCAATGGTTTTATGAAAACACATATAATTACTTTTCTTTGTGTTTAAAGTAAGAAGATATAAGTCATAATATAATTAACTGCCTCGGTGGCGTAGTGGCTAGCATGTACGGCTGCACATCCTGAGGTCCTGGGTTCGAGTCCCGGGTCGGGCCAAGTTTAGTTATTGAGTCTTTCTGTATAGTAAGCCTCAGTAACAGCCCGGAGTTGGGAAGTTGGCGGTGTTTCACCCCCGTGCCTCGGAGAGCACGTAAAGCCGTCGGTCCTGCGCCTTAACTCTCACCGGTCGTGTCGAGTAGTCGTCCCACCGGAGTATGAGAGTGACAGGAATAGAGAGTGCTCTTGTGTCTACGCGTACACTTGTGCACTATAATATCTCCTGCGCAGTTGGCTAGTCTCAATGAGATTGGCCGCCGTGGCCGGAATCGGTCAGGAGAACATTATTATTATTATAATACATTGTATGACTAAAATAATTACGATTAAGAAGAAAGATATGATTTACTAAATAACTGAAAAATAATAACCTATTCTTTAAATTGAAGGTTTTCCAGAGGTTCTAGGGTTCAATTAAGTTTTATCTCTAGAAAATCAAATAAGGAAATAGATAATTAATTAAGGTATTTGGTAATAAATATCATAATAAAAAAAGACGTGATTTTTCCCCATGTGTTTAGACGCACCGGGCCAACTGGCGGAGCGAGAGCGCATCATCCGCACGTGGGCGCGGCCGGAGGAGGCGGAGGGGGAGGGCGAGGGCGAGGGCGGCGCGGGCGCGGCGCTGGCGGCGCGGCTGGTGGGCGTGCTGGAGAGCGTGGAGCGCCTGCCCGTGCTGACGCCGGCGCCCGACGCGCCCGCGCACCAGCCCGCCTCGCTGCATCACCTCACCAAGCGGATTAGGTATCTTAATATATCTACTGTACGCTGTCCACCCGCGGCTTTGCTCGCATAGAATCGTCTGCTTGTTGTGGAAATTTGCGAAAAATCCGAAAAAATAATTTTATTATAATTGTCAAATATTCATGTAAGGCGAACAAAATATTATGGAAACCTCTTAGTTTAGGGCTTCTTAATATATTGCGTTTATGTAGTTCGGCTTTCGTGTATTTAGAGCATTAGATTGCACGCGGCACTCACTCTCGAACAGTCCTCGTAGTCTGTCCATGAGAATAACTATTATCTTTGGTCTAGTTCGGCAAATTTAATTGTTTGCTCTCATGCTTTAATAGTCATCGCGAAGGAGATAAAAAATATCATATATTTTACTTCCTACACTTGTGCACTATAATATTTTCCATGCAGCTAGCCAGTCTGAATAAGATTGGTTGCCGGTCGGTAAAATATTTTAGGAAGACATTATTATTATTTATTACGACTAAATTTAATGTAACGTTTTGTTTTTCCAAAATAATAATAATTAAAATATTTCGTAACATGCAGACTTCGCGTTGAGCGTGCAAACGACGATATATCGGAGGAATCCGTCGCCAACAATAACGCGGGACGAAACCTAAAAGTCGAAGCTTTAACGACAGTACGTCAGCTTGAGAGATTCCTGGCGAAGTCTGTTGCTCGCCAGTGGTATGACATGGAGCGATCTACCTTCCATTTTGTACAGAAGATAAAGGCTGAAGCACCACTGAATTTTACATATGATGTAAGTATAAGAAAGACACAAAACTAATCTCTGGAACTACTAAACCGATTCTAAAAAATCTTTACTAATAGAAAGCTATACTGTCCCTGACGCATATAGCCTATATTTTATTTTGATTTAAAAAGTTTTCAGTTTTAAATTTTAATATTTGCAAATAAAGTCAGAGTAAAATGCGCTAAATAGCCGCTTTACCTGCTGCGCTGGCCAAATTGTTGCCTGTATATAATAATAATGAGTGAGTCGTTTTACTAAACAGAATTTACATAAATAGAATGCTGGGTGCATTACACATAAAGGATTTATGTAATAGTAATTAATAGTTGTAGTTTTTACACATAGTGTTAGTTCCAATTTACTAAAACATTGATCTTCTTTTTCAGCATGATTTTGACGAAAATGGTGTTTTATATTTTATCGGAAGCAATGGTGGGACCTGTGAATGGGTAAATCCTGGGGCACATGGACTTGTCAGCGTATGGTCTTCAGACGGTCGTCAGTTGCCATATGGTCGTGCAGAGGATGCTCTCTCCAGGTCACCAGAGCCTCTAAATGTTCACACCAATGACGACAGACGAGCCTTTATAGCTGTGGATTTAGGAGTACACATTATACCATCTGCGTATACACTAAGACATGCTAGAGGATATGGACGATCTGCTCTCAGAAATTGGTTGTTCCAAGTTAGTAACCCTTGGCGTTTTTTGTTTGCTACTCAAATTACTATTTTAAAGTTTCTTACATTAATACAAAGCTCGGCGTTTAATTTGTGTGATGATATCAATAGGTGAAAGTATAGAAAAGATTGATTATCAGAACTTTAGCATGAAACTGTACAATGTACATGATTTTATTAATATGTTGTTTTTTTTTTAATTTATAAATTAATGCTAACTGAAAACGCGCTCTATTAAAACGTAGGTACCTTTGCAAAAATGTTTTAAAATATTACTTTTAATGATGTATATAGTATAGTGACCACTACAATAGCTGACATCTTATGGAAACTACTTTGTTTAATTAATTTAAATAAAGTCTTATTCCCTGGAGTACGAGTAAAACGCGCTTTTTACTTTTTAATTGTCGGACTATTATAAATGTGAAAGTTTGTATATTATGAGTAATATGTGTGGAATTCAAAAAAAAACCTGGAGGAATACAAGTTATTATTAGACATCTCAGAACGCACTCAGACGACGCGACGGAGCGAAGCGTGGGTCAGTCGCTAGTAAGTAAATTATTAAGGTCTTATTTCATTTAACAATGACACCCATCAGATGTCAATGGACGGAGTGAGCTGGAACACGCTGGTGGCGCACAGCGACGAGCAGGCGCTGCAGGAGCCGGGCAGCACGGCCACGTGGCGCGTGCGCTGCGACGCGCCCTACCGCTACCTGCGCGTGCAGCAGAACGGGAAGAACGCCAGCGGCCAGAGCTGCTACCTCTCGCTCTCTGGCCTCGAGATATACGGCAAGGTTGGTGTTGCTTAGCGATCAATCTATTAACTTTCTCCAGTGGATCCATATGATGGATGTGATGAGGATTTTAACGCGTTTTGAATAATGTAATATCAAAAATAGTATATTTTAATGCGAGTCACAATTAGTAAGTGTACTTAGATATTGAAAATGGTTTCATCATTATGGTTTCATAAAACACATTTTCACATAAGATAAACACTTTAAATATAATTATTAGATTTTTTCGTGTATTTCTAGAACTTGCTAGGCTCTCTCATATATAGGTTTCTTTAGGATATTTTTCTTCAAAGTGAAACAAGTGGTAATCACGTTAGAAATGATTCACACATGTAAATATCAGAGGTGCGAGTTGATTTCCCAAGCGAGCGCGTTACCCCTTTTTTATATGGTATATCGCCCACCGAAGTGTCTCTTGGCTTTACACCCGGCTAGGTTGCCGGACGTTAATGAACCCCCACTAACACGAAAAGGTGAACACACATCGGGGGCTGGGCTACCACTTCCTTTTATGGCTCAACGGATTTAAATAACATATGTTTTTTCTTTTATTGTGCGATCAGAGTCGCATGCAAAAAATTTATATTAATAAAATTGAATTGTGTCCAAGGTGGTAAGCGTTGTAGAAACGCCCCCGCGGCAAGTGGGCGGCGCGAGCGCTACAGCGAGCACGGGGTCGGGCGGCGCGCGCGCGCGGCGCTGGTCGCGCGGCGCGCGCGGCCTCAGCGCCGGCGCGCGCGTGCTGCGCGGCCCCGACTGGAAGTGGCGCGACCAGGACGGGCCGCACCCCGCCATGGGCACCGTCACCTCCGATTTGCATAACGGATGGGTCGATGTTAGGTAGGACTTGTTTTTTTAAAGTGATTTTTTGTTGTATACTGTAGAGATTTGTTTATGAAGTTATAGAAAATACAAATATATTTAGTTTTACTTAGTTTTTATACATACTATATGATTACTTAGGCTAAAGATCAAGTTCAGCTATTTAATCTAATAATATAATAAGAAATAAGGAGCGATTTTTTTGTTTATTAATTAAATGTAAGTTCCTGCAAAACTGTGAGCTGAAGTTTAATTTTTTCATTTATAAATCAATAGATTGTACCTTATGCTGAGATCTATAAAGTGTGCTTATCCTTAGCTCAGACTTTAGTTTGGAGTTAAGACAAAGTCAGTATTTTTAAAACAATTTCTAGGTCCGCGCTAAGGCTGAGCTTAGCAAAGCCTAAGTTAACAAAAACGATGACTTAGCAAAAACTTAGGATTTTAACATAACAAAAATAATGGTCAAAGATTTACTTTACCATCATAACTTACATGACTCTTTAAGTATTCGTATTATCAAAGTGACTCAACACAGTGCTACCAGATTAAAGAGGACTGCGTTTAAAATGGAAAGCATGAGATTGGAATTTAAATGAGCGCTAAATATGTTGATAAAAAGCAGAAGATAAAAATAATTGGACTATAATTTAACTTCTTAAAAAGGTATTATTACTTAAAGGAGGGAAATCAAACTATGATCTGGTAACATTGGATTCTACAATGTCAATCGAGTATACAAACAAAACTATCAGGGGCGTGTTGTTGTTTCTTAGTTGTTTCGTTACGTTGAGTTTCAGCTCAGCATAATCTCAGCGCGGTAAGTCTATAAATTCCAAATCAAAGATTATGCTGAGCGTAAGCTTAACTAAGTTTTTCGTAATTAAAGTTTGAGCAAAGTCTAACTAAGTTCGCTTTATAGATATCAGCCTTAGTTTATCGAAATTAATTTATACCAGGTGGGACCATGGTGGACGTAATTCATACCGTATGGGCGCCGAGGGTAAATTCGATTTGAAGGTGGTTAGCGGCGGTGCGGGCGGGGGCGGGGGCGCCGGCGCGGGCGGCGCGGGGGAGGGGGCGCGCTCTTCTCGTAAGAGTCACTCCACACCAAGTCTACCTGATGCCACGGCCGATCAAAAGGTATTATAATTAATAAGTGCTTCTGAAAATGAACAGTAAACTGAACATAACAACATTTGAACAAACAGACAGACAAAAATTGTAAAAAATGTTGTTTTAGTATATGTACCGTGTATACATCCATATGCATTTAATAAAAAGCGGTTATTTTAATATTACAAACAGACACTCCAATTTTATTTATCTGTATAGATGTATAGATATAGTATAAATTAAAAACTCAACAAGACAAGCTGCTTGCTAATTTTATATAAAGGTGCGCAAAATAAGTAAAAAATGCAAGATAGAAAAGGAGAAAATTATTAACTTACTTATATTCATATAGGTATCAGTCGCGTCAACAGAACAGGCGTCGTCAGCTGACAATATATCGGAAGAAGTAGGCGGCAACATGGCGCGGCCGCGCGGTCACGCTACTGACTTATCCGCCATTAACACATCTACACATCATATCAATACTGGTAATATTGGTAATACTTTATTATCTTAAAGTAGATGTTATTTGAAATACGTAAAAGTTCCCTTTAATGTACATATTTATGTTCAAACAAATAACATTTTTATTAAATTTTATTTTTAGATTTGGCTACAATAGTAGAATCGCTTACATTGGGCGCAGAAGGTAACAACTGTATGACAGATTTGGGCAACACATCATTTACTAATATGGAAATGGGGCCTACGAGCATAACGGATATAACAAAACCGTATCCTGCCAAAGAACCTTTACCGGACTCCACCTCCCAAGAGGTAAGTTCTTCATGAAAAGCTAAATCACTGACCATGAGAATAAGATAGATGGTGCTCTTAAAAACTTGAAGGATCAAGCTGTGTTTTCCTATTAAAAAATAAATTATAGCCAAACAAAATAGAAAGGGAAAAAATACAAAATTTTGATTTTTTTTTACAAATACAAAAGAGCATAATTACTTTAATTATTTAGCTTCTTTCTATTTCTTTGGATATACTACGGATATTGTGTCAGAAATGACAGACATTTTCAGATTCCAATCATATACTATCATCTATCTAATTCTTTTAATCTGAGTGCCAAATAATGTATGTAAGGCCTGATGTGTTTTTGATAAGTGTGTTAATATATTATTTTAAATAATAACCTCTCTCAACTAACAAAAATAAATAATAATAGTGACATATTCACTAACCGGATATGCTAGTTACGTTTGTGTTATTGTCCGGCGTCACCACCGCACCCGTGACGTGTGACGTGTGACGTGTGCGTGACGGGTGCGACGGTGACGCCGGCATGTGTCGTGTGCGCAAGGAGCGGGCCCGCTGCTGCGCGGGCGACGCGATGCGCAACAGCGCCAACGCGCTGCTGTCCAGCGAGCTGCTCGCGCTGCCCGCGCTGCCCGCCTCGCTGCTGCACACGCTGCGCAATAACGCAAACAGGCTGCATATACAGGTACATACAGCACACGCGTATAACCATCGCGTTCGACTCCTACCACTATACCACGATCAATTGTCCTGTGTCAATATCTATTTTATTTATCATATTTGAGGTTATATAAATTGTGTTGAATGTTTCGAATTTCCTAATTTGTTGGACACTTACTGTATTCTTTTTCACTAACAACCTTATTCAAACTATTATGAATATGTTTTAAAAAAATAACCAAATCCGCTCAGCCGTTATGCTAGCTATGCTAGTTAAGTATGCGCTTACCAACAAACAGCATTTAATTTCTTACCATATAGATTAAAATGCGATGGTCATAACGTTGCTGTATTGTTGCTCGAAGCATATAACGTTACGATATCTAAAATAATAAGTAATAGGTTTATTATTGACTAATTATTATTATTACTAAATAAACACATGACTTTAATAAATTCACAAATGTAATCGTAACGTTATGTACTAAAATAAAATCTATACTAATATTATAAAGAGGTAAAGTTTGTGAGTTTGTGAGGTTGATAAAATTTGGTAAGAAGATAGTTTGAGACCCTGGGAAGGACATAGGATACTTTTAATCTCAGAAATCATCCCTTAAGGGGTTGAAAATGGGGATTAAAATTTGTATGGGAAATCAACCTAGGGACGAACCCGAGCGAAGCGAGGGTGAATCGCTAGTTTAATAAATAAAGATAATTATAGAATAAAAGCTGTAAACTTATTATTGGTTAACTGATTTGTTGCTATAACAGCATCATTTGTTGTGTACTAAAATTGAAATAATTACGCTATAAAATTCTATTTTTATATTATACATTTTACAATATATCGTTATTACAAAATTTAAATTCCTTATATTATTTTTGTTATAGTGCGAGGAGAACGAAGGCGGTGAGGGTCAGTTCGGCGAGCACAAGAAGGACGCTCAAGCTTCAGGAGGTGCAATGAGTGCCAGCGAACCGGATCTCACGCAACAGGTTAGTGTTTTATAGCTTTAAATAAATTATACGTGAATAATTCTCATAAAATTCCGTTAAAAATTAATTTATTTAATACTAGCGACTCACCCTCGCTTCGCTCAGGTTCGTCCCTAGGTACGTTTTACTGCTGAACTGAACTGAACGTTGATAAGTCAGTCAGTAAGTCGCGAGTAGTGAATAAAAATAGTAATTGCGAATGTACCTTAGGTGATAGACATATAATATTGCGAATTTGCCTGTATAACTTTTTAAGACCTACAATTTTCTAGTACATTGTTTTGATGTATGTCTTAAGGTTTAGCCAGCGTAAGGTTTCTAAGGAGGACTCAATAAAACCAGTTATTGCGATTTCCCGTGGGAAAGAAAGATCTTTCTGAAATAAAGGGTATCCTAAATGATGACCCGGGTAATAAGTTATCACTTCACCAAATTTCGTTGTAATCGGTTCATTACTTTTTGCGTGAAACGCGTACAGACAAAGAGACAAACAGACAAAAAAATTAATAACTATTGTTTTTGGGTCTATATTGAATACATAATACGTTACAGTCATCGTTTTTAAAAAATATTTCATGTACAGATTTCGCTAAGTTACTGCTTTATTATAGTATAGATAATGTGAACGGGACAAAGACATGAAACAATGTCAATTTTAAGGTTTAAGTATTTTATTTATTTCATAGATTTTGGTTGAGTGTACCCTTTTTTTTAATAGGTTCTTAGTTTGAACATTTTTTCACTTTGAAACAGACACGCTTAAACTGTGTCGTATTTTTTTCCTATAATACTAAACCGTCATGAATACGCTTGCATTGAATCAGGGAATATAAGGGAGTATTTCTCTTCTTAGATTTATTGCGTGTTTTGGGTTTTATCGGGACATAATTATGTATCTGTGTGTACACACTGTATAGGGTGCGGCCAGGTTGCTCGAGTCGTTGGGCGTGGGCCGCGGCGCGGGCGTCGGCCGCGGGTCCGCCACGCAACGCGTCGGGCGGTCTAACCATTCAACGGGACTATTTCCCAGGCATGTATAAACATAACATACTATTTTAATCTGACTACTACTATAATTGTGAAAGTTTGTATGTGTGTGTGTATGTTTGTTACTCGTTCACGCTAAATAGTTGGACGAATTTGGATAAAATTTTGTTCACAGAGACTGGAGTACCTGGAATAACACATAGGCGATATTGTCAGTCAGTCAGTACTTATATACGATTCGTGTTTGTTTTTTAGTTTGGTGCGTTTAGCGTTGTCCAGTAATTTCCCCGGCGGGCTGCTGTCAGCAGCACAGAGCTACCCATCTCTAGCGCCCAATGCGCAAAACGCTTTAACATTATCTCTATCTTCTACTACTAGCGAAAGTGAACAGGTAATTGTTACGTTTACTTAGATGTCATAATACTAGTGTATTACAATAATGTGTTAAAATATGCATTTGTTTCATTGTTTTGCAAATGTCAATGAACTGTTATTTTTATTAAATTTCTATTTACTATAAGGTTTTATTTTTCTTTATTGATAACATATTTACGCATTTTTGTTGTTACAACAGTGCTTTCCTATTAAAGCATAAGTTTTCATACATAATAGAGTTTTTGTTCATATTATAATAAAATTAATATTTTGCAGGTATCATTAGAAGATTTTCTTGAATCATGTCGAGCTCCGGCTCTTCTTACGGAACTGGAAGACGATGATGAAGGTGACGACGCTCTCGACAGTGACAAAGAAAACGAACCTTCATATCAAGAAGTGGTAAGTAATATTTCAATTTTGTTACAAGAAATCGACATATCAATATTCTCACTAGTCCAGTAAGAATATTGATTCTTACTAGTTAGTAAGAATATTGATTGTTAAGAAAAATGGATGTAATCTTTTTATGAATTGGAATTACATCCTTACTAGTACTTATTTTTCCAACGTGTCAATATAGTTTTTTTTAGTGTCCGACCGAAAGTTCGGTTTCGGTTTCGGTTTCGGTTGAGTTTCGGCAAAAAAACGAGTTTCGGTTTAGTTTCGGTTTCGGCGGCGAACCTGCCGAAACTACGACCGAAACCGAAACTGCATTCTGGAATTCTCGCGCTGTGATCGGTCATGTTCGACGCGTCGAATTCCATCTAAACGACGAAGACATTTTGCCGCGTTCTCGTACCTAGTCATGTTGTGACTGGTTTGTGTTTGCAGTTCGTTTATTTGTTGTGAGTTTTCGTGTGATTTATTTTGTGTTCGGTAAGTTTTATCACATGATATAGTATAAGAGTAGGTAGTAAACATCAAAAAATAATTCAATATAACAAACTAATACATAGATTATAGTAGAATCAAGTTTAACCTATCTAAATATTATTTTTTTGTTAATTTAACTTTCTTGCTAATGCTATACCTTAACAAACATTAGTACTTACTTAAATTAGTGGTGATAATATTGTGGATTGAGAGTTTCAAAGTTCATTTTAATACTTATTTTATTTTTTACCAGGGAATCTAAATGGCAAGTACAGTTAGTTTTACAAATACATATAGCCTTTATTTCTGATAACATAAATACATTTTGACAATTATTATCGTTACATTATTTTATAAATTATTTTACATGCTGTAATATTATTTCACAATATTATCATGCTACTAATTTAAAAATATTATTCATTATAATATAAAAGTACTTTCATTTATATTTTATTAAATTAAATTTTATCATTTTATTGTACACACCTAATAACATGCAACATTACTTATTATTACATAAAAATTTGTTTTATTTATATTTTATTTAATTCATTTTATACTTATAATTTCAATTCTATTGATTTATTTAACATCATTTTTTAATTCTTGCATTTCTATTGCATCTTGCATACCTATTGCAAAAGAATATTATAGTAGGCATCATGATACTTTTAAAAACTATATAATATAACTATACTAAAACATTAATTACCTTTACGTATTGTGATATTAGATAACAACTTAAATAAGTAATTTTATGTTTAATATTTTTAAAAGTCTATGAATATTATTCAAAAGAAGAATCTACCTACTGAAATAAACACCAGATAGATTTTAAGTATTTTTAAAGCGCAATATTTTTTTCTTAAATGAGGGATTGTTACTTGTTATGTTGGTTATCAATAAGTGGAAATCAAAGACTGCATAGCTATGTGATTTAAATTTTAAAGATAAAAAAATAAAGACTGACTGATTATAATAACGTTTTCTTTATTATTCCCTCAAAACATGATCCTTGTAGTGAAGTTTCGGTTTCGGTTTCGGTTTCGGCCGAAACTGAGACCGTTGCCAAAATTCGGTTTCGGTTTCGGTTTCGGTCGTAAAAGCCAGTTTCGGTCGGACACTAGTTTTTTTATTTTAAGATAGTATATGGTTGGGGAATGATGGGGGTGTTGTAGTGTGTGTGCAAGTACTCATAATACGCTCCATTGTACTGTGGCGATAAGGTTCCGTTGTGGGTATTAGTGAGCAAAGTCTCACAATCCCCTGACCGTTGACAGCCGGCAAGAATCCTATGAGGGCTTTCTCCAACGAAATTATTAAAAATGGGTCAGTGAAGGATATTGGATACTTTTTATATCAACTTTTTTATAGATACTTTTTATATACTGAGATATATTGTATCAACATCTTTATCGAGAATCATAGAAAATACGAAAAGAGGATCATAAAATCGAGGCAGTGGTAGCCCACTAGTAACGGGGTAAGTGAAGCGGGTTCAAATCCCGGGTCTCGCACTTATGATATTTTATAAGCGACTTATTTTTAACATGATTACCACTTGTCTATCGGCGAAATAAAACATAAGGAATCCTGTATGTTTAACCCCTCGAGGACCGCGTACACGCCGGCTTGTACGATAACAATTGAATTCTCGGAAATTCGCACGGATTTCTTAGAAATTATCCTGGAGAGACTACGAGAACTTAACAAGTTTTCATACTTATTTAGGAAGATACATGAAGTACTCTAATTTGCATTTGGCTATCGTAGTGGACCATGACCTGATCCCTCTCGCATTGAAGCCCAGCAGAGGGACGATAAAAAGGGCTGAATAACAATATAATAAAAGATAGTATACAAGTGCAATTTTAATAGGTGTCACGAAATCTCCTGTCGCTAATGGAGGAGGAGGCGCTAGAGGCGGTGCGAGGCGGCGCGGGCGCGGCCGGCGGCGCGCGCTCGCGCAAGCCCTGGGAGGACGACTTTGTGCTCAAGCGACAGTTCTCCGCGCTCATACCTGCGTTCGACCCGCGACCTGGACGAACCAATCTTAATCAAACTGTTGGTGAGTGATATGTTGGGAGTTCTTTAATGTCATTAAGAAAATGAAATAGTGTTTAATAGCACAGATGCTATAAGTACAGATATCACATTGAATGTAAAGGGAAATTTATGAACCTAATTTGGGCTATACTTCCGGTTGTCAGTTGAACTTTTTTTTTAATTTATGCTCAAAATTTATGAATTGCTTAATTTTTGTACTGTAAAAAAGTATAAAAATTATAGGGTATTTTCAGGGCGTATAAAAGGAAGTTTTTTAAGTATAAATAAAAAAAAAACAAGATTGTTCATACATTATTTTTAGTTTTGAACGATTTGAAAAACTATTTCATAAATTTTGGCTCAATACAAATGTCCTTAAAAACAAATTTGCATTTAAAAGCTTATGATATACTGTCTGTCTACTGTGTTTCAGAGTTTGTTAAGTAGTAGGCCAAAAGTAGACTTTTGTCTAAAATAATATGATATTTTACATTTTAGATCTCGATATCCCTCTCAACGACGACTCTGACGTTGAAGACACCATGGAAGCGACAACAAGTGCCACGGTTCCCGAAGCCAATGGCAATACGCCACCAGCAAGTACTAAACTACCGGCATTACGTTTGGTCTTGAGTGCGGGAGGAGTCTCTTTCCCTCTAGAGCGACCTTCTTGGACTATCTATAGAGCTGTCCTAGCGCTGAATTCTCGATTGCCTTCCCACGATACTCACAGAGATATGACGTATACGTAAGTTTATGTTTCGTTTAGTTTACTTTTGGGTATTTTTATGTTTTTAGTGTTAATTAAAAATAGTAAATAAGTTAATTTTTTACAGGTTAACGTATAAAGAAATTGAGGGTGCTGACACATTCGCTTCTTCTAGTGATAGTGAAGACGATGAGCCAGGCGATCCGGGTGAGTGATAAAATCTTATGACTCATGTTCCTACAATCTGAGGTACATTTTTAATTGACATGTGTTAACCAAGTGTACAAAACACATATGTTTTATATACTTGTTCATAAATATATCATTGTACATATTTAACTTAAGTATCTGTTTATGTTTACTTACGAACCGTTGACTACTTACACAGTATTATTATTGTCAATTATGACATAAAGTCTTTATCTGCAATGTACTTTTTATTGTAAATTATAACTGATGATTACGATAATCTAGAGCGCGGCGTGTGGGGCGCGGAGGGGCCGACGGGCGCGATGGTGAGCTGCTGCGTGCGCGCGCTGCGGCGCCTGCGCGCGGCCGCGCCCGGCCTGCCCGCCGCCGCCTTCCTCTCCACCAAGCTCACCAACAAGCTGCACCACCAGCTGCAGGACCCGCTCACGCTCGCCGCCGCCGCCACGCCGCACTGGTATGGCATGGCTATCCCGGATAATACTAACAATACCGGCGGATACATTAATACCTCCTTTAATTTGGTCCTTGCTCAAACTTCTTCTTATCTGTCAATTTAAAATACCATTTTCATGATTAATACTTGAGATTCTATGATTACTTGAGCAAAACGGTATTTCGCATTTGTATTTAGCTCTTTTTAATGTCCCACTGCTGAGCACGGACTTCCCCTCAATACGAGCGAGATCCACGTCGCTGCCATAGTCCACCACGCTGACCAAGTGCGGGTTGGTGGACTTCACATGTCTTCCGAAAAACTTTTAAGAAATCTCTCTTTGGAAAAGTCATTTGCTATGTTCTCTCGACGTGCAAGTTTCCTCACTATGTTTTCCTTCACTTGGTTTCCTAAGCGAGCGCCACTGGGCTACAACTGCCTGCACGCACCGCACCGGACTGGTATGTAATGGAAATCCTGGAGTTGAAATTTTTGTGTCACCAATTTTTTTTTCACCAAGTTTTTGTACAACCAATGAAATAAGGGTTTTTAACTCGCTGCCAACGTGCGGTGCTGACGTGTTTATGAAACGTGCAACGGTAACGGCAAACTGTACATAGGCCAGGCCCTATTAAGTTTATTAGCAAAGAATACCCGCACAGATAAGTGTGTCGTCGGCGCGTTCGTAAAACATTGCGCGTATAGGTCCTGAATCACTATTATATAAATCAAATTTGAAATCAATTTCAACCTTCTAAGTGTACTGACTACTACTGATTTGAAAAGATGTGTGATATATACGCGATAATGCGTTATCTCCGTTGAAAATGGAAGGTGAAGTGATGTCACTAGGCTATTTTTGTCTCTTCTGCGTGCACTTTGTAGGTACTGCTTTTATTTGTTGAGTTAATACTATAAAATTACTTTTTTTATAAAATTACTTTTCAGTTGGTTAGTTCAAAAAATGAATTCAATATACTTTTATTTTCAATAGGTGCCAGCAACTAAACGACTGGTGTCCATTCCTGTTCCCGCTGGAGACGAGGCAAATGTTCTTCGCGTGTACAGCTTTTGGCACTTCCCGGACTATTGTATGGTTGCAGGCGCAGCGCGACCGCGCGCTCGACAGACAAAGGTAAGCAATACGTACGTGGTTAAATACATAATTAGAGACACATTTTAGAAGGAAAAATTAAGCTATGTAAATATTGAATGTTAATACTATTTCCTTATATTATTATTATTTTTACTAGAGAAAAAAATATTTTTCTTATGAAAAAGTACCTTTAATTTATGCAAGAAAATATTCTCAGTAAGTAACGTTTATTTTGTTTTAGGACTGGAAATACTGTGTCACCAAGGCGAGCTGAGTTGGAGGCAACAGAATTCCGAATGGGTCGCTTAAGACATGAGCGAGTGCGGATACCGCGCCATCCTAATTTATTAAGATCTGCTATGCAGGTTATTGAGATAATTATATTAATGCTTTGTACATATTTCTTAATAATTCTAATAAATTAGATAACAAAACGTTGACAGGATTGTGTAGGTTACACTAGTAATCAATAATTTCTAGATAGTTTCTCTAAAAAATACTTTTTAGCCCTCAAAACCCTAAAGTTTACAATAAAATTTTTAGTTGCTTTGAAGTCAATAAATAGTCAATTGAGTTGGCATACAAAATCTTTGCGGGAATCGAATTTTGACAGCTTATAAAAAGTGTGAAAATTTATTGGTAGTGTCAACTACCCAATTATCTACTTTTATTAATTAAAATTAATAATAATATTTACATCGCCGATAGCTATAGTACGATATTAGTAGTGGAGGCAAACTTGTTTAATTTTCAAAAATGTATGTTGATAAATGTTAGTGAGTACAAACGAATGCCGTGCACGTACAGGTGATGCAAGTGCACGCGGGCCGCAAGTCCGTGCTGGAGGTGGAGTTCGCGGGCGAGGAGGGCACGGGGCTGGGTCCCACGCTGGAGTTCTACGCGCTGGTGGCGGCCGAGCTGCAGCGCGCCGACCTCGCCATGTGGCTCAGCGACGCGCCCGCGCTCGCGCACGATGACTTGGCGCCGTTGCCGCTCACGCTGCCCGATGGTGAGATTGCTTTACTTTGTATACACATTTATCTTCAATATACACTAGCGAATTACATTACGATGCAAACTTAAAGGCGGCTCGGGCGTTCGCTGCGAGCTTATAGCTTCTCTAGTTTTTTGTTCGCCATATATTTTATTGCTTTATTTCAAACTGTTTAGGCAGCACACACCGATATACCGACTCTTTTGAGTTAAAGTTATTATGATTAAATAAAGTAAATACATTTTTATTGGAATGAAAAAAAATTAGTGATAATGTAGCTTCTTATTAGTGAAAGCATTTAGAGAATCGGATTAGTAGTTTTAGAGTTTACCTCCCTACATTCTTTACCTTACAGAAACTTACAAATTTACCTCTTTATAATATTAGTGCAGATGTATGTATATAGATAAAGAAGTAATAGACTCAGACTTAGTCATAGATTTTGCAAATGTGTTATGATGTATTGCTAATTTTATAAATGTTTTGAGAGTGTTAGTTACTTTTTCACGCTGTAACGATTCTGGATAATAGTTATAGGTTACTTTGTTAGTGTTTACTTTAGTTTTACAATAAAATGCGAAGATTTTCACTTCACAATGTAATTAGTGATAGCAAGATGGCTATGAGATTGTGGATAGATGACTTTTCTAATAGGCATCTATGACACACTATACTCCAAAATCTTCTACCTATTCATTATATAAATAAAAACGAAAATATTCGTACTCTATGCGTTTCTAAAGCTTTGATCCGATTATGATGAAATTCTGGTGCGTTATTTCGCATATATAGGTACATCTGTGAAGATTCCTGGCGTTAATTAAAATACATTGTTTTCGTAAGACGTTTGTTTCTTATGCGGTACTAAGCATTCAGAACTAGCTATCAAGTAATGGAATTCATTCTCATTTTATATATAAAAACTACTAAAATTTATTTTGTAAATATTACCTTAATTATACACGGGTATTAGTAATTATCTAATGCTTTAATTTAAACTTTAACTTGATATTATAACACGATTATTTCTTATTCCTTCAGAAAAGCCGCCAGGTTACTACGTAACGCGTGCAGGAGGTCTGTTTCCAGCACCGCTACCACAAGACTCTCCTATCTGTGATAAAGTATGCAAATATTTCTGGTTCCTAGGAGTATTTTTAGCTAAGGTAAGAATCTATTTAATAAACATTAAAATACTATATGTATTTTGGAAATTCTGATCTTTATGTAATTACTTTTGTAATTTATAGGTTCTTCAAGATGGGCGGCTAGTCGATTTACCTTTATCAGATCCATTCTTGCGGATAATGTGTGGTGATGAGTTAACGAGTGAAGATTTACAGGATATCGATCCAATTAGGCACAGGTAACTTTGCAGAGATTCTTTCACTAACCTGTATACAGTGCTTAAGACATGTTAGTTTTATTGTTTGATATGTATTATATATAATAATATTTTTTTTTATTTTAGGTTCTTAGCGAGTGTCCTAGCGGCCGCGGAAGAATATGAAGCTTTGCAGCGCGATTCGTCTATATCGGAGGCGGACCGTGACAAGCGTATTGCTGATTTGACTGTAGACGGTGCTACCTTCGAGGAGCTGGCTCTCACTATGACGCACGTGGCCTCTAACGTCGCGCCCGAACTCGCCGTGTACCCTCTGTGCGACGGCGGAGAACATATCGAGGTCTTATCACTTATATATGTTTATTGTACTTTTAAGTTTTTGTTTTAACTTATTTTTAAGGTTACTCATTGATATTAAAATGTGTAGGGAATAAAGCCACAATCATCTGGCTTTACTTCTATAGAATGGATGTTAAAGTTATTAATTGTAATTTTATTATAACTTAATACTATCCCATGCTGGAGGTTACAGAAATAATTTAAGTTTTTTTTAAGCGAATTCATCGGGGTAATTACGAATCTCGCGACAGGCTTGCGACAGTTGTAAATCGCGCGATCGCTGCTGTCAAACGTCACTTTTGTCGAGCTCTTTCACCCTCTATCGGACAATCTATGAACCCATCTCTACTCGACTGCAGTCTGCTCTCTAGCCGCTGTTACGTAATACAAAAGTGACGTTTGACAGCAGCGATCGCGCGATTTACAACTGTCGCAAGCCTGTCGCGAGATTCGTAATTACCCTGCATATGTACGTTTCCTTTTACTTTAACTGTTTGAACAGGCACTGATTTGATGGCTTACCCATCATCTCCGTTTATAATAAATTAAGGCTAATGTTGTTCACGTATTAACTATGTAAGTATCCGCAACGCAGGTGAACGCAACGAATGCTCGCGCGTACGCGGAGAGCAGCGCGCGGTGGATGGTGTCGGCGGGCGTGGCGCGGCAGGCGGGCGCGTTCCGGCGCGGCTTCGCGGCAGTGTTCCCGCCGCGCCGCCTGCGCGCCTTCTCGCCCGCCGAGCTGCGGCTGCTGCTGTGCGGCGAGCGCGGGCCCGCCTGGACGCGCGACCACCTGCTGCAGTACACCGAGCCCAAGCTGGGCTACACGAGGGATAGGTACACTCGTATACTATTACTAAACTGCTTTGGTGGTCTAGCACCTAACATGTACGGCTGCAGACCTGGAATTCTTGCGTTCAAGTACCGGGTCGCTTCAAGTCTAGTTTTTTTTTCTGTATAAACATTCTCAGTAACAATCCGAAGTTGGCGGTGTGTCACTCGCCGTATCTCGGAGACCACGTAAAGCCGTTGGTCCTGCCTGATTTTTTACCGATCTTGTCGAATTGTCGTCCCATCGGAGTATTAGACTGACAGGAATAGACAGTGCACGTTGTGTCAGACACAATATAATATCTCCTACACAGTTGGCTAGTCTCAGTGAGATAAGCTGGCGTGTTCGATATCGGTCAGGAGGGCATCATTATCAATTAAACTTGTTATGGAGACTCACTGTCATGAAAGTCCAGTGCTACCTATTAAAATTCAATACAATCTTTCCCGTCTTAATGCGTCGTCGCAGTATTGCTCACGCACTCAGCCATGACGCCGCGACAGCTGGCCTGTCGAGGCAGACCACTACAACCACGGGCTTGCTCCCACGGTTCACTAGTACTGACTAGATATTTCATTACTGCATTTTAATTTACATTGAAATCGTTTTTGTCATGATGGTAATGAAATGTCAAACCCGAAGCCGAATTCGTAATAATTGTATTATTGTGCTAACCTATATTATTGTTTATAAGAATCATTTTTTTATAAATAGTACCATACTGTAAAGAAAAATACTCAACTTGTCCTTAATAAATTCGGATTTCGCTATTCACGCCCCCTGCAAATATAAACAGAGCTGAGTAATGTCTTAGAAATGATTAAATTTAGCTGTGTTTGCTGCTAAATGAATGTAGCCAACATATAATGAGTAATTGAGTACATTACCTCCTCAGCCCCGGGTTCCTGCGCCTCGTGGACGTGTTGGTGGAGATGTCTTGGCGCGAGCGCAAGGCGTTCTTGCAGTTCGCGACGGGCTGCAGCAGCCTGCCGCCCGGCGGCCTCGCCAACCTGCACCCGAGACTCACAGTTGTTAGGAAGGCATGTTCTGTTTTATATAAACGTCCTACAGTGATTTTTCGGGAATCGAACCTGGTGCCCTTGGTTCGGGGTTTCGAGAAGAAAACTTGTTTAATTTTTTTTTTAAAGATGGCGTTATATCCATTCATTAAATCTATACTATATTTAATATTATAAAGCTGAAGAGTTTGTTTGTTTGGTTGAACGCGCTAATTTCAGGAACTACTAATACGATTTAAAAAATTCTTTTTGCATTAGATAGCGCGTTAACTGAGGAAGACTATAGGCTATATATCATCCCGGAAAAATGTACGGTTCCCGTGGGATAGATTTGTTTTTGGCTAGGGACGAACCCGAAGCGAAGCGAGGGTGAGTCGCTAGTGTCAAATATTTTGGTATGAGATAGGCTATCTATACTACTATAGCCTACGTAAATGAGAACGATTTTAGAATTTTCTTTGGGATTATTAGTGCTATTAAAATGTTGTCGTAATAACTTTGCTATAAAGGTAACTAACACTAAAACTGGAGAAAAATTTTAAGATTAAATCCAACATCAATAAAACAAATTATTATTAGGTATGTATAGTTAGGTATAAACTTAATTTATTTTAATCTGTTTAACAGGTGGACGCAGGGGATGGTTCATATCCCTCAGTCAACACTTGCGTTCACTACCTAAAACTTCCAGAATATTCATGCAAAGAAGTACTCCGTGAAAGATTACTGGCCGCCACCAACGAGCGGGGCTTCCATCTTAATTGAGACATATTTCAAAGCTTTATAAATAGAATACACATTTTTAAAATATTTTCATACTTCAGTGTGCCGCACGTTTATTATATCCAAGTGTTTATTATATACATTAGATCATTGTTAAAATGCTATGATCCTTTTATTGTGCTTGCAAAGGAAACGTGCGTTGCAATGCTGTGTGAACTAGACCTTAGACTGGCGCGCGCAGGCTTACACTTTGTTTACAGTCCACCGACGCGAAATGCATTATGATAATTATTTATGCAATTAATTACATTCACAGCAAACATGTTTCATTAAAAACTATTAATATAAATTTTATAGTACACCTTACCGCATAAATCATAATCGTTTTTGTAATGTACACATTTTTTATATTCAAGCTATGGCTTGCATAAAATAATTTTGCCAATGTGCGCGTATTGTTTAAGGAAATGTTGCTTTATCTGTAGTTATTCAAGAACTGTTCTATAAAATTTATAAAAAATATATAAACTTCTGCTTAAATATTTGTACACCATAAGTATTAAAAAAATCCGGGATTGTGTATCGAATTTATTATGATTTTATAATGTTATTGATATTCTAAAATATTGAAAATAAAGGAGTTACACTTAATTTTGAAATCAGCAATAAAATTTGTGTAAATTGGTAAAATAAATCAAGACTTACCTTTTCGTCTTTTTTATACTGACTGGGTTTAGTTGTGAAAACATGCTTAATTACTAAATAATATGTATTTTATATTATTTATACATTGTAACCGAAAAGAGGCTTTCTAAGGTTTTCAGGTATTTCTTGCGATCTCGCTGTTGAATCTAAACAGATACGCTGGACAATATATCTTTATTTATGAATTTGGATACAATCGGTATAAGTGCAACAGGTTAAATAAATAATATAAAAATATTTTCTATATTTATAATACCATCAATTTAAAAGTGTATAATTAGTTTATAAGTTTTATCAAATACTTCTGGTTATCAGAAGCTACTTATATACTCTTTTCGTTAAGTCATTTTTGTTATTGAACATGTCTTATTACGCAATATAGCATATGTGATCTGAAATAAAACATTGAAAAATTTTAAATTTATAATATATATATTCGTGGTTTATAGAAAAAAAAAATCTAGTTAAGGTTCTGTTATTTTACATAATATGGTTTATTTTATCATAAATTTGAAATCTACAATTTAATGTTTATAGGTAAGGTAGCTTTGTGGTTTTATAAAAAAAAAAATGAATTTTCTGGCTTCTTTTAATGTAAACAATATAAACAATGAACTTTTTAGTAAATAAAATGTATCAAAGCGTTTACGTCTTTTATAATATACAAAATTTACTCGCATTCTTTGTAGTCAATAAAAGCAAATTGTCCATTTATTCAAATAGTCTCACTTGTACTATTGTGAACATTTATTGTATCTATATGTTTCAGTTAAAATAATCTCATTTCCAATACCAACAAAAATCTAGATATATATACTATGTAGAGTGAACCATCGCCTCATGAATATGCCTTGAGGTAAATCTTAACAAATTGTTTGTATTGAATAATAAAGTTTATAATATTTCTTTAATTTAAGACACTATACTGTGAGGGCATATCTATGCGATCAGATGGTGTAAACCATGCTATGTTGTAGCCAATGTAGGACTGAAACATTTATTGGTATTTTTTTCTAAGGTGTGTAACACTTGTTTAACGTGTGTAATGATTAGTTGTATGTTCCTTATTTAAATAATTTCCTCAACTAAAAGTTGGTATTGTGATTTATGATATAAATATATATGGATGAAATATATTTAGTTTGAATTGAATAGGGCTCTAGTATAGTTAATGAATATTGTAGTCTGTAATCCATTATTTTGTTGAAGATTGTATGATTAAAATAAGGAAAGTAACATTGTTTTTTCTTTCACATCACATAATTCCAAAAATATTGTATAGACAAAAAATATTTTTTATTAACCAGTTTCCACTAGTACCATTAATGAAATTCCAGTTTCTGTAGTACCACTAATGAAGATTACGATATCCTTTTACAACCTTCTTTAACTTTTAACTTTTAAAGGCGTAAAAATAGTTTTTGGAATATTGAGACAATACAAATTAGATAGTTTCATAGTCATAATGCAATATTCCCATGTTCTTTTGGCAGACAGACACCACGTAAGCTGATTGCAACTATTTGTTACAGCTACCATTTGTTGTCAAATAGAAGGATATAGAGGTTTTTTAGAGACTTCGCATACTACGAAGCGACAATATGTAGTTAATCCCTACATTCTACAGAGACAAAGCTTCATACAACCACATAAGGCGACTGTTGTGTGTTTTCTTTGAGCGTGACGCGGTCGTCTTGCCATTGTCAACAGTACACGAAAAAAGCCGCTCTTGTCAACAGACAGTGTATACGTTGAATTTGTCAGTGAGTTTTCGCCCATACATTGCCGACGCATGTAGTAGTATACATATTGTGCGTTTTTATGAAGCTTTATCTCTGTAGGGATATTTGCATATGGGACGCCACTGTGTGGGTGTGTGTTTATTCAAATAGCGCAGTGCTTGGCATAAGTATTATATATATTTTCAAATTTTGTGCAGATATAGATAGGTATATTGATTGGGGGTGTGGTTACTAAAGGTGGTGTGCAATTTCTTTTTCTTACTAGTTAAAGACTTCTAAAAAAAAAGCTAATAGAACCATTTTACGGAAATTATTTTGGAGAGGATCATATCATGCAGGTTTCTTCATGATGTTTTCTGTAATTGTAAGACAAATGATAATCATGTTGGAAATAATTCGCTCACGAAAATATCAGCGAAATTTCCAAGCGAGCGCGTTTCCACTGGGATACCACTGCTCTGTCTGTTACGTATTGTGTACAGACTACAGGATAAAGACATCATAACCAAAACCATAGTTATTGAAATTTTGTCTGTTTGTCTGTACGTCCGCTTATCTGTTTATGATTGCTTATCATGTAAAAATCATTGAATATATTTTAGATAAATTTTGTCTAGCGATATCATATTATTCGAGTCTACATTTAGCATACCTTTTACTACAGAAATATCTCTTATTCCCACGGGCAAAAATAATAACTGGTTCAGCCGACTTATCATTCAAAAATTTCAATGGCTTATTCTCAGACTAAGGAATAGGTAATATAGACAGAGTTTAAATAATAATGTTTTAAAACAGTATACAAATATTAATAGAATATTCATGACTGTTATAACTAAATAAATGTTAATCAATAAAAATTGCTAGCGGCTTTTGTTATAGGTATTGTCTTACATATAATAAAATTCTTAGTCGAATCTGTACATTAAATATTTTTTGAAAATCTTATTGAAATATTATTATCGATACAGAGGCCGAATCTATAGTTTTTAGATTTTTTGTCTGTCTGTCTGCCTGAGACCGCATGACGACAAAAGCACTGGATGAACCACTGGTTATCCGGATCAACATATAGGATACTTTTTACTGCGGAAAAATATCTCATTTCCGAGAAATCTATAGGCACTAAACTAATTAGGGAAAAAACCCGAGCGAAGTCAGGGTGTTAGGATCGCTAGTTGTGTATATAAAATTTTACGCAACAATGAAAATAATTCGAAAAGGGTTTTTTGGGTTCTTTTAACAAAATTCTCTTCGTGATTAACTTGCTTTGCCAATCGGTTCCTCTTCACCACGGTAAACGATATATTGTCTAGTTATTAAAATTATCCTATATTAATATATCATATATTATAATATATTATATATGTATACATTTCTTTATACATTATAGGTAGGCAGAGACGTTTATATTAAATTAAAATATCGCGTTGTAGAAATAATGATTATAAGTTTCCAAATGAGGGAAAACCAAGTTGGGTTACCTTCAGGGGCTCAATCATTTTTCTGTGAAAGCTTACATTAGCCAATAGTTTCTTTATGAGAGCAATTTCTGCGACGCAACCATCAATGATAGAGTCGCAACCTTGGTACTTCAAGTTACACAAGTATTTACTAAAGAAATTAAGTAGTATAAAACGTTACTCGTGATTGGCAAAGTTATCAGTCACCTGCTTCCATTCAGGTGATACAGTGGCATCATGAAAATAATATTACTTTGTTGTATTTCCTTAGCGGCGCTGGCATATGTCAGTTGTCGGGAGGTGCCCAAAGAAAAAAGAGAAGCTGATTTAGCAGAAGCTGCGAGCGACCACGGTGGAAAATGGGATAAGGGAGGCGGTAAGGAACACCATGAACATCATCATCACGACCACGGCGAAAAAGGACACAAAGGTTACAAGGGTCACCATCACCACGAGCATGGCAAAAAGGGTCATCATCACCATGAAGGGCACAAAGGGCATCACGATGAGCATGGTGGTCATAAGAAGCATCACCATCACGATGATGGTCATCATCACGAACATCATCATGGCGAAAAGGGCCACAAAGGGCATGGTCATCACGAAGAGGGACATTATCATAAGGGGCATTCGACTAAAGGACACCACGGAGTGCATAAACATGATGAATTTAAGAAAGAAAAGCACTTCCATGACCATCATCATGATGGCGGCCATCATGAACATCACGGTGGACATCATGAAGAACATGGTCACAAAAAGGGCGGTGAATTCCATAAGGGACACAAACACGGTGGACACCATCACCATGAACACGGCAAAAAGGGTCACCACGAAAAAGGAGGACATCATCATGACCATAAAGATCATCATGATGAGGGTGGTCACCATGAGCATCATCATCATCATCATGATCACGGAAAGAAAGGTGGACACGAAGACCACAAGCATTGGGGCTACAAGAAGGGACACAAATAAATCAGTGACATGTCCAAAGTCAGTTAAGCTATTAACTAGGTTTGTTTAATTAAGCTCACCTTTTGTTAAGTTTTTATTAAAATGTATGTTGACTGTGATGTTTTGTTAATAATAAAAATATGTTACTTTATTTTTTGTTTGGTTAAAACTCATTTTTATTTTCAGTTCTAGTTACTAAAGTTGTTATACAGTAAAAGTATTTGCAATGAGATGTCTATACTAAACAATTGCACAGTACAATGTTTATTTCGACAGCAAAGTTACATAAATTCCTTGGTTATGGTTTATTTATTAGTAAGTTATTTACCGACTATATCGGTAGTTTAAATAAATATTGAGAAAGTAGATCAGTGTCGGATATCGACCTACTGTGACATAAACAATAAATGAACCTTGGCTGCAACTGCAATCGACCGTTTCCTATAGAAAACACTTGCATTCAAACTGAAATTGATAACATTTCTCAATAAGTCGGTACTTCCAAGTCAATAAGTTACAGCTACTGGCTGAGAAAAGCGTAGATAAATCTCGTCCAATCCTTGCGGTTAAGTCGCTAATGTGGGATCGCTACTTGGTATTGAACTATTGACAGTGAAGAGATAAGTGAAAAAGAACTCGGAATTGGTATCACGAGTATTTGTGTATTGCGATTAAATCATAAATATATTTTGTTATTTCTGTTTTTAAACATAGAAAAAACTTAAAATATTTTTATGTTAAACTAGCAGAACCCGCGGCTTCGCCCGCGATCAAACTTTTTATATAAATGACCTTTTTATATAAAAGGTCATTGCAAAGCAAACTTTAAGAAGAAATTACAATAGATTAAATTCAAAGGCGTAGTCAGAAGTTATCAGTGGTATTCGAGGTATATTCCCCCCATATCCAGCAAACACAGTATCCACTATAATGTTTAATGAATTACTCACAGTCTAATCCCGTTATATAGCTTAGGCGACTTTTTTACTGCAGTTGTGCCAACCTTCACAAGGAGGATATACCTATATAGCAGGATACTCTCTAGCTAGGTCACTCTCGCGTTCTAGGTCTGTTATAATTGTCGCTGCTGTGGCTAGCCGAAATGTTATACATAATTTTCCTTTGGATTCGGAATAATTTCCGTTCTCCTCTTTATACCCCACACATTAAGTGTGCACTTACAGACAACTTGAGCAATGTTACTCTATTTAAATATATTCAAAAATTCAAACATCATCACCCACTTTTACCCACTTAAGGGCTGAATTAAAAAAAAATCTACAATACATGTTTATTTAGTTATGTTGAAGAGCATTAATACAAAGTTTCAAATAATTCTGATCATAAACAATTTTTTCCTGATATAAAAAGCACAACCCCCTTTTGCCCTTTAAGGGACGAACTTCCAAAAAAAAATGATATTTGTATTGTTTTAGTTTTCATTTTAAAAGTAAATACCATTTTCCGTGCATCAATTACAGAGTTTCATACAACCTTTCATCCCCTATTTGACAGCCTTATGAGATGAATTTCAAAAAATGCTAAAATACCTATTTATTTAATTGTATTGGAGATCATTAATACCAAGTTTCAAGTAATTCTGATCATAAATAATTTTTTGCCCATATAAACTTAATCACCCCCTTTTACCCTTTTAATGGATGAATTTCGAAAAAAATGTAATACATATATTTTTTATTTTTTATCTTTAAGCTAAATACTAATTTTAGTGCATTTCGTATTAAGAATGACAGAGTATCATACAACCTTTTATCCCCTATTTTACCCCCTTAGGGGATGAATTTTGAAAAATCCTTTCTTAGCGGATGCCTACATTGTATAAGGAATATGTCCTCCAAATTTCACGTTTCAGTCAGTCAGGACAAAGCATTTTATGTATACATATATAGATAATAATTTTGATTTATTAGAAACGTAATAATCTTTGTGTCTAATAAATCAAAATGATATATTATAAATAAAGAATAGATAAAGATGATATGTGTAGATAATATAAAATAGGTACGAGAAATAAAAGATGGATAACACCTACCAGAGGCATGAATCAATATGTTCACCAATCACTTGACAACTTCCATAAAGGATTGAGTGTAAAGCTATAATATATCTTTATTATAATATTTTTATAACGTTTATAATGTGTAGGTATGTGTAATGAGTGATGTGTGTAATGTGTAGGTAATTGATTGGAGCCATTACCTTAGTTCCTACCAAATCAAAATAAATCATTTGCTTACGTGTAGAATAAAAAATGAGATAAGCAAATATTTAAGGCTGTTTTTCTTAAGACAAAATAATTCTGGCAGTATCTAAACAATAGCACTTTGGGTTAAGTTGCTACGTATAATTATATACTACGTAGTTACAAACAAGTGTTGTTTCTGTTCCCCTTAACTTCGTCAAACTTTTAGTTAATGGGCTCCTATATTATTGTATAAGTTTATATATTATGTAGTATTAGGTTTTGTTTAAGAAATAGGATTCTTTAAAACCACGTTAGGAATATTTTGTGGTATTTTATGTGCAGATGTTTAGGAACATGAGTTAAAGACTTTATTTCTGAATAGTCTTAATTACACACACACCTCTTATAAATTTTCACATTTATATGGTTAGTGAGATTTTATAAATGAGGGTTATAAATGAACCATTGTCGGACCCCAGTTTAATCGTTTAATTGAAAATGAAGTGTGTAATGTAATAGTTTGTAATTATTTTAAAAAGATTTAATACACAACTCGCAGCATCTCTCGGCTTTGCGCAGTGCCATTCTATACTAATAAATTTCAAATTATCCCGTATAAATCGCGTGCCACCTATCGTAAATTAAAAGTTTCACTATGTCAATAACCATTAACCTTCCCGGACGGGCGTACAAAAAACTCCATAAAGTTAGATGGCAATCGGATGAATGATTTAGGAAAGGATACGTTAAAACAAACATACATGTTAAATAAGTTTGCTAGATCGTGATCTGAATAGGGTACAATGTAAGGAGTTCAACAATTATTTTAAAAATTTAAGCAAACACTATAGGTACCTACGTATTTTTTGTAAGGATCACTCACACCTGTCTATTATATATCTCATGATTTACCTATCATAGATATACAATGAGGCATGAGCTTGTTTTGAACAATTTTGGCCCGAACTAATTTCCAATTAAAATGATGAGTTTTTTCCACTTATATACCGCTCAAAATAGACATTTCACTTTATAATATTTCGCATACAGCTGAAAATTAGTACAGGTCTTAATAGACTATTACAAATTTAATATGAAAACTTTATTTCGGGAACATTTTAGTCTGACTGATAAAATTTAAATGCTGCTTTCGCTACCCTTTTTTGTTCTTCTTGCTGGATATCCGTAAACTGTTTTAGGAAAGACGCAACGGTGATCTTCTCATTGATATGTATCCTTCCTGAAAATCCTTGTAAGTCGCATTTGATTCAACATAGAAGCAGGACTGGCCTTGACAATTGGTACATAATAATGAACAAAATAATACATATTCTAGAATTATAATAAGTATATATTAGGATAAGTACGATAGTTGTATTTGTTGTATTGAATCGATTATAAAGACATAAGACCTGTACCAATTTTCAGTTTTATGCGAATTATTGTAATTCTCCTACTATTTTTACGCCATTTTGACTGGACTATGAACTTAATTATATATTGAGTTATTGTAATCTCGTGGCACCTCTATTATCTGCAGTTAGAAATGATTCAAAGAGGTGTTTTAGCAATAACGGGGATAAATCACGGGTTTAAAGCTAACAAGGGTTGAAAGTAAGGCTTTCAAAAATAGGTTACTTCAAAAATAGGTTTCCTACTCAAAGCCTGGGCAGTTAGGCAGTCAAAACAAGGTATTTCAATAAAGTACTTTATTAATCATACTGTTACAAACTCAAATACAAGTAAAATGAACAATTATTTAGTTCTTTAGGTACATATGAAATTGACATGTTTTATGAAAAAAGAAAATATATATACGAGATATTTGAAATTATATATTTAATCAGTCAAAATATAAACTATTGTCATCTATGCACTTCCGCCATTTTATAGGTAGTTCATTGATTCGTTTGCTGAAAAAATTGTGGGAGCGAAAATCAATAAAATCTCCGAAGGCCGTTTTGACTGCTTCAACGGAATTAATTTTTTCCCCTGCAAGAAATTGACCAAATTCCGGAAAAAGTGGTAATCTTTTGAAGCAAGATCCGGACAGTATGGTGGATGTCGGAGATATTCCAATCGCAGTTCGTCTAATTTAGCCATCTGTTGTGCAGTGTGTGGTATAGCGTTGTCCTGAAATATCAGAGGGCTAGAGCAGTTGACCAGTCTCGGTTGTTTAACGGCTAGCTTTTCCATCATGTTTTGCAATTGTTGACAATACAAATCACGTGATAGTTAATCGTCTAGTCAAATCTAAGGAAGATGTATGATGTATGGCACCAGCACTGGTCCACCAGACACTTACCAGTACCTTTTTCTGAATCAATTTTCGCTTGGGGCAGGATTTCTCCTGGGTTCCACCATTGTGATGAGCATTTTCGATTATTGTACAGGATCCATTTTTCATCACTGTTCAAGTAACGAGACGATTCAAAATACCCTCGTTATTGTGACGGTTGAGTAATGTAACGCAGCCCTCGACGCGTGTTTGTTGGTGTGCTTTATTCAATTCGTGGGTACCCATTTTTCGAGCTTTTTCACTTTTATAATTTGTTTCAAGTGAATTAAAATTGTTTTATCACTCGTACCGAAGCTTGCCGCTAACTCCGATGTGATTTCTCCGACCGTCCACGGGGTTTGTTCTATAGGTCAAAATTTCCAAAACGAAAACGTTAGGACCAAAACTATGTTTTCTTTTACAGTAGCTTCCCCGTACACATCATTAATCCTTCAAGTTGTTTTTGCTCTACTGGTGCTACGGTGGAACTCGTATTTATAAATAACGTGATATTTAAGTTTTCCATATTGTGAACAGAATGATGTCAAAGAAAAATCAAATGGCGCGAAAACAAATAAATCTCTAAATTTGAAAAACAAATACAATAGCCTTGAAATAAATTTGAATTTGAAATTCCTAACCAAACGCCAGATTTTTTAAATAAAACTATCTTTTCGGATTTTTTCGCAGATTTATTTTGATTTTTGGTTCCCGACCTTACAGCAATCATGGTCACGGGAGAGACTAAGGTGTTAGATGTCTGAAAGGTATTATATAGTTGTTACAAACAGCATACCCATAAAATAACAAAATGAATTCAAAAATCTTGAAGGTTTATTTAAAATGTCAAATATTAGTAAATCTAAGAAAAGATTTACGCGATATTTGCAAACGCCAGACATTTGAGATCAAAGTAGCCAGTTCGACAAATCGCCTAATTCATATGTAAGAACCTAATATTTATGAGTTCTTTTTTTCATTTTTACAGTGGGCACAAAGCGTATTAATGTACTTCCAGACAGAGAGAATCTGATTTTATTAAAAAAGTAACCCGCGTTAGAAAAAGCCCTCTCTGCTTCTAAGCTATTAGGATAGAAATTAAATAGTTATATAGCGATGGTTTAGTATTTCCCTCTGTGGTCTTCACTTTACAGTAACTACTACGCTACTACGTAACCAGAATAAAAAATACTGGTGATTTAGTAGATTTTTGAAGAATGGTAATTATTTGACTTAAGTCTCGAAAGTCTCGTTATTCCCGAGACTGGTGGTGGGAGTCTCGTGTCTCGAAAGTTTGAAAAAATCGTCGAGACTCTCGTAATTTTCGAGACCGAGACTCCCGGGATGAAAGCCCTAGTTGAAAGATGTATTCACCATGTACCTATTCTCGTTACGAATCTCTCGTTAGCTTTACACAATTTCGTAGCTGTTTCTCTTGAGGCTAAATTTTAAGTTTTCAATGATAATTATAAAATAAAGTAAAATTATTAGTTAATCATTGCGTTTACCTATTATGATATGAAATTTGTTTAAAACTAATGTAATCAATTATTGAAACTCACAAGGTTTATATTATGTTAGTAAATTAATATTAACGTACATTAATGAGAAAAATTGAATTAAGTTTTAAATAATATTTGTTATAATTTTTTTTAGCAGATAAATATGGAATATCTATGTATGGTAAAAAAAATGAGGGGTCTATGGATCCCCGGTCGAAACGAAGTTCCTTTCGCTTTTTGGTAGACGTTTGCTATACAGTCATTATAATTTATACATATTATTATAAAATATCAAGTTGATAGAGTTCAATTGAAAAATTTACGATAAAATATATTTATTATACATATAAAATAAATAATGATTAATTAAACACTGCACGATCTGGGATAATTAAGTTAATCAAATAAAAATTTAAGAACTGTATAAATCCTATTTTATTAATAATACTTTTTTAATTTCAGAAATAAACATCAATTATTTACTATAAAAATATAAATAAAAAAACAAAGTTAAAAAGAGCCGAAGAGAAGAGAGCCGTCGAGTCTTTCGGCGCGCGGGAGAGCCGAGAGTTGTGTGCGGCTACATGGCTGTAACTATACCAAGAATTGTCGGAAAAAAGTCTTATTATCCTTTTTTTCGGTCTCGCTCTCATCCGCTCAGAGCGTGTAACGCGCGATAAGGAACTTCGTTCCGATATTTTTCGTTATTGAAATTGTTTTTCTCAAACCAATAATTTTGAAAATGTTCATAGAGAAAATAGTCAAGCAAATTGAGAATCTATTTTATGCTACCAGTAAAATTGATATATACATGATATCAATTTTACTGGAAGTAGTTGAACATTTCATAAAATGATGGCATTTTATGATATATATTCTACTATCACTGGCCAAACTCCAAATTGTCGATCTGTTTATCACAAGAATAATATATTATTAAACTTGAATTTCACGTATAGCATTAGGGATAGTAAGGGCTTTCTAGTTTGCGATCTCAAATAAAAGTACCTAATGAGAAGGCTAACAGTAACACGGCAGTTAACATATTCTCACCTCCCATAGTTCGAGTCGGAAGTCAGCTGAGTTTGAATATTATAATAATTATCAATTACATCGCATACAATATAATTATATATAAAACGAAGTCGGGTTTGTTATAACACTTATAACTTGAGAACGGGTGAACCGATTTTTATGATATTTGATTTGTTGGATTTGTCTCTGCCCCGAATTGCAAAATAACTATTATAATATTTGAAAAAATCACGAAAAAAAATTTCAAAATTCACATGGCTAATGCTGGCTAATATCTATTTATATCAATTTCAAACGTACCTAGGGACGAACCTGAGCGAAGCGAGGGTGAGCCTCTAGAATACTTATAAAAGCAAAGAAAATTGATTGAATATAATATATTAAATGCTTTTCGTTGGTCAGCGCATTACTTGATAACGGCTGAATCGATGTGGCAATTGTTTTTTAATGTTCATAATAGTCCGAATAACTTTATAGATTCAAAGTTGCAACAGAATTTCTCTAGGGTTTTTGTATGAACTAAAATATCACACACATTTTATTTAAATTTAAACAGGGCATGTCTGTTGAGTTTGTTATAAATTAATATCTTTATGAAAAATTCTTATTTCGTTCAATCAACATGAATGGCGTAGTTGTTAATATCATAACGAACGTATACGAGTAAAAATAGAGAGGTAATGTATATAATAAATAAAGATATACTTTCAATTTAATATTTTTGTATATCTCTACAAATAAAAAAATAACATTTATTTTTATATAAGGTTATTGCTTAATAATATCAGGGCTGCCAATTCTATAATCTTTATTATTGTAATTATGTAGATAGACGTTTCTAGTGTTTTTTTCAATAGTAATATTTTTCTTAGACAATAAGTAATAGGTATTATGAAATCAAAAACCTTGAATCGTTTAATAATAAGTATGTACGGGTCAGGGTTAATATTATGATAAAATTGATCATTAAATTATAAAAGTTATTGTCAACTCCCAATAATTTGTCAGTTCCCAATAACTCAATGAAAATGTTTTATAAATTAATATTTTAATAATTATTATATTTTAATAATTATATGGTACATTAAACATTGTACGGATTGATAATATATGAATTATTGTACAGAATGTACAAAACATATGTAGGTACACCAGTAACTAACTAATTTCTACACAGGTAAACCACAATTAGAAATTGCCAAAATGAACACATAATTTAACAGAACAAGCAAAATGTATTATAAAGGTTAAAGGTTATAATAAAAATAAATATAGGTAAAAGGTTATAATATCATCACTGAAATAATTTTAGTAAAAAAATATCTTGTTATTTATAAGTAATAAAACTTTGTAAAAGATATATCTATTAAGACACAATATGTAATAAACAAGTCAAAGGAAATATTAAATTCCTGTCATAAAACTGAAACTGTAGTAGTACCTAGTTTGTATATAATTCAAAAATCGATAATATTTTTTAAATATATGAAAATATATGGATTTCAAACCAGAAATAGTTAAGCATTCTTGCGACAATGAACTGCGAGATTGTCTCGCGACGCGTCACTTGACATCGCTTACTCAACTCCTTATATAAAACTACTGCGTCGCAGTAATATCGCCAATCGCCAATTTTAAATAAAAGTGATCAGTATCGGGGCGTCTGAATAAATTTCAATCATGAGATTAATATTAGTATTAGGCTTAGTAACAATAATAGCCGTAGCTCATAGTCGACGGCTTCCATCAAAGAAGTATGAGCAATCTTCAGAAAAATTAATTGATCAAGATGAAGCAGCCACTGAACATAAAAAAGAACAAAGTAAGAATCATGAATTCAAAAAAGGGGGAGGCAAGGAACATCATGCTCATCATCATGACGAACACGGAGAGAAAGGACATAAAGGTTATAAGGGTCATCATCATCATGAAGAGGGAAAGAAAGGTCACCATGATAAGGAACATCACAAAGGTGAATATGATGATCATGGAGGTCATAAAAAGGAGCATCATCATGAAGATGGTCACTATGACGAGCATCATAAGGGTGAAAAAGGAGAAAAAGGCCATAAATATGAAGAAAAGGGCCATTACAACAAAGGACACTCGACTAAAGGACATCATGAAATACACAAGCTCGACGAGTTTAAGAAAGATAAACATTTCTTTGATGAAGAAGGAGACTCTGGACATGAGGAGAAGCATGGTGGTTTTCACGAAGAACATGGACATAAAAAAGGCGGGCACTTTAAGAAAGGTCATCACAATGGTGGGCATCACGAACATGAACACGGAGAAAAAGGTTATCATGAAAAGGGAGGTCATCACCATGAGAATAAAGGTCACAAGGAATCTGCAGGTCATGACGAACATCATCATCATCACCACGACCACGCTAAAAAGGGAGAACATGAACATCATAAGAAGTACGGGTATAAAAAAGGCAATTGAGGGCTATCAAAATAATCTTTTAGACTTTCAACAGTTTACATGTACATGGCGCGCTTTAATGTATTCTGCAGAATGTCTGGTTATTTATTTATTTATTGTTAATAGAACATTAATATTAAAACTGAGACAGATCAAATAGAGAATAACGTTATTTAAATAATAAGTAATTCAAATAATGTGAAATTTAATCATAAAATAATAAATAATAATTTATTAAATTAAAACGACTTTTTCGTCTTCTGGCTTACATTTTGTTGTTTTGAATCAAGCGAATCTCATGCTTTTCTTCAATAACTTTTACTCAGTTAATTAACTTAGATTTTAATTTATAAATGATCGAGTGATTTATCAACATTTTCTTAAGCTTATCCTACGCCTTCGTATCGTCGAGATGTTTTGTATTGTATTGCATTGTCGACGACCTTTTATATAAAACTTCTAAGTATAAATGTTATCTAACTACACTTATGGTTGGAGTGTTCAGCCCATTTATTTTTATGAAGATTTATATTTAGTAGCTAAATTGATCCCTTCTAACCTAACCTTTGTACATACTAGATACATAAACCGATATCTATCATCGCTTTGTTAGAACTTTTGGAGGCAAACAATATTGTCATATATGGTAAAGTAACTTCAGAAGGTGTACATAAGCTTATAACTTAAGTTATAAGGCTGAAGGTATTTATATAATTAAATTGTTAAGTGATTCAAGCTACTCATTAAATATCACTAAAATAATCGAATAATAAAATTAACGCCTTAAAAATTATCTAGCGAATTTATCGTCTTCGTAATAGTATCCACCTTTATATCTACATATATACACTTATTAAAATATGTATTAAAATGATGATTATATTAAATTCAATAAAATCTCATATTCTTCCGAATAATATAAACATATAAAAATATTTATCATAGAATTTATATTATATATTATATTTAATATTAATCTATGCTAATATTATAAAGCTGAAGAGTTTGTTTGTTTGTTTGGTTGAACGCGCTAATCTCAGGAACTACTAATCCGATTTGAAAAATTCTTTTTGCATTAGATAGCCCGTTAACTGAGGAAGGCTATAGGCTATATATCATCCCGGAAAAATGTACGGTTCCCGTGGGATAGATTTGTTTTTATCTAGGGATGAACCCGAAGCGAAGCGAGTGTGAGTCGCTAGTAATTATATAAAGCTAGTTTCTTTGTACTCACACACGTTTGTACGCAGATCATAATAATGTAGTATGAAATAAATTATAAATGATTTTGGCTACGGCGGATTATCTCACTGAGACTAGCCACCTGTACCTGTATCTGAAGAAATGTTATAGTACAAAATAGATGGGTGCAGATACTCTTTATTTCTTTAGTTTTCATAGTCCGATGGGACAGCAATCCAACACGACCAGTTTAAGTTGGTTGGGACTGGGAGTGCAAAATAGCCAACTTCCTAATTTCCATAAAGTAGGCTGAAGGCAATAAAGCATCATTGTTTTATTCAATTTCGTCTGTAGTGATAATTCGTGAGCATGAAACCACAATAAATATCTGTATTGCTCGAATTCTTAAAGTATCTTTTGGATAGCAAACTTTTTTAATTGTTTTTTGAGTGTATGTTGTGAAATAGAATGTTGTTTCAAAGTGTTTCAAACTCTATTTGCAAAATTTGAAGGTAGATAGACTGATTTATCAATCTGCGGTGTCTTCGATTGTTTTAAAAAACTTAACAGGAGCACCTATAAACAGATGGCCTAAATATATATTTCATCTTTGTATTACATAGAGGTATATTTTTAGTTTTTCTATAAGAAAGCGATATCTACTTGAGGCTAAGTTATAACAAGTACTTTTTAAACTTTTTGAACTTGAAGGGTTGGGTCGGGGACCCTATTAATATGTATTCCTATGCTGTCTACTCGTCCGTCCGTCTGTATTAAGAATGAAAGGCTTTGCTTTAAATCTAATGTTCAGGTCTTAATCTTACCGTTATATAATAGTAACGTAAATGCTAAAGTAAAGAAAAGTAGTAATAAAAGCGGCTCTTCACTTTACAACATGAAATCGTAATTTACTTAATAAATAATAATACCTACATATCACAAAATTGTATCTTATTAATTATTATGTTACAAAATCCTTAATTAGCAAGTCCTACTCTTATAATTGTCAGATTTTTATGGAGTGGAGGTAATGTGTCCAATATCCAAAAACATCTACTTCGTCAAGATGTCTTGTTTTCTGGATTAGGGTGATTTAGGGTGATTTTTCGGACACATCCACGTATAGATAAGATACAATCCGGTGATAATGCTTTTACACTAATTAATGAGCGGGTGAGGGCTTAGCGATGTCACACCTCACACTAGATTTATGGCTTCATCTAATGTCACGTTAAATCCTTCACCTACTGAAGCTAATGTGATATTAAGCCAAGGGATATTTTCACTAATTACCTCATCCGCTGGTAAAAGGTACTTATGGTTTGAACTATCAGCTTTATATTAAGATTATTGTCATAAAAACTAGTAGAGCCAAAGCATTGCAGTATCTCGAAGCCACAGATATTTGTTCTATATTAATCCCCGCGATAGAGCGATATACATAATATGATATAACACAACTTCTCATCTTACTTATTTTCTAATATGTCTTGAGGAGTTTTTGTATTCATATCTAGCTTTTGATAACATACAGAAGTTTTAGTTTTTCTTCTTTGATTGTGTTTTATACTTTTTTATTATGGTTTATCTCTTCTGGAAGTAGATATTATAATAATGAGCAGAGGAATAAATAGCGACTGATAGAGTTTATTTTTAGGTTCCGTATATTGATTAATCAGTAAAAGTAAGTTCCACTTATTTCAGAATTATCTTATTTTCCGTTTGTTCTGACTGTTTATTTATTCGCAGATAACAGCAACCAACAGCAGCAAACGGACAAGGTATCAAGTACCAATTAGTATTAATATTATGGTCTAAGATCCATTGGAGGTCTAAAAATATAATAAGCTTCAGACAACACAATCAATTACAAGGTCAAATATGTTATTTCATTTCTCGCATATTTATTTATCATAAGCAACATGGTACGCCCCTTTGATTTATAATTTTAATTATAAAAAGCAAGACCTTACAGCATAAGTTAGGAAAAAAGTTATGCTTTAATTAAATCACACAAAAATATGATTAATATTTCTCAATATTTTTATTTGTTAAAAAGGTAATATAAATATCAAGGTTGGTGTGAATATAATACATAATCTAAAGTACAAGAAGAAAATTAGAGAATTTAAACGTGATGACAATAGAACAGGCATTTCCTACAAAAATTAATAACTTTTAGAATATTTGATCAATCCATGATATATTTATTTAATGACGGCAATTGTTACTAATCACCTTAATTAGAACTTAAAATATTTTTTTTAAGTAATAATAACTGTTTATTGCGTTAAAAATAAAGACATTTTTCGTTTTAATGAATAGCTATTTCACTATACATATAGAATATATAAATGCATGGGTAATTAGTTAAACCAACAAAAGTCACGTAAACTATTACTTTTAGGATATAAATATATAGATAGAATTTTTCGTTATATGGCATATGGAGTCATTATGATAATCGATCAATACCTATTATAACATTTTTTTTATTGATATCATCTTCGCTATGTAACTTCGCCAAATGTAACTAGCTTTATTAGTTTTCATGTTGCCCATGTAAAATGGCGAAGATAACGTGATAAATATATTATATTATATATATATATATATATATATATATATATATATATATATATATATATATATATATATATATATATGTATACGGCTAGACCCATTTTTATGATCTTTGATTTGTTGGATTTGTCTCTGCCCCCAATAGCAGAATAACTATTAAAACATCGGAAAAATTCACGAAAAAAATTTAATAAATATTTATATCTATTTAAAACGTACCTTGAGTCGCACGCGAGATCAAGCTAGCAAAATAATTAGTTGGTTCAGGGTAGTAAGCACTCCCCCCCAACGTGCGTTCACCTTGTCGTGGTGGGGGGGCTCAGTAGCGTCCGGCAGCTCAGCCGGGCGCGTAGCCAGGACCCCCAGCAACCCCATGGTTGTTGTGGTCTGCTTCGGCAGACCTGCCGTCGGGGTGTCGTAGTTGAGTGCGTAAGCGATGTTGCGACGCCTCATTAAGACGGGGGAGGTTTTGTTGGTTTTTAGTGGGTAGTACTGGCTTTTATAGCCGGTGAGTCCCATATAATCACCTGTATGTGTACAGGTGGTTGCGTAAATGCATTTCCCAACATTAAAAAAAAAGGGTAGTAAGCACTCAGTCTCGGTAGTATTATCTTAAAATTAAATCTTAAATTAATGAGTGAATTATCGGCAAGGTGTTATGAATTAGAATTGAATGACACCAAAAGGGAAAGGAGTATAAAGATAGGAAGAAGGAAAATCGTTATGTAATTTAAAATATTTTACGTCGTAAGGAAACATTGCGATTTTAGTATAGTGATACGTGTTTATTTACATGTGTCTATTTAGAAATAATGTACATAATATAACAAATAAAAACCATAATAAAATATTTGTATAACAACAGTTCCAAAACAGTTCAGTGACCCTTTTTGAAGCCCCAGTGCTTGTGATCTTCATGGCCACCCTTCTTTCCATAGCCGCTGTGGTGGTGATGGTGTTCGTGGTGATCGCCTTCATCATGGTGTCCTTTGTGTTCATGGTGGTGACCTCCCTTCTCATGATGACCCTTTTTGCCATGATGATGTTCATGGTGTCCATGATGCTCATGGCCCTTATGGAAGTGCCCACCTTTCTTATAGCCATGTTCGTCATGGTGTCCACCATAGCCTTCTTCAAAACCATGCTCCCCATGCTTATCGTGGAAATGTTTGTCTTTCTTAAATTCGTCTATTTTATGAACTCCATGGTGCCCCTTGGTAGAATGACCTTTACGATAATGCCCCTTTTCTTCGAACCCGTGTCCTTTTTCTCCTTTTTCACCGTGATGATGTTCATGGTAGTGGCCATCATCATGGTGGTGGTGTTTTTTGTGTCCTCCGTGTTGTTCATGATGTCCTTTGTGTCCTTCGTGGTCATGGTGCCCTTTTTTGCCATGTTCGTGGTGGTGGTGTCCTTTGTAACCTTTGAAACCCTTTCCACCGTGTTCGTGGTGATGGTGTCCGTGATGTTCGTGACCTCCTCCTTTTTCATGATGAGATGCTGCAGGTTCAAGATCTGTTTCGCGCTTCTGTCTGATGTCTCGTGCACTTGTCAATACTAAAAGTGTTACGAGACACCCTAGCAGGAAAGCCACTTTCATATTTGCTGTTTTATTGACTGCCACCTGTTTATCTATGGATATTATTATCGTCAACAACGTTTTATAAACACTGCCAATCAATTTTCTCAGTACCAACATGAGGCAATGATTGCGATACTCGGCAAGTGCTTGGCTGCACTGTATTGTCAAGGTTAACTATTTAATTGGAATTATTGTTAAATTTATTAAATATTTTATACCGTGTGATTAGTTTGTTGTATTTCAGATTTAAACTTTTTATGTCATAATGATAATAATAATTATTATAAATAATTGATTTAAAACATGTTCAATTTTGTTAAAAATAAATCCTATTAAGTCAAGTTTATCCTATTATACATTTTGATCAGAAAAATTGAGTAAATCCACCTACAGTTTTGCTGTGTTATGCCTTTAATATCTCGATATTAATGCCAATAAAAATGTCTATGTGCTTATTATGTAATAAATAAATAAAATATTTTATTCAACTCAGCTATGTGTATTAAGTAATTTAGTCGGCAATTTAAGACTCCTTAGATTTGTATAAGAACGTGCAAAAACGGGAAGGTAGTGCGACTGAAACTAAACTTACGAATAATAGGTATGGGTAACTATTGACAAGATATTATCTATACAATAAGTAAAATTTGGCCAGATATTATTGAACTAGTAGAACTCGCGGCTTTGTTCGCGATCAAACTACGAAAAATACGCAACTTCATGCAAATATGCCCAAGGAATAAAAAGTTTCGTACAAACTTATATCCCCTATTTCACCCCCTTGGGGCTTGAATTTTGAAAAATCCTTCCTTAGTGGATGCATACGTTATAAGAGGAATACGAGTGCGAAATTTTAAGTTTCTAGCTCTAAGGGTTTGACCTGTGCGTTTATTAAAAACTTTTATCCCCTATTTTACCCTCTTAGGGGTTGAATTTTAGAAAACGCTGAAATATGTAACTCATTATTTTTGCCGTACTCAATTCAAACGAAAATTCATGCAAATATGTCCAAGGAATAAAATGTTTTACACAAACTTTTATCCCCTATTTCACCCTTAGGGGGGTTGAATTTTGGAAAATCCTTCCTCAGTGGATGCCTTCGTCATATGAGGAATACGTGTGCGAAATTTCAATTTGCTAGGCTTAAGGGTTTGGCCTATGAGATTACAATTTATGATTATGAAAAACATACACAGACAATAGACAGACAAAATTATATGCCCTCTATTACATTTCAAAGATACCAAGCATAAATTTTACGAACAGAACATATTCCAAAGGGTTGCAGGATTTTCTGCTTACCAAGATTGTTGACAGAGTCCAGAGTTGATCTGAGTCGGTACGAGTTGCTTTACCAGAAAAACTCATTTTCGGTGGCAGGAGAACTGCTGCAATAAGCGGCAATGTATCGAGAGTTCAGTTGAATTTCGAATTCAGTTGAAGTGTAAGCAGTGGTGGAAAATAGTAAAAATAGTATTCAGACATTGAGTTAAGCCAAAAGCGACTATTGGGAGTGCGTTTAATATTTATTTATTTTTAATCTATACTAATATTATAAATTGGAAAGATTTGTTTGTTTGTAATTTATTACCCAGAAACTGCTGACTGATTTTAGTAATTATTTCAATATTATAAATACGAGTATATATTATAATACTCATATATATTTATGTGTATTACAATATGTTTCAGAAATTTTCATCCTGAAATATCACTGATGCTCAATAGTTTTGAATAAAATTACCTACATCTACAGAGATCTCATGTTACATGGGTCTCATCACGATTAAAAATAGATCCAAAATGGTCGACTACATTGACTTAATATATATGTATATTTTTTGGTTGGCCGGCCACATATGGATGGTTTCCTGATTCAATCTCCATAATTATATTTTATTGTTATCTCTGTATGGCGTAAAGCATTGAAAGTTAAATGTGCTAGTATATTAATACTTGATCTTATGAAACTAAAATATAAGCCATTTTCTTTTAAATAATAACTTTGCCATACACATGACACTGCTATTGGCACATATGTATACCAGTTTTTATTCATTGTAGAAGTTTTTACTTAGAGCATCTTTTTTTACATTTTAAGTAAGTTCGCCATAGTTGGTCTACATACATATTTCTAGATGGCATAGCACGTTAGGGAGTTACAGCTGCTAGCTATTGCAACCCTGCAGTTATTTTTTTAATTCCGAATTAATGTCATTTATAATTTTTTTTTCGTTTTACTCGTCAGTTCTCAGGGTAGAGGATTTTTTTCCAAAGTGATGGAAGACTTATGTTTAGTAAAAAAGTGTAATAATTTAAAGTAGAACGAAAATTTGCAAAATTGAATTGAAAACTAATTTACAACTAATCCCATTAATTAATTTCACTACTATATAATTGCGAAAGTAAAATGAATGGATGTTTGTTATTCAATCAAGCCAGAACGGCTGAACGGATGTGGATGAAATTTGGGACAGAGATTGATTATAGTCTGGAATAAAATATAGGTTACTTTATATCCCGAAAAAATGTATGGTTCTTGTGGATTTGTTTTTGTTTTTTACTAGTGACAAACCCGAGCGAAGCAAGGGTGAGTTGCTAGTATTAAAAATATAGTACTAAGTGAAGAATTTCGCTCTACTCAGGGTGTCCCGAAACTCAATGTCAAGGAACAAAGCGTACCTACTGAATGGTAATAACTAATAATTAATCAATTGAGTATTATGTATCGGCGTCACTACAATGAAGAAACGTAATAATAAGCATGTATTTAAAATGTCAAATATTCGCGTAAATCTAAGAGTGATTTTTTTTGTAAAAAAAATGTATTATAATTTTTGGACTTGAATTTCACAAAGTTAAACCATTTTAATTTTTATACTAAAAATAGCTAATAATGTATAGATAATCCTTACCAAGTTTCATATTGGGTGTTAAAGTCCGTTCTGAAGCGCGGCGGCCAGTGCCTGGTCACGCCTGACATTAGCTAGCGTGAGCTTACAGAAACATTCAATAAAATATGTATATTGTTTACGAAATTTTGTTTAATATTTTTTTATTATTTTGATTTACAATTACAAAAAAAAAATGATAACTTAAGTTTACTTGTATTTACATACTTTTCCATTTTATTGAGCTTCACTATAACTTGTGCATTTTTATGGCATTGATGGTCAAGTCTATCTGTCGTGATGCTTGATGTCGTGATTGCCACCAAGACTATCAAAAGCCCTTTGCCATGTGCAGTGGCGGATTTAGGCTTGATGCCGCCCTAGGCCCCGATTGATAGGCCGCCTTTTTTGCTTTGTGAGGGAGTGATTATTATAACAATATAAATTAAAAATTAAAAAAACCCCCTACGCACGTGAAGCACTTAATCAAGTAATCATAAGCCAAAATGCCTTACCTCATTTTGGAAAAGAGCTGATACTCTTACACTGCTGGACCGATATTAACCCAACATAGCTAAGAACCACCGCAAGGAAACTGGCTTTCAAATGAAAACAAACCGCATCGAAATCGGTCCATCCGTTTGAGAGCTACGATGCCACAGACAGACAGACAGACACACACGCACGCACGAACGCACGCACGCACGCACGCACGCACGCACGCACGCACGCACGCACGCACGCACGCACGCACGCACGCACGCACGCACGCACGCACGCACGCACGCACGCACAAGGACAGACAGACGACGTCAAACTTATAACACCCCTCTTTTTGCGTCGGGGGTTAAAAATTAAAAATTTAATTTTCAAATGTAAAAATTTTGATCGATAAAATTTTATTACATTAAATACAACTTCTTATTGATTAATCTACATTAATTTATTAAATAGAATTCCGAGTATAAATTATAAATATGGAAATAACTTTTTAGAGATGAATATTAACATCAAGACACGCGGTATCGTGTCCAGCCAAGTTCAAGCCAAAAGAAACTGGCGACGCAGCACTGTGTGTATATTTTACACGAACCATTTGGAGCCACTTTTCACCTCGTAATAACTCAAAATCTATTTAACATATGATACATGAACATAAAATTTGGTTCATTATTTAATCCGCTTAGATTAACAATCCCCAATTTCATAAATACAGCGCAAACGGTAATTGAGATATTAACGTCTAAAAATCAGCATTTTTATCACTGACTGACTGACATATAGTAGTAAAACCTAACTCACTTCCAGATGACCTAGAAAACTGAAACTTGGTGTCCAGATGGGTAACTGTATGCATATAAGGGGAAAAATCCGAAAACAGTGAATTCTTAAAATTTGTTTTTTTTTTCAATAATTTTTTTTACTGAAAATACAAAAAATATAGAAGAATATTTCTCAAAATTTTTCAACTTATTATTCCTCTTTTGTAAATAAATCAACAGCATTTTCCGATAAAGACTCATGTTAATAAATATCTATTGATCTATTATAAAAATAATCTTGCGATTAATTAAAAAGTAAATTCAATCGTTATAATATTATTCAATATATTTTATTGGATTTTTTTTAATTTTTCATATTTCAAAGAGAATCTAATATAATCGATTTTTGAATTCGGATTGCCTTTGACTTTTTTCGCCTTTTAATCCGGTCAATTTAGACATTCGAAACTACATAAATTTACAACAAGCTCAAAATTGGTGAAATCGTTCAAAATATGATTATAAATAAAATTTAAAAGTTCCTCATCTTTCCCCTGTATGGAAAATTTTTTATTCAAGGTCAAAGGTAAAAAAAAAGAGTTTTTCACGATTTTCAGTAAAACGGTAAGTTTTATCATAAAAATACTTTAGACAAAAATTGTAGATCATAAAATTATCTATAAAAAATTTATGAATACTTTTTTTCCTACGAGCCACCGTTTCTGAGATATAACGATTCAAAAATTTGTAACATATATTACAACTCTAGAGATGTATGTACGAGGCGTACTCATGCATATTATGCCGACTAGAAGAACCCGCGGCTTCGCTTGCGATTAAATTACGAAAAATACGAAATTTCACGCAAATATGTCCTAGGAATAAAAAGTTTCATACAAACTTTTATCCCCCATTTCACCCTCTTAGGAGTTGAATTTTAGAAATCGCTGAAATACATAACTCATTATTTTTACCATGTTCAATTCATACGAAATTTCATGCAAATATGTCCAAAAAATAAAAAGTTTCATACAAACTTTTATCCCCTATTTCACCCCCTTGGGGGTTGAATTTTGAAAAATTCTCCCTTAGTAGATGCAAGATGCCTTCGTCATATGAGGAATAGGTGTGCGAAATTTCAATTTGCTAGCCTTAAGGGTATGGCCTGTGCGTTGATACATCAGGCAATTACTTTTACCTTTTATATAATAAGATTACAACTTTTACAAATTTTTGAATCATTATATCTCAGAAACGGTGGCTCGTAGGAAAAAAGTATTCACACATTTTTTATAGATAATTTTATGATCTACAATTTTTGTCTGAAGTATTTTTATGATAAAAGTTACCCTTTTGTTGAAAATTGCGAAAAACTCATTTTTTTTTACCTTTGACCTTGAAACATTTTTTTCCATACAGGGGAAAGATGGGGAACTTTCAAATTTTATTTATAATTATATTTTGAACGATTTCACCAATTTTCAGCTTGTTGTAATTTATGTAGCTTCACACTTATGTTTTGGTTTAATTTTACCGGACTATTTAGGATTTTGACTTCCCGAAAATTTTGCCGCCCCTAAAATTATGCCGCCCTAGGCCCGGGCCTCACGGGCCTATGGGTAAATCCATCACTGGCCATGTGGCAGTTGCTTCAGGAGAAAAAACATAAGTTACTAAAATTATTCATATTACTGACGATGAAACATAGTACATATTATGCAGACGTAGACGTACACGTGTACAATGTACATACATACACGTAATAAGACTCGCAGTTAGTGTAAAACTTGTATCTCCGACTTATCCAGGGCAATTATAAATCATTTGGGTCAATCAGTTTTATACCTTAGATAACTTTTGCGTGCAAAATATTAGAGTTAGATATAAAATATTGAGGAAATTTTAGTATAAAAACTTAAAAAAAAACCGACTTCCAGGCACTGAAAAGTAAAAAATAACTAAACAGGGGTTTTTATTTTGAATAGATACCTAATCAGATATTTTCGAAGTCGATGTGCTTTGATTTGTATTGGCTGGCACCGACTTCGAAAATATCTGATTAGGTATCTATTCTAAATGAAAACCCCTGTTTAGTTATTTTTTACTTTTCAGTGCCTGGAAGTCGGTTTTTATTTTTTTTTTTAAGTTTTTATTCTTCAATTTTTAGTGTAGACGTAATAAGCAGGTAATTTGTAAGAAGAAAGATTTTTAAAAACATATTCGATTAAGCCATTTATTTAAAAACCGCTTGACCGATTTCAATAAAATCTATATGGGACCACCGGAGAAGGATACACTTTGAAACAAAAAAAGAATTTTCCAAATCGGTTCAGGCGTCTTTGAGTAATCGGTGAACATACATAAAAAAAAGGTTCCGACGAATTGAGAACCTCCTCCTTTTTTGAAGTCGGTCAAAAATATCAGAAACTTACAGTTTTGCTATGCATTATTTTCCATTATGTCGATAAAGCAGCGATTTTTCATAAAAGCTGGGCTTCTATTAGTGCTAATTTCTAATACCTTTCTAGAGAAACAGTAAAATCGCTTCTAATTTCATTCAGAAGTTCTCGAGGTTATCACATACGTGCAGACAGATGTTCACTAGCGACTCCTTTTTACGTAACGTAAGAATAATAAAATGATGTTGAAATGTATAATTTTGATAAACATCTACGTTTTTATTTTACAAAATATTTAAATCCATGACTGAACGGCACTCAATTAAATTAGATCTTAGTACGTTCTCTTTTCAGATTTTTTGGGAAATCTAATTAAATCTGTTACTTATTATTATTATTATTTGTATCTCTTTGAAGTTCACGGGCTCGAAGTAGCCCGGTCCTTTGGAAGGCTTGCGTGGGGATACAGGTCCAACACGTAGAGGCCCTTTAAGAGATTCAAGCTTGTTTAATGTGACGCATTAGCCGGGATCCATCTCTGAGTAACCCATAGGGAATTGCCCATAGATGCCCTCCGGATAATGCGTAGGGACTATGGAAAATATGGAAAACTAAATAGGGTTATGGAATGGAGTTTGGATGGACTAAAAACGGGCTGTGACTACTGGACGTCCGCCTGCTCAACAGTCTCACATTGAATATATGGCGGACGGTGACTCGCCTCCCACTTGATGGGCCCCCACAAAGCGGCATAGTGCCTTGGGCGCAACATCAGCGTGGTCGGCTAAGGGTGTCGAGAGGTGTGCACCGGTTTCACCATCGCGAGAATGCTCGTGAGCGGGTTTCCCCGTTATTACGCAGATTGAGCACTTCCACCCTTTCGAGCACTTGGCTCTTGCGCTCCACTCTGGACGGCCAATGAAGGCAAGCCAGAAGCGGGGGACAGATGTTGTTTCCCCCGGGAGGTCTCAGGTCCGTGGTGTCGCCACTCACCAACAGCTCGCTACAAGCTGCCCTACGGGCTTATTATTATTATTATTAAAATAGTATTTAATAAAATAATATATAAAATAATAAAAAATAATTATAATTATTATATTTATTACAAGTTATAAGAAGGACGAGAGTCACAACATTGTTATTAAATTATTGTCCAGCCTAGAAAGTGCAATCTCGCGACACGCAACGTTTGTAACGCGGTGAAATGTGAACAGCGTATTATAACTGTATGAATTAACGCATTGTTTCCGTACATTTTAGATAACTTTAAAAACAATTTAACTGACTTTTAAAATCTTCTAACCTTAATAGTAAGATGTAGTAGATAGTAAGTGTAGAGTATGTTTTTATTTAGTCAATTGGATTAAATAAACACTTTAAGTAGTATTAGTTTTATATAACCGCTATAACTTAAATTAAGATTATACTTAGGAACTCCTATCGTTCACTGCTATGGTCTAGATGACATGCTGTATGATAAATTCGAGTTCGGTGATACATAATTAATACTTCTCTTATGTTACAATAGTATATTCCCAGCCCCGCTCCCACAAGATGCACGTTGAAATATTCGATAATACCTTAGTTTATAACGTGTTTCCAAGAACTTAGAAAAAAACCCCAAAACTTAAGGAAATAATGGAAAATGTCAGCCGCCCGTGACGGATATCACTCACTGTAATAAACCGAACAACTTCGCGCCGGAAAAAAGTTCCTGTCATTTTTCTGAAAATTTCTCAAACTGCATAATTACCTACCATAACTATTAGTAGATTTAATTTATTATATTATGTAAGTTTATTACATGTTTTTCAATAGATGGGATAAATTAAAGCCAGTAGATGCTTTTCACTGTAAGCTTTTTTAAATAGAGAACTTTTTTTTTGTTTATGTATATGAGTAAATAAGCATTAATTTACATTCACAGACGATCCCTTTAGCGTCCTTTCAATAAATTAATTTAAGAATTATTTACTATAAGTAGCTCCTATAATAAATCTTTACTATAAGTATAATATCTTTATACATATATTGGTAACTTCATTGCAGTAATTTGGTTATCATAACTTATCAGTGGATAAATCGTTAGCAATATAATGACATCATATATATTAAATATCAAATGGTTTTATTTCTTGTAGTAAAAACATAACAAAGTAAACATATAAAATCAACAACTAACAATTTATGTCGTACTAAGAAATTCCACATTTTAGTGACCGGATTTGTGCCCCCAGTGCTTGTGATCTTCATGGCCTCCCTTTTTGCCATGTTCATGGTGATGGTGATGGTGCTCGTGATGACCACCTTCGCCATGATGACTCTTGTGGTGATGATGGTGTCCTCCATCCTCATGATGGCCCTTTTTACCATGATGATGCTCATGATGACCACCATGTTTGTGTCCCTTGTGGAAATGACCACCCTTTTTATATCCGCCCTCATGATGATGACCACCATGATGGGAGTGGTGACCTTTTTCTCCATGATGATCATGGAAATGCTTGTCCTTTTTGAATTCATCATGTTTTTCGATGCCATGGTGTCCTTTTGTATCATGCCCCTTGTGCCAGTGTCCATGTTCTTCATGACCATGACCATGCTCTCCCTTTTCACCATGTCCGTGATGATGATGGTAGCCTTCGTCGTGATGGTGGTGCTTTTTATGTCCACCATGCTCTCCATGGTGCCCCTTGTGGCCCTCATGGTGATGATGACCATGTTTGCCATGATGATGTTCGTGGTGTCCCTTATGCCCTTTATGATCGTGATCACCGTGCTCGTGGTGATGGTGTCCATGATGTTCATGGCCACCACCTTTATCCCAATGATGACCAGAGGCTGCGACTTCAAGATCAGCTTCTCTCTTCTCTCGGATCTCCCTAGAGGAGACCGCGACGACGAGGACCACGAGTCCACATAACACTAGAAAGCTTCTCATGGTTGTAAGACAAGCTACAACTGTTGAATGATACCTGCTTAGGTACTTAAGATATTTTATACTAGTTAGCAGCTACGGTTAAGAAACGTATTGTGGCTTGGTAGTGTCAAGGTTGTAAAAGTAATGAACGAGAGGAAACATTTCCACTTCCAGGCAATTTGGTATTTTCATGATACAGCTATGCTACAAAATAATATTTTTGGATGATATACTTAGAAAAATAAAGCTTATGTATCTGCTTACCATGTAATGCTTTTTGCGGAAAATTCTAGGTTTTCCAGCAATTAAGTGTATGAAATATGTTTTATATGAGAAATGAATAGTTCATTTTTAAGAATCAAAGAGTATTATTACTAATAAGTATTTTTATAATTAAATTGTATAAATAAGTTCCTTATTAGCATAATATAATATATCCTCATAAAATGTAAATACATAATATTTATAATTTAATACTTTATGTTTGTAAAGTGTGTTCATGGTTTTGTACTTTTTCACGTACTAAAGGGGCAAGAAAAACCTAATATTTTGTACATATTATGGACTTAGTTTGTGGGTTGGAAAATGACATAATCTAATTTATGATTGCGGTACATTAAATTCTTGTAGCATATTAGTTTTATGGAAAAAGGTACACAAGGACACGTTTAAACGAAGGTAGGTTCTAAAGGAAATAATTTAAACTATTCCCATCTAGTTTCAAACTTCCGCTTTCCTGAAACATACTGACTCCTTCAGTATAAATTAAATATATACTTTTAATAAGAAATAAGAAAACTCTACCTTTGTTTTGCATTTAATTATTTTTATACATATAAATTTTCCTTTAGATTTCAAGGGTTCAAAGTAGCCCAGCTTTTTGGTAGCTTGGAAACATAACCTATTTTATGTTTATGTGACGCATTAACTAAGATCCATCTCTGAGTAATCATGTTCATTTGCCCAAAGATGGATGGTTAATACGTAGAAACTATGCATAATATAAAAATAAAATACTATGGAATGCCTGGAGAATCTAAATAAGACTACATGTGGTTTTTTAATAATCACAACTGAATCGTTTGGCGGACATTGACGCTCGCTTGATACTAGAATATGAGAATTAAGGATATAAAGATGCTAATTTTCACGAGTAAAGCTCGAGAATGGGTAGTGATTGCAATCCGGCTCCATTTTCAGTCCGGCCGGATCCGACCGGATTTCCATCGATCCGGCCGGATCCGGTCGGATCCGGCCGGATTGATCAAATCAGGATGATTTTCGCTTTTCGGTTCAAAATTAACTGTTAGTGAGTTAATCAAGTGTGATTGTACTTAATATAGGTAGTTTATAAAAAATAAAACATATATAAAAACAACTTTGATGCCTTGGTGACTTTGGATGGCCACGATAGACGCCTTTGCCACACCCACCACATTTCGATAGCTCTTATAAAAGTATTTCATTATGGATTATCTTGAATTGATTATAGAAGAGGAAGAAGATGATGACCTTTCAATTCGATACTATCTCAGTGTAGAAAGGGCCTCCACTCATCCAATTTTCACCAAAAAGTCGAAACAATGAAGGTTTCGACAATGTTATTAATTATAAAACAATATAAAAAATAAATTGTAAAGCAATGTAAACGCCTCAACAGATGCCATTTTATGATTTTTTATTGAAAATACCTCAAAATACACGTGTGCGGCAGCGACACTGCGAACATGAGCGCTGCAGTAACGCTAGGCTCTAACGTCACAGTCGCAGCGACACTGACACGGCGTCAGTGACGCTGCGCTCGAATGTCGTTCCCTACATTTACATAGTGCATTAATCTGTCGCCCTGTCGCGACGTCACTGACGCTACTGACGCTTACACTATGTAAATATAGGGAACGACATTTGAGCGCAGCGTCACTGACGGAAATACTTTTAAAAGAGCTATCGAGATGTGGTGGGTGCGGCAAACGCGATACGATGATGGACGTCTGTCGTGGCCATCCAAAGTCACCAAGGCGTCACTGATACCAGTCAACTTACGCGGCGTCGGTAACGCTATAAACGCCGCATTATTGACGCTTGTTTCGAAAGTCTACCTTTAACAAGGTCAAATCTCTTCTGTACAGGGCCTCTACATGCAACACCTCTATTATTTTGCCAAAAATTGCGAGCACCGGATCCGGTCGCCGGATCCGGTATATTGGTACCGGATCCGGTGAACGTTTAATGATGCCGGATCCGCCGGATTACCGGATCCGTTTTTCCGGATTGCAATCCCTAAGAATGGGGTTCCCGTTATTACCAAATGGCAAATTATGTCGGTGATTCCATTCTTTTGAGCTCTTGCGTTTCTCTCTAGACAGCCAATGAAGGCAACAGGATAAAGGCTTGGAGTGATTTTTTTTTCTCCCTTGGAGAGTTAGGTTAGAGTAAGGTTCGTTGTGCTTCTCACATATGAACAGCTTAATAAGTATTTTGTTATTATTATAAATTATTTTACTACTACTACTACTTACATTACGAGTATATTACATAATGCAATTAAATAATAATAAATATCAATTATAAACTTAATTCAAGTTGCCATTAAATATTGTTATTGAATCAGTTTTGTAAATTTAAACAACAATAAAAAAATACTGAACGAAATTGTCTTTAATAGTATTTAAAACAAAGCTAAAGTTTTCTTTTACTTAACTATTTCTTACTAAGTATCGTGTCTTTTGTTTCTGATTTCTGGAATACTGCCATTTACAAACTAGCTATCTTAAAGATACTCTTAATTCTTGTTGAATTAAAGGATGTACTTTAGAGTTACAAAGTTTACTTCTGCATGCTATGAGTTGATTAGAAATCAATTTTGTGACCTTATTTCTTTTATTTTATTTTTTTTCTTTTATATTTATTTATAATGAATATTACTAATACTACAATTGATTTCTTGTATTTTTTTTATATTCTTATTAATATCGAATACGAATAAGATATAAATTAACAATAATGTCTAATTTAGCAATAGAATTATAGTATTTCGGTAGGTATTACCGGAAAGTATCAAAATGATACAGAAAATGTAATTTAAAAATATTTGCTTGAACAACGTTGTATCCGACATTGGAGCTGCTATGGATACAGCCTTTTGGAGCCTTGTTTTATCATTTTCTCTTTGTGGAAATTGGCAACTACTGCAGCTTGCCACAGTAAATACAGAAAACAAGCTAAATTATTTTCCGAGGATATGAGATATATTATATACTTTAATGTTAAATTTAGCTGTAACAGTATGTTGTCTGAACACAATTTTAATTTAGATTTGTATGTACTCGTATGTTATATATTATAAATTCTGAATATTTTTGGTAAATAAAATTATACAAACAATGAAATATTAAATAAGTAATAAAAATTCAGATAAAAAAGACATTTATTGTAATAAATTAGCAAAGTATTGAAAACAACAGAAACAATCGTTTTTAAATATCATGTCGTCTTCATGTAATTAATGACCTTCCCATCCCCAACCTTTATGCTCTTCATGACTTCCTTTGTCTCCATTAAGTGCATGGTGATTCCAGTAGTCTTTGTCACTACCTTCATCGTGATGGCCTTCGTTATCGCTGTGATATCCGCCCTTCTCATGGTGTCCTTTCTCACCAAGGTCGTGTTCATGAAAACCTCCTTCGCTGTGTCCTTTATGGAAATCACCTTCCTTTTTGTAACCACCTTCACTATAATGTCCACCATAGCTTTCGTCGAAGCCAGACTCACCATGCTTGTCGTGGAAATTCTTATCCTTCTTAAATTCGTCTAACTTATGAATTCCATGGTGGCCTTTAGTTGAATGCCCTTTATGAAAATTACCCTTTTCTTCAAAGCTATGTCCATTTTCACCCTTTTCTCCGTGATATTTTTCGCCGAAGTAGCCATCCTCATGATGATGGTGTTCGTTATGACCTCCACTTTCTCCGAAGTGACCTTTTTGCCCTTCGTGCAGGGAATGTTCTTTCTTACCAATATCATAATCGTGATGTTCTTTGTATCCCTTATCACCATATCTTCCAGTCTCGGTGTGGTGTTGACCATGATGATCACCTCCAGCTTCTTTTTCCCATAGATGGGACGCCGCTTCATCAAGATCTACATCTCGTTTGTGGCGAAAATCTCTAGCGTTCACAGCCACTACTAACACAATCAAAGTGAAAACTCTAGTGCTCCTCATGGTCCCGTTCTCCTGGATGCTGTAGGCTATTGCCAAATGATGCCTGTTGCTCATTTCTTGTAACTTATATAGTATTGTACTATACTACGTTGTCTTTAATGTCAGGGACCTTGCTAAAATGACGGTCACAATAGCGTGAATGACCTAAATTATTAATAAATTATTTTTATTGTTATCTTTAGTCTTTCTTATAGTGTTTCTTTTCTTTAATTGATAACGTCATTTATATTAATGAATAATATAATAATACTAGCGACTCACCCTCGCTCCGTTCGGGTTTGTCCCTACTTACGTTTTCACGTTTGGTCAAAGATGAAATATTTTCCCGCAGTACAAAGTATCCTTTATGTTGACCCGGATAATCAGCTATCATCATACAAAATTCCATCAAAATCCTTCCAGTGGGTTTTTCGTGATGCGGTCACAGGCAGACGGACAAAAATTCTAAAAACTATACATTCGGCCTCTGCATCGATTATAATGACTATTTCAATAAGATTTTCCAAAAAAAATATTTAATGTACAGATTCGACTCAGTTAGAATTTAATTATATATATACTCGTAGAAGATATTATAAAATAAATATGCACAAGATACAAACATGTATTCGTCATCTGAATAGAATATTTTATATCCAGTTGCAGTAATAGTATGTTGGTAATGTACCTAATGTAAATATTTTTTGTGCTTTTAAATAAGATATTGAGGTTAAGGCTTGTTTGTATATTGTAAATATTATCCTAATATGACCCACATTTTGTTCATGTGTTTGTTACTCTTAATTAACTTCTTTATTAAGTGATTCATTAAGAAGTAAATAATTACCTCACAATCACAATGACTAATCTTATAATTATTTTAGTACTGAGTATATAATATAAAGTCCCTTCAAATGTTCATGGTTTTATTAAGCGTAATGAACTGAAAAATAAAATATAAAAGTTACATTTATTTTTTCTATAAATGCTCCATTACGAGGCAAAAAAATAAATGTTTGAATTGAATGTATGTTAATATAAAGGGATGAAACGAAGCGTCGTTTTCACGTAAATCAAGGCCATCTCGTGTCAAGGTAACGTTGCGAAGCCGTCGCCCTCGTTGTTTTCTACGTTTTATTTAAGTAAAACACTTTTGATCGATTCCTTACGCCATTCTTTCCGCAAGAGCGCACATGCTCTGTCCTAAGTGAGTTGGGTACTGTTTTGTTACTGAGACAATATAAGTGCAATTGTCATCGTATCTTATATTTAAATAGAACACCAAAAATTAGTACAATTTGTGCAAATTGCTTAAATTTCCAATAGCATATTGTTTAGAAAGTTTTTTAATAGATTGTAGCTTCTATAATAATTATTTAACTGATTTTTTATTATCTGTCAACCAGATGCTATCTGTGGACTCGCTAAAGACGCTAAATGATATTATATCAAATAATAGCCACGTCAGGGTTAAAAAATGCATTCAGCAGTTTTGTATTTTCAAAGTGCTTGAATACAAGTAAAGATAAAAAAGTAGCCTATGTTATAACTGGCCAAATTTTTCAGTTGTTAGTGAAAGTACCCTTAAAATCGATATAACTGAATTCGGAGAATAACCGAAACGAATGGACGGACAGGCAAATTATATTGTATAGGCTTGGATATCACCCAAAAAATCGCATGGATTTCATTTGCGAAAATTATATGAACTTATTTCTAATATATGAAAAAGATGTCCCTTTGTTCTATCACTCTGAAGATAACCTGTAGTAAAAAAAATTGGATTACTATATCTAGCTAACTATAACGCGAACTTTAGCTTTTTTCATTATCGGGTTATTACTATAAAATGTAGTTTGTATCACTTTAACTTTATTCGCCTGTGATTGTCCCAATAAAATTAGTTCAGCCGTTTCAGAGAGACATTATTTTAATCCCTCCCGGACAAATTCTAAGAAATCCGTGCGAATTTCCGAGAATTCAATTGTTATCTAGCACACCGGTGTGCTCGCGGTCCTCGAGGTGTTGATAGTTTCCTTATAGGCTGTAGTATCGGCCCAATTAAGGGTAATAATAGCTTTGATATGATAGACGGACATCTTTATTTACAAGTATAAATTGATAACATATCAAGAGTATGTATTTGAAATGTGCAAGTTAAAACAAAAAAAGAATGGAATAGGATTGTCTAAATTAATGTTGAATATGAAAGAATTTATGTAATCTTTTGCAATTAAATTAATTTGCAGTCTTTTAAAAAAGTTAAGTGGATTTTAAATTTAAAACTAAATATGTTTAATCCAATTTTTGTGTTTTTAGGGTTCCTTACCTCAAAAAGTAAAAAAAGGAGCCCTTATTACTCTCTTGTCCGTCTGTCCGTCTCTCCGTGTGTCATCATCGATTTTCTAAGGAACGGGTAGACCTAGCAAGTTGAAATTTATACCAAATACTGAGGTCTGTATTCCCTATTAGGTGTATGAAAATCAAGGTCCTGAGTCAACACGATAAAAAGATATGGGCAAATTTAGATTTTCGCGAAAACTTGTAAGTACCAACCTTAATTTTCAACATTTTTTAATTTCGGAATTTTCCCTTTACTTGTGCTGTATGACCTATATGTTAGTTCCCGTTGACCTAGAATCACGAAATTTCGCAAAAAGCAAGGTCTTACAGCACTAATATGGGAAAATTCCAAAAAATAAAAAAAAACGGAAATTAAAGTTAAACAGATTTCCTACAATAATACTTTCATAGATTTACGTGAATATGTGACATCTTAAATAAAACTATCTTTTTGGATTATTTCGCGGATTTATTTTGATTTTTGGTTCCCGACGTTTCGAATGCTTTACAGCAATCATGGTCACGGGAGAGACTAAGGTTTTAGACATCTCAAAGGCGTTATATACTTCAGATTTCTTGCAAATTAGTACGGAACCCTCGGTGGGCCAGTCCGACTTGCACTTGTCCGGATTTTTTTAACAGTTAAATACGATTTTTTTGCAAGGTTGCTACAAAATCCTTTGGGCCTACAACAAGCAACAATATGACAAGCAAAGTTAAACGATTTGTCGTGTCTGGAATACTAAGTGTCTTATTATCATAATTTCGCAATATTGACAACACTTAAATTCTTTCGCTATCTTCGTTTATGACTTTTGTTCTCATTTTATACGTCTAGTACCTGGGCGACCGAGCTTCGCTATTATTATTTGTTTATAGCTTATATGGTATTTTTTAGATTAAAAAACCCTTGAATAAATACAAAAAAAAAAACAAAAGTAAAAACTTTGTATTCGACCGAGATTCGAATCCGGACACCTGTGATTGTCAGTCTTGCACCTTGGCCGCTTTACCACAATGCTTATGCCGGCGCGTAAAAAATTATCGACCATATTTTGCGTGGAATAATACGAAAGAAAACCGCATAAAAACTCGAAAACACGCATTTTCCCAGACATAAGACTGTCGTTAGAACCGTTTCCGAGATCGCCGCTATAAATAAATAAATAAATATACAAGAATTGTTCGTTTAAATATATTAGATAAAGATAATGTCACACACCTTTTGTAAAGTCCTGCGGAGGTTCGATTTTCGTTTGACTTAACGTTTTTGTTGAAGTTTTCTATCAAAACAATTTTTTACAAAAATACTCAAAGTGTAGAGCATTAGAACCCCGCATTAATTTTCTTATAGTACTGTATTTACTGTACTGTACTGATATTCTAAAAGATCATTTGAAATTAGGTAAGTGTATCTTAGCATAGAATGGTGTGAAGATATATAGGATAAATATTTCGTTAAATAAGAGTCGGACTTGCGTATCGAGGGTTCATTGTTACGTAATATTTGTGATACATATTTTCCAAATAAATAGGACCGTCCACCGAATAGTAGTTGAAAGTCTTAGGGCGAGTCCGACTTAGGTTTAGTCAGCTTTATTATTATTTGTTGTATTTCTTTAGAATTGTTACTATAATCACTCCAAGTTTGACGCTTGTATGTATCATTATTTTACGATAAAGCAAAAATAATTCAATACAGAACCTTGAAACATAGTAACCTAAAAGTGTTATATTACACGTTTTTAATTTTATATCAGTTCTATTTGAATCTTGATTATTTTCGATTTAAATAAACATTTAATTTTAAAGCAATATACTGAGATTCTTGTACAATTTTTCAGGGATCAGATATCACGGAACATTTATTAGTTCGCCTAGAAGCGTACTGCGAGCTCTAGATCACGACCCATGCATTTTTCAGCTCGTTGACTCAGAAGCTACATAATATGTATTATAATTGATTGGAACGTATGTATTAGACTTGATAATGTTGGGGTTTTCAAGTAGAAGTTAAAATATGTTAAAATGTGGTTTATAATGTGTAAAAAAATATATGTTTTAAGTTGTCTTGATATCTAGTACTTATTAAAACTTAGCGTGGCGCGCGTGTTTTAATCATAATACTCAGGTAATCAATACAATTTTCGAATTTACAAATTATTAAGTAATTGCTGCAATTTTTCTTGATAATACCTAAACGAGGTACATAATTTAATATCACTACTAGGATTTCCTTAATGATTGGAAACCCTTTTTAATTAATTATAATAATTTATTATTAATCTTTGCTGTATCGCTGTGTTTAATAAGAGCTAAATATAAGTTCTCTGAGAGTTCGGACTACTGAGTAATTACTACTAGAACTACCACTAAAAGAGGTAAACTTAAGGAAACTCTTGTTTTCGGGGCCATTTGTCAAACAAAAGCATTGCCCAAGTTTTTGGTCCGTATTGTTAGCCGTGACTTATATAAATAACCACTAAGACATGGGTCGACTGAATTATATGTTATCTTTTATGATTGTTTTTTTTTATTTATTAGAACAGCAAATTCAGTCTTCTAGCTCATAGGTTTCATTAAAAACTACTAAGTTAATGTTAAAACTCTCCGGAAAATTCGATAGACTCCACGTAGAAAATATGGTTGCTCCTGGTACTTCTCTGATAGCAGAGTGGACTGTTGGAGCAACCCCACGGTTGTTGTGGTCTGTTTCGGTAGACTTGCGTCGCGTCGGGGCATCTGGTTGAGTGCGTAAGCGATCCTGCGATGCCCTATCAAGACGGGGGAGGTTCCGTTAGGTTTTAATGGGTAGTACTAGCTTTGTCGGTAAGTCCCACATATATTATATAACCACCTGAATGTATACAGGTAGAATGTCTAAATGTATTTCCCAACGTTAATAAAAGGTATAAAATTTGACGTATGCTCTACAACTTTTATTCGTTATATTTTCCTGGTGATAACACCTACTTTGTGTTATTTTGTTAATACTGCAATTTTTCAGGCTAGCAGATGTTAGATAAAAATTTTGATATATGTATCTACTGTTCGTATGTATACCCATACGCACGCAACGAGTTAGATGGAGAATTGCCCTTTCTCACACAGGCTTAGAATATTTGAAGAGAATAGAAGTATCACTTAGTTTTAGAATATTTAAATACTTAACACTAGATTGAATTAAAAATTCATTTTTTTTTTCACTATAATATCGCTTTTGTATGTTACTGAGGTAATTGGACACACCTATCAAAAATACTTCGCGTTCTTCTGTTACATAATCACCCGCATTAAGTTCTTATTGCAATAGATCCGTTAAAACCTATTAATACTATGTACTATAATAATCTAAATATCTCTGTATAAGTAAGAAATACTTCGTATATTACACTTTTCAAGTTCAATGCCCTTTTATAAAGATCCAAGAGGTTTTTTTTTGTATATGTACCTAGAGGATCTCATTTTATTAAGATTTTAAATGCTCTACGTAGCGGCTGGTGTCTATGATCTCTCTTCAAAGATTTAAAGACGCGTCTATTTCATAGAAAAAGCTATATCAAAGAGATAAATTATTATTTAAAGTATAAGTTACATATTTTTACCGATAACATAATATATAACGTGTAATTATTACTAATACTGCGCTTTTTCTTCTTTCAGAACAGAAAACTATAATAGTTATATTTATATAGGCCTAACTGAAGACTCAAACCCAGGGTCTCTAGATCTGTAACGCTTCATGCTAGCCACTAGATCAACGAGGTAAATGGCTAGTCAGTAGTCGTATTTAAAGTGCAGTTTTCAAAGTACAACGACTTCGAAAATATTTGATTAGGTATCTATAGTAAATAAAAACTATTAATCAGTTATTTTTTATTTTTAGTGTTTTTTTTGAAGTCGGTTTAAAAGAAAAGTTATTAAACAATCTATTTGTTTAATTTTAACATCAATTGTTTGTTTTAACTATATAAAGAAAGGAAAAGTAAGTTTCAACCTTTTGAAATATTAGTAAAATATTTTTTTGAGAAATCTAAGAAAATATTATTTACTATGGTAAGTCCGGGAGAGTTGCCAATAGTTTTAAAAAACGATCAATATTAATTATATGTGAAAGATACTACATAAAATAAGCATAGTTTATTTTAATTCAATATTTACTTATGCCATTCAGATTAAAATTGGAACTATTGTGCAATATATTCTAGATTAAAAAATGTTTTTTAAAAATAATAGAAAATAGGCATCTCACCCAGACATGTGGGCTAGTTGCCTATAGATGTCAGGAATAGGTATAGGACGAGTAATTAGTGCATAATCAGACGTACTTTGCTTAGTGACGCAAAAATCCTTTTTTTTTATGCGTTTATACATACCACCTGTAGATGTACAGGTGGTTATGTGGGACTCGCCGGCTAGAAAACCTAGTACTACCCACTAAAACCCAACAAAACCTCCCCCGTCTTAATGGAACACCCCGACGGCAAGTCTGCCGAAGCAGACTACAACAACCATGAGGTTGCTCCCACGGTCCACTCTGCCGTCAAAGAAGTACCAAGAGCAACCATATGGTTTAGGCCATAATCCACCACGCTGGCCAAGTGCGGGATGGCGGACTTCATAATGTCTTTCGAAAACTTGCTAGGTTCTCTCAGACATGCAGGTTTCCTCGCGATGTTTCCTTCACCGTAAGGCAAGTGGTAAGCCACCGTATATAACCGTATAACACCGTAAGGCAGTAATCATGTTTGAAATGATTCGCACATGAAAATATCACAAGTGCGAGACCCGGGATCTCACTTCACTCGCTTTCCTAAGCGAGCGCGTTACCCACTGGGCTACCACTGCCTTAATTAGCGTCCGGATGAACTGCCGAACGCTAATGAGCTCCCCCACCACGACAAGGTGAACGCACGTTGGGGGGGAACCAATTAATATACTGGGCATCTAACCCCAAAATATCATTGGGCATCTCTCCCAATCATTAGGGAGAGATGCCTATTGACTCTGAACACACCGTAAAGTATTTACAATAGAAAATGGTGGATTGTTAACAAAACAAGATCACAATGTTACATTATGAAACAATTTAATACTATTTAACTAAAGAATTTAGGGGAAAAAATTACTGCAAACCGTCTCAAAGATTATATTCTAACGTAAAAGTTAACTACACTTATCTTATTTTACAAATTAACACCAAAATATTCATTATAAATAATATGTCTTTGTGTAAAAACTTCCACACTGACATTGACTGTCGACTGACATACTATGGACGCGTTCCGAATCACGCAACATTAATTAATTTAATTTTTAAATTTATTAGGCGTCTCTCCCTTATGGGCATCTCTCCTGGACTTACCCTATATATAATATTTAATAAAATTGGAAACAAGAGATTTTTCATTTTTATTCAAATTTATATGAAAGTAATTAAATAGATTAACAATAAAAATAAGTTGGTAAACAAACTTTAAATATAAATATGTATGCTGTTAGTGTTCGATAAAAATTGAGGTAAAATAAAGACGTCTCTCGAAAACTTTATTCGGTGTAATAAGTCTTCTGAATATCTAGCTTTGCGGCCCTTTGTCCCTTGTCTGTGATAGAGAGCTCCTTCGATTGATGACTCTTATTTGCATGGAATTCGAGCTTCTTGCAAATGACATTGAAGCTTGCCGTCAGTGCCATTTATTTGAATATAAAGAATCGGAATTTCATTTCATGATTTTATTGTTTAGTTATAATTATTTTAACGTTAATCTGATAATTTATTTATTAAAGCTGATGCATAGAGGAATGATTAGTTTTCCTTATATTTGATAATGCATGCGTATATTCGATTATAATATAGATTATAATTATAGTAATCATAGCTTAGTTGATAGTTTACTTAATTGATGGACATCTATAAGGGGTATTTATAATTATTTTTTATTTATAGGGTAACCAAGAAGAAAATGATATTTTTAGTTTCGTTTACATTTTAATAGTTGAGTCGAGCCTCGTCGAGCGAGTCGTTATTCTGTATGAAAATACATTATGAAATTAAATTTTAGTATGAAAGAAAAGGGAAGCTAATCGGTCTCGACTCTCGATATATTCCTTCACAAACGATTTTTTTTGTTCTCTTGCGAATTCATTTACGAGTATACACACACATATATATATATATATATATATATATATATATATATATATATATAATAATAATAATAATAATAATAATAATGTTCTCCTGACCGATTCCGGCCACGGCGGCCAATCTCATTGAGACTAGCCAACTGCGCAGGAGATATTATAGTGCACAAATGTACGCGCAGACACAAGTGCACTCTCTATTCCTATCACTCTCATACTCCGGTGGGACGACTACTCGACACGACCAGTGAGAGTTAAGGCGCAGGACCGACGGCTTTACGTGCTCTCCGAGGCACGGGGGTGAAACACCGCCAACTTCCCAACTCCGGGCTGTTACTGAGGCTTACTATACAGAAAGACTCAATAACTAAACTTGGCCCGACCCGGGACTCGAACCCAGGACCTCAGGATGTGCAGCCGTACATGCTAGCCACTACACCACCGAGGCAGTTAAATATATATATATATATATATATATATATATATATATATATATATATATATATATCTATACATATTATAAAATTCTAACTAAGCCGAATCTGTACATTAAATATTTTTTGGAAAATCTTATTGAAATAGACATTATTATCGATGCAGAGGCCGAATCTATAGTTTTTAGAATTTTTGTCTGTCTGTCTGTCTGTCTGTCTGTCTGTCTGTTACCGCATCACAGAAAAACCACTGGAGGGATTTTGATGAAATTTGGTATGATGATAGCTGGTTATCTGGGTCAACATATAGGATACTTTTTACCGCGAGAAAATATCTCATTTCTGAAAAAAATACAAAAACTGGTAGGAACAAAACCACGACGATACTATTTGTAAACAGTTTAGCAAGGTAACTTACAAAATATGGTAAAAACTATAAAAATTGCTTATCTTGAAAATCAAATTATCAAAAGCGCTATTTTTTCCATTAAAATAGTTATTTTAATTAATATTTATTTATGTGTTATTTAGATATTCGACAATAGATGTCGCCATGTGTTTTTAAAATACATAGTTTTAATCCCAAAAAAATTAATGTACAGATATGAACTTTTTTCGATTTTATTAGAATTACTGCTAAATCACCCGCGGCTCCGCCCGTGTTTAAATTATCAGTAAAGCAAACTTTTTCGCTTCATAACTTAGTAACTATACATACAATAAAATTGTAACTAAGCCGAACCCCAAATTCAATATTTTTTCGGAAAATCTTATTGAAATATTCATTATTAGCGATATAGAGCCCGAATCTATAGTTTTTAGAATTTTTTCTGTCTGTCTGTATGTGACCGCATCACAGAAAAACCACTAGAGGGATTTTTATGAAATTTGGTATAGTAATAGCAGGTTATCCGGGTCAACACATAGGATTCTTTTTACCGCAGGAAAATATCTCATTTCTGAGAAAAAATACAAAAACTGGTTAAAGTAAAAGCACGATGATGCTATTAATATTTTAGGAAGGTAACTTACTTAAATATTATGTTAAAACTATTAAAAAAAACTTATCTTAAAAGAAATATTAACAGCGCTATTTTATTCATTAAAATAGTTATTTTAATGAAAATTTATTTAGGTGTTATTTAGCTATTTGACAATAGATGTCGCCATGTGTTTTTAAAATACGTAGTTTTATCCAAAAAAAAAAATGTACAGATATAACCTTTCTATGACTTTACTATAATTACTACTAAATTACCCGCGGCCCTGCCCGTGATTAAATTTTTAATAAAACAAACTTTTTGGCTTTATAAATTAGTAACATATTAGTAATATTTTGTTGGCAGAAACAATATTCAAATGAGAATATTTGTAAATTTTTATTGTTTAGTAAATAATGTTAATGTTTTTTAATCTTTTAATGTAAAAATTGGGCAAATGTAAATCCAACTCGTGCATTTTAGGTTTCGTATAGCAAAATGCTATGTTGTTTTTCTTACTTACGTGTTTTGTATGGTTAACACTAAAATAAATACGAATCATATTTACGTTTCCACAATACCTACTCATTTTTTGCACCGTAAAAATAAGTTCAATTTATATTATTTTATAACATTTTATGGAAAACAAGTTTATGGCTGTTAAACTGCCAAAGCGGGTAACTAAAAATATTTCATATCTCAAAAACTATGAAAAAGTATTTTAGGAACTGATATACTTCAACTTTTTCACTTTTTCTTGACACCTTTTCTTGGAAGGTAAAGGCTTAAAGGACACAATAAAATGCTTACGACTTTAATCATATTAGCATAGCCATATGAAATAAAAAAATGTATTCGCTTAGAATTATTTACTTATTACACTTCCTTTTGAAAATCGTTTTGGAAAATATTACTAACTAGCGCTAATTAAGAAAAGTTATCATTATGTAATTTAAATAATCAGCTATATATTAAATTAATCTATAGCTGTCTATTAGTAAAAAATGATTAAAATTAATTCCGTAGTTTGAGAGTTTATCGTGAAAAACTAAAAAAACAAACAAAACAGAAGTACCTATAGACATACATAAATGTTATTGCTAAAACAAAAAGTACAATTTAACGGAGGAACCTTTGTGGCATTGTCAATCTCTGCAATTATTTACCAATCATACTGTGCGCAATGAAAGTAATGTATAATGTAAGAGTATATTAATGTGTAAAACCTACGAATTTGGTTCTTTATCATCTGAACGCGGGCGGAGCCGCGGGAAATGCTAGTAGTATATAATATTAATGATTTGACATTATCTTAGAATAGTTTTGACAGCTAAATATAAGTACCAGGCGATCGATCTTCGCTCTGAGTTTTTGGCCAAAAGTACAATTTTCTTTTTAATTTGGCTTAAAAAAAAAAAAAAAAAAAACTAAAAACTTGAATAAATACAAAAAAAAAACAAAAGTAAAAAGTTTGTATCTGATCGGGATTTGAAACCGGACACCTGTGATTATCACTCTTGCGTCTTGGATGTTTGACCTCGATTCTATATTTTGCGTGGAATAATGCGAAAGAAAATCGCATGAAAATTAAAAAACAGGCGTTTTCCCAGACATAAGACTAATCTAGATCGATTTTTCGCCCTTGAAAACTCCCACATACCAAATTTCAGCGAAATCGTAAAGCCGTTTCCGAGATCGTCGGTATAAATAAATAAGTAAACAAATATACAAGAATTGCTCGTTTAACACCTCCTGGATAATTTCTAAGAAATTATGGAAAATTTCTAAGAAATTGTGAAAAACTTTTAAGAAATTAATTGTTAACTGACACGCCGGCGTGCCCATGATCCTCTACGGGTTAAAGGTATTAGATAATATTAAATTTACTTGAATTTATTATGTATTTTTTTATTTTCTAATTGCACTTATCGTATACATATTCGTAATATTCAGTAGGATTTTTTTCTATTTCGGAGATGATATACTACTAAAATTTTATTTTTATTTTTTGGCCCTATTATCGCTTGTCTATTAATTAAACATTGTTAAAATTATTTATAGTTAACAAAATGTAAAAGTTTAAAGCGGCACTTTAAATTGGGGTTTATTATTGTGAAAGTAACCGAGAAAACTTAACTTAAAGCTGTTATTTCAAAATCACAGAGAGATTCAATTTTATTTATCAAACTTTGTTATTCCGTGTTTCAATTTCGACGAAATATATCTGCCAGCAGGTAACAAGCGGCTAGACTCATGTTTGATTTAATACGGTCCGTTAAGAAGTTTCATTATTTTCCATAAGAATTATTTATGTCTTCATTACTCATATATTTTATTTGTATAGAAGTTCTTATAATTACAAGTGTTTTTTAAACAACTTCACTTCTTCTCTTTTTCTAGGTAATAAATATTTAACTCAAAATAAATAAATATCGATTTGAAAGAAACCTTATAAATAGGTATTGCACTTTTAGCTGTGAAATTTTTATGTGAAATAATAATTAATGGGGATATATGTATGTAAATTTGATAAAAAAATGATTGTTATCATCCGTCCATAATAAGCGTATACATCGTGAAATATACATCTTCTTTGGCCTTTTTTGTGTTAAAATAAAAAGCAATTATTGAAGCGAGTTAATGAATGCCGCAGTAAAAGCGGATCATATAAGTATTGAGGTATGTTTCTTTGAGTTCTTTAAAGAGGATTTAAAATTTTTAAGGGTATCCTAGTGTTATTTGTATGTATCAGCCCTTTTTAATGTCCCACTGCTGGGCACGGGCCTCCCTTCAATACGAGGGGGATCAGGCCATGGTCCACCACGCTGGCCAAGTGCGGGTTGGCGGACTTCACACGTCTTTCGAAAACTTGCTAGGTTTTCATGTTATTTACCCTGTGATTTTTCTTAATACAGACTATAAGAAATGAAACACACCGGACTGGTTTAGAAATCCAGGACCTCGGCATCATGCCCATGTACCCTACCTACCTCTAGCTACTAGATCTATAAGACAGTAAACCGAAAAGATACTAAGACTTCCAAAATATTTAAAAAGAGCCTTCCTTTCTTAAGAGGCTTATCACAAAACTAGCAGAACCCGCGGCTTCGCCCGCGATCAAACTTTGTTACTCGCAAAAATAAGGAAAACAAATTTCATTTTAGCGATCGTAACTCAAAATATCCAGTATCTTAAAAGACGTTACGCGTATATTTAGCAATATCCACTACCTGTATTTTTTACACATTTTTCTACTCTCCATCTCTCCAATACAATGTTTACGATTTTAGAGTCATGTTACTCGGTTAATACGGGTTTTTTAACTAACATACTAACAGACTAACATCTACGTTATTTTTAAAGAACCAATACTATGTACACCTGAAGCTTACAGTCTCCCTCCTTCTCCTTTTTTTAAGTTACATATATAAATTGCCATTCTTATTTTGCTGTGACTGCTGTGGCTAGCCGAAAAGTTGCACATAATTTTCCTTTGGATTCGGAATAATTTCTGTTCTCTACTTTATATCCCACACAGTAAGTGTGCACTTACGGAGGACTTGAGTCATGTTACTCTATTTAAATATATTCAACAACTCCAACTTCACCGCCCAGTTTTACCTACTTAGGGGCTGAATTAAAAAAAACCATGTTTATTTAATTGTATTGAAGAGCATTAATACCAAGTTTCATGTAATTCTGATTATAAACAACTTTTATCTCATATAAACAGTACAACCCGCTTTTACCCTTTCAAGGGATGAATTTCGAAAAAAAAATGATATTTGTATTGTTTTAGTTGTCATTTTAAAGGTAAATACCATTTTCCGTGCATTAATTACAGAGTTTCATACAAACTTTCATCCCCTATTTGACAGCCTTATAGGATGAATTTCAAAAATTTTTAAAATACGTATTTATTTAATTGTATTGAAGAGCATTAATACCAAGTTTCAAGTAATTTTGATCATTAATAATTGCCTGCCCATATAAACTATATCACCCCCTTTTACCCTCTTAAGGGATGAATTCCGGAAAAAATCTAATCCATATATTTCTAATTTTTCATCTAAAAGCTAAATACCACTTTCTGTGCATTTCGCGTTAAGAATAACGGAGTTTCATACAATCTTATATCACCTGTTTTACCCCCTTAGAGGATGAATTTCGAAAAATCCTTTCTTAGCGGATGCCTACATTGTATAAGGAATATGTCCTCCAGATTTCACGTTTCTACGACCAGCGGTTTAGGCTGTGCGTTGATCGATCAGTCAGTCAGGACAAAGCATTTTATGTATATATAGATATACTGAGTTCTGAGTTAGTATTGAGTTCGAGCGGCCGACGCATCGCTATCTCTAGCATTTTCTGCAGTTGTAATTACTTCTATATTAAGTTTTATAATAAATTATCTAAAAAAAAAGTATGTAATTGCGTTTCTTTTAAACTAACGTATATTCTGGTATAAATTTTACTTAGTAATATTAATGTGTAATATATCCTATATTTACAGCTAATTCTGAACGTTTTTAATAGTTTTTAAGATTTTGAAAAGGATTTTTTTTGTAAAAATCCAATACATATTTTCAAATTCAGAGGCCGCTATAAACTTAACCACTATAATATACGAGATATTATTATATATTTTTCATTTCATTTGCTTAGTATAGTATTTCAATCCATGAGCTTGAAAAAGTGCCGTCGCGCATTCTATTAAAAACTTGCTTCGGAATTTTGGCTTTATTTTAATTAACGATAACGATGAAAATTGGCAAAAAGCGAGGCCGCTATGAACTATATTAATAACTATTCTCTACCATACAATAAGTTAAAATTGTCGGAGAGTTTCAGTTTCTCAGAATAAGAACGCCAAAGATGGGCATTAAATTGAAAAATCACGGTTATAATGTAATAGGCCTCTAAATGAAAACCGGTTAACAATTTTTATTTCCCAGCCGTTAGAGTCCCACTGCTGGGTAAAGGCCTCTCTCTTCTCCTTCCATTCTGCTTTTTTTTACGTATATATAAATTACACAGAAAAAAGGAATTGAATTCCTTTTTAGAAGTCTTTTGAAGGACAAAATAGCCTTAAGCCTGAAGATATTATTGAAAATTCTAAAAACTTTAAAGCAGATTCTTAAGCAAGTTAGTAATTAATGTTTTATTAAAATTAATTCTTCAAAGAGAAACTGTAAAATAGCATTTGAATTTAAGTCGCATTAAAAGTTTGCGTGAGCAGAGTTTGTAGTACAATGGCGACGTCGGAAAAATTGTAATTACTTTAGTGAGTCGGCTTGGAATTTATAAAAGTTAGGCACAGACCTCTAAATTTAACATTTCAATTTAAAATAAACTAATTATACGGATTATGTTAACGTGCTAATATATCTGGGTTAATTTAAACTGGAACAGCTAAACAGTTTGTTCTATTTAGATAAATTCATTTCTGGATTTGGCGCTCTCCCTCAGTAACGGGGCCATCATAACTGCGTGCGTATTTGTAATTATAAACAAGAATGCTATCTACAAATATGCTTAGCGTATTATAGTAGTTTAAAAGTATAATACGAGATGCTTATTTTTCATAGAATATTTTCTATATTATTTTATTGTCCACGTATTTACTTACTTACTTAATTACTTTATCTATATATTTATACTTTCATTGTTTAAGGATATATAATTTGGTCAAATAATGTAGTTGTTAGCATGCAACGTGACTATCAATTGTATAGTTTATTTTAACTAAATTGTGTAACTAGCTGTACAAACGTGTTGTGAAACTTTAGGGTGGCTCGAGGCGGCATCCTCTTGCGTTGAACACTTTCCGTGATCTCATGGTACTTCGATAAATAATGAAGGGAAGTAACTTCAGTAAACGCCTCTGGCTCACGAAGACTTGGCAATTGGTTACAGCTGGCGACGCTACAGTCGTCAATTTTACCCTATTTGTTTCAATAAAAGAAAGTATCGAGTGTTTTATATGTTCTTTATAATGTGGATAAGATATATATATTTTAGTATGGGTAACATATTATTTTATTTTTCAAGAATGAATACATTGGATTTGAACCTATTTACAGCTAATCAGGAGGATATATATGTTGTTATAAAAAAATACAAATATTTGTACACGATAAGATACTGCGGACTGTTTATACCTAAATCCATACAAATACTCTGTATCCATTTCTTTTATACATAGTTTCATAGTGATTTTGAAACATAATTAATTATTCAGCTAAAATATATATAAAAAAAATCTTTTTTAAAATGCAATATATTTGTAAATGCTATTAGTTAAATTTTATAATTCAATTTATCCTGCCTTTTGCCGGACTAGTTTAACATGTTGTAGCCTGTAGGTACTTGCAACATAGCATTATAGCATTAAATATTCTTATATATTATTTAAATTTCTATACTTTAAAGATTGTAGAATATCTATATATACATAAAATGCTTTGTCCTGACTGACTGATCGATCAACGCACAGCCTAAACCGCTGGTCGTAGAAACGTGAAATTTAGAGGACATATTCCTTATACAGTGTAGGTATCCGCTAAGAAAGGATTTTTCTAAATTCGTCCCCTAAGGGGGTAAAATAGGGGATAAAAGATTGTATGAAACTCTGTTATTCTTAACGCGAAATACACGGTAATTCGTATTTAGCTTTAAGATGAAAAATAAGAAATATATGTATTAGATTTTTTTCGAAATTCATTCCTTAAAAGGGTAAAAGGGGGTGATAAAGTTTATATGGGCAAACAATTATTTATGATCAGAATTACTTGAAACTTGGTATTCATGCTCTTCAATACAATTAAATAAATACGTATTTAAGCATTTTTTGAAATTCAACCCTTAAGGGGGTAAAATGGGGGATGAAAGTTTGTATGAAACTCTATAGTTAATGCACGTAAAGTGGTATTTACCTTTGAAATGAAAACTAAAACAATATAGATATCATTTTTTTTCGAAATTTATCCCTTAAAAGGATAAAAGGGGGTTGTGCTGTTTATATGAGGAAAAATTTGTTTATGATCAAAATTACTTGAATCTTGGTATTAATGCTCTTCAGTACAATTAAATAAACATGTATTGTAGATTTTTTTTATTCAGCCTCTAAGTGGGTAAAACTGGGCGGTGAAGTTTGAGTTGTTGAATATATTTAAATAGAGTAACATGGCTCAAGTTCTTTGTAAGTACACATTAACTGTGTGAGATATAAAGCAGAGAACGGAAATTATTCCGAATCCAAAGGAAAATTATGTATAACTTTTCGGCTGACCACAGCAGCGACAACTACATATAACAGACCTAGAGCGCGAGAAAGAGAGCATAACCTATATTTGTGGTTGGTATTTTTAGTGTAGACTAACTTAAGTGAATCAAGAGTTTTACTCTAAACATAATATTAAAAATTCGATATGACAATATATAAATTCGATGGAAATTAAAACTGAGCAAATTTTTTAGTCCACGCGAGCGTAGCCGCGGGCAAAAAGCTACAACAAAATAAGAATGGCACATTATATACGTAACTTAAAAAAGAAGGAGAAGGAAGGAGACTGTAAGCTTCAGATGTACATAGCATTGGGTCTTTAAAAATAACGTAGATGTTAGCCTGTTAGTATGTTAGTTAAAAAAACCCATATTAGCCATGTTACATGATTCTAAAGTCGTAAACATTGTATGCGATTGTATCATTGTACTCTCTTCCTCTAACTTTGGAAAGATGGAGTAGAAAAATGTACAAAAAATACAGGTAGAGCAGCTTGCTAAATACCTAAAGTGTAATTTTAATTACAAAATATACGCTTAACATCTTTTAAAATACGGGATATTTTGAGGTACGATCGCTAAAATTAAATTTGTTTCCAATATATAAAGTTTAACAAATAATAAAACTTACACAAACTTATTTTTGTAAGTAATACAGTATGTATTGCGAAAAAGTTTATTTTTTTCGTAGTTTGATCGCGGGCGAAGCCGCGGGTTCTGCTAGTATATAATAAAGTATTTTAGAAAAATACAACATATATTGGTTCCCTTATTAAAATCATAATCAAAGGAGGTGTGATTTATTAAATAACGCCTAATGTATTTAATTTATACCTTTATTCAAAAATATGATTGTACCATCTACACTTTATAAGTACCTAAAAAAATCACTCTGCAGATATATACATCTATTATATAATGATTAAAGACAGGTCTTATCAAAAAATGAATTGACCTCTATATTCAGGATCTAAAACGTCATTACTTCGGTGGTAGAGCTACTTTAAAAATGACTAGAGTCAGACGCCTCATTTTTCCTAGCATTAGGTTTTACATTTCTGCTCGTTAGAATTGTGCTCGTTAAAACAGATTCAGTCTCGTCAGTACAACAAATGTTTTCCTCTGTTATATTTTTTGTTTTACTGTTGATTTTGTTAAAATTGTAGGATTTATGTGATATGTTTTTAAAATATTGTATCTAAAATGACTTATAAGTCTATAATCTATTTTTGAAATAATTTGGGAGGAATCAACAGTTTGAGAACTGACTTTTATAGAGTATTCTAGAAATAAAAACAAATCGAAAATACATTTCATGAATTTTAAATGACTGAAAGTTTAAACCTACGCTTTTTATGTTGATATACCGAAATATTTTTAAATGGGCTCTACAGGTAACAGGAAATATTTTGTTAACCTAGGTAATTGAAGTACAGACGGTACAGTATAAAAAATTCTAAACATTAGAATTATTTCAGTTAGTATTACTAACAAGCATTTGCTATTAATACGAGTATGTTGCATTAATAAGCGTCTTTTGTAAAGGTCAGAAGAATTTAATATGTTTTATCCACTTAAAATAGATTGAATTCCGGTTTAACCAGCAAAGAGAGCACCAGTAAAGGCGAGTTTCAATTAGTAATGAGTATCCAGAGATTACGTATATGCTGTCTCTAATATGAAAACGGTTAATAATGGATATCTATTTATGCTCTGAAGCTTAATAATATTATCAGTACATATTATAAAACAAAGTCTCCCCGCTGTGCCTGTCTGTCTGACCGGGATAAAGTCAAAAATTACCAAGCAGATTTTCATACGGTTCTCACCAATAGACGAAGTGATTCATTAAGAAGGTTTAGGTGTATGATGTTTTAAGGTTTTGTGTAAATTGGCTGAAATATGACGATGATCGTAGATGTCGAAAAAAATCATGTCGACTGTGAGCTTTACTAGCGTGCGCCAAGTAAACCAATAGAGTTATATGAAAACAACGTATTACGGAATTATTTGGACCCAGAGATGTATCTGAGCGAAGCGAGGGTAAGTCGCTAGTTACTTATATTTAATGCAATTCAGATAGTTTAATGCTTTGTCATATTCAGCACACTTTTGGCTATTTTCTGACGCTACACACATTTTTTTAATTGCTAACTTTGGTATCCATTTCACTGCACATTAAAGATAAAGGCCTCACAACTTTTTCGATAAAAGCTCCGAGCAGAGCTTCGAAGTTCCATTCACAGTGTCATTGATCGCGAGGTGTACTTTGCCTATTAACTTATCCCTTTGCCATGACTGAGATTAATAAAACATTGTCTCTACTGCATTAGTCTTGATCGTATCGAATAGCCAGACATATTTCGTTAAGGGCGACAATTAAATCGATGATATATATTTCCTTTAATGTGTGTTACAAAAAATTAGAAATCGGATATTTGCATTTTAATTTTCGAATATATTACACCATTATGCACTATCAAACTGTTATTTTTGCACAAACAATGTTCCCACTTTTGATGTTGAAGCGTTGCAACTTTCAATACCAGGTTCATTTTTTTTGGAATTATAGAGTGTGGGTTTTACAGAAATATTTTAAAACTGCTAAAAACTACCTACCTACCATTTTAGATTTTACATTATTTTTGATAAGCATTTAATTTAAAAAAAAATATATTTTTTATATTAAAACTCTCCACTGTCACGGCGCAGCTACATTTGCATATGTTTTTCTGCTTAGTCCATATCAAGAATCAAAATTTACTTTATTCTATTAGATTTTTACATGCGCCTTTGAATCATCAACTTAATTAAAAGAGGATTAGTGTAATGAGTTCGTGAGGAAAGTAACACCTGCTAGGAATGCAGGTCTGCTGAGTAGCGCCGGCGAGAAACTCAACAGTCGCTATTTTTCCAGTTACAATAATTAAAATACACCATAAAAGCTATCTCGCCTATGAGAGTGTATCCTGAAACCATTTGTAATAATCCAATACATTTTAAAGTAGAACAGAGTAATACGCAGCTCTTTTTTACATTTATAATTTTAGCTTTAAATATTAACATACTTCTATGTAAAATTAGGTCCTTGCTGTAAACTTCCACACTTTTTATTTGATATGATGACTGATCATACCACGACGTTTTATAAAAATAGTGATATTAAAGTAAACATGGCAGAAAAAAAAACAGTTTTTATAGAAAATATGACATAGATAAACTTATTATTTATTTGAGTTTGTAATTACTATTTGTATAAAATATATCAAATTTAAAGCCACTAAGTAGTCAGTATAACTGACTAATATAAAAAATCGGCAGTTTCACAGGTATACCTATACTCATATTACACAAAAGAAGTATTTAAATTTTTAAGGTTAAATTTAACACAGCAGAACCTCCTTGTCTTAATGGATACAGGATCGCTTACGCACTCAACTAAAACCAACACGACGCCCCGACGGCAGGTTTTTCGAAGCAGACTACACAACTAAGGGGTTGATCTTACGGTCCACTCTACTATCAGAAAAGAACCAGGAGCAACACGCATGGCACACCGCCCACCAAAGTGGACCACCTCCCAGTGTGTCTCTTGGCTTCATGCCCGGCTGGATTCCCGTACGCTAATGAGCCTCCTCACTACGACAAGGTGAACACACATTTGTCATAAAAACGGTAACAATATTAAAGTTGATGTGATTATAGAATAGAGCAAACTCTTAAAATAAAATATAGTATTAACGACCTTGTGTTCAGGATCAATAAAATATCCTTTTGTCTTTGACAAATACATATTATCTTTAGTAAATACATTTATTACGTAGTACAAAATTCTTGATGCGTGAGTTTGTACTCACACTCACACTTGACCGATTTTTATTTCAGTTCAGTAACATAATTCAATTTAGTAGCTACGAGTATTTATTATATACAAGTATAAATAAATAAGTTATTACAATTGTTATTGTTGCAAATAAAGGTCCCCAAAGATGGTTTTAATATTTGCATTCTCTTTACACGTCTATAAATATGACAAATTCATATAAAATATCCGAAAAGTTACACGTTTCTTTGACGGAAAAGGGTTGTTATTGACCTAGTTGAATACTACGTATCGAATCATACTGTCACCTTTTGGTTATATATAACAAAATATTGCAAAGTTGTTTAAATAATAGATACATTAATTTTGTATTCTGTTTTCAATTATATATAAACACATTGTATATTAAGTTTATATTATACATTGTTTTTAGCATAATACCAAAATCACAAAAAAATATAGAAAAAACTTTGTGGATTTCAAGAATCTTCGGAATTTTATTTATTCGCTGAATAGATTTTAAAAGGGTTTGCATTGTTTTAAAGGAATCAGTGAAAGTGACCTGACAAAATTTGTATGAATTTGATGTAAACGAAGTGAGGTCGGATCGGATAGTCAGTTAAAAAAACAACCGATGAAAAGCACCAAATCTTAATTAATAATATGCTAATAGTTAATAAACGATTTTTGTAAACACATAATTTAAAGTAAAGTACCTACTGTCAAAAAGACAAATGAAGCTAGTTAAGTTAAACATTAAATCGGCTGAGCCATTTCAGAGTTAATATAAATAAGGCTACAAGAAAATATAAAAATATAACATAATTTAATCTTTTCTAATTAATTTTAAATTCATTAAGACCTATAATGTAATTTGGTAATGTAAACACCCCTATTAATACGCAATTCATCTATAAAAGCTAACTAAAAAGATGAAAAGAAGTTCACGAAGGAATATAGTATTATGCATTCGAAGACATACATACGAGTATGTACATCTCGCGGCATAGATGAAACGTGTATGTCTCCGACTGCATAATACTATATTCCTTCGTCAACTTGTTTTCATCTTTTAAGTTAGCTTTTATGCAGTCGGGTTTTTTATTTTTATAATATTTTTTTTTATTTATGTATTTTTAAGTAAAAAAATTAGCGAGAATGGCTGTTAACCAAATTTAAATCATTATATATCCTAATGTGATATTATGTAAAATGAAAAATGATAAAAGGAACCTAAAAATGATTTTTAAATACCTATTCAGCGATACCCCACTTGACAGTTCGTCGATTTTAATTTTTTCTTTTTTACGTTATGGCGTCCAAAATTGGCCATTTTGATTTTTACAAATTTTATGCTTTCTATGACATTCGCGCCGTCATGATGAATCAAACGACGTGTCATTTATCAAAATCGGCCCACGCGTTTGGTCTAAATAGTGCCAAAAAGGTACAATCTCACATACATACATACATACATAGGCTGATAAACATATTACCCTCCTTTGCACCGCGCAGTCGGGTAATAAAACACATTCCATTAACTTACGAAATTCCATGAATAAAATTTTGATAATTTTTTTATATACGGTTGACCAAATGTTATTTTATATTTTGCTTACCGAGCAACTGCTTCCAATTTATACATATATACATTACGCCCGCTTTGTTGGATTAGGATTACTTTGCTGAAATCGGGTAAACACAATCTAATTGTCACTGGCGCGTATTCTACTATGAAAAACATAACATGTAAAAAAAATACAAGTCTCGCAACGCATTTCTTTTACCGCAAAACATGTAAACATGTAAAAAAACATGCTATGTTTCTCATGGGATCTCTTTTCTTTTTGTAAATAGTTCTCCTTTTTTCTTTTCTGGGACTATTTATTGTGCGTATACCTAACTCAATTTTACTTGCTATATGATTGCCAAGATCTCAACAGTATAGTATAGGTATATTATTAAAGGAGACATCATCTGTGACTTACTGTACTATATATCCACTATTTACTTTCCTATCCATTTGAGTTTAAGTGACAAAAAATTATATGAACTGCAAAAGTAATTTGGTACTAGCATATATCGCATACATATATTCTATTTATATAGAATTACAAAGCTAATTATGCAGTTTGTTTTATATCTAGAAAACGAGACTGGAATTGCGATATTAATAGGCTAAATACTAATTGTGTTCAAAATTTGAAGCTCGTATAGAAGAACGATAGAATAGTCGCTAGAAGAACCTTAGAATTTTGATGATAGGTGAGTGAGTGAGTTAGTGAGAAAATTAGAGAACTTTGACCTGCAATAGTTCTTAAACTGCAGGTTTATTTTATACTCAGAGAAAATGATTATAATAGAGCTAAACCGATAGGAAAGAGAAGTTTTTGGTCTAAACAAATAAGAAAATTGAAGTTTAAGCAAAAAGACAGAATTTAGGGTTAATTACTTTAAAGAATTCTGGAACTACTTAACAGTTCGGCTCTCTTATCGTCCGGCTGCTGGTGTTTCGAATGCTTTACAAACTTTTTTTGGTGACGGAAGAGACTAAGTTCGTCGTAAGACGTCTCAATAGTTATAATATAGTTGTTACCAGGGCCGTCTTAAGCCACGCAGGGGTCCTTGGGCACACATTAATTTTGGGGCCCTTTAGAAAGCTAAAAAAATGTGAATGATGACATAAAAATTAACTTTATTGAATTAGATTTATACAAGTTCTTTTGTATTGTCAAGTTAATTCAACAATAGTCAGTCACTGACTCACAGTCGACCCTTGAGGAAGCTACCTTGGCCTCTGAAGGCAGTTCTACTGAGTACAGCATCACCAGGATAAACTCAACAAGTGCTCTTTCTCTTTTTACAATTTCTTCAAATTGTTTCTCTTTTTTTAATCAAATTACAGTATTTAATACATTGTAGCTTTACCGCAAATGACTTAATTTTTCTTAGTTTTACACAATTCAAAAATGTTAAAGACAGATCCATTCAAGTTAATTGAACACGTGCCTCAAGGGAATATTGAGGAATTCACGCTAAAATAACACTATATCTACGTTGTTATTGCGTTTAATTATAATAAACATGAAAATGCTTTTAAAAGTAGGTTTTTTAATATTAGCGACTTAGCCTTGCTTCGCTCGGGTTTCCCCCTAGGTCTCTTCTGCCATACACTTTATTTCATTATTTAAAACCGTTTAAATAAAAAAACAATACAAAGCGACCTTAAAAAAAAACTGATTGGTAGTTTTCATTTATACATATACGTATAATAAAATTGTAACTAAGCCGAATCTATCTCCCGCCTTTGCTTCTTCCGACCCTGCTTCTACCGATCTTGCTTCTCCCGACCCTGCTTCTCCCGACCCTGCTTCTCCCGCCCTTGCTTCTCCCGCTGCTGCTTCTCCGGCTCCTGCTTCTCCCGCTGCTGCTTCTCCTGCTCCTGCTTCTCCCGCCCAGGCTTCTCCTTCATTTGCTTCTCCTGATACTGCTTCTCCCGCCATTGCTTCTAACGCCCCTGCTTCTCCCGCCTTTGCTTCTTCCGATCATGCTTCTCCCGCCCTTGCATCTCCCGCTACCGCTTCTCCCGTCCATGCTTTTCTCGGCTCTGCTTCTACCGCCTTTGCTTCTTCCGACCTTGCTTCTCCCGATCCTGCTTCTCCCGCTCTTGCTTTTCCCGCCTTTGCTTCTCCTGACCCTGCTTCTCCCGCTGCTGCCTCTCCCGGCCCCGCTTCTTTCGCCTTTGCTTCTCACGCCCCTGCTTCTCCCTCCTGCTTCTCCCCTTGATTCTCCCACCGTTTCTTCTCTCGCCCATGCTTCTACTCCCCCCCCCGCTTCTCCCGATACTGCTACTCCCGCCCTTGATTCTTCCGCCTTTACTTCTCCCGATACTGCTTCTCCCGATCATGCCTCTCCCGACCCTGCTTCTCCCGCTCTTGCTTTTCCCGCTACTGCTTCTCCCGCCCTTGCTTCTCCCGCCTTTATTCTTTTGACCCTGCTTCTCCCGCTGCTGCTTCTCCCGCTGCTGCTTCTCCCGCTGCTGCTTCTCCTACTGCTGCTTCTCCCGCTGCTGCTTCTTCCGCTCCAGCTTCTCCCGCTCTTGCTTCTCTCGCCTTTGCTTCTCCCGACCCTGCTTCACCCGCTGCTGCTTCTCCCGGCCATGCTTTTTCGGGTTTGCTTCTCACGCCCCTGCTTCTCCCCCCTGCTTCCCCCCTTGCTTTTCCCGCCGTTTCTTCTCCCGCCCATGCTTCTCCCCTCTCCGTTGGTTCTGCCCCCCCTGCTTCTGCCTATCTGCTTCTCCTGCTTCTGCCTGTCTGCTTCTTCTGCCTCTGCTTCTTGTCCCTGCTTCTCCTCCTCCTCTTCCTTCTTCTCCTTCTTCCTCCTCTTCCTCTTCTACTTCCTCCTCCTCTTCTTCTTCTTCTTCTATGTCATAATTTAAGGAAATATCATCAGATCACTTCTTTACAGGTATCTTTAAAAAATCCCCTTTAAAAAATCGATAGTTCATAGAATAATAATAGGCAAAAAATCAAGCTTTTCTCTGTTCTATGTAAACGAATATTTTGTCATTGCGGGCCCCCCGTGAGGCTAGGGGCCTTGTGCCGGTGCCCCGTGTGCTCTTAAGGTAAAGACGGTACTGCCTAAAAGGCACTTGTTGACTAGACCACACTGGCTATCACTGCCACGAAACTACATTGTTGTCGGCCTTGAGGGCGGAAGGTAAAAATGTAATTAAACATTTATTTTTTATATTATTTAACAGAAGTCAGTAAATATTTTAAACAGAATAATTGTAGAGAACTGAAAATAACGCAAATAAAAGTCCATGTTTTGTATTTCTAATATGCCGATCTTAGCTTTCATATATTTTATTACAAAATAATAATTTATATTTTAATAGACAGCCAATTTTTTATCTAATATACTGTAAAGCGTCCAAGTTACCATAAAATATGAAGTTGATATCAATTTTTATTTGTATACGTTTATTGACCTTTTTTATATAAACTTTTATGATCAATAATATCTATCATCTATACCTACGGATGATGACAATTGAAGTTTCTGTTTGTAATTTCAAAATAACAGCTTTTTACCAAATACATTTGAAATTATATGCGGTACATATAAGAAAAGCACAACTTTTAAAATTTTGTCTGTCTGTCTGTATGTTCCGGCTAATCTCCGAAATGGCTGGGCTGATTTTGACGGGACTTTCACTGGCAGATAGCTGATGTTATAATAAGTAAACTAACTTAGGCTACTTTTATTGTAGAAAAAGAATTAGGATCCCACTCAAAAAAAAAATATGTCCCTAATGACCCACCCGAGCGAAACGAGGGTAAATAACACACACACAGGAAAAAACGGTGATTTAGATTTATTATGCAGATATAATATTTTAATTTCATATATCAGTATATGTATGAACCTGCAGTAGATGAATCTGCAATAGTTATGATGTAATTTAATTATACATACACATATTATAACAAAAGAGAATTAGGGGTTGAAGGTTTCGTTATTGGGTTTTTTAACTTTGAAGATTATATCGATAGGAAATGAAATGAAATAAAAAATGATTTTCTGACAATATTGAATTATATAAATGTGTATAACGTAAACTCTTAATATTATTTTATTTACAACTATATTAGCATTTAAATTATCAGAAAACTCAAAGGGCCTTTAATAAAGGCAGTTCGTAAAATTTGGGACTTTTTCACATTGAATTTTATGTCCTACAACTTCAATTAAAATTTTATTTTATTTTATTCTAACTCTTACAGTGGGCTCTTGTGGGTACTTATAGTATTCATGTAGGTAGCTTTAAAGAACTTTAGATTAGCTTAATGTTTTAGTAATTTTTTTTAAGGCGCCTATGAAATTATGGAGCAAAATCTCAAATCTACATGTAATATATTCAGGGAACAAAAAAGCATTAAAGTTAAAAAGCTGTTATTATTGAAAATCATAAATAGAAAAGTTTATATCTTTTCAGATACAAAATCGTTGTTCAATATTGTATATTACGTATAAGAGAACACATCAATAGTAACAGCCAAGTATACGATTAAACTTACTCGAACTTGTGTGTTTCATATTTTAATATCTTTGTTACTAATAACGTACAAAACGTTGGCAACGTGTAATATTTAGCACATAACACGCAGAGTTAATTATAAAGCCAGAATGTTGCGAGAAGAGTATTTAACTGATGACGTGTTCGACGTGTTGGATTACGTATACGTACAAGGTGACTAATTCAATTTCAAGCAAAGTGAATTGAATGTTAACGACGAGCTCAAATGAAAATGTGTATCGAAATGGCCGATGTGGAAATTCCTTATGTTTGAAAATAGAGATTTTAGAGTACTTTACTGCTTTGTATAAGTAACTATCAAAGTATATCAATTTTTTTTGCTTTAGGATAGTATTATTACTAAATAGCTAATGACAATTTGGTACGTTCAAAATGAGAGGACGACATTCAATTGCTTTTATTAGTGAAATTAGTAGCACGGCTCGCTCGTTTTATTTCTGCTACTTCAATTTGCCGTGCGGTCTTCTAATATAGGTTATTGAAGTCAGTCAGTAAGAGAAATAAATTTTTTGTATAGAATAATTGTAAGAATGATTTTCTAAGGAAATGTAGATATTAGAAACTAACACAAATTATGTTTATACTATAACTTTACTAATTCTATTATCTTACACGACGACTCCCAGAGCGCCCTAAAAACTCATAGTAAAACATCAGGCTATTATCATGAGGGAATCATTATTCCCATAGCGTGATATTATGTTGTTTTATTATATTATAAAAAAATATTTAGTTTTTAGGTTCTTTTTATAAAGATAAATTACCTAATGATATAATCAAACTTGGAAATTATTATTTTTTTCTAATTACGAGTATTATCCAATCTTTTAAAAAAATTAAATTTATATCAAATCTGGACGCAAATGCGTTAATTTTATGCTATTAACCTGATATGATGGAACCATGAGATAGTGAAGTTTTAAGACTAGTAGACCCTTCGAATTTGGGCTAATTATAGTCATTTTGACGAGTTCCATATATTACAGTTGGTTAAAAGCGTAGTTTTGTAAAATTATATTAATGAATAATATTAATTATTATTTTTCATACTATCTAAAAGAATTTATTCTACAAATTACATTATTTTATTATTAACGACAGTCGTTGTCCTGTCTGAATTTCAAGACACTTGTTTGTGATCTTTACATTTAAATATCCTGTAGAAAATACATTCAGTGGTCTTCGATTTTTCAATTTTAGGGTAATTTTTTCCTTAATTTTTTTTCAGATTATTATTTTATATTAAAAAATATCTAAATCGGTCCAATTCTTCTCAAGTGATGCGGTTGCCAACGAACAGCATTTGAACTTTAATATATGCAGATAAATTACTTAAAGTAGTATGTAAATATAAAATAAAAAGTAAAATAAAGATGAAAAGAAATTTTATTAAACTTTCCATTGATAGCTTATAGATTACTTGTTTGTTCTAAGAATAATAAATGCATTGAAGATAATATTAAAATAATAAAAGAGAAAAAAAAATAACTTTACACTTTGCTATTTGAATATTTATAAAGGATTTTTGCTAGGTCACCTTATCCCTTACGAGTATGTAAAAAGGTACGTTGGCTTAAATAAGGTATTGAAAGCGATACGGGATTCAATATACCTAAAAATTAGTTTAATTAGGCACACGGTCGTGTTCTACGGTATTAATGCGAAGACGTGTAACATTAAAGGATCTTAAAATTTACGTAATTAATGAAAATGTTAATTATCTCATATTCACAATATAAAATATGACAGATTTAATAAAATTATTTTAGAAAATATTTAAGCTGAAGGCCTTGTTAAATTAAATCTAATAATAGATATAATTCGATTTGAATTATTTGCTTAGATAGGTATAGCCCCCTAAAGAATTATTGGTATTTTAGAAAAACTATTCTTTTATTTTTTATTTAAAGTGAATAATAATCTCGTTTCGTTTAATAAATTAAACAAGTATTTATACAAAATACATATTGTGGTAGTGTATAAAAAGAATAGAAAATCATCATTGTAATAGGGAATACGGTTCAGAACATGTACATGATACTTATTTACTTGTATTATTTTTACTTATCAAACTTTTTCTTCAAAAGAATTGTCTTCCTAAGTGTACGCGGTGCGAGTCGCAATGCGGCCTTATTAGTTTCACGTTCTACACCCTAGTAATAATAATATAATTGAGTGCTTCCGTGAACACAAGGACTTAAATTAAAATGTAAGGGATGAAAGGCAATGAAAACTCAGAATTAACTTTTAATACATTTCCAATTTTCTTGCCGTGAATTTGACTCTGATACATTATATTATGACTTTTATATTATACTAGCAGAACCCGCGGCTTCGCCCGCGATCAAACTAAGAAAAAAAAAACTTTTTCGCAATACATACTTTATTTCAAAATTAAGTTCGTGTAAGTTTTATTATTTCTTAAAGATATATGGAAAACAAATTAAATTTTAGTGATCGTAACTCAAAATATCCAGTATCTTTAAGATGTTAAGCGTATATTCTGTAAATAAATTTACACTTTAAGTATTTAGTAAGCTCCACTACCTGTGCTTTTTGTACATTTCTCTACTCCATCTTTCCAAAGTTAGAGGAAGAGAGTACAATGATACAATCGCATACAATTTTTACGACTTTAGAATCATGTAACTTGGCTAATATGGGTTTTTTAACTAATATACTAACAGGCTAACATGTACGTTATTTTTAAAGACCCAGTGCTACGTATGTACACCTGAAGCTTACAGTCTCCCTCCTTCTAGTTCTTTTTTAAGTTACACATATAAATTGCCATTCTTATTTTGCTGTAGCTTTTTTCCCGTGGCTACGCTCGCGTGGACTGAAAAATTTGCTCAGTTTTAATTTCCATTGAATTTATATGTTGTCATATCTAATTTTTAATATTATGTCTAGAGTAAAACTCTAGATTCACTTAACTTAGGCTACGCTACAAAAATGAAACCAAAAATATACCACACTGATGAATGTTCTGTTTAGTTCTGGGTTCTGCTAAAATGTCCCTGTGAGAATTAAAAAATTAAAAGGCCCTAAGATATATTATTAGTCATTTCAAAGCAAACTTTAAGAAGGAATTACAATAGATTAAATTAAAAGGCGTAGTCAGAAGTTATCAGTGGTATTCGAGGCATACATAGCTTAGGCGACTTTTTTATTGCCGATGTACCGACCTTCAGAAGGAGGATATAGATAGCAGGATACTCTCTAGCTAGGTTCTCTCTCTCGCGCTCTAATTTCGTTATAGTTGTCGCTACTGTGGCCAGCCGAAAAGTTATATATAATGTTCCTTTGGATTCAGAATAATTTTCGTTCTCTACTTTATATCCTACACAGTAAGTGTCCACTAACAGAGAACTTGAGCCATGTTACTCTATTTAAATATTTTCAACAACTCAAAATTCAACTTACCCACTTAGAGGCTGAATTTAAAAAAAACTACAATACACGTTTGTTTAATTGTATTAAAGAGCATTAATACCAAGTTTCAAATAATTCTGATCATAAACAATTTTTTCCTCATATAAACAGCATAACCCCCTTTTACCCTTTTAAGGGATGGATTTTGAAAAAAAAGGATATTTGTATTGTTTTAGTTTTCATTTTATAGGTAAATACTATTTTCCTTGCATCAATTACAGAATTTCATACAAACTATACGTATTTATTTAATTGTATTGAAGAGCATTAATACCAAGTTTCAAGTAATTCTGATCATAAACAATTGTTTGTCCATATAAACTTTATTACCCCCTTTTACCCTTTTAAGGGATGAATTTCGAAAAAAATATTATACATATATTTGTTATTTTTCATCTTAAAGCTAAGTATCACTTTCTGTGCATTTCGCGTTAAGAATGACAGAGTTTCATACAATCTTTTATCCCCTATTTTACCCCCTTAGGGGATGAATTTTGTAAAATCCTTTCTTAGCGGATGCTTACATTATATAAAAAATATGTCCTCCAAATTTCACGTTTCTACGATCAGCTGTTTAGGCTGTGCGTTGATCGATCAGTCAGTCAGGACAAAGCATTTTATGTATATATTATATATAATAGAATAATATACCATACATATCTATGTATAGTATATTATTTATCTAGATAAAACATAAAAAGTGTATTTTAATCTCATTTGTCTTCTTTTAATTTAAAAAAGCCTTGAAAGAAATCATTCCATTGATAGCGATGTAAATATTGTCCCGTAAATTGTTTCAAGAAACAAAAGGCAGTTCAGCTTCATTATCCTCTGTCTGCTAGGTTGCGTTTCTGGGCAACGAGAATTATCTACTGAATTGATATAGCTCTTATTGTAACATATTTTTATTTCACTTCTTTGAGATGTAACAATTTAATCTTGATACTAAAATTGAGGCTACATTTTGAAATCATTTGGAATGGAATTTCCATGCACCTAATCTGGGAGCATGGCAGTGCCCCCACTAAGTCCAGCAAAAACAGGCGCGCGTACCATACTTTTCTCAAAGCCATTCAGGACATTTTCGATCCCCCTGTAACATCCTTGTGGATAAAATTAGAAGCCTGAATTTTTAGTGACTTTTGTGAAAATTACATTCAATTAAAACTTGCTGTTTAATAATTATTGCAGGTCATAGTTCCTTAATTTTGTCACTGACTCACTCACTCGCCGATCATCAAAATTCTAAAGTACAATACTTCTAACAGACACATGAGCTTCAAATGTGGAACACAATTAGTGTTTAGCCTATAAAGTAAAGAAAAAATTAAAACATCCCGCACTCCAGTTCCGTTTTCTAGATATACAACCTGCGTAAGTAACTTTGTAATCTTATGTACTATAAATAGATGTACGATATATGCGACTACAAAGTTACTTTTACAGTTCATATAATTTTTTGTCACTTAAATTATCGAAATGGATACTTACGTAAATAGTGGATATTTAATACAGTGAGTCACAGACGATGTCTCTTTTAACAATATGTGTACCTATACTATACTTATAAGTCAGCGTAGCGTTGCGAAGGCAGCGATAAGATTGAGATCTTGGCGATCTTATAGCAGGCTAAATTGAGTTAGGTCTACGCACAATAAATAGTACCAAAAAAGAAAAAAGGAGAACAAAGAAAAAAAAAAGAAAAGAGATCCCATCAAAAACATAACACGTAAAAAATGCTTGTCTTGCAGTGCAGTTCTTCTATCGCAAAAATTTGTAAAATCTAATGTAAAACCAAGTCAGTTAATACATTCAGTACCTATCTATCTATGGAAGCATCTATCCAATAACTTTGTCATAAATTGTTACCTAATTAGTTAAAATAACATTTTATAGATACCGTATCAATATTAGACATTCTGAGTGCAGTATTTATGTTTTTGAACCGACTTCAAAAAACGAGGAGGTTCTCAATTCGTCGGAATCTTTTTTTTTTTTTATGTATGTTCACCGATTAATCGAAGACGCCTGAACCGATTTGGAAAATTCTTTTTTTGTTTCAAAGGTTATTTTTCTCCGGTGGTCCCATATAAATTTTATCGAAATCGGTCAAGCGGTTTTTAAATAAATGGCTTAATAGAATATGTTTTTAAAAATCTTTTTCTTCTTTCAAATTACCTGCTTATTACGTCTACAGTAAAAATGTAAAAATAAAAACTTAAAAAAAAAAACCGACTTCCAGGCACTGAAAAGTAAAAAATGTCAGCCAATACAAATCAAATCACACCGACTTCGAAAATATCTGATTAGGTATCCATTCTAAATGAAAACCACTGTTTAGTTATTTTTTACTTTTTTTACTTTTCAGTGCCTGGAAGTTGGTTTTTTTTTAAGTTTTTATGTCTGCCTAAATTTGACCCGTTAACCCTATGTCCAATTAGAACTATTTAAAATAGTAGATTATTCTTATTTTATTTCGTTTCCATCTGATGTATATGATTAATAGGATAATTTTAACTTTTTTAGCAAAATAATGTGCTTTTAATTAGATAACATATTAAAAGATATAGAATAACAATCAAAATACCCCATCTTGAAAACGCAACTACATATGTCATATTGAATTTGCATGTACATTGTACAGGATACATATTGGCTAAAAAAATAATAGAAATAATGTTCTATTATATGTATTATTAAAATAATGTTTATATTGGAGTATAAAATGCATAATATAGTTCGAGCCTCGAGGAAGTGGCCTCCGATACTCCGGCGGTCTTGTGCTAGACCCCGGCAGTCTTGATTATATCATAACTGAGTGCTTCCGCTGATATAAGTGAAGTCCATTAAATGGAGTGCTGGGAAATTCATACAACATGGTATAGGTGAAAAGTTTGTCATCATTGTGAATGTTAATGAAAATGTCATTTTTTTATGCAATGCTATTGAATATTTATGTTTATAGAATTATATAAGAGAATGTTTACGATGTTTAGGTAGAGGAGATAATATGCTTATGTGTGTGTATTTGTGTGTGTGTGTGTGTGTCTGTGGGTCTGTCTGTATGTGAATGTGTATGTGTTTTGTCGCTAGTAAATAAATATTTGTGTCGGTATAATATACCTACTATATACGTAAAGCGGTACGCTTTAAATAGTGGCATGTTTTTAAACTTTTGCGGTTATATATGTATGTACATACATTATACTAAAACACAATCAAATATTTAAGATATATTTATCAATCGGGTAATATTAGAAACGACTATTTCTACTGGCTTTCAGTTTGATAACCAGCGCTGGATTTACACTAGGGGCACTCGGGGCTAGTGCCCATGACGGCAAACTTTTAGAGGCGACAAAATTTAGGCGTTATCGAAAAAGCTTTCTTTATTTTCCAAAAAATGATTAATAAAAAAATAACTAATACATTTTTCAAAAAATTTAAATGATTTATAATTTTTTTTTGCATATTTCAAAATATTAATAAATAAATAAAAAAAAAACTTTATCGAAGCTTTACCCATTTTATGCTCAATTTCGATAATAGGGTGGTATTTTTTACCATGTCCAGGGGCGGCGCTGAGGTTGAATCCGGCACTGTAGATAACGTAAAGAAGTAGTTAATTTTATATATAATATAGAGAATCAGAGAGTAGTAACATATAACATTAAATTATGCATTAAACTAGCGACTACTACTTACGTTTTAACGTTTAGTATAGATTTCTCAGAGACGAGATATTTTCCCGCAGTAAAAATTATTCTATATGTTGACCCAGATAATCAGTTATCATCATACCTCATCAAAATCCCTCCAGCGGTTTTTCCGTGACGCGGTCACAGACAGACAGACAGACAAAAATTCTGAAAACTATATATTTGACCTCTGTATCTTAATAATGTCTATTTCAAGATATTCCAAAAAATATTTAATGTATAGCTTCGGCCTAGTTACAATTTTATTATACGTATAGATATTTTTATAATAAATCTGATATTATGAATTCGACACAAATATATTTAGCAGAGAAGGTAAATAAAATGTATGAATCGATGTTTTGCCTGCTTAAATAAAAATGTACGACTATACTTAAGTACCTATTTGTAACTAAGTATTGACCGCAGCCTGGGGCACGTGAATTTCGGAAGTAATTTATTTTAGAGTAGGGGATTTACCTGTATAACAAAGAAATTCAATTGAAATCCCTTTTTACGTGATAGGCATGTAAGCGTGATCTGTATTATAATGTATTCCAGATATTCTACTCCAAATAAGAAAAATAATATATAAGGTAGAAAGAAGCTTATTATTTATAAAATATCGTAGGTATAACTTTCGTTATTACTTTATCACATATCAATTAATTAATTAATATACTTAATTATATATATATATATGAAATAAAAAATGCGACTGAAAGGATTAAAACTAGTGGACGGAGGAATATAGTATTATGCAGAATATATATTGTTATGCAGTCAGTGACATGTTTCATCTGTGCTTCGAGATGGATGTAATATGTATGTCTCCGACTGCATAATCCATAGTAATATATAAATGCGAAAGTATTTTAACATACCTATAAGTCAGGGAGAGACGCCTATAAGGTATAGATGCCTACTAAATTTAAAAAATAAAACGAAAATTTTGCGTGATCCGGAATGCATCCATAATGCGTCAGTCGAAATTTAATGTTAGTGTGGAACTTTTTTATACGCAAATTATGCACTTTTGATTAATATTTTGGTTTTTATTCGTAAAATAATGTAAGCATATTTAATTAAAACGTTAGAATATCATCTTTGAGATAGTTGGCTGTTTTTTTATCCTAAATTCGTCACTTAAATAGTATTAAATTGTTTCATAACAAAACATTTTTCGTAACATTACGATCTTGTTTTGCTTTAGGGTGTGTCCAGAGTCGATAGGCATCGAAAGAGATGCCCAATGATGTTTCAGTGTTAGATACCCAGTAAATATTGACTAACCTGCTTTCACCTTGTTGTGGTGGGAGAGCTCATTAGCGTCCGGCAGTTTAGCCGGGCGCGAAGCCAAGAAAAGCACAGGGAGGTGGCTCACTTCGTTGGGCGCTATACCAGGCGGGTTGCTCCTGGTACTTCTCTGACGGCAAAGTGGACTGTGGGAGCAACCTTATGGTTTTTGTGGTCTGTTTTCTCAGACCTGCCGTTGGTATGTTCTTGGTTGAATGCGTAAGCGATTCTGCGATGCCCCATTTAGGCGGGGGAAGTTTTGTTGGGTTTTAGTGGGTAGTACTGGTTTTTCTAGCTGGTAAATCCCACATAACCACCTGTATGTGTACGCATACTATATGCGTAAATGCATAAAAAAAAAGAATATTTGCGTACTGTGTGGAGAGTATTATAACGCCAATAAGAAGAAATGTGAGTGATTAGAGTGTGTTCATTGTAGTTTGATGAAGACTGCAGTAAAGATTCAGCGGAATGCCTAAAGTGTAACATCTGATTATGACTAATTATGTCGTATATTTATGACACATGTCTGGGTGAGATATCATTTTTTTATTATTTAAAAAAAATCTAAAATATATTGCACAATAGCTCCAAATTTAATCTGAATGGCATAAATAAGCAGTGTTTTAAAACTATAGGCAACTCTCCCTGACTTACTATATACTTTATTTACATATGGTAAACAGACGGATTGTGTACATCTTCATTCTCTTTCATTTTCCTGCGGACCCTCTACTTTTAATATTTATTATAATTCTTTATCACGGATAAAAATTGTTAAAATCATTGGAAGTTTTTTGTTAAAAATGCAGAATGAATTTTATTCAAGCAAACAAACATAGCCCGAAGAATAGCCCGAATTAGCGCTGTCCAATTTCTTTGTATGGGATGAGGCGTCTGTACTAGAATTTGAAATAAATAACATACAAACTCGCTTACAAGAACACTGATATTATAGTTGGTGATTATCAGGTATCCCTATTTGTCTTACCAGAGCAACTGTTCTTCAAAGTAAATGATTTAGTGTAGTAATTTCCATCGCATAATTTATGATCGTAAATGGATTTAGTCGTTTAAGGTTAATAGGAACCTGTTTAGAACTTTAAGCAAACTGATAAGCTAACATTAAGCCGTCGACACAATGACTTTATGGTTGTCAATAAGTCTAAAAATATAAAAAAAAAATTGTACATGGATGAAAATCATCTACGGTGTCGCTTACTACCCTCGCGTTTATGATCATTAACAGTGGTTGCTGTTACGACACAAAAACTAAAAATATCTGTTTTATTTTCTACAAAAATAGGGTCGTAAACACCATTTTTTGGCGAATTGGAAGACTTTAAATAGATAGATCGATAGAGGAGAAAAAACTTAGTAGGACTGCATTAAAAAGTCAATTTCGCCAAAATGGCGGTTACGCCCTTTGAGCCCCGAGGTATCGATATAAGTTATTACATAATAATAGATATTGTTTTTAATAAACGAAACTAGTTTAAAAAGAAATGAAAATAAGTATTAATTGATTTAAAGAATCTCTAAGAAGAGTGTTATGTACTTATTTTTTTAGTATATGACATGTAATTGTCTCGAAATTAAGGAATTTACCATCTATACGATGAACATTTTTAATTTTAAAGAAATGTGCTTTTTAACTTATTATTTGTTTTGACTAGCAACTCACCCTTGCTTTGCTCGGGTTTGTCCCTAGTGAAATGCAAAAACAAATCTATCGGAGGGGAACCGTTAATTTTTCCGGGATAAAAAGTCGCCTTTGTGCTATTCTAACTCTGTGTCAAATTTCATCCAAATCAGTTTAGTCGTTCTGGTGTGATTGAGTAACAAACATCCATCCATCCAAACTTTCGCATTTTTATAGTAGTAAGATATAAACTTGAAATATAAAAAAAAAAACAAAGATTTTTCAGAAACGTCATCTAAATTCTTTAGCTTCTACAAAGAGCTGATTCAGTCCTGTGTGTCGTTCTCTGCAGTGAAATAATTTCCGTAAAGTATAAAAGAGCTTCATATTTTACATTGAAAAATTAATTAAATAATATTTCATATTATTTTAGTTTAAGAAAACTGTCTTTGAAAATGAAAATCTCGTAGAGATCGACGTATAATTTTATATATTTTTTAATTGAGATCCATAAACTGTGCGAGGTTTTCAAGGCGAAACGATGGCATAATAAACTAAAGTTACCAACATAATAGGCGCAATTAGGGCAGGTATGATGAAGCGACCAGACATTGATTTACATAAGCTTTGTAGTAGGACTCAATACAGCGTGAATACACAGAGTAACGAGAGAATTCCAGCAAAGCTAACAATTCAGAGCCTAAGAAATTCCAGAAGTGGATTGAGCCGATACGGAATTAACTAGATATTTATAAAAGCAAAATGGTCTTGCTTTATTATTCTCCACTATTAATTTTCATAGATTGAAATTGTCATTCAGAAGAAGGGCCCATCATGATATGAAAAGCAGGTGGATCGATCTCTTGTGCTTGGAATACTAAATGTCTTGTTATCGTCTCATTCTTGACGGCGACGAAGCCCGAAGGTTAAATTATCTCTCCAATTTCTCGGTTGGATTTTTAGATGTTCCTTATTTTAAATTTTTACCGTTTTATTTTTGCGTCGTAAAATTAGGAGACATCGTGGTGAATGTAATATCCTAAAATATAAAAATGATTTTAAACGTGAACAGGGTCATATTAAAATATTTTTTTTATAACATTAACGAGTAGATATATAACGTTTAAGGTTACACAAAACGGATTTAAGTTTTTTAATTGTAATTAAACACTTTTCATACTTTAATACCCGCTAAGTTTTTTTGCTACATGATTTTTTCAGACTTGAAAAATTGTGTATTATTTTTGGAAATATGCGCACCGGGTAATTAATGTTTCTAGCAGAGCTTAATTTCAACCAGACATTTGTAGGATCGAAATTGCGACTTTTGCAATGGTCAATGCAGGTTGTTAAATGTTAATTTTTATCTTAGTATAACAAGTTTATAAATGACAAAGTTTTTACCAAATAATAGACACTAAACTAAACTGATATAAATGTTCCAATGGTCGTCCATTTTCCAATATACTTAACTGAAATTAGCATATAAACTAGTCTAATAATGGTACCGAAATACCGTGTTTAGTGACATTATATAGCAGTATTAAAACAATATGGAATAAAGTAAATTATATTATTACTTCAGATTTCGTCCGCAGTTTTCATGTTGGATTGAAAAAAAAAAAAACGTACGTTACCTTAATTTACATGAGTCCGGCTCAGTCTTAGCAAATTTTTGTTTGGCCCTATATAAGGTAATATATCCGTATGGGATGGTAAGATATGTAGCCTATTTGACAATACATACAATTTACTTAATTAGTTCACTGTTATAAAATTATCTGCGAAATAAATCTTTTCAATATTAATCTTTTTCTACATTTGAAACCTACATATCTTAAAAGTCAATTATTTCACCGTAAAATAATAAACTAAATAGTAAAAATATTTTTATTTCATAACCTTTTATTCGGCGAAATAATTTGGAAATTCGTGAACATTTAAAAATAAGGGTGGAAGGAATAATCGATTACTCGGTACCCGGTAATGGAGGTGAAACTTTAGCGAACTCTCGTTTCCGTGGCCATTTGTCAAACAAAAAATATTGCCCAAGTTTCAGGTCAAAAGTGTTACCAGACACGAGTTCTATAAATAACTGATTATGGTTAGACCGTACTTATTTCTAATATTTTTATAAAACATTAATCTGTATAACAATGCTTGTATCTACTATTTACATTTACAAAATAGATAGTAGATGCATACGTATTTTATTATTTTTGCGATAGAATTTTTTTAATGTGCTATTTGAGTCTGAAAATCTTTGAAAATTTTGATGGTGTCAAAACGATAGCTTAGATTTTGTCTTTGGTGATCGGTTACGATTTCTCAAATTCGAAATTAAATTTAATTTTCTATATTTTAATATATTTCACAAAATGTTTTCCATACTAATGCTGCTGAATAGTTTACTTATTTGAACGCACTAATCTCTGTAACTACCCAGCTAAATGCGTTTTAAGGAACATTTATTAAAAGATATCTATCTATCTGAACTATCATTTTTGGTGGATAAAACAAATATGAGATGTAAGTTTCACCTTCATGATATTGTAAATAAACAGATAATATACCGAATTGGGTCCACGGTTATACAATATACTCGTACATACATAGTCGTCAAATTTGTTAAATGATGCTGAGCAATATATACAATAACTTGTTTACAGCTTCTGTCGATAGTCGATTATCAAATTCAATTAAAGTAAGCAAGAAGCAACAGTTAAACTTAGCGAACTTCATCTACACCCACAAATACGTAAAGTAGGTTACCCAATTAACTTATTCTACATCGCTTCGTAATTGTTGTTCGCTTCAAAATTATCATGCGTCGTTGTGTTAGCACAAACGTACTTCCAGATTTTCAATTTAATTAATGTTTGTTATAATTGCTCCATGTCTTATTAAATTAAATAATTATATTTACGACAGTTCGCTTATGTGTACATCGCTTATTTGTAAGCAGTGAGCAGGTAACCCAGACGATACGGTTCGGAAAGTAAACGATCAGCAGCCTTTTAAAGTTTATAAAAATCGATAGATTAAAGGACCATCGGATAGATTTCAATCTGGCTCTTTGGATAGGGAATCCTAAATAGTTACTGCGTGCCGGCGACAAATCGGCAATCTCCTGTAGCGAATGTCACCAACACACTACACGCTTTGAATTTATACATTGTATGTAATATATGTATATGTAATTATCTTTAGTTAATTAAACTGATTAATTATATGCACAGTTTAAATGAGGGTAAGGGTAACAGTGGTAGAAGAGTAGTAACAAGTTCTAGAATTTTATTGTATGTTTATCGAGAACGAATATATGGTTGAATTGAGTGGGTAATTTTTTTATTATTGTAGAGAACCGAATTAAAAATATAAGTACATACGTTTTATTTATAGGGGCTCAGTAATTAAAAAAATACCTTGTTTGTATCCAATGCGTAGGGGCCATAGTCTTCATCTTCCTTGCTAGTCAAATGCGGGTTGGTAGAATTTCGTTTCTTTTTTTCGCGTTTTGCGAAATCTACTTAGCTTTGACATGATTTTAAGGTTAGATCCCGCTTCACTTTAATTCCAAAGCGTGCATGCTTTCAATATTATTGCTATTTTTATCACTTTTAAAATAATCAAATATTAAATAAAAAAAACCGCTTTTAACAGTACAGAAGTGGGTTCTAAATAATTCTTTAACTGTACTAATTAAAATAATATTCAGTTTAAAAATTTCGCTCGTTCATAGAGAGACCAAAATGGCATCAGAATATAACTCGCATAAAAAGTTTACGTGAGTCGAGTTCATACTTATTATGGAGCCGTTGCAAAAATTCTAATTATCTTAGCGAGTCACTTTTATTTCTTAAGGCCTTTTTATTATGGTAAATGATATAGCTTAATATTTTACGTAGATGTTATACTTAGTTTTAAAAAGTTTTATCATTCGTGAGGACTGATTATAAAACCTATATTAAAAGTGAAGCAATATTCTAAGTGTATTTATGTATTCGTTAATATACCTGCTCAAAACAGATTTAATTACTTTAAATATTTAAAAATGTAACTTTTTTGTGTGTATATATTTTTTTCTTTTAATCTATTAAATTATTATTTTGTCTAAATTTTTTTATATTTTGTCTAAAATTTTGTCTAGAAAAAAAAAAGAATTTTCACCAATAAGTACCTAATTAATATCTATACTACTAACACTCACAAAAGTATAAAGTATAAGCAAAAGATCAGTAGGTACTGCAACATTATTTTAGTAAAATTGACATCTTTCCTTTGTTAACTTTTAAATAAGCTTCCTCTTTAATTTGTTTTAAGAATGACGGAGTGCCTACTTGAGATTCTCAGTGTAATTATATCTTAAATAAGAATAAAATTAGGACAAAACTTTGACAATTGTTAAAAGTTACAAATTTTGTTCATAATGTTAGGTAATGGTGCTTGTATAATTTGATATTAACTTTATGAAATCATCTATTCTATACATATAATAAGAGTGTAACTGATCGCTGTCTAACATGGAAGATATTTGAGAAAAATCAAGACAATGATTTTGAAATTTGATACGAATCCGAGCGAAGTGAGGATGAGTCTATAGTTACAAAATATAAAAAAAAAATGCTATAGAAGAGAAGTTCTACTTTGGAACCTAAGTTCTGTCAATAGTAGTAACATTGACAGAACTTGTATAATAGTATTAGTGTAAAGAGCTTTTCGAAGTAACTTTTTACAAAACTCTTTTTTCTACACTTGATTTGATTGTTTAGTTATTTTTCTGTTACTGCAATCAACAAACTCACCCTTACACTTATAATAATAAAATTAATAGGTTTATAATAATGACAAAAGACGTCTTTACATATTGATACTTTCTATGAGTTCGGGGATCGGAAATTAAAGCACGTCTTTTGCACTGCTGGTGTTTTATTGCTCTTCGTTAACAAGAGTGACTCACTAACATGCGCAGTATATACACAATACTGGTTAATCAATTACTGAACATTAATTTTCACCACTAAATTCGAAAATTCGAAACCTTTCTAGTAATTTCGAATGTTTTGTTCCTCTTTTACTCTTACACATGGCAATTTACGATTAACTGTCCTTCAATTTTCATGTGTTGATAACTGTCTTAAGATGTATAAAGCATGCTTCGGACGTGCCTTTTTAATTATTATTTTTGATGAAATGATGTTACAGACTCTCCACTACGCGACAATATAAGAAAATTCTAACTGAACCGAATCTGTACATTAAATATTTTTTGGAAAATCTTATTGAAATAGTCATAATTATCGATACAGAGGCCGAATCTATAGTGTTTAGAATTTTTGTTTGTTTGTCAGTATGTCTGGGAACGCATCACGAGAAAACCACTGGACAGCTTTTGATGAAATTTTGTATGCTGATAGCTGGTTATCCGGGTTAACATTTAGGATACTTTTTACTCCGGGAAAATATTTGATCTCTGACAAATCTATATTAATCTTAAAACGGTAGGGACGATACCGAGCGGAGCGAGGGTAAGTCACTAGTTATAAATATTATCTAAAAAAACTGAGTTCAAACTTTCTATACCTAACTTTTAGATGGTAAAAGAACTGAGAAAATACGGAACTATGTATTCCAACAAGTAATCAAGCGGAGCTAATTTCTTAACTTTAGTAAACGCCTCAGACTTACGAGGAGATGGTAATTTCATACAGCTGGCGTCACTTGTTGCCGTCGCTTTTTCTATTCTTTAGTGTTCAATGAATGTACCTTCTTAAAAAAAATCATGTTTAACTTCAGAAGTACCTATTGATTAATTTATACAAAATAATGTAAGGATGAAATAAAAATATTCATTACTATTATTGATCATATTATTATTACGAATTATGATAATAACAAGGAATGACAAGTAGAAGTAGTTACAAACACGATATTTTTTGGAATGAAGTTCCCTAACGCGGCTTGCGATAGGAGTTGATAGTCACCTCCCATATGTAGTACTGTCTGTAAGTAATGCTGTCTTTTCTAACCGGTGAGTCCGATATAACTACCTATTTGCATACAGGTGGTATGCGTTAATGCATTTCCCGACATAAAAAAATAAAAATAAAAAAAGGAGGTGACAGGCAGAAATCGTAACATTACAAAAAAGCGTTACGACAAATTCGGTTCCGACCGGCGTAATTCCGATGTTATCGTCAAGCGCTGGCCGCTATACTTGTTTTTTTTTTTTTAGTGCTTGACTACGTTCCACCTGATGGTAAGTGGTAACGCAGTCGTAGATGGTAAGTCGCACTAATTCAGTAGCCACCTATTCACTCTTGCCTTGAAGACACCCATATTGTAATTGGACGGAAACACCGACGCAGGCAAGTTGTTCCAGTCCTTAGCCGCACGTATAATGACGTAGCGAAACGCTTCGTCCGGACAGGTGGAATGTCCACGACATAAGGATGGAGGCTAGCCGTTCGTCGGGTTGTCCGATGATGGAAAGGGGATGGGGTAATTAAGCAGTGTAGTTCCTGCGCACACTCTCCAAAATGTAACCTATAAAATACACAAAGGCTGGCAACCCTACGTCGGTGATTGAGGCTTTGTAAGTTAGCTTTTACTAGCGTAGGGTCACCAATAAGCTTTTGAGCACGCCTCTCAATCGAGTCTAAGGCTGACAGATGGCATTTCGCAGCACCAGCCCATATGTGACTACATTATTCCACACACGACCGGACTTGAGCTTTATACAAAACAAGAAGCTGTCCCGGCGTGAAATACTGTCGGCCCTGTGCAAGGATGCTAACTTTCCTCGCTGCGATATTAGCCTTAGACTCGATGAACCGCCCGTAGTTCATGTTGGGGCTAAAGTCCATCCCTAACAACTGCAGACGATCAGTGTATTCCAGAGGCACATTTTGGAAAGTAGGAGTCAAGGTGAAAGGACTCCTTTTTGTGGTGAACAGGCACGCCTGTGTTTTGGTGGCGTTGAAACTCACGAGATTGGCATCGTCCCAAGTGGAGACTGTCCTGAGTTTGAGATTCAACCGCTCTACCATGGCCTCTCTTTCGGACTGAATTTGATCTCTACTGGCCCGAGGATTCGGCAGGTATCTCTCTACAACAATGCTGTCGTCTGCGTACCCATAGATACCGGGTATAAGCAGATCGTTGATATGCAGCAGGAACAAGGTTGCAGAGAGAACATACCCCTGTGGAACTCCTGAGTTGGTCTTTAAGGGTTGTGATGAACAACCCTCAACCACAACTCTAAGTGATCGGTCGCTCAGGAAGTCTTTAATCCAGCCGACCAGGCCAGGAGATATGCCATAGGCTGAAAGCTTGCTTATAAGGCTAGCGTGCCAGACCCTGTCAAAGGCCTTTGAGACATCGAGGGAGACGGCAATCGCTTCCCCGCTTCGCTCAAGAGCTTCACCCAAGGTGTGATTGGCATACACTAGAAGGTCCCCAGTCGACCTATTCCGGCGAAACCCATACTGTCGATCACTGAGGAGATCGTTTTGTTGTAGGTATGCCATAAGATGAATGTTCAATACACGCTCCATAATCTTGCAGAGTATGGAGGTGATTGAGATCGGACGATAATTGGCAGGGTCAGCACGGTTCCTTTCTTGGGCACTGGTTGCACGTTTGCAAGCTTCCAGGATTTAGGTACTATTCCAGTCTTAAGAGAAAGGTGGTACAGACGTGTCAGTATCGGAGACAACTCGGGAGCACATGTTTTAAGCACTATCGCTGGTATACCATCAGGACCACTGGCTTTATTCACATCTAGACGACACAATACTCTCTTTACCTCCTTATTAGTAATGTGAATTTCAGGCATTGTGATCCCGCAGTGAGGTAGATGTGGTGGAGTAGTATTGCCAGAGTCTAGACACGAATTTTGGGCAAAAAGGGAGGCAAGCAAAGTCGCCTTTTCCTTTGCCGTATGAGCCAGGGATCCGTCAGATTTTACCAGCGGTCGTAGTGAGGGCCCAGAGAAGTTCGTCTCGACCGCTTTGGCAAGGGACCAAAAAGCTCTGCTGCCAGATGGTTGGGCAGAGAGCTTTGCGACAAAATGTGTAATTCGGTCAAGACCAGCCTTCTTTAATGTCTTTTTGTAGGACTTGGCGGCTAAGTTAAAGGTTCTCTTCTTGGATCTTACATCCGGAGCTTTACGGTCTCGAGCATCAACCCAGGCAAGGTAAGCCGATGGCTTACGCTTTCCAGCAAAGGTGCATTCGGCATTAAACCATGGGCGAGCTTTGCCACCAACGGGTACATCAGAGAATGGGATAAAATATTCCATCGCTTGATGCACCACATCAGTTATAGCATCCGCACAGCTCGACGGATTTGAAGAAGAGAAGCAGACCTGCCGCCAAGAAAAGGATGCAAAAAAGTGTCGCATCTCATCCCAATCTGCTGACTTGTATTGCCATACTCGTCTAACACCAGTAGAGTCATTATCAGGTGAAGAGTAAGACGATACAGCTTTTACCAGACAGTGGTCAGAGCTACCCAGTGGGGATGAGACCTGGATGTTATATCTGTCTGGATTAGTTGTCAGCAGAAGGTCCAGACAATTAGCTGAGTGGCCATCTACATCGGGTACCCTGGTCGCTTCTTCAACCACTGGACTCTACTTCCATGCTTCGCTCCCAGCATGGTCCGTCTTCTGGTATGGGAAAAGCCAATCTTCATGATGGACGTTAAAGTCCCCCAGAAAGACAAGCTGCGCGGTGGGGTACCATTGCATAGCCACATCAGCGGTCTCACTAAGATGTTCAAACAGTCGAGTTGTCTACTGGTCACCTGTGTGCGATCGGTAGACACAGGAATACAGGATCTTTTCGATTCCTGTATCTACGATAACTCAGATCGTAGAGAATGTGTGGTCTTCAAGGTGGCGGAGACGCTGGAAACAGAGGTCATTTCGCACGTACAAACAGACCCCGGCCCGTGAGCTGAAATTATGCTCCAACGTGTAGCCGGGATAGTCCAAGTATGCGGCGCTCAATGGACATTTAATCTGCGTCTCCGTCAAAAAGAGCATGTGTGACTGCGCAGTCTCGAGATGGAAGTGGACTGATGAGAGATTTGTGAGCAATCCTCGGATATTTGTGAGATGCACATTAAGTGAGGGGGAGTGCAGCCGCTTAAAAACATAACCCTTTTTGCGTCTTGTCATGATTTAAATGAATGAGTGAATAGGATAGAGAATGGCAGTTGAACGAGGCGCTGCACAAGCCTAGCGGTGATATTGATGTTGTCATGTGATAGAGGGCTTAATCTGGAGACTGCGGGGACGCCCGAACCCCCCCAAGGATCGCCATCGGGCCCCCTCCCTTAGTCGCCAACCAGCACGATGGAGCCACCCTGGGATTTTTCACAGATGGCGGGGCAGCCTTTCATGGGTGGCTAGCCCACTAGCTGGGCCCCCAACTGTCTGCGGTCGGCCAGCGGCAAGCCGTGCTTCGGATCCCGCTACCCTCCGCGACTAAGCTCTCGACACAACAAACAACGATCATCACCAACACGGCTACTGTGCAACACAACTATTCAGACCCATTCCCCATACGGCTTCATCAGCCCCCACATGCCGGAACGCGCTGTTGGGCGCTTGGCGGCATGACTTCTGCTGACGGGTGGTAACCGTGCCGTCGACCGATGTTAAGGTCTACCACCGCGACTACCATGGTGTTCGGTAGTTTGTCCCTTAGTCGCCTTTTACGACACCCACGGGAAGATATGGGGTGGCCATATTCTAGTTGCCGTAGCCACACAGCCAAAAAACAGCAGCAGCAGTTTACATCACGTGTTGTTAAATGTGTTCGATGGTCAGAGTATACTCCTGTAAAATAAAATATTTTTTTAATTATTGTAATTTTTTTATGGAGATTTAAGAAATGGAAACTGCAGCATATGTGTAATACAAACTTAGAAAAGTAATCTGTACATATAATAAAACTGTAGAGGTTGAATGTCAGTACATAGAAAAAAAAGCTAAAAATCGAGTCAGAGGGATGTAAGACGAGAAATAGAACAAATCCAGATTTTATCCAAATCATTATTTCTCTTTCTATGTGTCTGTTTGTCGGATTGTCTGTTTGTATGGGCTAATCTCCGAAACTGTTAGACCGATTTAAATGAAATTTAGCATGTTGGTACCTTATATCCCCGGTCAACATTTTAGATACTTTTCATCCCGGAAAATTAAAGAATTCCGTAGGATAGTTAAAAAACTATAGTAACTTATACAGCTTAGTACCTACACAAAAACTACTGATTGGATTTTAATGAAACTTTACAATAATATAGTTCATACATCAGAATAACAAATAGGCAACTTTTTATCCTGGAAAAATGTACGGTTCCCGTGGGATAGATTTGTTTTTGTTTGTATAGAGGCGAACCCAAACAAAGCGAGGGTGAGCCGCTAGTTTAGTAATATTAAAAAATGCTACGAGTAAAAGCCATATAATAAAGAATTGAATCCCAAATTACATAATGTTCTCAGATTGGATCAGGGGACATCCCTGTAGTATAGTTACATTGTTAATGTGCTCAATTAACCAGCATTGTGCCTATTTACTAAGAATAGATATAGTGGGTTGACTATGAATAGTGGTATTTATATTGTTTCTCAGGCTTCGCTTTTTGGGGCTCTGTGCTTAAAATGTACACTTTTCGTCCGTCTGTCTTCGAATCTGTTCAATCTATTTAATTTTTAGAGGCTGAGTCTTTGAGCAGTAAAGTCTATTTTATTTGTATGTGATGGGATTTGTACTAGTATAGTATTATGTCATTTGTAATAAATGGTAGCCATTTAAAATTACCATAAAGTGTGTTTTAGCATCGAATTTATTAACACACTAGCGACTCACGCTCGCTTCGCTCGCGTTCGTCCCTAGGTATGCTTTCGCGGCTAGCTATGTTTATACATAAATAGTAGCTTGCTACTCTTAAGATATTCATTTAAATTATATAGCGATTTACCTTCGCTTCGCTCGGGTGCGTACGTCGTTCGCGGATTTTGTTCACAATTTCATGGGTTTTAATTTTTTTCGCGGAACCCTAATTCTTTTTCTAAAATAAAAGTAGCCTAAGTTACTCCTTATAACATCAGCTATCTGCCAGTGAAAGTCCCGTCAAAATCGGTCCAGCCGTTTCGGAGATTAGCCGGAACAAACAGACAGACAGACAGACAGACAAAAATTGTAAAAAGTGTTGTTTTGGTATATGTACCGTGTATACATCCATATGCGTTCAGTAAAAAGCGGTTATTTTAATATTACAAACAGACACTCCAATTTTATTTATCTGTATAGATGATAAAAATGCAAAAAATAAGAACAAGAGTGTAAGATCGTGATGTGACATGAATTTTTTGGTGTATGGGTAATCAAAATGTGAGAGAATTCTGTTATATATTTTGTGAAATTCCAGCAGAGTACCATTTAAAGATGTAAGGAACTCCGGAATCTGGGATTGGTCAGGTTCGACGGAAACTATTAACAACGTTAAACTTCTTAGATTTCTTTTATTCTTTAATAGATTTTCATAGAGGAAAATTGTTATTTTACTACACAGGCGGTTTGGATTGAAATACTTAACATTGACACTTATTATAAAACTATTTATTATAAATATTAAAAGGTTGTAAAATAAAATGAAGTATATGTATTGATTTAGGTTTCCGGCTAAGCACTTACTCCGCTATGCACTGAGCATAGATGGAAAAGAGGTTGACTGCTATAGACTCTATTTACTCTCTTGCAGAAGAAGTTGAGATAGACTTTTCCGTCATGGTTTTTTCGCTTTACTTACGCTACAACAACTTTTTCAGTCAGTGACACGAGTGACTATTACTTTTTAGGATACAAAAGTACAATTTTATATTACATATAATAATATTAATATAACAGTAAATAAAAGTAAATAGCAGCGTTTCTATTTGCCTAAATAATTTTGAAATTGAAATTAAATTTCAATGTGTGTAAATTGCTCTCTAGTAGACTGATTAGACGAAGACCATGAGTACATATATCAATTATCTTGGATTGATTAGCCTCAGTCTGTAGCCTATCTTAGGCCGTATATCTAGATTAGGTACAAGCATCAACAAAACACATTACTAAATTAGGCTTTTTTGTTTCTGTTATTAAAAAAATATAATTCCTGAGTGAGGTCTGGAGAGTAGTCTTTAATCTCATAAAAAATAGTGTATATTTTTTGGTTCGTGTCATCGTTATCATAATAATAGATTTGATCATTGCCTTAATTTATATATAAATACTTGAATTACTTAAGCTTCACTCACGAACGCGGTACGTCGATGAAGGTAATCTATGTGCTATTCAGCTATATTCGTATTTTGCATTATATGGAGATATGTTTGAGGAGTTAGATCTGCTTAGATTATCTCTATATATTAAAGATCATTATATGCTGATACCTCACACTGAATATAATAAGATAAATAAAGTTAGAAAGCCAGAGATTGAACCCAGAAATTGTATCATAATTAGCTGTTCATAATAAATACCATTCCCCCGGTGCGCTCGCAATGAAAAGAAAGGAAGGAAAAGCGGGAAATCGGGAGCTTATATTATGCAACTAGCAGAACTGGCGGCTTTTGGTTTCGAAAATATCTGATTAGGTATCTATAGTAAATGAAAACTCCCATTCAATTATTTTTTGCTTTTCGACCGACCGTGGCGAAGCCCAAAGGAGGGTTATGTGTTTGATCTGTATGTATGCTATGTAATATAGGTAGCGACTTACCTTTTCTTTGCCCGGGGACGTTCTAAGGTACGTTTTAAATAGATAAAAAAGTTATTGTGAGTGTACCTATCTTAGGAGATACACACATACTATTGCGGACTTTTTAAACTTTTTAAAACGAAATTTTTTAGTACATTGTTTTGATGCACGTACGACAACAGTTTTTTTGACAAAACAGCGTCTGGTTTAGTCATTTTGAGCAAAATATTTACAAACTAAGTATACACACAAATCTTTCTTGTTTATCGCTTTTAATATTTTTATATTGTTTTCACGATTAGAAGTGGTTTAGAAGAAGTAAGCGGAGAAATAGACAGAGGCAAACAGTGACTTTGTTTTTTGTGTAGGTACCTACGCCTGCGAAGGTTCCTCGGTGCAAAAAAATAATTCTTTGGATGTTTTTCTTTTACGTGTTTCTAAACCATTCAATCTTAAGGACGCACCCGAGCGAAGAGAGGGTAAGTTGCTAGTTATTTACAAAAATACATTACTACCACATACTTAGAAAACTTTAACTAAGTTGTACAGTGTCGTAATAGACCATTTGCCACCGAGTTTTGGGTGTAATTTCGTTTCGTTCTTTAGAGGGTTTTATATTAAAATAATAAGATATTATTCCTCTAATATATGTAAGGCTAAAATACATATAACTCCTCCTGTTTCATAAATATGTTAAGATTTATTTTTAGCCCACAGCCGTGGTACCCACTATGTATGGAAGTGCTAAGTGTATCTGTAAAGTAGTACTGTTCTGGAATATGCCATAAATGCTTATCCGAATAAATCTATCTATATAAACTCTATAAGCCCTGTATTAAAATTACAATATGTAATATTTCAGGTTTAAGTCTATGTTTGGCTATTAGTAGTCTATAATGAGTGGCGTACTTAGTGTACTATACTAATGTACACTACATAAGTCTAGCTAGCACTGTCTACCTTATTCTATATCTGAGTGCCATCAGAGTAATTTGTAAAATATTCATAAAACATCGAACGGCTAGGGTTATTGATAACGAGGATGTTAAAAACTTAAAAGAATATTGCCCAGTGCTGTATGTCGTGGATTCCATTTCATATGGATAGAAGTTCATGTTAACGCAATCAAGCTCAAGAAAAACTTGCATATGGCGGAATTAAAAAACTTGACGTTGCCTAAGCGGTTTTTTCTCAACATTATGATCTTTCAGAGTCTTCTTAGTCTAAGTGAAATAAAATAATGTCAGTTTTATTTTACAAGAAAAAGTGAAAGTTTTCGACTCGTGTTTATTGAACAAAGTGGAGAGAGAAATGATGGTAGCAAGCAACACCAGCTGTATCAAATGACCAACACCTCGTAACCTTGAGACGCTCATTGAAGTTAACTCCAGTTCATTATTTATCGGATACGTTTACTTTAGAATCACAAAAAATGCTCAGTTGAAGAAAGATATTAGGTTCTCTTTCTGGAATTGTCGTGTAATATATCTGAAAGTTTATTATTAGTAAGTATTTCAAATATTACCATGCATTTTGCAGGTAGATAAAAGAGGTAAAGCTAAAATTTAGTTCTGCTTAGTACTATAAAATCATCTATTAATATCTGAATAGCACGTTAATTAATATTTGATTAATATAAGGCTGAATATTTCGGGAATGTTAATGATTTTCTCGGTCCTACTAAATATAGTACTAATCTCTTGAATTAATTCAGGTTGAGTAAGTGTTATTTGAATATTGAGTAATTGCTTTATTAATTTTTTTTCTTTTTTTTTTTCTTTAGTAATTTAATGTACCTACGTTATTTTTTTTTGCTGCTTTAGGATAAGTAAGATTGCTTACCTACTGCTATTTTATCACTTACTTTTGACCTATTATAAAACTAAAAGTAAATGAAATGGCGTAGCGTGGGTTTTAACTACCCGGGGCGTACGCAAAAATTTGTCGCACCCTTATACCTAATATTTGGGTCAAACATTTCTAAAATGTATTCTTACTAAGTTGGAATTGTGTATAAAAAAAATTGTAATTAAAATAAAGTAGGAAGAGAGGAATAGAGGAAGACATGCACCTCAAATGTTGAGTGTCTTTTATGTTCTTGACCTTCTATGCGTCCACCTATTGAATATACACTATACACACTTAGCTGAAAATTTAAGCCGAAACACAGAAACTGTTTAATGTATTAGGTAATGTCTTCAAGACGCGATATTGAAAAAGGATGTGACATCAACAGCTTCATTCAATACCTACATCTACAATTATCTGAAGACGTTGTTTTTATAGCGGAAACTATGCAGGATTCGAAAGTGATGCTAAACAGCGTAGGTAATTCTTCAAGACTTCAAGGATTTCGGAATGAATATTGACAGGAACTAAACCATCATTAACCTTCCTATTTCACAATTAGTGGTCACAAAAGCAATACTTTTTTTATCCAAATAGAATTGTCCACAAAGGTGCACAATGTTTGAGATTTCATCTTAATCTTGATCTGTTGATGGTCGATAAAACTGAGGATTGCCAGAAAGGCAACCTAGCTGGGCGCGAAACCAAGAGATACACGGGGAGCCTTTTTAACAGAGAATACAGAATGTCGGTAAAATTGAAATTTTACCGCAGCAATAAAATAAATAAAGCAAGCGCCTAATCAAGACAGGAGGTAGCGTATCCAGCCAAGTTAAAGCCAAAGGAACTGGCGACGCAGCACCGTGTGTATATTTAACACGAACCATTTGGAGCCACTTTTCACCTCGTAATAACTCAAAATCCATTTAACATAAACTCTTGAAATTTGGTTAATTTATTAAATCCCCTTAGATTCCTTAATTTCATAAATACATCTCACTTTGACTTGGCTAGTTTTTACATATAAGTTATCTTATATTTGGTTAATTACTTATACCTTCTTTATGCTATACGCAAGTTACTGTTTTTATATTGTGAGGTCGACACGTTTCCCTCTTCTAAAAACTTGCTTTACTGGCAAAAACTAGCCAAGTCAAATCTTGCAATTATCCTAAGTTATCTACTCTGTGCAAATATTTCGACTGTTCAAATTTAAGAAGTTCTATTTTTAAATAGCAAGCACTTTTCTAGCAAAAAAAAAACAAGAAATTGTGTTTTAAATTAATTTTAGAATGTTGTATGTTCTTGTGCAAAAATTTCAGCATTACCTACAGAACTTGGCACCAAGTTAGATCTCAATTCTTTTGTAGGTGAAGTTGACAACCACGAATATTCTTAATATTGAACTTGGCTCCCATTTTTACATTTATGTTTTTGATGGGATTATACTTTCAGGATTTTTATGTTTCAATGTGTGCTTTATTTATGTCTATATAAATATGTGAAACATATTTTTTATATTATTTAATGGATATAATTTCCAGACTATAAATAATTTAAATAAATTCACTTTATTTTTTAATATTGTGATCAAGACAGCTTAATCCTGAGTAAATTAATATGTAGAGATTTATCTTTAAACTTATGAATAATTATGATATTTAATTACTAGCAACCTGTACCAGTATCACCTACCTACTTTTGTTAATTTCACACTAATAGTAACTGAAGTGAAACCAGTGTTCTAAGTATTTATTGCGAAACAAATTAAATTATTTCAATAAACATATTATGTAGATATAGTCAAATGCAAGAATTATTCGTAATTAAATTACAGCATTAATGAATGGAACCTTGCGAGCTTTTTTCGATGAAAAATCGTTGATGATTTTGCTGAACATTAATGCTTTTTTACTATGGATAGAAGTCTTAAATTACACTTAAAAATGACCATATAAGTTAGAGACTTCATGTAAGCATAAATAATCTATGATAAGAATCCTTCGTCAACTTGTTCTCTTCTTTTTAGTTCGCTTTTTATTCAGTTGGTTTTTTTTGTAAATATTTTTTTTATTTACAACTTTTTAGGAGAGTCCGGCTGGACTGCCGTGTACTAGACTTGACCAACTAACAGTAACTTCTTTAAGGCGATCAATAATCAGATAAATAAATAAATATGTTGAGACATTAACAAACAACACCATCTAGTTCTATGGTAAGCTACGAGGTCTGTGTTATGGATACCAAATAGTTGATACACTACACATATATAACGTTAAATACATACATATTATAAATATAAACACCCATGACTGGAGTACAAACATTCGTGCACATCACACAAATGAATGCCCTCAGCCGGACTCGAACCCGCGACCACTGGCATAGCAAGTAGGGTCACTGCAAACTGAGCCAAACGTGTCGTCAAAAATATATATCATTGACACTTTAGCAAAAACGGTAGACTGCCACCTAATAGATATTAATAGGTATAAATAAACTTATATGCATTTATTTGCCAAGAAAAGCGCAATACAATTGAAAATACAATTGAAATTGTAAAACTTACTACCTACTCTGATTTTTTTTTCAAAATGCCGAGTCATATACAATATAAAATTTACATTTAGAAGACATTTTTAATCGTACTAATCTCTCGCGCCGGGAACAGTCCGCTGTAGACAAGTAGGTATTGTGGAATGATTAATTGTTCTGTAAATTGAATTCACCGTGATAAATGAAATATCCGCACAATAGGTAATGAATTACGCTGACCCGCTCGGGCGCAAGATGAAATGGTTTAAAAGTACGTACAGACGGATATACCGGATAATGGATATAAAACACAACACCCGGGAACATCTGCCCCTGTCTATTGTTACCCTGATTTTATTTCAAATGTCGTGTGCATCCCTACATTCATCAAAAAGTTTTGCTGATATGTATTTATGTACTTATCATCAAAACATATTTTAAGGTGCCATTCAAATACATATATACATATAAACGCAGCTTTACACTGTGATAATATATTTATGTTTGAAGCATTGTAATAAATACGGAGCTCTATAATATAAATTATTCATGAACGATTGGCACTGAAATAACGAACTTGTCTATAAGTCATTTATACAAATATTTCGAGTATAAACCCTAAGATTTTATTTGGAAGAATGTATAATATAAGGTGTGACCACAATAAAAAACGTAACAGGATAGTCAGGTATATCGAAGTGCAATCTAAGAATAAACTATTAAGAATGTCAAGTGAGTTTACTGTTTATGCCTCAATTTTATCTATCTTTTTATCCGACTGCAGCGAAGCCCAAGGGAGTATTATGTGTTTGACAGGTATGAATATATGTCCGACCCTATGTTGCCTCGTAATTACTAAACGTCTAAACCGATTTTAATCATTCATATATCGTTCGATTCGTCTTAATAACGCGAGTGTCATAGGGCATTATGTAGATATCATAAAAAATCATAATGGCGGGTCTAAGCCACCAATTTACATACCTTACACTTTATAAATATGTTTAAAAGTAATTTAGAATAAGAAACTGTTAAATAAAACTAAAAATATCTAACTGATCAAAACTAAAAAGCTGTAGGTTAATAAAAAAATAATTTATAATATACATACATATGTACATGTTTTATAATACCTGTGTGTGTATATACCTCCGATTGCATAATATTATGTTCCTTCTTCAACTTGTTCTCATCTTTTTAGTTTGCTTTTTACGCAGTCGAGGTTTTTTTCGTAAATTATTTTTTTACATACACAAATCTTACTATAGTACATCTTAAGTACTTTACATACTAACCTAGCTAATCGGAAACTAGTTTTATTATACATACAACAATTGAACTAAAAGGTTATGTGTGTATTTTTGTGTTATATACATATGATTATTGCCTTTAAAATAGAATGTTTCAATTGTCAGGCCTAAATTAACGTTAATCACAGACGGCATTAATAAAATATATTTTGCTAGCTATTCACCCTCGCTTCGCTCGTGTTCATCCCTAGGTAGATTTCTAATACAAACTTTCATCCCCATTTTCCAAAACTATTCTATGTCCTTCCCAGGGTCTCAATCTATCTTCTTACTAAATTTCATCAAAATCACTCCAGTAGTTTCGGAGCTTATTCGGTACAAACAAACAAACATTCAAACAAAAAATCTTTTATAATATTAGTATAGATAATTATTCTTTTAAGATCATGCAAGTTTAGATTTTTATATTACGACACATTTAATTATGCGGTACAACTGAATAACAAATCTCATCCAAATTGATTCTATTAATATTTTCCTCCGGTTGATGTGGAGTATAACAAATGTAAGGGTGTGTAACATGGATCTATATCCATGTTACACACCCTTACATTTGTTCTTACATTTAGCTATTCTATAATAGCTAAATGTGTGGTGTGCAATGTGATGACATTCGAGAGCACTCTACCAGCATCTCACCTCTCACGTCCCGCATGATTCTCAAGACGGACTTCGCTCGAATTCTCTATAGCAAAACGCCCTAGTTTTAAATGGAATATAATTTATTTATCGTTTCATGTTTATATTACGTTAACACAGTCGGATTCTTGCTACTTACTTATATTTATGTAGTTTGCACATAATGAGGCTCTGGATCGTCCATAAAGTTTCGTTGATTTTTTCTAATCAAAGAGAGAAAGAAAGGGAAAAAGGGAGTTCACCTTAGTTTGCATATTACACTTTCTAGTTAACTAGTTTCACTAATACGGCGTGGCCGAATCCAGTGAAGGTCTTATTATTTCATTATGATACTTGCTTATATGAATTAAACCTTTTATTATTATAAAAACTTAAAAGAACCGACAACAAAAAAAAGCACTAAAAAGTAAACAATAACTGATTGATAGTTTTCATTTACTATAGATATCTAATCAAATAATTTTCGAAGGCGGTGTGCTTTTATTTGTATCGGCTGGCACCGACTTCGAAAATATTTGATTAGGTATCTATTGTAAATGAAAGCTACCAGCTTTTTAGTGTTTTTTTTGAAGTTGGTTTTTCTTTTTAAGTTTTTATTTTTCCTTTTTTAGTGTAGACATAGTAGTAGCAAAGTAAGATGAAAGAATTTTGATAAAATATTCGCTTAAGCCATTTAAGTTAGTTTGATGCCAATTTTTATACGAAGACAAACAAACTAAATTCGCTTTTATTGGTAACACAAAAAATGTTAGCTCTAAAATCCGATTCTAACATATTGGGCTTGTTAAATCAAACAAAATTAGCCCAAACTCAAAGTATCTACTATTAGGCGTTGAAGAGTTCCACCCTCTACCTTTTGGCCTTACCATCAGATCAAGTCGACGATAACGAACCACTGTCAACGGAAATAGTGTTTCTATTTCAAAGTTTTGTGTAAAGTTTCAAGTCAATATGACAATTAGAAGTAGGTTAAATTCGTCATTAGTTATTTTCCCACTCTTAGGGGTGGTATTTTTTTTTTAATTTAAATGGGACTAAATTGGAAGTATACACTTTCAAATAAAATGAAAATTTTCAAAATCGGTTAATAAATGACGGAGTTCTGAGGTAACAAACATAAAAAATAAAAACAGGCGAATTAAGATATCTCCTCCTTTTGGAAGAAGTCCGTTGAAAAATAGTTTATTGTTATTTAACCACTTGAACCCCGCGCTTTTTGACATGACATTTTACCCGTTAAACACCGAGCCCGCACGTCATTTTTCCCCGATATAACCATGATTTAAATAAAAACTTAAAAAAAAAAGAAAAAACCGACTTCCAGGCACAGAAAAGTAAAAAATAACCAAACGGGAGTTTTCATTTAGAATACCTAGATACCTAATCAGATATTTTCGAAGTCGGTGTGCTATTATATTTTATAATATATGTATAAGAGTATTTTATTTTGCATTTTATTCCCCACTGTTACATTATATTTGTATTAAAATATCGATATTATCGATAGCACATATCGACATGTGTCAATGTCTAACTGATCTTGGATGAGTTTAAATATGTCAAATTTGACAGCTTATAGGTATTATTTGTAAATAAACATATTTTATATAATAAAAATATTGAAATATGCTACAAACAACTGAAAATATGAAATTATATTAGTTTTTCTTTAGTGATTTACCTTTATCAGGCACCAAATCAATGACTAATAGTCAAAATTCATGTTATAAAATGGCGACCAAAAAACCAATTTTATAACGTGATTATAAACTTATTAGTATCTCAATAGTGGCAAAGAATACTAACAATAAATATTTATACGTTTACGGCACAAATTCACTAGTTTAAATATTTTAAATTACACAAAAACTATAGTGAACCGCGCGCGCTTCACTTGAAATTTAAACAATTTTTGACGCGTTTGTTTTTAACGTTGTCGGCATTTAATTAAAATTTTATTTTATTATATAATTGATAAAACTTATAAAGTTTGCTTGTATCACTCATTTGGCATAAAATAAACTAATTTCGTCGTGTAATAAGTGATAAAAGTGCAGCGGGCGAGGTGGTGCCTATGGGTACCAGCGGGGGTTAACGGTAACGCCGGAAGTGGTGCCCATAGGCACCAGCGGGGTTCAAGTGGTTAACAACTTATTGTAAATAGTGGCGTTCAGAGTATGAATAAATAAATAAAAGCACAACTTAAACAAAAAGTATTTTAGTGCTTCAACATTATTGGTTTTAAAGTCTTTTTTCATTATGAAAATTTATTTCCATCGTAAGTAAAAAAACTTTCACCTAATTTAATGGAGTTTCCTTGTATCAGCGGAAGCACTCAATTACATTATAATCACCAGAGGCGTCGGACGCGAGAGCGACGAGGCTTCATTTTGTCTTGCGAAGAGCTTGTAGAGACCTGTTCTAATATTATTGTTCACTGCGTTTTAACACTGAACTTACTAATATTTTAAATGAAAAAAATATCTGTGATTCGCTTTTTACGGTCAGAAATCCCGTCCAAGATAAAATTTAATATTTTTTACTACATTTTATGTTGGATATATTTTGACACATCTCTCACTTATATTTGTAGTACCTACGTACTTGAATGAAAAGAATTGTAGTCGGTATCAAATTAAAATTTCCGTAACATAGGTGTTCCGTATAAGATCCATATAAAGATATATTAACTCACATGTTTACTTACTTTACAGGTTTGGTATTTTAATTGAATTTTTAAGTTAGAGGACATAATTTTAATATGTATTCATTTTTAACCTGGTGAATGTGCAAGTGCTTAGTAAGCAGTTATGTACCTACCTCTCCTGTTCACATATGCTGGTTTTGTTTTGTTAGGATTATCTTGCGAAAATTGGACAAACACAATGACTTGACTCTTATATTATGTTTGTTAAAGTCGAGGACTTTCGTTTAATTATTACAAGAAATTATAAGCACTATAAAGGCACATAGATTTAAATACGCTACGAGAAATAGTTAAATTTTCTATTTCGAAATCATCTCTCTACTTCATTAATCGCCTTTAATGGAAATGTCTATTTAGTATGGATATAACAAGTATGGCTATGAGTGAAATGGATTCGAATGCGATGGGGCTAGGGCTGCCAACATTTCTTCGGCGAAATATAGTATTTTTCTAAATAAGCTATAAAAATACAGTACACTTCAAAAAATATAGTATATTGTTTATTTATTTAACTAAGCCGAATCTGTACATTAAATATTTTTGGGAAAATCTTATTGAAATAGACATTATTATCGATACAGAGACCGAATCTATAGTTTTTAGAATTTATGTCCGTCTGTCTACCACTGCATCACAGAAAAATCACTGAAGGGATTTTGATGAAATTTGGTATGATGATACCTGGTTATCCGGGTCAACATATAGGATAATTTTTACCGCGGGAAAATATCTCATTTCTGAGAAAAATACAAAAACCGGTTAGGATAAAATCACGATGATACTAGAAACATTTTAGCAAGGTAACTTGCTGAATATGACATAAAACTATTAAAAATAGCTTATCTTAAAAAAAAGTTATCAATAGCGGTATTTTATTTACTAAAAAATCTCTAAAAATAAAAATTATTTGTGTAATAATTTAGAGATTTGTCAATAGATGTTGCCATATGTTTTTAAAATACGTAGTTTTAATTTCAAAAAATTGAATGTATAGATATGACCTTTCTATGATTTTATTTGATTTACTACTAAATTACCCGCGGCCCGCCCGTGTTCAAATTCTATCAATAAACACACAAACTTTTTGGCGTTATAAATTAGTAACATGTTAGAAATATTTTGTTGGCCGAAACAATTTTCAAATGAAAATATTTGTAAATTTTCAAAATATTTATATTTACTTTCCGCAATATCGACTCATTTTATCAACTGTAAAAATAAGTTCGTTTCATATTATTTTTTAACATTTTATGGAAAACAACTTTATGGTTGTTAAACTGACAAAGCGGTAACTAAAAATATTCCATATCTCAAAAACTATGGAAAAGTATTTTTGAAACTGTTATACCTCAACTTTTTCAGATTATTTTGACACAATTTTTTGAAAAGTGACCATGTCTTTCAGACATTTCTTGTCAGACAGACAGACAGATATACAGACAGACAAAAATTCTAAAAACTATAGATTCGGCCGCTGTATCGATAATAATGTCTATTTCAATAAGATTTTCTAAAAATATTTATTGTACAGATTCGGCTTAATTATAATTTTACTATATGTATAGATGAACCAAACAAGTCGAGATAAACTTAACAAATCAGGAATACTAACTTTATTTATAATACATTTTTTTACATCTTTGCGAAACTTTGTCAACGAGTGCCTGAATAGATCTAAGCATTTATAATCGTTTATAATTTTACATAATCGCGACACAGATGAATTGTTCCCCAAAATAGTTCTGCGAGAATGCTTTCAATAAGTTCAGAAGTTTACGTGGGCATCTAGGGACTCTAAAATTTAAATATAAATACAAGAAACTGGTTGTCATAAACGCTGTTAATACTTTTGTATAAAAAATGTAGATCCAGTAAATCCCTTTGGTCTTCCAGAGCTTGCCAATTAAAATATTATGTAAGTCTTTCGGTATAGGTTGCGAGTGATCTAAATTTTCCAACTGAGAAAGCTAAGTGGTAACGAAAACGCTTCTGAATTCTTTCAATTCTGAGACAAAAACATGCATAGGGGGATCTCCAGACGATACTGCCGTATTCCAAAATACTGACAACTGTATAGGATTATTTTTGTACGAGAGTTCCTAAAAACTTTACCATTGCGAATTAAAATTCCCAGCATTTTAGGGGCTCTGCTAACAATAGAGTCTATCTGCGGTATAAATGTAAGTTTACTGTCAAATATTATAACACCCAAATTCTTAATAGTATCTACTGTACTGAGAGGCATATTATCTAAATACTATTTAGTTGTAATGTTAGTTTTGCATTATGAAAGCATTTATTTTTATTCAGTATCATACCATTAAGTTCGCACTATCTATACAAGCTATTCAGGTCTGCCTGCAAGGCGCTAACATCATCGGGATCATTAATGATCTTAAAAATTTTTAGGTCATCAGCTAACATAAATGGTGAGCAATATTTCAGGCAGTTCGGAAGGTCGTTGATAAATATGATAAATAATAGGAGGGGACCCAAATGCGATCCTTGGGGTACTCCTGATGTTATTTCGTATTTTACAGATTCAAAACAATCAGCTACTACGTAAAAACATCTGTCAGTAAGGTATGAATTCAACAAACTTAAAATTAAGACAGCAATGCCATAAACGGGATAACTTCAAGAGTAAGATGGAAATTGGTACTAAAGCAAATGCTTTACTTAAATCGGTGTAGATAACACCTACTCTTTTCCTCTTGTCAACCGCGTCTATTAATAAATCTGGAAAATTAACCAAATTTGTGCAAGTTGACCTACCGGTTATAAAGCCATGCTGGTAAATACTAAACGTGTATTTTAAGTAGCCATAAAGTCGTGAATAAATTAGTATAGTAAAGAAACGAGTCAAAATAATGGATAAACGTTGCCATTTAAATTAGTATTCTATCTATACATATTATAAAATTGTAACTAAGCCGAATCTGTACATTAAATATTTTTTGGAAAATCTTATTGAAATAGATATTATTATCGATACAGAGGCCGAATCTGTAGTTTTTAGAATTTTTGTCTGTCTGTCTGTCTGTCTGTCTGTCTGTCTGTCTGTTACCGCATCACGGGAAAACCACTGGACAGATTTTGATGAAATTTGGTATGATGATAGCTGGTTATCCGGGTTAACATATAGGGTACTTTTTACTGCGGGAAAATATCTCATGCCTGAGCTCAACGTTAAAACTTAACTAGGGACGAACCCGAGCGGAGCGAGGGTGAGTTCCTAGTATTTAATAAAATGTTGACGTTATGTACTTTTCTTTAATAAATGGACTAAAATTTACATTAGGTAAACCGTGTTTCGTGTTGAGAAACTATTTCAAACTTATAACTAGCTTTTGCCCACAGGTTCGCTCGGATAGAGTTCGCTCGCCCCCACAGGAATGACTAGTTCGATTGAATTTGAAGACTAACAATATTCGTGCCGTTTCAACATTGATTTAAATCCAATCATACCATTCACTTAAGACTACTTTCAGCAATTAGACTGTGTAATATATAATATACTCGTAGTATAATAAAATTCTAACTGAGCGGAATCTGTACATTACATATTTTTTGAAAAGTCTTATTAAAATAGTCATTATTATCAATACCCCGAAACCCCTGAACAGATTTTAATGAAATTTGGTATAATGATAGCTAGTTATCCGGGTCAACATATAAGATACTTTTCACTTCAGGAAAATATTTCATCTCTGAGAAATCTGTACTAACAGTCAAAATGTACCTAGGGACGAATCCCAGCGGAGCGAGGATGAGTCGCTAGTAATTATTACCTACTATAATTAAATATTCAGTTTCAATATTTCATCCAAAGATTATAATCATACATCAAACTCAAACAATATTATAAAATCTAATGGCATTACTTTGATAAGCTACTGAAAGAAAGAATTAATTCTATTTTCATTATTGTTAATGTACGTATAACTAGCGGCTCACCCTCGCTTCACTCGGTTTCGCCTCTAGGAAAATAAAAACACACCTATCCCACGGGAAACGTATATTTTTCCGGGATAAAATGTAGCCTAAGTGTTATTTCAGACTAAAATACATCTCTGTGTCAAACATCTATTCAGCCATTCTGGCGTGAAAGAGTAACAAACATCCATACTCACAAACTTTCACATTTATAATATTAATAATACGAATGAAGAAGTTTATGTTTTGGATCATAATAATGTTACGCTCTATGAGTTCGGGGATCGGAAATTTTTGCACTACTGATGTGTTATTGCTCTTGGTTAACAAGAGTGACGTAAGGAGATTCACTAACACGCGCAGTATATACACAGTTCTGGTTAATTCAGTCACTGAACACTAATCTCCACCATTATATACACTTTCACTATGACTTCACTCCACTTTTTTCACGTTTTCGCTTTTTCGTACTTCTTCTCAGTCATCACTTAGCTTCGAAATTCAACTTACGAGTATCTCTCGACACACTGCCATCTTTTTCATATGCATAAACAAATAACATTCTAGTACTCGAAAACTCGAAACCTTTCTAGTAATTTGGAATGTTTTGTTCCTCTCTTACTCTTACACACGGCAATTTACAATTGACTGTTCTTGTCTGAATTTCGAAACTTCTAGTAATTTCAACGCCTTTCTAGAAATGTTTTATTTCTCTCTTACATACGGCAATTTACGATTAACTGTCCTTGTCTGTTAACTGTCATTGTGTTGACAACTGTCTTAGGACATATAAAGCATGCTTCAGACGTGCATTTTTAATTTTTTTTTTTGGTGTAATGACGTTACACTCTCCAATACGCGACAGTAATATTGCAAGAAATAAAATATGAAAAATAAGTATGGGCTGACTTGTGACAATTTGTAAATAAAAAAGGATAATTATAAAATTTAGAATAATTTATTCAGCTATGTTAACGTTTACCATAGCTTCGCTCGCATCCCTGGATGCCTGCCAGTAGCCTGCGTGTCACTCCAGGTATACATCAGGATACTCTACTTGTGTACAGCATTTCTTCTAACTTTATCTAGCCGTTTCAGCATAAAGTAGGAAAAAGTATTATAGTCTAAGGATACCGATCTTTACGGTGGACCCCTTACTCTTTTTCCAGGCGATATATTTTTTTAACCATAAAACATATTAACAAACATGACCCAGGGAGGATGTCACCAAAAATTTGCTCCAGCCTATTTTTAATTAAAAAACGTCTAGTTTGGAGATGTTTCTACATTTTGATACTTGATGGGAAAATACGATCCGATACGAGCAATTAACTACTTCAATTGACCGGTTTACACCTGGATGTCAGATAATGTGGATTCAAAAAAACCGCCAACCGCATGATGGTATTTTCTACAAGTTTTATTAGTTTCACGATCGAAAGTCATACTAAGTTGTTCCAGAAAAAGAGTTCTTGTACTTTTAAAAAAAAACTATTAAATCGGGTCATGTTTGTTAATATGTTTTATTGTTTAAAGAATATATTTCGCCTGGAAAAAGAGTGAGATCACCACATAGATCGGGATCTCCTACTATTATATACACAAACACACTTTCGCAGTAATAATAGTATAGTCCGATGTACATAATATATTATGTCGAATTATCTTTTAGGTATGAAAATTTTAGTACTGGCGTGTATCAATTTAATATTATACGGTGAGTTGAGTAAATTAGCAGTCCGTATTTTTGTCCCTTTAACATTTAGCTTCTCTCTAGTTTCAATGTGACTTTTAATTAGCGATAGTTGTTCATATAAAGTACTATTTAATCAATTATTTGTATAATAAAATAATTTGTAACTTTATTTTTAACTTAAATTTTACTAAATATCGAGCCCGATATTTGGAAACAATTAAAATAAAACTACCACTGATTACTATACTGATAAATACGAAAGAATGGTTTGAGTATTACATAGAATCAAAATGTAAAAAAAGTGAGTGAAATTCTTAAAGAAAGAGTTAGCCAGTAGCCTATCAATTAAATGCTTAAGTAGTTAATATATCATATCACTCTCAGAAAATATTATACGTGATTAAAATACAAGTGTAAGTAAGTATTTTGTGTACTGTAAGTTTTTAGTTTCATTAAAAATAGATATTCATTAGGTTTTCCGTACCCAAAGGGTAAAACGGGACCCTATTACTAAGACTTCGCTGTTCGTCCGTCTGTCTGTCTGTCCGTCTGTTACCAGGCTGTATCTCATGAACCGTGATAGTTAGACAGTTGAAATTTTCACAGACGATGTATTTCTGTTGTCGCTATGTCGTATAATATAATAGGTAGACGCTTGAAATATTCACAGAATATTTAGTTATATATTATTCACTTTAAAAATAAATAATTAAATTAAAATAAAACAAATATTTAAAGGGGGCTCTCACACAATAGACATTATTTTTTTGCCGTTTTGCCGTACGAAACCCTTCGTGCGCGAGTCCGAATCGCACTTTTCCGGTTTTTTTAATTTAGTCTGGCTACGCCACAAATTTAAAAGTGACCTAATTTCCTTTGATACAACATTTAGTCCTAAAATATATTTCAGAATTTTTTTCGTTTCATTATACAAATATAGTGTTAGGTAAGTAGGTATTATGTATGTACAATGTACATAATAAGTAAATTTTATTTTCATATAAATTAACTTTTTCCCCGAAAAGAAGACAAAGTGCTTATAATTAACCTGTAGTTAAACTTTATTTCAACTCATAAAAACTCAACTCATAAACTTAATTTGTTTACCTTCTGATGTAAAATAACAAAGTCATTTAAAGTTTTTGTATGTTTAAATAACAACACATTATGTCATATATTAAAGTAGACATATACAAAAAACTAAATTTTCTCAACGATTCTTTCATATTTTCTGCTAAAATTAGGTTGCTTCGTGAACAGATTTTTCGTATTAAACTTTTCCGCAACGTTGTTGCTCGGAGTTCTGCATAGATTATTTATTAGGTTTTTATCATACTGTAGCCTTTCTACTTTAGTTGCATAAAATAAACAGATATTAAATTGGCATAATATTAGGTTCTATTTAATACGCACAAAATATATTTATTCGTATTTCTTACTGTTCAATTCAATTAATTTTTCCAAATATATTATGTAGTGGTTGATTAAAAAGACGTTAAGAATTATCTAATCACACTTCGATTCGAAATCGATTGGACCTACAAATAAAGTTTAAAGTGCAAAACTGCACCATTACACGGGAGGAGTTCAAAGTTCTAATCAGGTATGTCTTTGAAACGGTTCACCCGAAGGTTATAAGAAAAAATCTGTAAAATAGCCTTACTACTTAATACTTTTCACTACTATTAATTTTAGACTTAAAAGAATCATCAGAACGTCATTTTTTATCGAATTTTCTGCAAAATATGCAACACATTTTCTGCAATGTTTCTGCGGGTCAATACATACGTATACGTAAAACTGTAGAAAAACCCTTTTGGTTATTGTGTCTACGCTAAAATGTGAGTGACATTGGACATTTTATTAAGACTAAAACAGTAACTATTTTATTATATACGTATAGATTCCTAAGTCCTAAACTCTGGGGAATCTGGCGAATAAATAACTCTCTGGATAAGATAATTTAGGTCGAATTTTGACCACTGGGCGAACATTAGCCTTGTATAAAATCGTTAAATATATATTTAATAGCTTTTAACATAAACGTTTTAAACAACATCTATACAATATTTAAAGCGACAGTTTTAATTTCTTTGAATTTATCTCTTAAAGAAACTTGAGGTCAAAGTATATAAATTGCTCGAATGGCTATTGTACCAATATTGTCTACATACTCGTATAGTGCATTAACCTATAGTATATAATATAATATATTCATAGTATGCCAGTTAAAGTAAAGAAAAAACGTTACATTGCAGTAAGTTCTACCTAGGTAGCGGTGCCAATCGACAGTTGTACTACTTGTACTTGTAGTTGTAGTTGTACTTACTACAGCTACTATCAATTTTTTGTAAATTATTATCATGTACGACGAGTGGTTTTTGTTAGTGTTGTCGGGATCTTAAAAACTTTTACTAGGCGAAGGAATTGAACCCGTGACTTACAGAAAGAAGCTGTAAGCAATAGCATTCAAAAGGCGCATTCGCAAGGACATTCCACTTAGGATGTTTTTTAAGTTCGATATACAATTTAAGTTTAAATTAAATATACATATAATTTGATACAATAAATTTAAAAGTAAAAAAATCTTTCTTCCTACTTGTTTTTATGTTTAAATAAAAGCCACTAATAATTAATCAGTTCTACTGAACAAAATTTAGAGCTCTCCGTGAAAGATTTATGTCGAATAGAAAGGAAAGTGTCGCGATAATTGAAACTGTTAGTATCTTAATAAAATGGAAAATTATCGTTTTCATTTCGAAACGAAAATAGAGATTTACTGTTTGCACGAAAGTGGAGTTGATCCTTATTACATAAGCTTTATTTCCAACACATGAGCGGTTTTCACATAGGTGTCTATCACGGTACACGTGTTCATCTAAGCTTGTCGTTAACATTCAGTTCATTTACTTGGAATTGAATTAGTTACCTCCAACCAAATCCAGCACGGTGAACATGTCACAAGTTAAATACTCATCGAGTTTAATAATTAAGTTTCTGAACAGAATATTACAATACAACGTCACAATTTATTTATTACAAAGATATAAATAAATAATAATCTTTATTAGAAATGTTTTAAAGATATTTACGATAAAGATAAAATACTGAATAGATCGACATGAAGTACTCGTAAGTACTGGTGACATAAATATTATATTATATATTTATTAAAAGAAAAATGCCAAGCGCTAGTCGGACTCGTGTGAGGAAGGTTTAATTCAGGTCCACGAGTCTCAGAGATAAACATCTCTATCTCTATACATATGATAAACATCTATACATATAATAAAATTATAACAGCCGAATCAAAAAACATTTGTAAATTTTTATTGTTTAGTAAATAGTGTTAATGTTTGTAAATGTTTTAATGTAAAAATTGGGCAAATGCAAGTCCTATGCGCGCAATATATGTAGGTTTCGTATAGCAAAATACTGTGTTGTTTTCTTCTTACATGTTTTGTTAGCTTAACACTAAAATAAATACGAATAATTTTTACTTTCCGCAATATCGACTCATTTTATCAACTGTAAAAATAAGTTCGTTTCATATTATTTTTTAACATTTTATGGAAAACAAGTTTATGGATGTTAAACTGGCAAAGCGGGTAACTAAAAATATTCCATATCTCAAAAACTATGAAATAGTATTTTAGAAACTGTTATACCTCAACTTTTTCAGATTTTTCTGACACTATTTCTTGAAAGGATGGCTTAAAGGACGCAATAAAATACTTACGCCTTTAATCATATTAGCCGAGTCATATGAAATAAGAAAAAGCATTTTTTAGCTTAGAATTATTTTCTAATTTACCTTAATTATGTTCTTCTGGAACTCTTACTTTCCCCAACACTTTCTTTTGAAAATCGTCCCGGAAAATATAACTAACTAGCGCTAACCCATCCCTGTTTCGCGACAAATTAATACTAAGAAAATTATTATTATGTAATTTAGTTTCTAGCCGGTGAGACTCACACAACAACCTAGGTACTAACTAGTATAGTATTATATGATCTGTGGTACTACCATATAATAAAATGTATACTACACTTTTATTTTTAAATGTCATATCGGACACTGTGGATTTATGTAATAATAGAGTCCTAATAATTCACGAGGTATCATGTATGTATGAAAAGTAGATAATGGAGTAAAAAGTCACAAAACTCTTTACATCTACTCCAGTATGATGACCTAGAAGTAAATTTACCTACACTAAAAATTAATTAAACACTATCCCGTAATACCTATAATTTTACAATTATGCCGTGTCAATAAAAATCAATAGTAACATTGTTTGTTTTATTTCATTTATTTTCTTCTCGAATGTATTAAATAATTGACGATAAAACCATTTATTTGAATGATCGCTCATTTAAATGCTAATAGAGCTACCATTTTATGCCGTTTCAGTTATTTAGGTTATTGTCCAATAGCTACTTAAATTATTTTTCGATATTGTGGGATTATACAAATTGACGCGCATATAATAATATTGGACTCTATATTTAAATATTATTTTTTAAAACAAAAACAATGGAAATTTTGCCTAAAATGCCTTCAATGCATATACAATTCGCCTGCAATATTAAAATTCACAATTTAACTCTCGAATTAAAATTATAGATAGTAAATGAATTAAATTAAGCCTTTACTTTTCTACTACACATATTATATTCGCAAACATTTTAAAATCTTCGTAATAAAAGTTTAAACAGTTTTTATTGCATGCTTGATATAATAATAATTCAATATATTTTAGTTATAATATAATAATTATTCCACATTTATTTTTTATTACCCAGCCAAAAGCTGCCCTGCGGGCTTATTTGAAATATTATTATTATATTCATTATTACTATTCTTTACTTGTAAAGAGATATTTCGTTAATGTTGGTAGTAATCGCCTCATGGGCCTCTCCCAATTTTTTACACGTTTTTCTATCCTTATCTTTTGACATCCAGTGTGTTCCTGCTTTTTTCACGACTACATACGCCTGTCAATCTTTTCTTTGGTCAACCTCTGTATGTATGCGTATTGGGTTACCTTTTAGTTTCATTTTGACTTGGATTGATGGTGTGGTGGGGGCAACGGTATATATTCCTTACGGTGACCAGCCGGCGTGGGGAATCGAGAGGGGCTGACAGTGATTACTATGCTAAATTATAACAACTTGCCGGTTGAAAAGATTTTTTTTAATGAATTAAATTTGGTTTCTTCTTGAGGAAATTACTGATATTATTAGGTTTGTTTATTTTATTCTTACTGTAGATCTCTTCCGACTCTGTAATTTTGTTTTTCCCCTCTAATGTTATAATAATAAAAAAAAAGAAAACAAAGCAAGAAAGTTGTAATAAAATATGACAAAATTATACGAACTTTTAGTTATAATAACCATAATGTATAACATAAGAATACATTATGTTTATTATAACTAAAAGTTCCCTTAAAGTATTCCACTAGTAAAAGTAACTTAAGGTTAAGCGAAGACAAGGAATGGCGTGTTTGTGACAAACACAGTGTAATTTTAAATTAGCGGTACATGTTGCAAATATTAAACGTATACCAAACGTAACCTGGGCGACAAGTTTTTTTTGCTATATCGTAATTTTTAGATGAAAAAAAAAACTAAAAACTTGAATAAATACAAAAAAAAAAACAAAAGTAAAACTTTTGTATCCAACCGAGATTCGAACCCTGTGATCACCTGTGATTGTCAATCTTGGGCCTTAGCCACTTGACCACGATGAAATTAGCGACATATTTTGCGTGGAATAATGCTAAAGAAAACGGCATGAAAATTCAAAAACACGCGTTTTCCCAAACATAAGACTAATCTAGATCGATTTTTCGCCCCCGAAAACACCCACATACCAAATTTCAGCGAAATCGTTAAAGCCATTTCCGAGATCGCCGGTATAAATAAATAAATGTACAAGAATTGTTTGTTTAAATATATTAGAGTACCTGGCGACCGAGCTTCGCTCGGAGTTATTTTTTGTTATATCGTATTTTTTAAATAAAAAAAAAACTAAAAACTTGTATAAATACAAAAAAAAAGTAAAACTTTGTATCTGATCGAGATTCGAACTCGGACACACCTATTCATTGTTAATCTTGCACCTTAATAACCACCTATGCCTGAGTGTAAGAAATTATCGATCATATTCTGCGTAGAATAATGCAAAAGAAAAGTACATGAAAAGTCGAAAACACGCGTTTTCCCAGACCTGAGACTAATCTAGATCGATTTTTCGCCCCCGAAAACCACCACACACTAAATTTCAGCGAAATCGTTAGAGCCGTTTTCGAGATCGCTGGTATAAATAAATAAATAAAGATATAAATATACAAGAATCGCTCGTTTAAATATATTAGATAGATTCTCAATCAATTTAATTCAAATGTTAACTGTTTTATAGCGTGTTTTAATAATTTCGCATATTTTAGTATTCCACTTGAACTTTACGGTATTCAATCTTCCCAAAGTTTTGATTGTGCACATTTGTTACTGTTCTAAACGTCAACAGCTGAAATGTTTATAATATTTCTTAAAGAAATTGTTTCTTGGCTAAGATTTAATAGTATATAACTCTCAAATGTATCTTATTTATTTGAACGCACCATCCATAGGAATACCCACACTTTTTTAGTTTTTGTATACCTTAGATAACTTACTTTTTCTTGTCAAGTAATATAAATACAATTACTTTTATTATTTACTTAATATATATCAAATTTCACGAGTAAATTACTTTGAATGAGAAGACTAAAAAATCTTGGAAGAGGATCGAAATGTATTGAAAGTTGGAAAGTTCTCTTAATGCTATCTATGTTCAAAAAACTTTTATCGTTAATTAAGCTTCAGTTAAGCTTGCTTGATTATTTTCGTCATAACGCCAATAAAGAGGAACTTTTAAATGAAAATTCTGTTATATATATATATATATATATATATATATATATATATATATATATATATTCACACGTATACTTCATGCTTGTTCTACAAATGACTGATTTTTTGAGTTATCATAAATCTAATTTTACATATTTTAAAAATGAATTTTATTTATGTTAAAAATGTCTATAAAAATTTTACTACAACATAAAAGTTTACTTCAGTTTATAACGTACGCGGTACGTATATTTTTATACCCGGAGGTCGAACAGTATAGTATCGTAGTTTCCATTATGCCTCTTATTAACAATTTGTTGGTGGTGAAAGGAAATTGTGAAAAAAACTCTCGCAAAAAGCCCGCAGTGCAGCGTGATCACTGCAATCTCTTTGAGATTTCCTCAATTATTTTTGCTTTATTACTGTGAATTCACAAGAGCCTTATAAAGAAACAATTTTATCGCCTTTTCTGAAGATCGTTCTAGACGATTTTAAATTGTTTTTTAAGTTAGCGTTCAAATTTTATGTAGGAATGGAAATATACAATTCCTTATCCTACATCTATACGAGTATAACATGTTGTCCATCTACGTCTGAAGTTATGGCGATATATTTACAAGCAAAGTCTCTTTCAAATTTCCTAACAATAATAACAATCTCCTCCCGACTTATTTCGGCCACAGTGGCCAATCTCATTGAGACTAGCTATCTGTGCAGGAGATATTATAGTGCATAAGTGTACACGAAAACACAAGTGCACTCTCTATTCCTGTCACGCTCATACTCCGGTGGGACGACTACTCGACACGACCGGCGCAGGACCGACGGCTTTACGTCCTCTCCAACGCACGGGGATGAAACACCGCCAACATCCCAACTCCGGGTTGTTACTGAGACTTACTTAACAGAAAGACTCATTAACTAAACTCGGCCTGACTTGGACTTGAACCCAGGACGTCCGGATCTGCAGCCGTGTATGCTAGCCACTACACCACTGTGGCAGTTAAATACTCTAGTAACGTAGGTAATGAAAATAATCCAGATAATACTCTAGTAACGTAGGTAATAGAAATAATTGAATATTTCTAAATAATATTTTATTTAACTATAAATAATAATATTATTTTTTATTAAATATTTTTTGCAAGTATTATTTCTTTATTTCGTTGAAATATTATTATTATCTCAAATTCAGCCCCTAAATAGAAACTTTATGCGTTAACATTGTTGAACAAGTTGTTGAAGTGTCGATCTTGTTATAACGTACAATGTACACCATGTACTTGGTGTCACGTTGATGTTTAATTTTCGTAGTCAATTTTATACACAATAGTTTAATAATTGTGTAATTTTGAATAATATTATCTTCTAAGATCATAATTTAAACCATTTCTATTTTACTAATGTAGGTACTTAAAATTTCAAGAATTGTTTAGAACTTTTTATGTTTTTACAAACAGAAATTCTGTTACAAACAATTGGAAAAAGTTTGTCCGGGCAGAAGACCGAAGTTGTGTCGTACCGCGGAAGCGTAAAACTGGGACAATAATAAGCACTGGATGCAATAAAACTTCTTTTACGATCACACAATCGATGACAATTCATAAAATGTTCTGCAACCTCTGTGATATTTACTGTTACCGCGATTCAAACATATTTTCATCGCTATAATATTTTACGTACCCTTGTTATACCTGAAAAAGCAGTTAATTATGTTGCTTTATAAAATATTTATGTAAAGAACGATAATATAATTCATGAAAAGGCTTATGATAAATTGTATTTGTGGTGCTTTCATACAGTTCTATTTAATTATGAATGAAATTATGTTTAAAGATAACCTTATACATAACTTTGTAACATGTAAAAGGCACTAATGAAAAACTATGGTATGTGAAAGTAATAAAACTTTATAAATATGTAAAACACACTTTAAATATTGAACTAAGATATTTTCACCTGTTATTTTACTTAATGCAATGTCTATCTTTATCCAACTGACGCACTGCACGGGAAGAATCATGTTGAGACTAAGGATATCATTAACAAAGGCCTTTAAGTATTGAGAAAGAAAAGGAGTCTGGTGGGACAATACCTAATAGACAACTTAGTAAGGGTAGCAGATTGATTTGTGCATTTAATGTTAAAGGTGTGGTACTAAAATGGCAACTTCGCTTATTCAGGTAAAACGTGACTATCCGAATTTGAGGTCTTACCCACACCAAGCGACTCAAAGAATCTCCAACTTGCATTTTTGAGAGATTCTGACTTGTTGGGGGAATTTAGGGACATTTAGCATACTTATACATTCTTGATAGAGTTTATATAGTTTATAGGGTTGACCTACAGTTAGGAGAATAATGGATGGGAGAAGATAAAGGGAGAATGTATAGATTGAAAAATTCAGATAGTGCATTTAAAGTTTGGGCTCTCGAGTAATTTTTTAATAAATGTTTAAGGCACCTATATAAATCACTTGGTCATTAAGAGTAAAAGTAAAATAATTAATGTTATCATTTGGGCAGTAAAGGTTGGGGACTAAAAATCTTTATGGTGAACCATAATTTCTAAAAGGACACTCAAGAATCTGAGGGATGCGAAATAAAGACACAACACTGGCAGAAATGCTGTAGCTAAGTCATAAAGAGACCTACGCCACCTACACCTCGGCTAGTGCGGTCATACGGTATAATTTGTAACATGGGAAAGCAACTAGTGGAAGGTATTTAGATGGTTTCAGACACAAATATGCATTTAACATATTATTATTTATATTTTTATATAGAAACTTACGTCTCTTCCCGCGGCGGCAACACATAACAAGTGCATTTTTAGCTTCTGTGTAGTAAATAAAGTAAAAAAAGCAGTCATTAGGATTGCCGATAGAATTGAAAACTTAAAACTATAAACAAACAGTTGTTTTTTGGATATTCAAATTAATTATTTGATCTTAAATTAAAATTTGTAAATTAAAACTGTTTACATTTATCTGGTTTTGACATCTATCGGCAGTCTGAGTGTTAGCGTTAACACGTCACGTGACCATGTCGATGACGACTTACATGAATTTACTCCCCATCCAAAACTGTCTATAGAAGTTTTCACTTCAAAAACTTGTAAGCCCACAAAGATTATTAAATCACATCAATTTAAGTCCGATAACTTTATTGAATTACAATGTGTGCTAATATGTAATTTTGAGCCACTTTCATAATTACTCTATGAACCATGTTAAACATTTCTGCTACATTAATGATTGTACTTTAAGAGCATTATTATTGAGCTCCTGTAATTATCGCGGGCTCGTTTATATCAGTTAATTACTAAATATATATTATTTAGTGTGCCTTATTTATAGATAGAGTTGTAGTAGTTCAGTAATGCAATTTTGGATATTCTATTCAAATGTATTAATGTCATGCTCAGTTTATAAATATTTTTTTATATGGTACTGTACTTTTTAAAGTATATTATAAAATATAAATGTGTACTTTTGCAAGTGATAGATATGTTAAGTTTTATGAGTTTTAAGATTGGAAAATCAAAGTACATCTTTTGCACTATAGATGTTTTATTGCTCTTGTTTCACGATAGTCTTATAGCAGTTGGCGAACACTCGCAGTACACGCACAGTTTTGGTTTAAGTTAGTCTCTGACTTGCACTAATCCTTTACTTCACTTTTTCACCTCTTTATATTTTTTCTCTTATCTCCGATATTCAACTGATCTATCGACATACAATAGTGGCCCTTCTTATCTGCATAAATAAAGAACACTCTAGTATTCGAAAATTCGAATACTTTCTAGATGTTCCGTGCTTTCTAGTAACCTGAATTCCTTTCTGGGAAATGTTTTGTTCCTCTCTCATTCTGGGCTATTTACGATTAAATGTTCTTGTCGTTAATTGTCATACGTTGACTACTGTTCTAGGATACACATACATTCCAGTATTCCCTTACGTTACCCACTCTCTAGTAGGTGACAATATATTTAAAATATGTTTGAAAAATGATACAAAGTAGAGGAACCAGTGAGCTCTATCTTTTAAAACAGATTTTATAAATTTATAAATAAGCCTACATGTCTATATTAAGATCTCTGGAAAACCGTCTATTTAAAAACTAATTTCTTTATAAAGTAATAATAAAATAAAGTATTTTTAGATAGTTGTCAGACAGATAAAAATAAATGTAATTTTATTTGGTATTATTATCTGTATTGAAAATTACAAAAAAACATTTACTAAATAGTAAACTACAAAATTTATATAATTAACGCTAAACATTTTTTAATCTATGATAACACTTAACTGACAAATGATATTTAAAAAGTTTGGTTTTTTTAGTAAGCATTATTTAAAAATAGGTAGGTCTCAAATAAAGGTGAGGATAGGCTGCGTCGTCAGAAGTATCGTTAAGTGCAGAGGGCGTATCGTCGCTAACAATTACCGTTGTGAGCCCCTAATGGCCAGCTACCCTTATTAAAACTTACTTCGCTTTACCTCAACTAGCTAAAGTTTTAACTAATGAGCAGTATTTAATCGTAACTTCGACAAGAAGGGATTTTAGATAAAATGCAATTCCGAAAACTCTACAAGTCTATAAAAATAAATCTGATAATATCAAATGATTTTTTTATTAAAATTTCATAAGCTTAAGGTAGACCAAATTAACTGCTTATGGTAAGACTTTCTTAGATTTACACGAATATTTGACATTTTAAATAAAACTATCTTTTCGGATTTTTTCGCGGATTTATTTTGATTTTTGGTTCCCGACGTTTCGAATGCTTTATTGCAATCACGGTTACGGGAGAGACTAATTCAAAACTAGTTATTGGATCGTAATCATTCCTTTTTTATTTGCTTACATTTATTTCAACTTAGGGAACAGTAAAAATTTCATCAAAATCGGTTCAGTAGTTTATATGATATGGACTAAAACGTGTAACTAAAACTGAAATAGTTTTTGTAATTACCACTTATTATAGAAACTATTTCAGTTTTTACTTAATACTAATAAAATTACGAAATAAAAAAAGTAATTTAAAAAGAAAATATTTGATTAGGTATTTATAGTAAATGAAAACCCCGTTTAGTTATTTTTTACTTTTAAGTATTTTTTCCAAGACAGTTTTAATCTTTTTAGATATAATAAAAAATCGAGCACAGGAATAGAGGACATGAGTAAGGCATTAGGTAATAATTATATTCTTTAGATAATTCATAGTAAAAGTATGTTCTGCGAACCTGAAATTATCATAATATGATATCTTACCGTTTTAAGTCAGTAAACATATTACGTATCTCTCTCTACCTAAAAGAGAATAATTTTAATCAGCATTAATTTAACCATTATTATTATTTTAATACAGTTTGATTATAGTCTAAGCGCCTCGCATAAAGATAACTTATTAGGCTGTGTTTTAATTTTTATGTTGAATATTGGGTAATAGAATTAAAAAAAATCTTCAAGCTTTGTATATAATTCGCGTAATCAGTACATTTTATAAAACAAAGTCCTCCATCTATGGGACAAACTGTGACTCACTAGTGTTTAATAAAATGACAAGCATTTAAATTCAATTTTAAAGTATATATAAAAATAGAATTAAATGGAATACGTATCTCAAACTTTATAGTTAATTCACTTATATTTGAGTAAATGATATAATTAATTAATCTCGATAATGAAGTATAGGAGTGGGCTCCTAACATCCGTAGAGTGCTAAAAATAAATAACTATCATATGAGCTAATCGTTCGATTAGTATATATATGTTATCTATTGTTGGAATAATAATTATGATCCTAACATTTGTGAGTTTACATAAGTCAGTCTTTGTATGTTACTATATTGACGATAATAATGTCCTCCTGACCGATTCCGGCCACGGCGGCCAATCTCATTGAGATTAGCCAACTGCGCGGGAGATATTATAGTGAGATTATATTATTATTTTATATTATATTATAATAGATGAGATTGTTGAAGATTGAGCGTAAAAATATTTTTAGATGGCCGATTTCACGATAGAATAATTTTTAAAAATTTGTAAAGAATTGAAACAATCATCAAAATGCGTTGCCAAGCGCGTCTTGTTTGGCGACCAAGTGAGCAAACTCACTCGCGCCGAATTTGCAATTCGTTTGTAGACTACGAAATACTCCGCACCCTACCAACTCTTTTGTGGATTCTTCGGTTAACGACCCAGACACTGAATATTTATATAGTCCGGTCACATGCAATGCTCCATCTAAGGTAAGAACCCTATTTAAAGTAGATTTCCTGGGTTCTGCTGCAAATACTTATAACTAAAAACGATGCCAAGTTAGAAGTTTAGTTTGCTAAAATTTACAAGTCACATAAATATCTTACCTACTTAATATTAATGTAGTCATTTTAATATGATTTTTTCGTTTTCTTTTTTATTTAATGTCTTGAAAACAAATTTTGCATCTGTGTAATAGATATTATGTCTACCTTTTTCTTATGTGGAAATTTAATGCAAAGTTTGTTCCACGATATTTTCTAATGAATATAGAATATCAATTTCTTTGATAAAATATAATATATTTAGTATTGTTTGAACTTACTTAACGAGCTTTTTTCGAATAATATAGAATACTTACCTGGCAGAATAATGAAACAAAATTTAAATCACAGGATTTACCAACTAGGACGAGTAGCAAGGATGGCGGCGACTAACCTCCGGAACTTTGAATAACATTCATAATTTTTCCAGCGAGGCTCTGGCCAGTTCCAACACGAGCGAATCCAAGATTAACAATTGCCCTAAGCCGGGGAACGAGAAAATTAACTTTTAAATGTAAATTTTACGAGGAAGTCATAACGTGAAAGCTGCCGCGGTTAGCTCTGATTTATTGCAGTTGGAATTGAAAGTGTTAAAGGAGTTGCAATCTGAAAAAAGTTTTAATAGGTACCTCTTTAAAGAAATATAAATCAGGAGTCTAAAGCCCGTTTAACTTTGCAAAGTTGTTCAACATTTAGGATCATCTACTAGAGTGTCTGTTTAATGACGACACTTAATTTCGTTAATCAAGGAGTCATACATTTGGTCCAACGTAGCCGTCAATTTGTGTATCTGATTGATGCACTTAAATACTTTGAAAAAATAAAGACTTTTCTTTTATTAAACATATTGTTAGATTTTGGGTTCCGAGATCGTATACTAAAGCTAGTCAGTTGCAATATAGAAGATGTTTTGCTTTAATATTTCACTTTTAGCAGTTCACCTACACTTGCAGTATACCACTATCACTTGACTTTATTTTTTACTTTTTCGTATTGCTTCCCAATCTTTACTTAGCTCTTTATTGAAACTGATCATTCGACCCACCATTTTGAGTACTATATATAAGACATAGGACAATTTATAGTAATGTCTGCAAAGTGGTTTGTCCCTTTCCTGCTCATGGCAATTTTTTATTTACTTTCCTTGTCATAGATTGACAATATTCAACTATCTTGACAATTACTACTTAATAATTTTAAGGTTGATGTTGATGATCAATGAGCTTAATTAATAAGCTGCTAAATGCTTCTGGCTTCCCATTTTGAAACGGTCTTCGTTTCAAATATACACACAATGTAGTACCACTTATGTATAAAGAGCTTAAGTTAAAAAAAATATTCAGTATTACTACAAGTATGCATATGTGTACATCATTACTCTTAATAAAAATAATTATTTTTTATTAATATTAACATGGTACCTACAGGATGCCAGGAGACAATAATTTATCTCATATTTATTTTTGAGTGCACCTTACTCACGAAAAATGTTTTGTGAACTAGTTTTTCTGTGATAAGTAAAAAATGAACATTTAAATAGACTGATAATTAAAAAAAAAAAGTATTTTGTGTAGTACCTAAATTATAAAAAGTCAAATATTTTGATATCCAACTATATACAGTATCTGGGCGGCCGAGCTTCGCTCGGAGTTCTTTTTTTTATATCGTACATTTTAGAAAAAAAAAATCTAAAAAAACTTGAATAAATACAAAAAACAAATAAATACAAAAGTACAATCTTTGTCTCCGATCGAGATTGGAACTCGGATACCGAAACTGTGATTGTTAATCTTGCACCTTGGCCGTTGACCACGATATTTATGCCTGAGTGTAAGAAATTAATTATCGATCATATTCTGCGTAGAATAATGCAAAAGAAAACCGTGTGAAAACTCGAAAACACGCATTTCCCAGACATAAGACTAATCTAGATCGATTTTTCGCCCACGAAAACTCCCATATACCAAATTTCAGCGAAATTGTTAGAGCCCTTTCCGAGATCGCCGGTATAAATACACGGTTACATTTACAATATACGGTTACATTTCATCAACTTTGATTTGTCACGCAATCTACCTCGCAACTAGGGAGCAAATTCGTCGTAAACTTTTACTTAGCTATAGAAAAGATAAATAGATGACTTTTTATCCTGGTGTTTTCCTGGAAAAAACTTAGAATTTATAAACCCTCATGCATAGTCAGGGTAAATCACTAGTTAGATGTACTTCACAAAATGCATATTTCGAATTTGCCAGCGTATAATAACTACGCGAAATAAGCAATAATGTCAAAAAATAATTGTGTTGCACATAATTATGCTAATTGCATTCGAACATACAGAAGCAACAAATTGATGCGCCAGATATAGTTCGACATTCTATACGGTGAAAATGAATAATACGAAAAGTTAAAATTCTTGATTATTAAAGTATTATAAATACCATAACTATTTTGTATAACATAACTTTCGAAAAATTCATTGTTTTTTTTAAATACCGCTGAAAAAGAGGAATCTGTTAGAATTTTAGGGATTATCTCCTAAGCATTGTTGTGACGTAATCCAAAGCCATAAAAAGATATACGTAGTGTTCAGTGAGTGGGCCGTTAGTTAAAATCGCTTCGTTTTGATACGAGCAACAGTGAAGCACAGTACTTTGTGGTACTAGTATTTGGACTAAGATGCGGAAGTTAAATGAAGTTCTCTGTAATTACTCTCAGAGTGGCGGTTAACTCGGCTCGGTTATGGTGACAGCCGTCGCCGCATGCCTCTCGCGATTTAATTGGATCCAATAGTAACACTAAAAGATCTTGAGATTAAGTCTTATATAAAATATATTATTCTTTACTGCATTAAACAATTAAACAGAAAATACATAGAAAATGACGTGGACAGAAAACGACAAAGGTGGATTGATCTCATTAACATAAATTTTAATAAAAATTAATTTAAAAATAATTTTAAATAACTAAAAAATACAATTATTTTTATATTATAATAATATTCAATATACGATTTATGTGAATAATTATGTATAAGTAACTTCTACAATATTATTTAGTCTTTTTAAATATTCGTTATTTAATTAAATCAATCCTAACTCACCCTGTCAAAAACATACAGATAGAGAGATACTACGTATGTATAAGAATAATACCAGTTTTGTACAGAAAAAAAGTCATATATTTTTTTCAAGTATGATATATTAATAAATCCAAGTATTGACAATTATTATTGATTAACTTTTGCTATTTTAATTCATTCAGGAAGTTTATTGTTGCTTCTGCCATAGAAATCCTGACGAGACTACAGGAATCTTCGACATGATTTTGTTGCTTTCTTTCAGTGGGTCCACGCGTTACCCAATTTCAGTGCTTGTATTTGTTTCTTATTTTAAATTAAATTAATGACTATCATTAAATTTAAATGCAATAAGCTCAATGCTGATATCGCCCAATTTCGTTTTTCAATAGTCACGGAAACAGCGATATCAAAGAAAAAATAAAAGACAGGAAAACTATTAATGAATAACATATTTTTAAAAGATATATATAACAGATATTTAAGAAATTGTAAAATATTAAAGAAACAATACATATATATGAAAAAGCCTTCGACATCATCGAGGCCTGGATTATTCTGGAATCCATACCTATACTGACAGTCAATTACTGTCGGTATGTCCGGGTACTGAAGTATTTATACGAAGCCGTATGTAATCTTCCTGAAACTTTTTACTAATACATTGGAGGAACTCTTAAATATGGTCGATTGAAACAGACGCGGCATATCATGGCGGAAACTATGCCGAACTTGGAAGAGAGGATAAACAAACAGCTTGAGCGATTCTTCAAGACAAGTATGTATTGGGATGAATATTGACAAGATCAAGATTGTGAGCATGATCACGTATTCCTGAGTCCGGTGGTCATTAATGGCACTCCACTCCACAACACACGAAGTTGTACAGGAATATATCTGTCTAGGCTAAATTACAACTTGGCCAGCACAATTTTGAGATAGAGGCTAACAGAAAAATACGTTTTGGGTTGGGCGGTATTTGAAAGGTCATAATTTTAAATCGTTGATCCCACAGTCCCTCAAGACCAGACACGTGTAGAATTAGCAAGTTTAAGTGGAAGTGGACTAGTCATGTCTCCAGGCGTATAGATGACCGATGGAGCCAACATGTGTTAAAGTAGAAACCACACTCAGGTAAACGTAGTGATGGAGCTTGTGGTACGGTAAACCGAAACTTCAAAAAGATGGCAAGGTACGGGATGTATGCGGGCTGCAAAAAATCAGTATAATAGGTGTTCTATGAGGAAGGCTTTCGTCCAGCAGTGAACGGTGATAAGCTTAAAAAAATTTCATTTACAAAATGAAAATGAATGAATTTAACATTTTGTTGACTGGGACACACAGCTTGTTTTTTGCACTATACCTTGCAAATGGCGAACACTTTGTCCATAGCAGGTGTGAACAGTCGGTTTGTATAGCAAAAACACCTATTCTACTAACTGAATACTCACCGGACTTGTCAGGAAATTCAAAGGAACTTTAATATTTACTCAGTAGGTATACTGTAAAAAGAAATGAACTTTCATCCACTTAACTCTGGGTGGATTAAATGTGACAGGTTACAGCGTCAACTTGCGATCGGCGGATGCCCCTTAAATTGAAGGGTAAGATTTATAAATTCGTAATAAGACCTGACGTTATACATGGATCGGAAAGCTACAAAGCAGATTGATGAAAGAAGGTTGCATGCTGCAGAGATGAGAATGTTAAGATGGATGAATGGAGTGATGAGAATGGATAAAATAAGGAATGAGTATATAAGAAGAAGCTTGAAAGTAGCACCAGTGACAGAGAAGTTAAAAGGAAATCGTCTGAGTTGGTATGGACATGTAACATATGGAAGAGTGATGGGAATGAATGAAGATGAATGTAGACGGGAGGAGAGGTAGAGGAAGACCGGAGAAAAGATGGATAGATTGTGTAAGATAGGACATGAAAGAGAGAGGGGTGAATGATGAGATGACGGGTAACAGGGGATAGTGGAAGAGGAAGACTTACTGCGCCGACCCCAAGTAATTTGGGAAATAGAGAGATGATGACCATATAATTGTAAAAAAAATATTTTTATAAACAAGCTTTTAATTTAAATTTTCTAAACAGAAGAAAATAAACTTTAAATTAAATCAACGCAATCAATTTATAACATTACACAATTTATATGATATAAAAGCTTGTCACGAGATTAACCTCTGTAGATAAAAAAGCATAATAATAAAAATAATAAAGAACATTTTCAGATTTTTTAATTCTTTCCTGTGCACTAAAACAGTCTTCACTTAACTAAATAACATATTACGCACGATATTTATTATTAGATATCGGATTATATGCACTATCAAAATGCCAAAAATATGCACTAAAAAAGGGCGAAATATGCACAAGATATGTACAATCAAAATACTAATTGTTATCAAAATTTACATTTATTTTCGCTCTCTAAAGTATATATACCTACTCGTAATTTTCGTGACAATATACAATTACATATTTCTAGAGCTTCGTGACGTTGTCACTTAATATTAATTTGTAGGCTGATAAATACGCTAACACTTCACTTTCTTTATTCCTTTAAGACTTCTTTATTCCTACAGAACAGCATTTAATTTGCCATGAATCTCTTCCATTAGTCAACACAGAAGAGTGTTAATCTGTTCAATGATTTTTGTTTTTCAATATTTCCAAGGACTTGCACATAGAAAGGAGTGTAGTTCCTAGTCTCACGGTAATAAAACACGCCTCACACATTTAACTACTGAAATAAGCACTATCAATGAAAAAGAACTAAGATATGCAATAACGCTAAACAAATTGCGTTTTATGCATTTGCATATGCAAACGGGCAAATGCATTTAATCCGATGTCTGTTTATTTTGCTATTGATAACATGACTATATCAAAATTTCTGGAAATAAAAAATGTAACTTACTATTACCACAAATCCCATTTTATCCCATACAAAGAAACGCTCATTCGGGCTATTTCTGTTTGCTTCAAGCTATTTTTGTTTGCTTGAATAGATATTAGTTGTTGTTGATTAGCAAATAGTTAAATTGTTTTATTTTAAATATGTGTAAACCACCGAATGGCAAATACTGTAAAATTCATTAACTGCATTTGAATAAAATAAAATTAGTGATTTTAACAATTTTTAACAGTGATAAGTAATTCATAAAAAGGAGAAGCGCCATCTGTGAATATACATTACAAACCCATCATCTAATTGAATGCAAATTTGAGTTACGGGCGCGTTCTCTTCACTCAGAATACTCACTACTCATACAATACTCTCTCATACTCATACTTATACAATACTCTTCACTAAGACTATTTTTTAAAACAATAAAATACAACAATAATTTTATATTTTGGTAATTTAACACCACTTTAATAACAAATCGGTACATGTAACGTCATCTATTGACATTTTTTAACTAATATTTCTTTATTCGTGATGAGCATGCTATTACTAAAGTTCTATTTAAGCAGGTACTAAGCTAGTAAAGAATGACTGTGGCACACGGGAAAACACATGACATTCATTGTGGAAGGAACAAGGGGTAAATGTGTGCTTTATGTAAAGAACACTTAAAAAGGAATTATTACTTAGTTTTTTTTTAAATACTTGGTAAACGTTTTACATATTACTTTTAAATTAAAGAGACATTTTGATCGGAGAGGTTTTTATGATATGGCTTTTGGCCATTTGTTAATGGTATGGTTATAGAAAGGTTTTTATGACAAGTCATTTATACCTTTTTTTCTTTAAAATGGTCTATGAAATTAATATATTATAGAGTGTAGCACGTAGAATTAGATTGAGTTATCCACAAAAAATAGATACTAATATCTTTTAATTATAACATTTATCTTAATACATTCAACAAAAACTTCACATAGGTATACTAAATTGATTTACTAATTTAAACGAAAAATAAAATTATAAAAAAAAAAAACCATGCACGATGCAGTAAACAAAACTTTTTAAGGTATTTATTTATATATAAAAATAATTTTCCTTTGAAAATTCTGCCGATCCTTTAGTGAGCATTTCTAAAGATTTAGGACAACCTTACTAAGGATGATTCGAGTCCTCGTATCGGGTCAAGTGTTTGTATTGTCAGCCTATATTGTCTGAATATTTAAGTACGCTTTTGTTATATCTGATTTTGATGTAATGAGACAAAGGCTAGAACAATGGCTTACATTATTTCAAGATATTAAACACCCATTATGATTTCACCGCCAGAAAATACTAGCAGTTTAAAAAAAACGTCCAAAAAACTTCTATTGATTTCTATCTAAAATTTTGAATTCTTTTGCATTTTATTAATGAATAACTTCAGTAAATTACTACGTGCCCGTCTGTAACTTTTTTGATATGTGGCTATCAGCGTAGGTACTAACTACAAGTGGCGTGTGAGTCTTATGCCATAATTAATTAACGCTATATAAACAGATCGAAGACAATAATACATCGTAAGTAATACCCACAGATAAATACATTCTATTATATATTATGTACATATACGAGTATGTATGTGTGTGGTATAAATTCAAAGTGGGTCGTTTGTTATGGAATGAAAATAAAATGATTTTCTAATGATGTGATCACTCCTGGGTATTTCAATTTTTGTTAAAAATTATTATTTATGTATAAATAGTTACACATGTATAGCTAAATTCTTTTTCTCCCTGCCCACTTCTCAAGTTACTTGGGGCTGGTGTAGTAAGTCTTCCTCTTCCCCCTAACGTGCGTTCACCTTGTCGTGGTGGGGGGGCTCAGTAGCGTCCGGCAGTTCAGCCGGGCGCGAAGCTAAGAAACGCATAAGGAGGTGGCCCAATTCGGTGGGAGGTGGCCCACTTCGGCGGGCGGTGTACCATGTGGGTTGCTCCTGGTACTTCTCTGCCATCGGGGCCTCATAGTTGAGTGCTTAAGCGATCCTGCGACGCCCCATTAAGACCCGGTTTTGTTGGATTTTAGTGGGTGGTACTGGCTTTTCTAGCCGGTGAGTCCCACATAATCACCTGTATGTCTACAGGTGGTAATTGGTATGCGTAAATGCATTTCCCAACATAAAAAATATTAAGTTTTCCTCTTCAATTCTCCTCTATGACTCGTCATCTCATCATTCAACTTCACGTACTTTTCAGGCACACCTTTCTCTCTAGGGGTCCACCACAAATCCTCAGGGGGTGCCCGGTAGTATGCCTTCTCCAGGTCAATAAAGACCTTGTGCAAGTTCTTGTGTGAACTTCTGTACTTTTCGCATAGCTGGCGGATTGCGAAGATGGCATTAGTTGTACCCCGACCGGGCATGGATCTGAACTAGTTTTGTGAAATTTCACTCTCTTCTCTTAATCTTCGCTTAATCACTTTTCCCAAGCTTTCATACTATGTGATACTAAATATATCCTTTATAGTTTTTGCACTCCAGCACATCACTTTTATTTTTGAAGATGGGCTCCAACGAACTGTTGCATTATTCGTCCGGTATGATATCTTATTAAAGAATAAGGTTAACCTCTTCCATCCATTCTGTCGCAATAACTTCCATGCTTAATATTGGTATTTCATCCAGCTCCACCGCCTTTTTGTTCTTCATTTTACTTATGGCTCCCTTAACTTCATCCTTACTTATCGTTCTTACTAATACTATATTTTCAGCCTTTTTGTCAAGCTTTCTACTCTATTCATTCTCCTCATTCATAAGCCTTTCAAAATAGTCCTTCCATCTATCCTCAATTGTAACATTATCTGAGAATACCTCACCTGCTTCTTTCTTCACACACTTCATTCGCGAAACATCTCTCGTCTCTTTTTCTCTTGACGTAGTGAGCCGATAAAGATGTTTTTAGCTGGCCGGAGTGTTTAGTTTGTTATATAGTTTATTTTGTACTATTGCTTTTGCTGTGGCAACTGCTTTTTTAGCATTTTTCTTCCATACATTACATTCTTCCGTCTTTGCTGCTTTCAAACTTAAATTGGGTTCATCAACATTCTGCCAATCTTTAAATTTCAACTCCTTTTCTTTCATTACATTTTGTACTACTGCTGACCACCATGTATGTATCCTTATCTATTACTCTTTTCCCTTTAGACTCACCCAAAATCTCTTTTGCTGCATTTTTGATATACCCTACCATTTCATTCCAACATTCATCCACATTTCGGTCTTCCGTATCTTCCATTTCTATCAACCACTCATTCTCTAAATTTTTCTACACACTCATCCTTCTCTAACGTATACCACTTTATTTTAGGTAAGTTACGTTCCTTCCGTTTATTTAAATTTATCTTTAAGATTACTTCTATTATCAAGGGTATGTGTAGTGAGACCAAGGCTTCTCTTGGTAGAACCTTACAATCTTTAACTTGGTTTAGACGATTGCGCTTGATCTATCTGCGTCGTGTGTGGGCTACTTTTATAAGCAATAAAGTGTTCATCTTTTTTCTGGAACCACGTAGTTGCAACTATCGTATGCAGTAGCAACTTGCAAAAACGAGGACATTTTAGTACATTTTAACAGTGTTATTGAAAGTTTGAAGCTGCTTTTCTTATATATATTTTTTTTCATTTTTAAATAAATCCCGATTTGATCCCCGAAATTACAACGATTTTATTAAGGGATGAAGAATAGAAGTTTCCATAATCAATAATTCATAATTGGAAATTAAATTAGCACGATTATAATAATCATTTAATTGCGGCGTCGATATTTGAAGTACATTTCATTTTTGAATATGACCTGGGATAGCTTTTAATATTATTATATTCAAGTTATTATTATTAAGTAGATATTAGAAATTTATATAAGAATGTGCTCTTTTACACGATACTTAAGATTTTTTTTAGGATAGAATATACATATTTTTTATGTAGAAATCTGTATACGAGTGTATAGTAAACATTAATAAATAATTGTTTAATTTTTTATTTTTAATATAATTTATTTTATTTCACTACTTCACAATTTTCAAAGTTTCTAGCGTTGTCATTATTGATGTTATGGTTTAGTAACCTAGTATTAGGTTATCGGCAAGTATAGTTTTAAAAAGGCTAAATTTATTGGACCAGTAACCGATATTTTATATGGCTAAATTAACTTACTTATTATTAAATAATTAAAATAAAAAATATACTCTTAACATATCGATTAACTACGGATAGTTAAATATTCTATCCAAACTTGCACATATTTAAACAAAAATCCTGTTTGAATAAAGATATATCATATGTATTATTCATTTGATAGCTAAATGAATACTCATTTCATATCACATTTTGTTATCGTTACAGAGTAGAACACAACATGTATTTAAATGGGAAAATGTATAAGGCATACGAAAAAAAGGGGTTGGTTGCTACAAGAAAACAACATAATATAAAAGTATAAAATATATTGTAAATTAATATACAACAAAATATTATCAAAACGATGTCGTAATCAATATATCAAGAGAAACTCGAGCATGAAATATAGAATAGGGGTGCAGGTCTAAGAGGTCTGACGAATTGCCTCATAAATTGTAGCTCACAGTCTCTCCATCTGTGAGGCGCAAGTGACGCTCATGCTTTAGTGCCTCTAAAGATGTCCCATTTTTCAAACGACAAATAGTTGTAAGAACGTAAGAACCCAAATTATTTAAAATAATGGTGAGTGCAAAAAAACTTTTATGTTGAATTTGGTAATGTACAAGCTCATACTTTGATTTATAACGTTTTTTTAATACTATATATACTATCACCAGCAGTTTCCATGACCTTCATTAGAGTTGATGAGTTCTTAATGATTGTTGGTTTCGTTGCATTATATTCTACGGTTTAGAATTTTATGGGTAAAGGGGAAATGACAAAGTTAAGAAAAATGGCAATCATGTAGTAGCAACATTAAAAGTCTTGACATTTATCATAGCACACATAAAAGTGATATATCTACAATTATTTTTGTTGTTTTACTCCATCCGCTTTGGTATAATATTTTGAACTTAGTGTTATTTTGGTCTACATTTCAAATACGTACCTATATAATATTATATAATAAAAGAATTATTAATTATATAGAAAAAATAGACAAACAAAAATAAATGTACCCCACGGGAACCGTAGATTTTTCCGGAATGAAAAGTATCTTAAATATTGACCGGGGATATAAGGTACTACCATGCAAAATTTCATTAAAATCAGCCCAGCAGTTTCGGAGATTAGCCCGTACAAACAGACAGAGAAACAAAAAAATTAAAAAAAATCTGGATTTGTTCTATTTCTCTTCTTACATCCCCCTGACTCGGTTTTTAGCATTTTTTTTTTCTATGTACAGACATTCGACAGTTTTATTATATGTATAGGTTATGAATATAAAAATGTTAAATATGTGAGAACGTAAGGTACGTTGCGATTTATTAAGATATTTGGTAGGAATTTAAAATACAAGAGAATATTAGAAATACTACTACAATAATAAAAAATATTAAATAATAGAAATACTAATAGAATTCTCTAATTAACGAAGAGTGATTTATTACAAGCAAGTACTTTACAAAAATATTTAACATTACTAAATAAAATCCATATAATAGAAAAAAATTGATTGCATTTTGGATGTGGGAACGGACATCGATTACTTTTCATTCCTACCCTGTTAGCTATGCGAGTAAAAAACTACTACTACTTCCGGGATACTTTTATCCCGGAAATCATCCCTTAAGGAGGTGAAAATGGGGATGAAAATTTGTATTGGAAGCAAGCTAGGGACGAACCCGAGCGAAGCGAGGGTGAGTCGCTAGTCTAATATACTTATTATGAATACTAACACAGGGATCTAAGATTTAAATATATTATGTAAATATTTAATAACGATAATGAATATTTTTGAAGTTTCCTTTGAAGTAACATTAATCCTTCACTTCCATCCTTTAGTAAAAAAATGTCTTAAAGTTTTTATTATAAGCGTGTCTGGTAGAAGTACGGGAGCCTTAGTTAGAAAAGCCGGAGTTAGTAGGTATGCCGGGGTTAGAAAGGCACTATCCGTGCCTTAATAAAATTGACGTTTTAAATATGGTTTTAAATTGTCCTTTTTCTATAATCTGATCACAGTGAATCTACCAATTAAAACGTCTTTAAAACCAAAAACGTAATTTCGATATAGAGCTTAGAAAGTACTACAACCCGTGTTAAGATTTTCATTTGTATAGAATCAAAGTAGATTATTTTTTAAATTTGAGAGGATTATTTATTAGTAATTGTTAATTTTCGGTTAGTTGATAGATATGACTTGGATAACGTAGGTTGAGAAGGTTTTGTTAGGTCTTTTTTTTTATTTTAATCCCAAAATCCCTACTGTCAAAAATAAATATAATATTTTGAATGTGGGCAAGGAAAGAATATTAAAAATGATGGGACAAACATTGTCATCGCCGGTTATACAAATAATTCCGAGTGAAAACTATTATCATATGTATTTTATTGAACACATATATCGAAAGTTGAGAATATTTTTTATTAACAATTTATACTTACTAAATAAACTTATGAATAATAATAAAATGATTAGTAGTTAAAAAATACATTTCTATTCCTTTATTTTACTAAGCCTATGGTTCATGCTGCGCATCAAAAAAGATGCCTAAATCTGACCAATCAGTGATTGTTTCACAATTGTCATAAATTGATTGATTCACAAGATCACTGAATGTGCTTAGGAAAATTATAATATACCTAAAAATGTCCCGTTCTATTGTAAGAAAAGCAGATTAATATAATACTCCAGGTAATTATAATTTCACTAGTGAAATTATAATTTCACGGTTTATACAATTTCAATGCGACATATACATAGGTATCGACATCATATGGCATAGAAATTGATAGCGTTGTTGGTATCATGGTATATAATATCTACGACATGTATGCACATATATGAGATATTGATATGTTCTTTTCATTGCTTGCTTTAAGAGCTAAATTTTAATTATAACTCAAAAATAGTTTCCTTGTACATATGTACATATCTGTATTATTTGAATTACTTAATAACTAGATAGTAAATGTTACAAACTAAATAATTTATAATATTTGATGGGCACATTAAATTTTGTTCTCGTATTTTAATAACCATGCAAGCGAAATTTCGGATGTTGACATGTTAAGTTCCGATCTTATTCCGACGTTTGCGTTTTCATTACGTTGTGTAATTTCCAGGTCAGGAAATTAAACGCGCTCTGCAAACCGTCAACAACACGTCTAACAATCTACCAATATAGCGACCGCATATAACATTTTCACCTCAAGTGTCTTTAAAATTTAAGTTTAAGACGATATTATGCAGTGGCAAAACCTCAAATCCTTGCAAATTACTTTTGTTGTCTTTATAAATAAAATTCCGGTGTGTGTGTCATCGTAACTTTTCTCCTTCTTGAAATTAATCTTCACCGATTTTGATGATTTTTGTTTGAAAATCGGCTTAATTGATTTTAATGATTTTATGTAATTATAGGGTAACTTGGAGGGTTCGTAACTATAGTTGCATCAGGTAGATGGCGCTTTTTGTCGAGATTCAGTATACTTTTTAATTATCCAACCAAACGTCGAAGAGCAACGTCTGTCTACCTGGTCCGCTGGTGATTTTATAACACTTTGTTTATTTTCATACACAATATTTTTATATTACCTACGTAGTGTCGATAATATAGTTAGCCCAATCTACATAAGTTATTTGATTTGCGTCACATGGTTAATTATTTTCTTCTTCGAAAACAATAATTGATATATACGGGAAAATTTAAAACACTAGATATTTGCCATGAGCGGGAGTCGAATTCCTGACTTGGTGCCATTGCTTTTCGTGAAATATATTAAGACACTTTTTTGGAAATAATATCATAAATCAGTTAAAGTTATAATTTCGTACAAATATTGAGAATATCAACAAATTACAAGTAATAATAATACCAACGTAGTATCATAAATTAGAATATGTTTCGAATTGAAATGCAAACAATTTATAATAACATTATGCAATGCCTTTGTTTACAGTTTATCGATTTATTAATAATTTATCTGAACATTTGTAATTATTCTACAATATTTAAAGTGGGCGCTTTATTGTTTCACAATGTTCTACTTCAGTTTGTATTCCTTTAAAAATCTTTCAAAGGCAGCATGAAAATAAATAGTTGTTTTATTAGTTGTTGTACACGGAAATTCTTGCTTCTTTATTAGCATATTATTATTATTTACATTTTTTAGTTTTCCTACCCCTTTCATAACGCACTATAACAAAGAAAAGTAAAGTCAGTAGTAATATTTGCCGTTGTGTAAGAAAAAACGTTCAGTTAATCGCGTCTTAAAATGTGAGTTTCTTTTAGTAAAGCTCCGACGTGAGCTTATGAGTTATGTATAATATGACACTATAAGAAGCTATATTTATAATTAAAACATTAAAGTGGGAATACGATTACTAATAAGATACTGAAATATTCATGTTAACTTCTAAGAAGATAGAGAGTGTCTTCTTACAAGTTAACATATGTAAGTAAGAAGCCGAACATTTTGTTCACTAAAAAATTGTGTTTAACAATATTTACAGCAATGATGGCTTCACAAGCTTACCCGTTCGTCGTCTAAACCAAACTTACTTATTGCTTTAGACACCTTTAAAGCATTTTTGTCAGTTTTTATGGGTCAAGTCCAACGAGTGAAGTGATTAATTTTTTTTTAATTCAAATTCAAAATATTTTATTCAGCATTAAATTATTACAATTTTTTACTGAACGTCATGAGTCTACTACCAGTTCGGAAAGAAAAAGCCTCAGACCTGAGAAGAACTGGCGAAAGAAACTCAGCGGGACTAATATTTTTTTAATAAATTATAATTTACAATATTGCTATAAAGTTGAAGTAGCCTGGAGGCGATCACTTCATTCCCAAGGCGTGCTATCTTCTATAAAATCATTTATTGTATAATAGCCTTTAGCACACACACGTTCTTTTACAATTTTTTTGAATTTAGCGATAGAAGCTTTTTGAACATTTTCTGGGATCCTGTTGTATAAGCGTATACATTGTCCATAAAAAGAATTACTGACTCTCTGTAGACGAGTCACAGGCATTACAAGTTTGTGTTTGCTCCTAGTATTAATGTTATGCATGTCACAATTCTTGGGAAATTCGTGTATATTTTTACGAACATACATAACATTTTTTCGTACACGTACTTAGAAACAACAGTCAATATTTTTATTTCTTTAAACTTACCTACTATAAATTGCACGAATAGCTCTTTTCTGCAGGACAAAGATCGTATTAATAGTTGCTGCATTTCCCCATAATAAGATACCGTAAGACATAATACTATGAAAATAACTGAAATATACTATGCGAGCTGTATCTACATCAGTAAGAAGTCTTATTTTTTTACCGCGAACGCTGCAGAGCTGAGTCTACTCGCTAGTCCCTCAATATGGGGGCCCTACTGCAGTTTGGAATCCATGATAATACCTAGGAATTTAGTGGACTCTACCGGTTTCAACACTTCTCCATTTAATATCACAGCATTATCAACAAGCTTAACATTGGGTGTTGAGAATTTTATTAATTTTGTCTTTTTATTATTTAATAATAAATTATTTGAATCAAACCAATAGACAACTTTTGAGAGAGCATCGTTTACATCGTCGTACATTAGCAAATTTCGCTTCACTTTAAAAATAAGTGAAGTGTCATCAGCGAACAATACTATCTCATGTTTGTCCTGTACAAAAAATGGCAAATCATTAATATAAATTAGAAAAAGAAAGGGGCCGAGAATAGACCCTTGTGGAACCCCCATATCTAATGGAGCTCCAGGAGATCTCTTACCATTAACATCAACCCTCTGTATTCTATTATTTAAATACGAATTCAAAAGGTCGAGTGCCTTATTTCTAATACCATAATGGTGCACTTTCCTGATCAGCGTCTCATGATGCACACAATCAAAGGCCTTGGATAAGTCACAGAATATCCCAAGTGCATCTTGTGACCTTTCCCAAGCCTCAAAAATATATTTTACTAACTCAACACTAGCATCTGCCGTGGAGCGGCTTTTCGTAAATCCAAACTGTTTCTTATGAAGTAGATTGTGTGCATTAAAATGCGTTAACATTTGCGCGAGTATGATTTTTTCAAAAATTTTACTAAACGTTGGCAATACCGAAATTGGTCTAAAATTATTAGGATCTAAAGTACTAGCTGATTTGAAAATAGGAATGATTTTACTTTGTTTCATTAGATCAGGAAACGCGCCATGCTCTATACTGCTATTAAATACAGTAGCTAGATGAGGTGCAACAACATCAATTACCGAACTAATAACTTTTACAGATAGGTCATAGGTCAGCGGTTTTCTTGATATCCAAACTTTTGAAGGCTGCGATGATATCTTTGGGGTATACAAGTTTAAATTTAAATACCAAATTACATTCTTTAACGTGATTCTTAAGTAAAGATTCGGCAATAGCGGGAGATGAATTGAGTGATTGCGTTGTTGAAGTTGGAATATCAGTGAAAAATTTTTCAAACTCAAATGCGACTTCTAGGTTTGAAGTAATAAAATTATTATTGATATTCAACTTAAAACCGAAGCCGCGATCTGTGACTCTCCCACTTTCACAAGCAATTATGTTCCATGTTACTTTTACTTTATTATGTTCATTTTTTATTTTGTCTTTAATATGTAAAGATTTTGCCATGGAACATACTCTCCTAAACATTTTTGAGTAGGCACTTACAAAAGAAGCAAACGATGTACTATGATTATAAGCTTTTTCACCATACAATTCATATAGTCTTTGCCTGCTCTTGTAGATCCCAGGAGTTGCCCATTCACTAAATGACAAGAGACCCCCTGAATTGACTGTTTTAGAAGTAAATATTGTAGAAAATTCTGTTTTTATTAATTTAAATAGAGAATTATATAAGAAATTGGGGTCATTGCTGTAAGATAAATAAGGAAGTTTTGCTACAATATTTCCTCTGAACTTCTCCATACGTGTAGTATTTATGGGGACAAAAGTCTTTTTTAACATATTTTTATTGGCATTTAAAGTATAAGAAAATGAAGCTAACTAACCACAGTGGTCTGAGCTCAACTTGTTTATAATAGATTTAGAAGATGGTTTATAATTTGTAAATATATTATGAATACATGTAGCACTGGTAGCAGTGATTCTAGTCGGTTCAAGAAATAAATTATTAAGGTTATATGATAGAAGCATGGATTTAAATCTGAGGCTTATAGTGGAATTATCTAATAAGTTTATATTAAAATCACCACAAACAATAATGAATTTATTAGAACTATTTAATTTTAACAAAGCTTCTTCTAATACTTTCTCAAAGTACTCATATAACCCATTAGGAGGTCTGTACACGCATACAACAATGAAGTGCTCAAGCTCTGCGCAGGCTAGTTCAATAGTTTGCTCAGCAGAGAGGCTCACAATATCTTTATGTTCTTTATATTTAAAAAGTTTACTTATTATTATTAAAGAGACCCCGCGTATAGCTTTTTCTCTATTAAACATACTAGCTACCTGGTGACCGCTGAAGTTAAATATGGACTGAGAAATAGAAAGCCAGTGTTCTGTTAAACATAAAATATGAATATTTTCACTATTTATAAATAAATCAAGTTCAAGATCCTTACCTATCATGCCCTGTATATTTTGGTGTACCGGGGGCCTTATCATGAACTCTTATAGTATGAATACTATAATCTTACTTTGAGTTTTCGTACCATGACGTCTTAAAAGCAAGGTTGTTATACTCGTAAGCTTGAAACATTCTTACTTTCTTAGCAGTTTTGTGACGTCAAGACACCAAAATTACTAACAATATGTTATTATCGTTCATTCAATTCATACCATGAGGTGAATTTTGACAAATAGCATTCTTACTTTTCTGTCATAATTAGCAATCTTGTAAAAGTTGCTCATACGCGACGGATGTATTATTATTTTCAAAATTTACAATATAAAAGGTAATTGATTGTGCTAGATAAAATGAGTAAAACCTATTATTTTCAAAAATCTATCGATTGATACACGTATCGTGTAATTTTAGTACTTCGGTAATTAATGTATACTTTGATTCTAGAAGTGTAATAATTTCGAAATATTTATGATTTTAAAAGCTTATAAAGCAGATGCTTGTAGAACACTAAATCTCGTTTTCAGCTATGTTTCGAATGTAACCTTTGTGACATCAATTGAGAAGAATTTACTAAGCATTATCTATTATAAAAAAAAGTAAAACAAACTCTGTAACGAGACTCTCTGATGAGAATTTACATATGCGAAGGAAATATAGTAAAGAATAATACCTATAGAAACTTTGTTTCTAGTTTAGTAATTCCTTTAGTACTTTTACTTTTAGTCTTTCCCTTGCGCATTTTTGACCCCCTTCTCGCTTTACTTGATGCCTTCATTACAAAATATTGAGGTTTAGGTGTGAATTCATCAGAGAACAATAAACGGACAGACAGAATTACTTCCGCATTTATATTATTAAAAGTTTTTATTATATTATCCAAAAAATATGTAAAAAGTTTGGATGGAAAGACTTGTATACGTATTATATAGGTCACCCTTTAGGTATGGAACCCTAAAAGAACTTACAAAAATTATAACGACTATGTATTTATAATAATATATTTATTTTTATAAAATAACGAAATATGTACTAAAGGAAATCAATTACAGCACCGTAGCAGTAATCAACCACACAGTACTTCCTTGATCAGCAGCAGGATTATTAGGCTACGTGGAGGTATTTTCTCCACTGATTCAGGGAAAAACAGCACTTGAAATCCTAAAAAAACAGTTTTAATTAAACGTTTTTAAAGTGTCTATTTTATTTTTGTATTTGCCTAGCTGAAAAATTATAGCTTTATGATATTAGAAAAGTGTAGGTGATGATAATATAAGTTAAATTAAATATTAAATTGAAATAAAAAATCCAAAAATATTAAGCAATTTTTTTCTTGCTTCTCCGAATGCTTCCTTTGCGAAGTACTCGTGAAACTATGTAAGCTAATATTTCAATGATTTAAAAATTTATTTAATGAATAAAACCTTTCAGTACACCTTACCTTGTTTCTTACTGTTAATTCATATAGTACAAATTACTAATAAAATAAGTTCAACTTGTTTAATTCTAATCTAAAAGCTCTCATAAACAAACTATCATCTCGTTTACTTTTAACTGTCGCTCGTTGTCAAACAAGTAAACAAATAGTCAGGCGGTTGTCAAGTAAATTATTTGTTCCGAATTTTGTATCACAATTTAGCCATAATTTATTTTATTTTCTTTTCTAATAGTTTTCCTAATTTTATAACTAAACTAAAATGATTTGTATAAATAGTATAAAAAAGACATAGATTTGATTAGACGTATATTTTGTGGAAAACATGTACTTTTGAAATTAAATACCTAATATAAAACTTTAATTTTATCCTACGTAAGTAGTAATCATATTTACGAACGACTATCGGAGTGACAGGGATAACGCTATACAACTTATATAGCACTATTTCTTTTCTTTTATAGGAGGAAATAGACAAATCATTCGTTCTGTCGTATCACTAAACAATTTTAAAACAAGCTTGCTTTTTAAAGGTCATGGTACGAATAAAAGTAAGATTATTGTAATCTTGAAACAAAACAGTCTTGAAGTAAGAATGTTTTAAAATAGGTGATGGTAAGGCCCTAGGTTTACAATTTTTTAATTTTTACAAATTTGGGCATTTCTTGATATTTTACTATGACATTTATCTAATTTAATGTCATTGCTTATAAATGTGCCAGAGGCATCCTCTGTTGTCTTAATTATTAATTTAAATTGCTACTTGGAACGGATTCCAAATTAAAAAATGTCATATTACAATTTTGCTCAATAGGAGCAAAAGTCGGAGTAACCAAATCATTGGCTATGTCAATTAATGTTTAGATATTTTGGCATTAAAATGTATTTACTAATTCAAAAGTTATTAATTATTGCAATACTATTCTATTTGTAGTAGAAGAAGTAGTGGTATTCTTGAAATATTATTTCAAATTTATTGACCAAAGAGGCCGTGCAGTGCAGGCTCCACTATTTTAAAAGGAAAGCTCCAATAAAAATTTGTATTTCGTAACCATTGGCTTAGTATTGTGATTATTATCACCTAAATGCCTGTTGGAAACGGATTGTTATATTACAATCCGTTTTCAATGTGTTATTTCTGGCTTTGTTTATATAGTCACGTGAGAGAAGTTTTTAGAATTAATAAACCTCCAAAGCAACTGGTAGAGTAGGTGGGTATCCAAATGAATTGGCGGAATCTGGCTTTTGGACACACTCATTAGTCGCCGTTGTTAATAGGTCGGATTTAATAGGAAGAATTGTAATTTGTTTATACTAAAATAACTAAACAATACGAATATATATATATAAGTGTAAGAGTAATACTAGAAAATCAGAATATGAAAATATTTTTGTATTAACTTGAAATAATTCTTAATGTATCAAGTTTAATGATTACTAGAAATGATTAATACCAAGATTGTTACTTCAATAAAAACTAAACGAAAACGTACAATACGGATGTGATTTTAAATATTCATAATATTTAAAAAAGTATATTAGTCTAAGTATCAACCTGATTGACGAGGCAACGCGTGAGTGTACTTAACGCCTCAAGTGTCAGATCAAAGGTTTTCAACTTCCTTGCAGTATCTCAAAATATTTTGTTTTGTATCTGGAAAGCCTCAACTACAACGATCCCATCATTACTAAGAGATTACAAGTTATTTTTACATTTGAAACCCATATCTGCCGATATCGAAAAAATATTATATATCGCCTATACAATACTTTAAAGTCGCGAAGTGTTATTCAAATTTTTTTTTCACAAGCATTGAAAAACTTTATGAAAAGGCTAAAGAAAATTAAACCAAAAAGCCAAGGAAATCTGTTATTATCATAAATATTGTTAACTATTGGCTTTTTATAATACGGATTCATTGAAATATACGGGGATGAAAAGTACCCTATGACACTCTTCGGGCTATAAACTATATCTATAAAATCACACCAACCTTTACCGCTTCGTTGCCGCGTAAAAAAATCTCTATTATAGAACGTCTTTACAACTAAATAGCATGTCTCAAAATAAGCTTAATGGTAACAAGGAAACTTACAGTTAACAATTTGATTTGGCATATAAATCACATTTTAATGAAAAGTTTATGCAAGCATTTTTCTAAATCAGAACTTTCTAAACGAAGAAAATTGTCGCCTACTAAGAGAACTACTAATAAAAATTTCTGTAAAGAAACAAAATATGTTATTTACTTTTAAGTCTACAATCAAAAATATGTTATTGAATAAAGCTTATTATGCCGTCACGGAATACTTCGTAGATGTCAATGGAACTAATGTCTGATTGGACCTCACGTAGGATAAGTAGATAATTATTATATTACGAGTATAATACATATTGTAAGCAATTATTATTTTAAAAGAGCAACTGTTGAGTTTCTCGCCGGCTCTTCTCAGCAGAACTGCCTTTCGAGGCGGTGTTAGATTCTTCACGGACTGTCTGCACTGACATTTAAATTAAATTTAAAATGTAAAATTGACCATTCAAAAGTGCTAGTAAAAGTCTATTTAAATAAAGTATATTTTGATTTAATTTTTAAAAAGTAGTATGAAGTTGTGATAAAAAAATATTATTTCTTATATTTGTTTAAAACGATACAAAATACAAAACAAATATTTTTACGGCAAAGAAAAAAATATTTTTAATTTATGATACCTACCCAAAGTATAAGTAATATCTAAATGAGATTCAAAATTCACTAGAAAACATTTGTAGTTGAAAAATACAAAAACAAAATCTCTTCGAAATCCTTGACGAGTGTAAATTGTAAAAGTTTCAAATAGATTTGTAATTTCTATGGAAAATTTCAACCAATCAAACGAAATTTAAAAAGTAATAAAACAAAATTTTACGTAAATATTTTATAAAAAAATAAGTCAGACTAAATTAGTGGTAGATTTGAGCTAGTTGTTTATAAAATCTTTTATATCAACATATCTTCAGTGATGGACGCGATGTTATCGCTCTCTCTAAATAAAGCAATGAATTAGGCTTTTCGACCCGAAACCACAGTAAACATGGTAACATCTCGTCTGAAATTAAAAATAGTTGTGTAAAAGAGAAAAGTGTCCATTAGACTGTTGTAACATTTTTTTATATAAGAACATTGGAAGAAACTCACTGATAAATATCTAATTTTACAAATAAGAGGTTGAATTACGAAGAAAACGTTTAAACCGATCTCGATCCTTTAAACATAAATTTTAAATCGGTTAAGATTATTGAGGTGTCTTTTAAAAGGATAATCATTGTCAGATAGGCCCGCGATATTTTTCTTAGAAGTGAAAACGTTTATCTTCTCGAGAGCCCGAGTTATAGAAAAAATGCAATGCTATAAATATTTCAAAACTTAAGTAAGTCTTTGTTTCAGCCTGTTGATAAACTTTAGTTAGGTGTAGGTTACTTATAAATGTTTTCTTATTTACTTAATTGAGCAACAAGGTTTTAGCTTCAATAAACCATTGCATCAGACATTGACACTAACCGCAGGGTGTTTGGGGTTTGCTAATATCTAACCCTTGTTAACATTTACATTACATTGACCGCATAAGATAAAGACAAATTAATGATATTTTACATAGTTCAAGTTGTGATTTTATAAAATATAACACAAACATATAATTTCCGTATAACTTACTTTTCGTTGAATTAATAACATTTTATGTGCCATTGATTACTATGCTTCATGCACATGCTCTCGGGCGGTGGTTTTTTAGGGTTCCGTAGCCAAAGGGTAAAACGGGACTCTATTACTAAGACCCGTCTGCCTGTCTGTCTGTGTGTTCGTCTGTCACCAGGCTGTATCTCATGAACCGTGATAGTTAGACAGTTGAAATTTTCACTGATGATGTATTTCTGTTGCCGCTATAACAACAAATACTAAAAAACAGAGTAAAATAAATATTTAAGGGGGCTTCCATATAACAAACGTGATTTTTTTGCTCGTTTTTGCTCGATATTGATAACGGCAACAGATAGACACTTGAAATATTCACAGAATATTTAGTTATATATTCACTTTAAAAAATAAATAATTAAATTAAAATAAAACAAATATTTAAGGGGGGCTCCCATACAACAGACATGATTTTTTTGCCGTTTTTATAGATACTTGTAATGGTACGGAACAGTTCGTGCGGGAGTCCGACTCGCACTTGGCCGGTTTTTCTTGAATAGGCGAAGGATAAACTACTTAAACTGAGTACTGTAAGTAGATAGGATTCTTTTTAGAATACAAAAATGTAGAATTCTTAAGGCAATTATATATATACTCTTATACTAATATCTGGAATATATTAAAGTTTGATAAACAATTTCCTTTAGGTAAATATTTCCTCTGAAAGAAATAACATACACGGTTAATGTATAAATAAAATATTCAAGAACTCATTATTTCAATGCTCAAGTAATTTTTAAATAGTTGTTTTGAGAAAATCTCTTAAAATCGTAGCTTATGTGTTATTGCACGTCTAAGCCTATTAAAATTAGAAAATTGTTCAAAGTGTTTAAAATTGGGAAGTATAATAATTACCATTAGAAATGTTTTGTTAATTTACTTTTGAACAACGTAGCTCTTACGGGCACTGCTGCGGACAGTAACTGATTGGTGTTTAAAATACAATACAATTGCCATTTCTATGTTGTATTTTTTTTATTAATAATATTTTAATTGTAAGTTATGAACAATAATATTTAATACTTTTGATGTGAAACATCTATTGGCCCACCTTGGCAGTAAGACCGACTCGTATGCCTTGATGATAAACGACATGACGCTATCATACCATTATGATTCATGCCCCTTCTACGCCACTGCTCTCGACTCCCTTGTGTGTGCGCGCGCGCATACTTAGTTATACACGCTCCATTGTAAAACAGTCTCTATTAAAAATACTTACATATTTTATATTCTATTTATTAATATACATATATTCTGTGATTATTATTATTATTGGAATAATAAGAAAAATAAATTGATTTTATTGACAAAATTCTATTTCGATTTCTAAGTTTTGGAAAAATGCGTGGACAAGACAAACATATATACATATATAGATACACCTATAAAATTTTGAATATTTGTTTGGGGGCCGTAATAGAAATTATTATGTGTGAATATTTTGCGGTTCCAACAATATTACATACATAGGTACATGTCGAATTGATAACCTCCTCATTTTTGAAGTCGCTAAAAAACTGTATAAAATAAAACAGGAGATAACTCTGCATATATAAGTAACATTTATTATATAGATACATATAAGTAATTTAAACTTAAAGTTGTTAGAAGATCGAGTTTATTGTTAGACCGACTATCCTTGCGATGAGACTTAAACGATAAACATGTTACAATGCTTTATTAAAGTCTTCAGTTATTTAAATTCTTATATCTTGAATAGTTCACAATAAAAGGAATATTATGAAGATGGGATCATATTTAGTAACTACGTAATAAATGATGCGAATGATACTGTACCTACTCGTATACCGCCGCGTCTCTAGTAGAAACCTCTGCGACGATAGTGTTACAATGCAAAGGTACCACTGCAAATCGCGTGACAAAAGGTAGTTCTTGTTACAAAAAATATGGTATTTTATTCTATTTTTATTTTTGAATTATTTTTTTTAATTTTAGTGACAGTTTTAAGTTTAACTTCTTTACTGTTTTAAATAAAACTATAGCTGTATAACTATTTTTTCGCGGATTTATATTAATTTACAGTTCCGTGAAAGAATCCGAAAAGATAGTTTTATTTAAAATGTCAAATATTTGCATAAATATAAGAAAGTATCCTTTACTGTTTATGAATTTAACTTTTTTAAAGTTGTGTCGTACATTTTTAGGCCTTTTTTATTGTGATCTACAATCTGTTATTTTTTTACACACTTCTTTTACATTTTGCCGCGAATTATCTCTTAGATTATATGGGTATAATCTCTTAACCTTTTGATAGGTACTCGGTGTACGTATCATAGGGATAAGAAATGGAATTATTATGGATTTCAAAAATTCTTAGTTTTAGTTTCAAATTTTAAATAAAACTATCTTTTCGGATTTGTTGTTCTCTCTTTTGACCATGGTTGCTGTAAAGCATTCGAAATGTGGGGACCAGAAATTAAAAATCAAAATGAATCCGCGAAAAAATCTGAAAATATTTAAAATCATCATAATCATATAATCATATCAAGAAAAAAATAATTTCAAATGTTATATTATCTTCAAGACTATGAATATACAGCCAAATGACATATTATTGTAAATAGTAAATTTTATTAAATACTTATAATGATAATTTTGGTAATAAATATTTATTTAAGCATGTAAACAATCATATCTACGTTGAGTAGTTATTAAAGTTAATATAAATATTATAATAAATTTATATATAATATTTAATAAATGTATATATTAAAATAAACATATACCTAAGACTGTTGGTTTGTTTACACAGCGCACACAAAGAATGCTATTCTAAGCGATATTTTTTCCGACTTGCTAGACAAAACGTGACAGCTCGACGAAAGCCCTATATAATATCCATACTTCCATACTAATAAATGTGAAAGTGTGTTCTTTGTTTGTTTGTTTGTTTGTTAGTCCTTTTTTCACGTCGAAACTAAGTAACGGATTGGCGTGAATTTTTGTGTGGAGATAGTTGGAGGGCTGGAGAATGACATAGTTTACTTTTTACCACAGGAGATTATTTCATTCCCTCGGGAAAACACGTTATAATACAACCCAAAAAATTATTTATGATCAGAGTTACTTGAAACTTGGTTAATGCTCTTCAATACCATTAAATAAATACGTGTTTTAACATTTTTCGAAGTTCATCCCATAAGGAGGTAAAATAGAAGATGAAAGTTTGTATGAAACCTTTTTAATTTTTTTTGTAGTTTTAGCGCGAGCGAAGCCGCGGGATCTGCTAGTATGTATATATATTTAATAGTCTCAGCAAATATTTATAGCCTGCTATTTAGCACTCAGGAATAATGTATCCATCCATCTATACTAATATTATAAATTTGAAAGTTTGTGAGTATGGATGTTTGTTACTCTTTCATGCCAGAACGGCTGAACGGATCTGGATGAAAGGCGCAGAGATAGATTGATTACTTTTTATCCCGGAAAAATGTACGGTTCGCGTGGGATAGGTTTGTTTTTGTTTTCCTAGAGGCGAACCCGAGCGAAGCAACGGTGAACCGCTAGTCTATCCATAATGATTTGAATTATTGGTTCCGCAGATTACCTCTAATATACTCGTACAAACTCAAAAATTTCCTTGTAAGATTAGCATAGATTATTTACAATTTGCATTTCATCGACTTTATTACACAGACATTATAATTAATATTTGTAAGGATATATTCGAGAAATAATTTGCTTACTCGAATATGAAAAATAAACACACTTATGTACCTAATATATTTACATTTGTTTATTTTACTAGATCATTATATGTTCAATAAAAGCTCAGTAAATAAAACATGAGGAAAATAAAATGTATTTATTATGTATTCGACGATCAACTGTGAAAGTTATTAAAATGAGTTCAAAAGGATTTCTTGGAAAGTTTATTATTGACAACGAACCTTTGGCATTATTGGGTATTACTGATAAATTTTAAACAGTTTTATTAAACATACATTTCGATTTGGTAGTTAAGACCAGATCCCCTGTCGCTCTTTAGTCTAATATTGGCATAGGAAAAGCCGACTCCTCCTGCAGTGACTGTAGCTATAGCGTCAGTGTGGTCCAGATCTCTCGCTATGATACCCTGAAATAATATAAAGTAATATTAAATATAATTATTTTATTACTATCTTTTATATGAATATGTTGTATTATGTTTATAGTGTCGTAGAACTAGACTCTCTCTCTCTCTCTCTTTTATGTTCTGATTAGTCTCACTTTCTGAACAGACATTAGGAATTGCCAGTACAATTTTACTCCATAGTAATACTAAATGGAGAATGAAGTAAGATAATATTATATTAATTTTAGTCTATTTTTTAACAGAAATATTAAACGATCACAAATAAAAGAAATTATAATTTAAAGTAATAATCAACTTTTCAAAAGGAAAATACTGTGATCAACACTTTCTAGTATGAAAGACATTACAATAAATTATTAAATTATGGACTTAATCACCTTGTCTACTACAATTTGAAAATAGGGCTTGGTAAAATTCTACGGATAAAAGAGAAAATATAGTTTATTCCGATTTTATAATAAAGGTGTAGATTTTTATTCTTGCCAGACAATCCTGAGGAATCACACTAGATGTTACTTTTAATCCTGTAATTTGCTTAGATTAGAACTCATGAAGGTTTTTTTTTATATTTTACTCGGAAAGGTACATCTATACTTATATTATAAAGATGAAGAGTTTGTTTCTTTGTTTGTTTGTTTGTTTGGTTGAACGCGCTAATCTCAGGAACTACTAATCCGATTTGAAAAATTCTTTATGCATTAGATAGTCCGTTAACTGAGGGCTATAGGCTATATATCATCCCGGAAAAATGTACGGTTCCCGTGGAATAGATTTCTTTTTGTCTAGGGACGAACCCGAAGCGAAGCGAGGGTGAGTCGCTAGTTGACTATACAAAGACTTAAAAAGTACTAAATCCACCTTTAGGTGGATTTTTTTGACCATATAATAAAAACGTATCAAGAAAATCTTTATAATAATTACTGACTAACTCGGGGTAAAATTAAATTATCGGACAAAATGCTATTTTAAATGTTATCGTCGAGCAAAGCTGGAATCAAATTACCCGCCTAATATTATTATGATGTATCTCAAGCAGGCTAAGATAAGCATCTTGGTAGGTACATGGTAAATACAAACATTAATATAGCGAAGATTAAAACCGCGACCCCCGGGCGTAGTACGCAGTGCCAATCAGACACATGTCGCACTGCGCCACGATATCAAAATCGGATAATTTGTTCCGTAAAAATGTAATAGGTAGTACAAAGCACGAACGATATTAGAATTTTGATAAAATTTAATTTCCAAATAATGAAAGGCTGTTGGCATGTTCGTCCTGTATCACAAAGGTACGACCATAATTGTATTAGCTTCAATAAAACTTATTCAAAAGCTTAATAAAATATACGAGTATATGCACATAAAATAATAGAAGTATTTCTTTTATTTACAAAGTAGTTTCTTATGAATGTCGTTCAAAATATAAACCACGTAATATTAAATTACTCGCTTTTTAGGGATGAAGTTGGTTTAATCATCGTACGTTAGGGTGGATTCTTCAATAAAGGGGTAAAGTCTATTCAATCCCAAAATACCTCATGTTCATGAAAGCTCCGCCATTATTATTGTAAAAAACAACACGTCAGCAAAACCATTTATTAACACCGTGTCTGACATTACATACGATCAATTTATTTTTGTCGTCGTTTATATATTATGTACGAATACATATGGATTATTATTTGTTTGATACCAGAAACATAAAATAAAACATGAAAGTCAAGGTGTATACCAATATTTTGCTCTGCTCAGTAAAAGTATAGAAATGGTAAACTAAAAAAGTGTAGAAATATTAAGTTTTATCTTTAGATGAAAACGATCGATTATAAAAATTTTATCAGTATCTCAAACCAAAAAGAAATAAGCCGTAAAATCATTCAATCAATTTAAAATCAATTTCAATCCATCCTGAATAGATACATTGAAACAGTTGGCTTTTGTTTGGAATTCCTACTTAAACAGACAGATATAAATTCGAAAATTCAAAAACTGCCCTCAGAGAAGTTGACTTTCACAATCAATATCGCTAATAGAAAATTTAAAAATATGTGTATTTGAATGACATATTCTCACTATATGATATAACGCTTAGACATCATTTCCCTATAATTTTCTTATTATATTTATTTTATCTATTCTAGGCAGTGATAGCCTAGTAGGCAGTGGTAGCCCAGCGGTAACGCGCTCGCTTGGGCAACCAAGTGAAGGGGTTCAAATCCCGGGTCTCGCATCTCTGATATTTTCATGTGCGAATCATTTCTAGGGATTGCAATCCGGAAAAACGGATCCGGTAATCCGGCGGATCCGGCATCATTAAACGTCCACCGGATCCGGTACCAATATATCGGATCCGGTGCTCGCAGTTTTTGGCAAAATAATAGAGATGTTGCATGTAGAGGCCCTGTACAGAAGAGATTCCACCTTGTTAAAGGTAGACTTTCGAAACAAGCGTCAATAATGCGGCCTTTATAGCGTTACCGGCGCCGCGTAAGTTGACTGGTATCAGTGACGCCTTGGTGACTGGATGGCCACGACAGACGTCCATCATCGTATCGCGTTTGCCGCGCCCACCACATCTCGATAGCTCTTTTAAAAGTATTTCCGTCAGTGACGCTGCGCTCGAATGTCGTTCCCTACATTTACATAGTGCAAGCGTCAGTAGCATCAGTGACGTCGCGACAGGGCGGCAGATTAATGCACTATGTAAATGTAGGGAACGACATTCGAGCGCAGCGTCACTGACACCGTGTCAGTGTCGCTGCGACTGTGACGTTAGACCCTAGCGTTACTGCAGCGCTCATGTTCGCATTGTCGCCGCCGCACACGTGTATTTTGAGGTATTTTCAATAAAAAATCATAAAATGGCATCTGTTGAGGCGTTTACTGAAGAAGATGATGAAATTTTAATTACACTGGTGTCTTGGCATCCATTGCTTTATAATTTATTTTTTATATTGTTTTATAATTAATAACATTGTAGAAACCTTCATTGTTTTGACTTTATGATGAAAATTGGATGAGTGGAGGCCTTTTCTACACTGAGATAGTATCGAATTGAAAGGTCATCATCTTCTTCCTCTTCTATAATCAATTTAAGATAATCCATAATGAAATACTTTTATAAGAGCTATCGAAATGTGGTGGGTGCGGCAAAGGCGTCTGTCGTGGCCATCCAAAGTCACCAAGGCGTCAAAGTTGTTTTTATATATGTTTTATTTTTTATAAACTACCTATATTAAGTACAATCACACTTGATTAACTTACTAACAGTTCATTTTGAACTGAAAAGCGAAAATCATCCTGATTTGATCAATCCGGCCGGATCCGGCCGGACTGAAAATGACGCCGGATTGCAATCACTAAATCATTTCTAACATGATTACCACTTGCCTTACGGTGAAGGAAAACATCGTGAGGAAACCTGCATATCTGAGAAAACCTAGCAAGTTTTCGAAAGACATGTGAAGTCCGCCAATCCGCACTTGGCCAGCGCTGTGGACTATGGCCTGATTCGTGGCTCGTGTGAATGAAAAATGAGTGGGACGTTAAAAAGGGCTGAATACATACAATACATTTATTTTATCTCGCGATTGCAGAATGTCACCGAGTCTAAGCTTTCTATCATCGTATAATAGGTGTATTGTATTTACATATATTCTATATTATGTAGTTACCAGTCAGGCGATATGCTTTCATGAAAAAAATGTATTTAAAATTAGAATAATGAATTATATAATGGTGAAAGACGACACAAGTATAGTTACTAAATTAGTTATTCTATAGATCTTTTTTCTACTGTTTTTAGGAAACATCAAAATGAGCATGAAATTATTTATAAGAAAAAATCTAGCAGCAATATTTTTTTACATGGCATTATTAATACGAGCACTTAGATATTATTTTCCTCATCTTTTGAGGCCGTACGACTGTTTATCCTTATGATAAATAACATTGAGAGCGATTTACTGTCGAAGTTTAGCAGAAACTCATACAAAAACACGAGGTTTTAAGGTCATGGTCAGCAATTAGGCAAGTAACTTTGTCACTGGTCGTAAAAGAATTCATTTCGAATAACTAACTATAAAAGTCCTCTTATAAAAACACGGTGTTAAGGAATTGAAATAGTGTTAGAGATAATTTATAGGACTGATTTATTACTAAAATTAATTTTCGAAGTAGGTAGGAACGTGTAATATATAGGTAATGTATATATAGGTAACGTATATATTATAAAGCGTGTTTTCCCGTGGGAATGAGATAATCTCTCGCGAGAGAAAGTAGCTTATGTCACTCTCCAACCCTTCAACTATCTCCACACAAAAATCACGCCAATGTGTCACTCTGTTTCGTCGTGAAAGAAGGACAAACAGAGAAACAAACACTCTTTCACATTTATAATATTGGTATGGATATTGTTTATAGTATATTCCACACTTACCGTTAAAACGTACCTAGAGACGAACCCTAGCACAGTGAGGGTAAGCCGCAAGTATTAGAAAATAGAATAGTTTTAAGACATGTCACATATTATGTATCACTGGAAAATGAATTTTCATTTTGAATCACGTAAAACGTTTGAAATAAAATGCAATAATTAGAATGGACCTGTTAGATAGATGTCATAAACAAGCAAAGGTCGATACCTTTACAGAATCGACTCAATTAGAATTTTATTATATGTATAGATAATTATTATCATTCCTTAAGTGTGGATAATTGGAAAAATTTACATCTTTTGCATGTTTTTGCAAATTATCAATTTCACCTTCTACTCGTGTAGAAGGGAATGATAATAATCTATACATATAATAAAATTCGAATTGAGTCGATTCTGTAAATTAAATATTTTTTAGAAAATCTTACTGAAATAGTCATTAGTATCGATACAGAGGCCGAATCTTTAGAATTTTTGTCTATCTATGTGTGTGGGAACGCAACATGAGAAAACTACTGGACAGATTTTGATAAAATTTGGTATGATGATAGCTGGTTAGCCGGGTCAACATATAGAATACTTTTTACTGCGGGAAAACATCTCATCTCTGAGAAATCTATACTAAATTAAAAGGTGTTAGTATGGATCATAAAGTTTTAAGCTTTGAAGGTCTTTCTACATACATATTATATGTATACCTATGTAACGAATTTACCTCGTCTATGCCTACTAAGAATTTGTTTTGCTTTTTAATTTATTTTGCGACCGCTGGAAGGTTAACAACTATAAACTATGCCTACTTAATATGGAAAATAAATTATATATATATATATATATATATATATATGTAAGTGCACATATTATAAATTATATGAAATTGTAGCCGCATTATCATAGAACATGTTTAATAATTATTTTTAACTAATAATGCACACCTCTGGACTTGGGGGCCTATAGATTAACCTCAACGTAACCTAGAGGTTACCCAGTAAAAAAAATATATAACGAAAATCGAAGCTTTTTGCTGTCGTTAAAAATACATATACAATTAATTTGTTCTCTTCGGAGTAATAACTATGTCAAATAAAAAAAAAAGCTTATTCAATCTTTATATTAGTAATACTGTTTTTCTTGGCCTTGGAAAATATAACAAACGGTATAACGTGCAGGTGAACTAGTTACATTTATAAATACACATACATTCTCTGCTATAAAACGCTTAAGCATGAATCATAGATATCATATTATGTTAACATTTATATTACACAAGACTTTGCATAAACGCATTACGTGTGTTGCGATTTAACTGAATAATTACTTTAAAAATTATACTCAATATAAATTGGTTGTTATGTATTTAGTTTCTTTTTATTTTTCGAATTATTTAATATTCGTACACAATTAGTATAGGGTAAGAGCCGGATAGTTGCCCTACCTTTTGAAAATCTTCAATTACATTAAAATTAAGTATCTACTTACAATATGCTCCATGTATAATAAAACATTGGTCTTTAATCTTTCATTGTGACCTATTTTTTTAAACACAGTCAATATTGTTTTTCAGTAAATCCTGTTTTATTTGACCTCTACAAAAACGGATAGTTGCCCTCTGTGGCGGATAGTTGTCACATGTTAAAAATGCTTTCGGGGATACTTGCCTCATGCGGGGATAGAAGACTCATTATGAATTGCTTCGATTTTTTTTGGATTAAAACAAATTTATGTAATCAACCATTATTAATTATTGACATCAATTTATTATGTGGGTAATAATCGAAATACTAATCAATACAACTTTTAAAATACAAATAAAATCTCCAAAATCTAAGTTATAAATAAAAATTAATTTTAAAGATAAAAATAATATGGCAATCAACTTTGGCACAAATATTAAAATTAGTGGGTAAGCCGATATCACCAAGAAAATTTTTAAAATCAATTACGAAGCCAGAACTTACAATTTTCCACATCTCACACAATATTCTTTGAACGATGAAGAAGTTTCCTGGAAACACAATCCAGTCTGATTTGGATTTAGTATTATTGTAATTTTCAAAAGATTTACAATAATCATCAACTGAACTTTCTCCTTCGCATTTTCTATTTTTGTATTGATGTTTATAACTCTCTTAGTGTCTTTTCAGTGTCTTTTATCGTCTTTAATTTCTTACTCCTTTTTTTGTACTCCTTTAGTAGCTTTTTCTTTGGCTATTTTTGTGTTTATAATGCTTTTTTTACTTTCACTCTCGGAACTATAAATTTTTATTTGTCATCCTTTATCTCTTTCTTCGTTCAGTTTAATTAAATATATGTTTTCACATTCTGTTACACTGCTAGAGAAATCGACATAATTTTTGATCGTTTACTTTCGTTTCGACCTCTTTTCTTCATAATTTTCATCTCGTTATCAGCTGATTTATTTTCTATCGTCTTATAATCTTTTTATTTCTTTGTCTCCATTCTAGTTCTTTAGTAATGTTTGTTTCTTGTTCTTTATTCTTTTTTGGACAATTTTTTCGTTGGAATTTAAATCTTCTGCAGATTGTTTACCTCTTTTAGACATGCTAAATTCTTGCTCATATTTGCGAGGCATTTCGCCTACTTGCAACTCTAATTGCCCTTAGGGCGACTATCCGCAAAATTATATGGGGCGACTATCCTTTTCGCTACAGATACTTGCCCCTATATTTTGAAAAAAAAAATAAAAGCTATTTAACAGTATAAGGTAATAAGTAGTGTAATTTAAACTTCACTGCAAGCGTAGAAGCAAAACAGTTGACTGAACCGACAACCGTAACAAAAATTATTCAATAGTAAATACTCACGAATATTAATTTAACGCTCGTCAACGTCCTGCCGCGGAAGATTTTCGCTCACACATACAAAACACTTGTACCTATTCCTACTACTGGCATCGAGCTAAGGTCTGTGGAAGAGGCGCTTCAAATTACAGAAGAGCGCTAACGTCAGGGACATCTCTAATATAGCGTATTAAAAATTGGGGCAAGTATCCAACTGAGGCGACTATTCGGGTTTTACCCTATAAAATATTATAAACAAAAAGAAAATATTTCCCCACCATTATTTACACAACAAGTAAGCATGACCATTTATTTTGAGAATGATTTGATTTAGATTTGTAATAATTGTATATAGACCAAAAATATTATATGCCAAAAAATAAATCATTCGATTAATGTAAAGCGTTTATGTTATAAAATATCGTAGATTATTTTGCCACTGTTAAGAATAATAGATAAGAAAATATAAAATTTATTTTAACCTACATTATATTTTTCAAAATACGATATGTATAAACCCTGTTATCACAGACGTAATTATTCTCATTATTATAAATTTCCTCGACGAACCCCTGTCTGAAGGAATTAATATTTCAAAAGAAATATATTCATACCTATATTTTGTTATTTTCTTATTATTCACTTTAATTTTGTATATTTAAGAATTACAATTATTATAAATATATAATACAACTAGCGACTCACTCTTAGAGATGAGATATTTTTCCGCAATAAAAAGTATCCTATATGTTGACCCGGATATCATCACACCAAATTTTATCAAAATCTGTCTAGTGGTTTTCTCGTGATACGTTTTCAGACAAACAGACAAAATTTTTAAAAACTATAGATTCGGCCTCTGTATCAATAATAATGATTATTTCAATAAGATTTTCCGAAAAATATTTAATGTACAGATTCGACTAAATTAGAATTTTATTATAAGTATACATAGATAGTGAAGCTTATAATAAAAAAATACCTTTATAATTTGTTGGCCAGGATCAGAGAAGAAAACCTCCTTGACCCTCTTTTTAAGAGGGATGGCATTGTATTCAGCCTTTTCTTGCCATATTAATCTGTTGTTAAAACTGGTTCCAATAATTAGGTCCTTGCAGTAACTAACGCAAATAAATGAGGCGAAAATAACACATAGAATAGGTACGGTCTTCATTGTAAATGTTGATGTTACGTATGATCGCAAACACGTATGCCAGTTGACTGGTTAGCAGACTGTACAGTGTAGAGTCTGTTTGCATTGGTCACTTAAAACCTGTTTACTCGAATAGTGAATAGGCGGAAAAAACTTATCAAATCATTTATTGAGTCTGACATCAATGTTTTGTACTTATTAAGATTCTACATGAATGACGTGTTGACGCATGTACAAACCTAATAAATATGTACATAGGTATGTATTATACATGTTTAAGAGAGTATAGGTTTTGCTCATACGACATTCTATTACAGTTATACGATATATTTTTTTGTTATTTCACTACAAACAATTGACTTGACTTGTTATTACATATATTAGGGCGGTCCCTCACCGGGAGCATTCGCCTGTAATGTAACAGTTCAAATTCGAGCATAAGGAGGAGAAGAACTGAGCATTACTAATATTACTAATATTAATGCTCAGTTCTTCTCCCTCATTTACGTATTGGTCGAATCTGAACTGTTACATTACAAGCAAATGCTCCCGGTGAGGGACCGTCCTTAGATTCTTAGATTTGTTATTTAATAAGAGAATACTTAGTCATATAATAGCGACTCATACTCGCGTCGCTCGGGTGACTTCCCTAGGTACGTTTTAACTAGTATGGAATAGAGTGATATACTATACATTATATAATATATAGCCTATAGACTTCCTCAATAAACGGACTATCTAATGTAAAAATAAAAATAAAATTCAAATCGGATTAGTAGTTCCTGAAATTATCGCGTTCAAACAAACAAATTTTGCCTCTTTATAATATTAGCATATTTGAGCTTCATTTTATTACATATCTACACATACATATATAAAAGCAAAATGTCGCTCATAATTCAATCAAGAATTCTCAGAGTTAAAAGGTATTAAATATTATGATTCACTACACTAGTTTTTTAATGGGAATACTTTCTTGTGAGAAAATTTTCCACTATATAGTACGTAGATGCGAAGGTATGAAATATTAGACTAGTGGTTTTTTAAGTTTTTGTATTTATAATAATACTAGAGGCTCGCCCTCGCTTCGCTTGCTTCGCCTCTAGTTAAAAAAAAACAAACCTATCCCACGGGAACCGTACATTTTAAGGGATGAAAAGTAGCTTATATGTTATTCCAGACTATAATCTAGCTTTGTGCCAAATTTCATCCAGATCCGTTCAGCCGTTCTGGCGTGAAAGAGTAACAAACATCCATACATAGTCACAAATTTTCACATTTATAATATTAATATGGATTATTATTCAAATTTCAAAGGCCATAATATAATTAATTAAAGAAAAATCACAGACAGATTTTGAAAATTTGTATGATGATTGCTGGTTGTCTGGGTCAACATATAAGATACTTTTTACTGCGGGAAAATATCTCATTTCTGAGAAATCTATACTAAACGTTAAAACGTAAGTACGTCGTAAAACATAAGTGTATCGATAATAATCTATACATATAATAAAACTTTAGAGGTCGAATGTCTGTAAATAGAAAATAAATGCTAAAAACCGAGTCAGGGGGATGTAAGAAGAGAAATAGAACAAATCCAGATTTTTTCAAATTTTTTGTTTCTCTGTCTGTTTGTTTGTTTGTACGGGCTAATCTCCGAAACTGTTGGACCGATTTAAATGAAATTTTGCATGGTAGTACCTTATATCCAGGGTCAAGATTTTAGATACTTTTCATCCTGGAAAATTAAAGAGTTCCCGTAGTTAAAAAACTATAGTAACTTATTCAGCCTACTACACAAAAACTACTAATTGGATTTTAATGAAATTTTACAATAATATAGTTCATACATTAGAATAACAAATAGGTTGCTCTTTATCTCGGAAAAAAGTACGGTTCCCGTGGGATAGATTTGTTTTCATTTGTCTAGAGGCGAACCCGAACGAAGCGAGGGTGAGCTGCTATTAAAGAATATTTCAATAAGATTTTCCAAAACATAATATTTAATATTCAAAATCGGCTTAATTACAAGTATAAAGTATAAATAATCTATCTATTGATTATTATAAAAAGAAATATTAAAAATCGATTCATATTGGGCAATTTTGTCATGTACACAAAAAAGAAGTATCTCTTTCTTAATGAAGTAATCTGTACTTAACTGGCACGCTTTGAAGTCGTTAATTAACAAGCGAATTGAATTGAGCTTTATTAACAGGGTAAAAAAATGTTTCTTTCATATATTCACAGTTTTATTATTACTACTTTGCGCCCATTGGTTGAAAATCGACCACGATCATTATTGAAAATGTGAGGATAATGTCCTAACATATTTATTTGTTTATTTCAATTTTTTTATTGATAACACGTGATTCTACTTTCTTTTTTATATTACTAAACAAAAAAAAACGATTCTCTGTTTTGTCTTTGCCTATTTATATAACATGTATAGATTGTACTTGTGTAAATTAATGGAGATTATGACGTTTGGTCCGATTTCGTAATTGAACCAGCTAAACAAGAATTTAAATTAAATCGATATCTGTAGCCAGATAACCTCGGCACAGTGTATCTTACTGCGATATTGTAAATGTACCTCGCGGCCTACACACACAAGTAGTGTTATAAATTAAATGCATAATATGATTTAATATATCTTTGTTATTATTAAGATTCTATATAGACTATTTTATGTTGGAAAAATAGTTATAAGCAGATATGCAGAAACTACATTATACTTAAGTTTATTTAATTTTTCTTGGGTTTTTGCGAGTATAAATACGTATAGTTAAATAAACCGATGTGCAGGCATGGTTCGCTATTAGTAATGATATAATTATTCAAGTTAACTCAATATAACCCTGGCAGAATTCCTATTTCCCTTTTTTATACTATTACTAGTATTATTATTGTAATATCATAAATGTGAAAATATGTATTGGTTGCACTTTAGTACATGGGACGCGCCCCCTGGAGGAGTGGATGGTATTTTTGGATAAGGGGGGCGATAGAGTTCAAATACCTATATAAAATTTATTTTGAGAAAACGAAAGAGTCAAAAGTTATTGAGACTTAAAGTTACAACATTTCCATACATTATTATGACATTACCGCCATTTTGACACTTGGAAATGTCAAAATGTCACGTCCAAGTGCCAAAATGATCTTCAAATAATGAGTCAGATCTACCTCCGAATTTTAAATTACCGCTACCGCCTTAGCCTTCTCAACCTACGTTTTCCAAGTCGGACTGTCACTTAATCAAAAATAAATAATACACTTAGATTAAAAAAAATAGCGTACTTACATTTATAAACTGCATGAGTACACTTAAAACACTAATAACACTTAAAACTATAGTAATACAATTAAAACAAAAAACCAGAAACAAACGTATACGAAAATTAAGAAAAACTAATAACTACTGGAAAATATTATGAGAAAAATAACTATGAAAAAGAGCAAAAAATATGAAAACCTAAACGAGTTTAATGAGTACAGATCGTATTCACATAAACTATCGAACTTCGCCGTATTTTGTGACTACCCGCCTAAAATACTGAAAAGTATTCACAGATAATAAAATCAAATAAAGGTTTAAAAATTTTTGCAGCATGTAAATTAATTATATAACTCAATATTTTACATAAATCAAATAAAAACTCGTAAATACATGCATACATTTAAAATAACATATTTCTATTTTAAAATCTTAGTAATCTAAGAACAATTTTTACTTTTAATATGCATAACTCTTAACTAATTATAAAGCGATAATTAATTTGGTATGTCCTGAAAGCGGTATATAAAACAGAAATTGACAGTTTTGTAAAAATTTAAGATTATTTTGTTTAGTTTATTGTTTTTAGTGAAATTATCAAAATATTAATACAATAAAATTTTAATTGATATGAAAATATGGATTTTACACAAAAAAGGACGTTTAGTATTCGTTAAAGGTACGAGTATGTTTATCATTTGTTGACTTATTTAGGTATAGAAATATATGGAAATGTTCTAACTTTAAGTCTCCATAACTTTTGACTCCTTCGTTTCCTCAAAATAATTTTTATATATTTGAACTCTCTATCACCTCCCCTATCCAAAAATACTACCCACTTCTCCAGGGGTCGCGTCCCATATACTAAACTTATGCCTAGGTATCTAACATGGTTTACTATAGTGAATTCATATTAATGAAAAAAAAATTGGGTTGGCACACTATACATGTAATTGAGGAGAGAAAAATAATTTAGTTCATAAGTATGTGAGGCACCTTTGTATATGTCTCTTTAAAACTGAGATGGATATTTCTGAAAAACATTTTTGTTTAAGTTTTTACCGTAATATATTACGTAACTTAAAACAACACAAATTCAATGTTTGGTGGCATTTAATTATTATTTATTTTATTTTTCATGAATGTGTTTTTTAAGTTATTGTATACTGATGCAGGAAGTGGTTCTCGAAGAGCATTACGGTATTACATAAAGTAACCTAGTTACACTACTTATTATATATTTATAACGTATTCCGACGTATATACGTATTAATTAGGTTAAAATAAGACCTTATAATTTTTCTTTCTCTGACTTTGTCAACGTGTATGTATTATTAAACAATGTAGGTAGGTGGATTTTATGACATGATCATGTGTCATGTTTTATATACCTACGTGTACAATGCATGGTTATTAGTAATTCCCCTACAAACATTACATTGTCTTTAAAATAAATATCCCGTATTTTCCTTATTAAAATATAGTTTTTTCCTTTACTTCAATACTCAAATTTTAGGTGTATAATAAGTAATTTAAAAGTAAACAGGAATATAACCTAGTTATCTGTAGACGAATTTTCCATAATGAGCCTCTGCTTGGCAACTGTGGGCATAATTTATTTCCTGTGAAAGAGTAAAGTATGCCGCCGAAGCCAAGAGCGTTTGTACGCATTAACGCTGTATAGCTCATGAAAAATCGCTTAGGGAAGAAGCAAGCGAACCCAGTTTGTGAGCAATATAACGTGGAAGCCATATATCTTTTTTGTGTTCTTTCTAAAAAGCGACAGTAGTATATTTGCCTTCATACAGCGTAATCGGCTTGGAAATATAATTTTACCATTCTTTATATTTTCTTATAAAATATACCTCTATAATCTATCTTATAGTAGATAGTTGTTTCCGTGATTAATTTTAAAATATTGATGACATGGGTTTAGATAACGATTTAAATATATCAAAGCTGAGTTACTTTAATTTGAAAACTATGATATTGTTTATATTCAAAAAACATTTGTACGTGTAATTTATGACCTAAAACCTCTTTGTTACATGCTAGATGATTTTAAACAAAATCGCACACTTACGTTTGCCATCACAATATTTGTGCTTTATTTTAATATTGTATTTAAAAATCGGCATTTAAAAATATATACAAAACAGTGACAGACATGTTACTGAAGAGCTTTTAAACGTACGACTTCGTACGTAAATCTATATCTATATCTATATATATATATATATATATATATATATATATATATATATATACATAAAATGCTTTGTCCTGACTGACTGACTGATCGATCAACGCATAGCCTAAACCGCTGGTCATAGAAACGTGAAATTTGCAGGACGTATTCCTTATATGATGTAGGCATTCGCTAAGAAAGGATTTTTCGAAATTTATCCCCTAAGTGGGTAAAATAGGGGAATAAAGTTTGTATGAAACTATCATTCTTAATGTGAAATACCATTTTGTACGTAACAAAGTGATATCCAGCTTTAAGATAAAAAAATAATAAATTTATTTGTTTCATTTTTTTGGAAATTCATCAATTAAATGGGTAAAAGGGGGAATAAAGTTTATATGGGCCAAAAATTATTTATGATCAGAATTACTCGAAACTTGGTATTAATGTTCTTCAATACAATTAAATAAGTACGGGTTTTAGCATTTTTCGAAATTCAATCCCATAAGGGGATAAAATGGGGGATGAAAGCTTATTTGAAACTCTGTAATTAATACACGGAAAGTGATATTTACTTTTAAAATGAAAAATAAAACGATACAATTATTATTGTTTTTTCAAAATTTATCACTTAACACACAGCCCCCTTGGCTGTGCTGTCTATACGGGGAAAAATTGATTATGGTCAGAATTATTTGAAACTTCGTATTAATATTCTTCAATACAATTCAATAAATATGTATTTTTAGAGTACAGAAATTATTTTGAATCTAAAGAAAAATTATGTGTAACTTCTCGGCTAGCTACAGCAATGACAACTATAACAGACCTAGAGAACGAGAGAGAAAACCTAGGTAGAGAGTATCCTGTTATCTATAATCTATATCGTCCATCTGAAGGTTAGTACACCTGTAATGAAAAAGTTTCCTAAGTTATGTAACGAGATTAGAGTGTAAGTAATTCATTAAACATTAGAGCGGCCACTGTGTTTTCTAGATCTGCTCCGGGGGAATCAATATTCATATCTCGAATACCACTGATAACCTCTGACTACGCGTTTAAATTTAATCTATTGTAATTCCTCCTTAATGTTTGCTTTACAATGACCATTAATATATCTCAGGGTCAGTCGTTAAGAGTTGCAGGCATAGACTTAAGAGAGGATTGCTTCTTACAGGGATATTTCAACAGAACCCACAAATTGACAGAGCATCCACCAATGTCGTATATTTGTTATTGGTTTTTTACGTAGAATAAGTGAATCTAGAGTAATTATATAAATGACATCTAATACCTTAGTCTCTCCCGTGACCATGATTAAATGATAATTAAAAATACTTATAACATATGAATTTAATGGAAATTAAAACTGAGCATATTTTTATTCCACGCGAGCATAGCCGCGGGCAAAAGCTATAGCAAAATAAAAATGGCACTTTATATATTACGTAACTTTAAAAATAATATAAATGTTAGTCTGTTAGTATGTTAGTTAAAAAGCCCATAATTAGCCGATTTACATGATTCTGAAGTCGTAAACATTGTATGCGAGTTGTATCATTGCTCTCTTACTCTTACTTTAGAAAGATAGAGTAGAAAAATGTGCAAAAAATAGAGGCAGTGGAGCTTGCTAAATACCTATAATATAAATTTATTTACACAATATACCTACGTTTAATATCTTTTAAAATCCTGGATATTTTGAGTTACGACCGTTAAAAATAAATTTGTTTTCCACAATATCTTTAAGAAATAATAATATGAAACATGAACTTATTTTTGCAAATAATGAAGTATGTATTGCAAAAGTTTTTTTTTTCATAGTTCGATCGCGGGCGAAGCCGCAGGTTCTGCTAGGCTATACATATAATAAAACTGTAGAGGTCGATTTATCTGTACATTGAAAAAAAAAAAGCTAAAAACCGAGTCAGGGGGATGTAAGAAGAGAAATAGAACAAATCTGGATTTGTTCTTTTTCTCTCTCAAAAACTGGTTTTTGTTAATTTTTTTTTTGTTTCTCTGTCTGTTTGTCTGTTTGTACGAGCTAATCTCCGAAACTGTTGGACCGATTTAAATGAAATTTTGTGTGGTGATACCTTATATCCCCGGTCAACATTTTAGATACTTTTCATCTCGAAAAATTAAAGAGGATAGTTAAAAAACTATAGTAAATTATACAGCTTAGTATACAAAAACTATTGATTAGATTTTAATGAAACCTTACAATAATATAGTTCACACATTAGAATAACAATTAGGCTACTTTTTATCCCGGAAAAAATGTACGGTACCCGTGGGATAGATTTGTTTTCATTTGTCTAGAGGTACACCCGAGCGAAGCGAGGGTGAGCCGCTAGTCGTTCATAAATTAGCACTGTAATTATTATACTGACCTGACCCTCAATATTACCATAATAGTAGAGCTTAAAGAGAATTATTAAGGGCATTCCTAAAATATAGCAAAATACCACAGGAAAGTCGAGAAACCAGTGCGATTTTGCACCATCCATTCGGTTAAATTGAGTAAATTGACAGTTACAGCTATGTGGAGATCCTGCTAACGGAAGTTTGATCAAAAATATAAATATAGTCTTTTAGCTGTAGACATGTACTTACTTGCAAAACTTAGACAACAGTCTGTGGTATCAGTAAATTCAATAATCTAAGAAAAGCCTCATTTATACCATAAATTACAGCAATATTATTATGTAAATTTAATTATTTCTTAATAAAACGTTTCGTAGTAGGACAGCGGCACCGGTGATTATTGTAGGCATGACATAGTGTGAACACTTAATGTGCGTGATTAATTACCCTATGCGCTACTTACTTGCCACTTCAGTGTTTGATTAATAAACATACTAAGATAATCCCCCTCTCATATAACAAACCAATTTGAAACAAGGTTTTGCTAATATTTAATACATTTAATTATTATATCTCGCTGGCGATTTAAATTCTAAGTTATATAAACGGAAATAAAAATGTTATGACCTTATTATAGTATGTCTAACCCATCAAAAACATAAATGTGAAATTGGGAGCCAAGTTCAACATTAAGAATATGCGTGGTTGTCAATTTCGCTGACAAAAGAATTGAGATCTAAATGGATCCCAAGTTCTGTAGATAATCTTGAAATTTATTCATAAGAACATACAAAATTCTAAAATAAATTAAAAACACAATTTCTTGTTTTTTTTTTCTGCTACACCAGTGTTTACTATGTAAAAAAAGAACTTATTAAATTTGAACAGTCGAATTATTTACACAGAGTAGATAACTTAGGATAAATTGAAGTTCAAGATTTGACTTGGCTAGTTTTTACCAGTAAACCAAATTTTTTGAAGAGTGAGACATGTTGACCTTACCATACTATAAAACAATAACTTGCATATAGCATAAAGAAAATATAAGTCATTAGCCAAATATAAGATAACTTGTATGTAAAAACTAGCCAAGTCAAATTTTGACTTGACTTGATCGGTGATGTTGATGACGGATGGTTTGGTAGAATTTATAACCTAACCTATGCTTATCTACTAATTAAAAAAAATACCTTTCATCACGGAACCTATTCTCCCGCAAAAGAAAAAGTTTTTGCTATAACTATGATTGCTATTGTTATTATATTTCGAAAGGCACAATCTGTTAAGCTATTGCTATTATGTTTTGGAAGGCGCAAGGTTTTAATAAAAATTATTTAAAAAGTGTTTCAAATCGTAAACATTTATTGTATCGTAACATTTGGACACAAAATTTCAATTTCTTAGGTTATCTGGAAGTGAGTTAGGTTTTACTACTAGTATATGTCGACTGACAGTGATAAAAATGCCGATTTTTAGACGTTAATCATTCAATAACTGTTTGAGCTGAATTTATAAAATTAAGGGTTACTTTTTATCTGCGTAGACTCTTAGTGTATTTCAGTGTAGACTAGCAACGATAAGTTATACTTCTTCTGGCACATTTGGTAAAAATTAGGAGAGCGCGCGTACACCGACAGCCAAAAAGTGGCATGATGAAGTTACCTAAAAGCGACATGATGAAGTTAGATGCATTCCTTTTACAAACAGAGAGTTTTATAATATAGTTGAAAAATGCGACTAAATAATACAAAATATCTGACCTATCCAATTTTGTTGCAAACTTGCACCAAATTTTTCGTTTAATTATCGATATTTCAGTTCGTAAAAGCAAAAATTAAAAAAAAAATAACTATTCATGAGCCTGTAACTTTATTGTTATTAATGATATGAAAAAGCTGACAAAGACTTTTTATAGGATTTTAAACGTACTACAAATTTGCAATTTAACATTTTTCTCTCATTCTTAAATTTGAACTTATAAAGCTATAAGCTATATAACAAATCAAATATTGAAGAAAGAAATTCGACTCAATGGAACTTCTTATACTAAATTTAATACTAAAAAAGGTCCATTCATTCATTTTCTTGAAAAAAAAAAATCGTCCATATAAAAGTATATATAGAGTTGATTTAAAAACATATTTTTTAAACATAATTAATATAGTAACTTTTAAAAAGGTCTCACGGAAGATAGGAGACTGGTAGTGAATACAATATAAAACATCAAGGAAAATGTACAGCCTTGTGTAATGTAATCAATGTATGCATACTAAGTAGGTATATCATAATTATACATACACAGAAATTTTATTCTATAATAAAGTACAGAAGACGACTTAAGAAAATCGTAGTTAATAAAAATTGTAATTAAAGTAGTTAACTAGTCTTTATATATTGAGGTAAAGATGTATCTCGTTTTTATTGAGACAAAAGAACCTACTGAATTCGAAAAATCATCGTATGTTCAAAAGAAAAACAAAGACTACAAGGAAAATGCAGGAAACGGCCTCAATTTATCTACGTATACTAAACATATTGTATAAAGAAAGAGGGAGGAACCCATATACATTTGTATATTTGAACATGGCCTATTAGTCGTAAAATAGAGAAGCAAAATTAAATTCCTTTTTGTTATGGCTGCATTAAAATTCCATGTATGTTTTATATATTGTGGATTAAGAAATAAATTCCACTTGTTTTATAGTATTCCAACATTCATCGTTTATTATAATTCATTGAATATAAATTATTTGTATCCCAGTAGGTAATGTCATATCATCATAATCTGCTGGTCAATAATATCGGGGAGAACCAATTTGAGCGGAGATTGATGAAGACATTATACGTTTATTTGGTTATGTGGTTATATGAAAATCTGTTACATTGCTAACCAAATTTGCATAATGCTTATCTTGTCACATAACCTCGCAGCACGTTGGTTGCTGAGCATTAATTGCATTTTGGTAGGAACCAAGCGTGGCAGGAATTTCGTGCCACATTTTGGCACTAAAATACAACTGGTCGTAATTTGTTACGCGAAAATCCTAATCACAATTGAAAACTGCAGCCAGTTTTAGAATTTTGTGTAAAAATATATTTTATGTATGTACATACTTTTTCAGTCAAGTCTAAGTGATGGACTAAAGTTACAACGCCTTAATTAGATATAAAACGCAAATGATTTGTTATGTGTATAGAATATATGATTTTAATTTGACCTTTTATTTTCTATGTTTTTTTTTATAATATTTAATGAAATAATAATTATTAATCTTGCCATTTTAACCAATAATAATTATTAAATTAAGTTGTCAAAACTTAGTCAAAGTAGTAGAATAGTTCAGTGAGGAGCAAACAATTTACCGAGTTTATGTAACCGAACAAAAGGCCTCCTTTTAAATAATGGACCTCATTCGAAGCCGTGACAAGTGAACAATAACATAAATGGACTGTGGTTGAAATATCCATTGGCTTGAGTTCTTTTCATTTTAAATTGTCGTATCAAATACGTTGAAAATATATCAAAATTCTTAGTAATAAAATTTATTTTTTATGAACATATCTGACCAATATGCAAATACTTTCATTTATAAGGAAAATATTTTTGTTGTATTCATTAAATAAATAAATCTTTTATTGACATAATTCTATAATGTACATTACATTGTACATAAACAAATGATAATGAATTGCCTAGCTCCTACGCTGGTATAAACTGTACCTATTAGCAGTAGTAGTAACTGCAGTAGCCAGTGTCTTATTGTTATTTCTTTTTATACTAATAAAAAGAAATTATATTATATATACGTATGTGTAGTACAGTTTTAGCAATTCGCCCGCCCTTGCTTCGTTTAGGCCCAAAAACACATCTCGGAGCTTCCTTCATTAGGTTTTTGCAATAATGTCCTCCTGACCGATTCCGGCCACGGCGGCCAATCTCATTGAGACTAGCCAACTGCGCAGGAGATATTATAGTGCACAAATGTACGCGCAGACACAAGTGCACTCTCTATTCCTGTCACTCTCATACTCCGGTGGGACGACTACTCGACACGACCAGTAAGAATTAAGGCGCAGGACCGACGGCTTTACGTGCTCTCCGAGGCACGGGGGTGAAACACCGCCAACTTCCCAACTCCGGGCTGTTACTGAGGCTTACTATACAGAAAGACTCAATAACTAAACTTGGCCCGACCCGGGACTCGAACCCAGGACCTCAGGATGTGCAGCCGTACATGCTAGCCACTACACCACCGAGGCAGTTTTTTGCAATATGTACTACACAATTGTATAAAAATAAAATCACTTGAAGTAGTAAGTTGAAAGGTATCCTATACTTGAGATAATATAAAATGATATATATTTATATGGTAAGTCCGGGAGAGTTGCCTATAGTTTTAAAAAACGATCAATATTAATTATGCGTGTAAGATATTACATAAAATAAGCATAGTTTATTTTAATTCAATATTTACTTATGTCATTCAAATTAAATTTGGAACTATTGTGCAATATATTCTAGATTAAAAAATGTTTTCTAAAAATAATAGAAAATAGGCATCTCACCCTGACATGTGGGTTAGTTGCCTATAGATGTTAGGGATAGGTATAGAACGAGTAATTAGTGCACAATCAGACGTACTTTGCTTAGTGACGCAAAAAAAATTTTTTTATGCATTTATACATACTACCTGTAGATGTACAGGTGGTTATGTGGGACTCACTAGCTAGAAAAGCTAGTACTGCCCACTAAAACCCAACAAAACCTCCCCCGTCTTATTGGGGCACCTCGACGGCAGGTCTGCCGAAGCAAACTACAATAACCGTGAGGTTGCTCCCACGATCCACTTTCCCACCAGAGAAGTACCAAGAGCAACCATATGGATTAGGCTATAATCCACCACGCTGGCCAAGTACGGGTGGGCGGACTTCATAATGTCTTTCGAAAACTTGCTAGGTTCTCTCAGATATGCAGGTTTCCTCGCGATATTTTCCATCACCGTAAGGCAAGTGGTAATCATGTTTGAAATGATTCGCACATGAAAATATCACAAGTGCGAGACCCCGGATCTACTTCACTCGCTTTCCCAAGCGAGCGCGTTACCCACTGGGCTACCACCGACTTAATTAGCGTCCGGATGAACTGCCGAACGTTAATGAGCTCCCCCACCACGACAAGGTGAACGCACGTTGGGGAGGAACCAATTAATTTACTGGGCATCTAACCCCGAAATATCATTGGGCATCTCTCCCGATAATTAGGGACTCGACTCTGAACACACCCTAAAGCATTTACAATACAAAATGGTGGATTGTTAACAAAACAAGATCACAATGTTACATTATGAAATAATTTAATACTATATACTAAAGAATTTAGGAAAAAAATTACTGCAAACTATTTCAAAGATTATATTCTAACGTAAAAGTTAACCATACTTATCTTATTTTACAAATTAACACCAAAATATTAATTATAAGTAATATGTCTTTTTGTAAAAACTTCTACACTGACATTGACTGTCGACTGACGTATTATGGACGGGTTCCGAATCACACAACATTAATTAATTTAATTTTTAAATTTATTAGGCACCTCTCCCTTATGGGCATCTCTCCCGGACTTACCCTATATGATCATTAAAAAAAAAATTTTCAAAATCAAATCACAAATGCTGAAGTTTACTTTCTAAAACCAAATTCACACATTTTATATCTGAATGTGTGTAGTTTAGTCAATATTAGATCTTAGATCTCGCTATGATTTTGAATTATTGAAGTATTTAATGGATGAATGAATGAATAGAATTATATATTTTGTGTAATTCTCTTTTTCTGATTGTCCTTATCCCATCAAAATAACATCGTTTAATTAATATCCTCGCGTAATGAACTAAAGTTAAGTTATAAATAAACATATAGGCATATCTATGTCATTGAATAACATTGATAAAATAATATTCTTTGCTGACTTATCATTAAAAACATAAATAATTAAACTATAAAATAGCTCTCTTTATGAGATTGAGCAATTTTTTTCCTTAAACCGATTTACTTATTACCCAGAAAGCGTTTGTCTTAACCGCGGCAAGGTAATTCAGATTAGAGATACGTTGTCTTTTAATTTGCTATTGTCTTATGCAAATCAGACCCTTTTTGCGGCTTAGTCGGACTCGCTTATGATGACAAACGGTGGCATTTTCGTCCAGTAGATTTTACTGAATTTGTATAATTTTAGAAACTAACGATCCCTTAGGATTTGCTGATTTTAAATAACTTTGTTAATTGTTTTTGAAATCATTTTTTTAGTAATCTTAAAAATACAAAAGTACGTATTATTACTATGAAGATCTATTTTTAATATTATGTCTGAGTTTCATTTATGAAGCTTAAATCGACGATGTCAGGGTTCTTTAGCTGCCGACTTCAAATTGCTTTTATATTAAACTTTCGATTCGTTCGTGATACTGACGATATCATGCACTAAAAATGAACATTTATGAAAGAAAGATGCTTTAAATATTTAATAAACGACAACGGCTTTATCTTATCTTGATATATTCTACGTTCGTAGAAAAGTAACAGTTTTTATTATAATTTTCTTCATTACTTTAAACAATGATTTTGTTCTTAGCTGTTGTTATTGCTTTTATTGAAAATGTTTATCTAATTTCATTTTTTAGATGTATCTGTACATTCAAAGATTGTTTACAAAACACGTATATTTGAATTTCTATTGCGCTTTCCAAAATCGTTCTTTAACCTCTTAAGCTGCAGTGTCGGAAACGTAGGATATAATTAAAAAATAATTCTTTTCATTTTTATTTCAAACTTTTCTACTTAGGGACTTTTGGTTGAAATAGTAAGCTTGAAATAGGAATAAAAGTTGAAACCAATTTCATATTACTGTAACGTCACTGTAGCATTAGTATTGCTCATTATATCTACACATACTAGTATAATAATATTCTGAGTCGAATCTGTACATTAAATGTTTTTTTGGAAAATGTTATTGAAATAGTTATATCGATACAGAGACTGAATGTATAGTTTTTAGAATTATTATCGGTCTGTCTGGGAACGCAATCACTAGATAGAATTTCGGGTCAACATTTAGGATACTTTTTACTACGGGAAAATATCTCATCTCTGAGAAATCTATACTTACCTTAAGGGTGAGACGCTAGTCTTACATAAGGTTGGACCTTTTTAATTAATACGAATTTACTACAACTGTTAATTTAGTAACAATAACTTACAGTACAGTGAATAAACTTAACAACTATCATAAAATAAAAACTAAAAGACAATATAATTTGAGTGAACGCTTAAAATGACCTTGTAATTTATGAGACATAAGGCTCAGATTGCAGGCAAAGGCGAAGAGGTCGAATCTCTGAAGCCCGGATTAGCGTCAAACGAAGAAAAAGAGAGGCTGGAAATAAGTCGTGATCCGTACGACGTGACCTAAATTCCTCCTTAAACATCGACGATTTGATATCATCGTGAAAACAATTTAATTTAAATTTGCATTTCGTTCTTGGAGTTAAACTTATTTGACTGGTTTTCCTTCGCCAGCGTGTTTTATGAAACCAATAAATAAATTAGGTATTAGCTTACTAATTAGGTTTTAGGCATCATCAAATTAGACACCAATAGAGAAATGTGTCTGTGCTTTGTAGCTTTTCATTAATCCAATATTTATATCTATCTAATCTAATATATTTAAACGAGCAATTCTTGTATATTTATATCTTTATTTATTTATACCAGCGATCTCGGAAACGGCTCTAACGATTTCGCTGAAATTGCGTGGGGGTTTTCGGGGGCGAAAAATCGATCTAGATTAGTCTCATGTCTGGGAAAACGCGTGTTTTCGAGTTTTCATGCAGTTTTCTTTTGCATTATTCTACGCAGAATATGCTCGATAATTTTTTAAACTCAGGCATAAGCATCGTGGTCAAGCGACCAAGGTGCAAGATTAAAAATCATAGGTGTGCCCGAGTTCGAATCTCGATCGAATACGAAGTTTTACTGTTTTTGTCTTTATTCAAGTTTTTAGTTTTTTTTTTAATCTAAAAAATACAATATAACAAAAAAAACTCCGAGCGAAGCTCGGTCGCCCAGGTACTTTATATTATGAGGTAAACTATTTAAATAATATTTATGCCGAAAGAAATAAATTTGCAATTTCATTCACTGGAGCATAAAATGTGTACACATTTATTATATTAATCGACCGACTGAACTCGATATAATTTTATAATATTAAAGGAAATTGTAGAGTAGCAGATAGTAAACTTTCTCAATTTATAGGCAAACTAAATATCATTTTTTAATTTCATATCATGTACTGTATTCTTTACAAAAATATATTTTATTTTCATTATTACTATAAAAATTATATGGTTCAGTAGAGTTTAACAACTTCTGATTACGATTATAATAAAAACGCTCTATAAATAAATTTCACTATTTATATTGAAAAAAGATTCTCGAAAATTGTTTCTCGTTTTCAGAAAGCCGAAGTAGAATTCGACTATTTGCATAAGCATGTTTTATGGATATGTGTAAATATTATGTATATGGATGAATATTTTAAGTAATTCGAAATCAATAACGATAGATGTATAACGAAACTATTGTTACGTCTTTACATACTATAACATTGTGTTTACTGTTTGGTATAAAATGAATTAAAGAAAATAAATATAAAGTAATTTTAATTTATCGAAGAATTCATAATTTTCATCGTCAGAGTTGAAATTTCAACCCTGTAAAAATTTATCCGATAATTGAAAAAACACGAACATAAATTGGTGCGAATATCAAGTACAGTGGGTGATGAATTATTTCCTGTGCAGGAGCTTTGTGGGAGCTTTATGTAATTTTGACGACGATCCATTTTTTGATCTGCATACTGGTAAGTACTCTGTGTACTGTGTGTTCTGGTACGTCTTAATGACAACGCCAGTCAATATAAACATTTCAAATAATAAAAACTCCGACAGAGCTGAATTTTGGTAGAGACCTTGGGAACACCAGTAGAAATAAAGTTCCAATCCCCATCGGTCCCATCGGTGGGGTGGGACTTTTGGTCTCTACCAAAATTCAGCTCTCTCGGAGTTTTTGTTATTTGATCACTATTTTTATATCTAACTTGCCCGGACTAGGTAGCGTTGTTGTTAAGAAGTATCAGAACAATTGATAGATCTAGGTTATTTGAAATCGAGTTTATCCAAACCTCACCTCAGTAACAATTGCCCGATCTTAAGAAGCAATAGCTTCAAGCTAGCTTTATGAATAATGCCGGTATTGGTTCAACATACATACTGACAAGCTTCTTGAATTTTGACAATATTTATTCATTTAAATTTTCATAGAGTAAGAACTTTTGTACTAAAACGTTAATAGCTTGTGTTTAAAATATAATTTGTATTACCGGTACCTACCATAAACCTATACTTTCATCATACTCACTTTAACGTTTAATCGACATAGAACGTAGGTATCTTTTCAAATGCAGACGATAGATTGGTCACTAACTTTATCCACTAGACCGGTTCCTTAATTTCGACTTTACGACTTTTTCAATTGCACTTCGAATGACTACTGAATCTGAACCAATTTTGACTTTATTTACTGAAGCGAGAAACCACCGACAAACTTAATAAAGGAACTTGAAGACTCAAGCTAATTTGGATGATATAATTTAAAGCCTTATTTTGCGCAAAGGCTTCAACGAAATTTAAAAATTCTGGTGTTAAAAGCGAGTTATTTCAAATTAATAAGTAAAAAAGTATGAATATTTAATGATTTTAAGAAATGTATCTATTTTAATTATTTCTAAAAATTCAATTAAATTTAATCTCACGTTACGAACCGATTATTAAATTGATCCTTAAATTAGTTAAATATTACACGTAGGAAAAAGTGTCATTTCTCTCGTTAACCAGTATTTTAATTGATAGAGTAACACTAAAAATCAGAGTCTTAAATCCAAGTATACCGATTGGGCTCATCAAATCAAACCAAATAAGCCCAAACTCAAAGTATTTACCAGTAGCCTTTGAAGAGCTCCACTGTCCACCTTCTGGTTTCACCAAATAATACCACATTACTGTACTATCATCGGAAATACAAATACTTGCAAAGTTTTAAGTCGATTTCAAAGAAAATTTTATGAGACCACCTTGAGACTTACCTTATTAATTATTATACAATTTAAAGTAGTCAAATGGAAGTCTCTAAGAACTCAGTGAACATATTTAAAATAATACATACAGACAAACATAGAACTCTACTCCTTTTTGGAAGTCGGTTAAAACGATAGACGATCACGTGCGGGATTCGAACCCAAAACTTCATATTATCAGATACATACGATACTACTACTACAAAGTTCTTAATTAAAAATTGTTAATCCCTACGAGATATTTTCTTTTGCCGTACATTTAAAACAGATATATTTTATAGTTACTTATGTATGTGGATGTGAAAAGTAGATACTTACTCGCTGAGCTTATTATTTTATTACACGTATGAATAAGTAAATCTCTTCCCTCCTTCACAAATATTATTATTGGTTGAGATTACCTACGTATACTTGCTGATGAGTGCGTTATCATTTTATTGTATAAAGATGATGGCGGAAAATTCATTTTCAACATGTTGTGTTTTACCTGTTTTGAATTTAGGTTTTGTTAAAACATTTAATACACTTAGATGGTTCCGTACAATTCAACATGTTTGTGTTATGTTTTAGTTACGTAATTCATTAGGGTAAAAGTAAACTAAAATATTTACTCTTAACTAGTTTTTCATTTTAAACCACAATTTTCATTTTATTGAGAACAAAATATGTTGGAATTTCATGGTATTTCTTAAAGGTACTATGAAAAAAACATTTTGCGTTTTTCTTTAGACCGATAATATTAATATATCATATACCTATATTGATATCTATACATACGAGTATTTATCTTTATTGCACAAAAAAGTAGTCGTACAAAAAAAAATACATAGAAAGTGACGTGGACAAAGGTGGACTTACATATCTCTATAAGAGATCTCTTCCAGCCAACTCAAGTATGTAGGAAATAGTGCTTAGTAGCGGGACAAAAAGAGAAAGTGCAGAGAAAAATTCACAAAACATATACACATTTTAATTACGTACATATTATATAATTATAAATACATAAATACAAGTATTGATATATAATATAAACATGTAATATAATACATACCAAAAATATAAAAATATATATGTACATATAAATATCTATATACATAAACATACGTATGTTAATGAATGCTAAACAGAAACAGCATCTGTACATAAAATGTTTTTTGGAAAATCTTATTGAAATCGACATTATTATCGATACAGAGGCCGAATCTATAGTTTTTAGAATTTTTGTCTGTCTGTCGGTCTGTTACCGCATCACGGAAAAACCACTGGAGGAAACTTGCTAAATATGGCATAATTCTATTAAAAATAGCTTATCTTAAAAAAAGTTATCGATAGCGGTATTTTATTCATTAAAATAATTCTAAAAATTAAAATTATTTGTGTTATTTAGATATTTGTCAATAGATGTCGCCATGTGTTTTCAAAATACGTAGTTTTAATTTCAAAAAATTGAATGCATAGATTATATGACCTTTCTATGATTTTATTAGAATTACTACTACTTTACACGCGGCCCCGCCCGTGTTCAGATTATATCAATAAACAAACTTTTTGGCTTTATAAATTAGTAACATATTAGTAATATTTTGTTGGCCGAAACAATTTTCAAATGAAAATATTTGCAAGTTTTTATTGTTTAGTAAATAATGTTAATATTTGTAAATCTTTTAATGTAAAAATGGGGCAAATGCAAGTCCAACTCGCGCATTATAGTTCTGTATAGTAAAATACTGTGTTGTTTTTCTTACTTACGTCTTTTGTTAGGTAAATACTGAAATAAATACGCATAATACAAGTACTTTCCACAATATCGACTCATTTTATCAACCGTAAAAATAAGTTCGTTTCATATTATATTTTAACATTTCATAGAAAACATGTTTATGGTTGTTAAACTGACAAAGCGGGTAACTAAAAATATTTCATATTTCAAAAATTATGAAAAAGTATTTTAGAAACTGTTATATCTCAACATTTTCAGGTTTTTTTTGACATCATTTCTTGAAAGGTGGAAGGCTTAAGAGACGCAATAAAATGCTTACGACTTTAATCATGTTAGCCGAGCCATGTGAAATAATAAAAATAATTTGCTTAGAATTATTTACTTATTTACCTTAATTATGTACCTCTGGAACTCTCACTTTCCCCAACACTTTCCTTTGAAAATCGTTTCGGAAAATCTATATATAGGGGAGGAGTGGCATGAAAGAGCCAGGTTTTGGAAGAGCCACTTACATTATTTTGGTAGTTTAGGAACGGAATTGGTTAGTAATTTTATTTTAAGTGGCAACACTGATTTCCCGTCACCCACAAACATTTGACAGTTCGCCGAAACCAACGGACGCCGACACATCGAGTCAAAATTTTTGGCACTAAAAAGTAAGTATTTTGCTTCATTTAATTAGTTTTTTGGTATTTTATTGTAAACAAATGTGGTTAAATGGATTGTAGATTGAGCTTGTGCATATATTTGGCCTTGCAGTTGCTTAAAAACTAAGCCGCAAAAGTGTTGATATTGTTGTTATTTTGAAGCTTATATTTTTTTAAAGAATAAGTTATGAAAGAGCCGGGTGAATGGGCCTTAAAAGAGCTGGCTCTATCATAACCGGCTCTTTCATAACCTTGCATTTGAATTTTGTAATTAAAATAAAATAAATATGCGTTTTTTTCATATATTATTATTAAATTATTTTCTTCAGATATTGCATTATGGAAAATCCTGGTCCAAAAATTAAGGTAATTGAAGAAGCAGTCAATGAAGTTCTGGAGAAAGGTCAGTCCATAAACAAAACTGCACTTGTCTTAAATATATCGAGGGCATATTTAGCTAAATTAGTTAAAAAAGTAAAGGCTTCTGGTGAATCGGCTTATAAACACTGTCCTAATATAGGAAATAAACGTATTTTCACAACAGACCAGGAGAATATGCTTACGGATTATTTAAAGACTGCTTCTAAAATGTGCTATGGCCTAACAAGACATCAAACTAAGAAACTGGCATTTGATTATGCCATGGCCAATGATATCAGCTCAGATAAATGGAAGGAAATTGGAACTGCGAGTGATGATTGGCTCAAAGGGTTTATGAGAAGACACAAAGATTTAACTGTGAGAAAACCGGAAAGAACTTCTCTATCCCGTGCAACAAGTTTTAATAAAACTAATGTAAACACATTTTTTGAGAAACTAAGCACTGTTTTACGCAAATATAATTTTCCTCCCCATAGGATTTTTAACGCCGACGAAACAGGCTGCAGCACCGTCACCAATCCTCCTAAAGTCATAGCTGAAAGAGGTTCGAAACAAATTGGGCAAGTTACCTCAGCTGAACGAGGAACATTAGTGACAACTCTGTTCTTTATTAATGGTGCTGGTGGTTTTTTACCGCCTATTTTTGTGTTTCCTAGAGTAAACTACAAAGATATTATGTTAAATAATGGTCCGCCTGGAGCTCTAGGGTTGGCTCAAGCTTCTGGATGGATGACTGAGGATTGTTTTGTTAAAGCGCTTGAACACTTTGTGATGCATATTAGGCCATCAAAGGAGAATCCAGCATTGATATTAATGGACAATCACAGCTGTCATGTGAATCTCAGAGTAATTGAATATGCCAGACAAAACTCAATTATTATAGTTACATTCCCACCGCACTGCAGTCATAAGCTGCAACCACTCGATGTCACAGTATTTGGACCTTTTAAAACTAGATGCCGAATTGCTATGAATGAATGGATGTTATCAAACCCTGGTAAAACGGTGACTATATATCAAGTTGGGCAATTTGTAAAAGAAGCATACCTGTCAGCTTTCAGTCCTCAGAATATAACACAAGGATTTTTGAAAACAGGAATTTACCCCTTAAATTCTAATATATTTAATGAGGAAGAATTTTTATCTTCATATGTCACTGATAGACCTTATCAATCACAGTCAAATAATAGTAATGAGTTAAACTTGGACAAGGAAAATATTGAAGCTAACTTAAAACCTCCGCCTTCTACATACCCACTTGAAGCTCGCGAAGGAAATGAGATTGTAACAGACCAGATTATCAGACCATCTCCCCATTTAACCTCTACCCCTACGGTTGCGATTCCGAATACTTCTAAGCAACAAATTATACTACCGGAAATGATAAGACCATTTTCTAAAGCGGGGCCAAGGCAAAATACGACACGCAATATTAGAAAAATGTCGTCTGCCATCGTAACTGACACTCCCGAAAAGAAAAAATTAGAAGAGAAAGAGAGTAATGCAAAGAAACCAAAAATTATTATTAAGAAAATGACTACAAAACAGTCCATAAAAACCCTTAATAGAAAATTAAGAAAAAAACAAGAAAATTCCATACTACAAGATGAGTCTGATTCGTCTGACTCTATCGTATTGGCTGAAGTAAAAAAGAAGGTTGTTTGAAGCAAAACAAACTCCGAAACAAATGAAAATAATGATGATTGCGTAGTTTGCAGCAAATCATATGAAAACAGTGATCAAGATTGGTTTCAGTGCAAAATTTGTTCTGGTTGGGCTCATGAATCCTGTGGCATTATGGGGAAATTTAATTTCTTTTGCAAGACATGTTTCTAATTTTAAGAAAATTACATATTATATTCCAAAGTTCCAAAAAAGTCTGAATCTTAAACTTAAGCAAATAGATAGTTAAGACTTTGAAGCTCAAAGTGAGCAATTTTTTTTGAAGAAAGATTTAACGATGTTGTTTTTGATAGAAGAAGATATTATTTGTTATTTTGTTTTTCGAGATTGTTATTAATAAAAAATAATCCGCCTCTAATATGTTAAGATTATATATTAAGATTATACATAGGTATGACTGAATAATATGTTAAGATTAAAGCGTTTATTAGAATTACTTAAAATGACTGATAGAATTAAAAATTTCTTAAAAATGTTATTAGTTTTTAAAAAGGATTTGTTATAATTGTCTTTTTGTTTTTTTTTAATAGTGTATTTATTATTATTTTGCATAATTTTCACATTTACAATTTATAATATAAACTGGCTCTTTCATAACTTTTACTAGCTCTTTCAATACCGAAATGTTATGAAAGAGCCAAAAGACACATTTTTTAAAAATGACTATTTCGTTGATTTTTTTAAAGCGTTTAAGGTTTTTTCGTATGAAATTACCTACTTTAATAAATAAATAATAATTGAAGAAAAAAGAAACATCATTTCTCTCATTAAAAGTATATTTTTTTACTCTGTTTAATAAACTGGCTCTTTCATGCCACTTCTCCCCTACATAAAATGCTTTGTCCTGACTGACTGACTGATCGATCAACGCACAGCCTAAACCGCTGGCTCAGAAAAGTGAAATTTAGGGGATATATTAATTATACAATGTAGGCACCCGCTAAGAAAGGATTTTATAAAATTCATCGCCTAAGGGGGGTAAAATAGGGGATAAAAGATTGTATGAAACTCTGTTATTCTTAACGCGAAATGCACAAAAAATGATATTCAGCTTTAAGATAAAAAGTAAGAAATATATGTATTAGATTTTTTTTGGAATTCATCCCTGAAAAGGGTAAAAAGGGGCAATATAGTTTATATAAGCAAACAATTATTTATGATCAGAATTACTTGAAACTTAGTATTAATGCTCTTCAATAAAATTAAATAAATACGTATTTTAGCATTTTTTGAAATTCATCCCATAAAGCTGTCAAATAGGAAATGAAAGTTTGTATGAAACTTTGTAATAGATGCACGGAAAATGGTATTTACCTTTAAAATGAAAACTAAAACAATACATAAATCTTTTTTTCGATATTCATCCCTTAAAAGGATAAAAGATGATTGTGCTGTTTATGTAAGGAAAAAATTGTTTATGATCAGAATTACTTGAAACTTGGTATTAATGCTCTTCAATACAATTAAATAAACATGTATTGTAGATTTTTTTTATTCAGCCCCTAAGTGGGTAAAACTGGGCGGTGCAGTTTGAGTTGTTGAATATATTTAAATAGAGTAACATGGCTCAAGTGTGGGATATAAAGTAGAGTAAATTTATTTGCAGAATATACGCTTAAAGGAGTCTGCCCACTACACCGTCTCATACCATGACCGTGCTATGAACGTATCAGGCACGGAAACGAGCACGGCACGGACTACTATGCCCACTAGACCGTATCAACAGCGTATCATGCCCGTACATAACGGTTATAGTGACCGTAGCATCCGCGTATCATCCGCGTATCATCCGGGTATCATCCGCGTATCAACCGCGTGTCAACCGCGTATCATCCGCGTGTCATATCCGTAATATAAATAATACGATACTGAGTGACATACCTGAGATAAATATCACTAATATTGAAGTATTAGTTACAATATTATAAAATTGCCAGACGAATATATTAATATTACCTAATCCTGAGAAATATTGGTACTAACCCATCTTTAATAACGATTATCGCCCATCTCTACAAGACAAGCGGCAATACGTAACGGTCTTAGAACAGTCATCATACGCGGTTATAACGGTCATCATACCCGTATGCTCACCGGTTCAACAACGTCGCGTGTCAGGCACGGAGCGTACCGGCACCGGCAAAATATTCTCGCCGACAATTGTTGACGCTCCGTGCACGGCACGCGACGGTGCCGGTCGGTGACGGAACGGTCTAGTGGGCAGAGTCTCATACATTTCAATACAAAGAATATTTTTTTGCCTGACACGCTCCTAGCACGGTCATGGTATGAGACGGGGTAGTGGGCAGACTCCTTAACATCTTATATATATTTTTGCAATTAATAAAGTATGTATTGCGAAAAGTTTTATTTTTTCGTAGTTTGATCGCGGGCGAAGACGCGGGTTCCGCTAGTATTAATAACTAACGCTAACCCATCCCTGTTTCGCGAATTAACATTAAGAAAAGTTATTATTATGTAATTTAAATAAACAGCTAAATATAAATTAATCAATAGCTGTCTATTAGTAAAAAAATGATTAAAATTAATTCAGTAGTTTGAGAGTGTTTCGCCTAAAACTAAACAAACAAACAAAACTGAAGTATAGACATACTATAAATGTTATTGTTAAAAGTGCAATATTACTAAATCAAATATAGAATTTTTGTGGCATTGTCAATCACTACCATTATTTATATATTATATACAAATTGATATAAGTAAGAGTGTACCTACTAATATGTAAAACCTAAGAATTTGGTTATTCGTCATCTTCATAATAATTATCGTTCAAAGTTTTTGGGATGATTTTTTTAGAACTATTCACCCTATAGTTTAAAAGTAAGAGGGGAGAGGGAGGGGGGCGCTTGTTTCAGTGCTAGTTACACATCTAGTAAGTAGTATACACAATATAGAATTTAATATTACAGTTAAATTCGTAATTGACGGGAAAGTCTTAAAACTTTCAACTCAGTTGGACTACTAAATGATAGGTCGGCTGACTGTTTGTCCCTTGGGAGGTACGCTATTTGATTTCGGAAACCGTCGACACCCCTTTAGTTTACGTGGCTCTAGGGGCCGGTACCGTTTCAGTATGCGACCGAATAGGGTTTAGTGACTTAGTTATATACTTTCTAACGATATTTAAGATATTGTTATTGGTTTATTATTATATTTCAAAGTAAAATAAATCAGTTGGTGGCCTATTTTGTTGCTACTGAATATCCTAAAGTCAAGATAAGCAGTCGTTACAGAGTAATGGCAGTAGTAAAATTTTGAACTATTGTGCTAAGAAGCATCATATATATAAATACATGGTACCGGTATTAACTTTCGGTGAAAGCCAGCTTTTTTAATATTGGGAAACGCATACCACCTGCCTATATACGTTCGTTGATAGATATGTGGTGACCCATCGGTTAAAAAGGCTTAACTAATAATACTTAAATTAAATTAATCTTATTATTATGGAATAAATAGACAACATATATTATATATATACAAAGCTTAGGTTAGTTATGATGAGTTGTTGTGAGTTGTATTATAACGTGTTTCCCGTGGGAATGAGATAATCTCACACGGTAAAATGTAGCCTATATCTGTACTCTCCAGCCCTCGGACTATCTACATACAAAAATCACGCCAATCCGTCACTCTGTTTCGACGTGAAAGAAGGACAAATAAACAAACAAACACACTTTCACATTTCATCTTCAATCATTTGATCAATCTTTTTTTTGCTTTAAAAACAAGGAAAATTCACTATTGATTGATATACGCATATGACTTCTACAGAATTAATGAAAATCAAAAAAAAAAACATCAAAAAATGTAATTACTTGCTATTCCAGGATTGTTTTACTTATTATAACCAGAGATAAATAAATAATAAATAAATATGTTGGTACATTAAACACACAGCACCATCTAGTTCCATGTTAAGCTACGAGGCCTGTGTTATGGATACCAGATAGTTGATACACTACACATACATAACTTTTTAAACACATAGATATTATAAATATAAACACCCATGACTGGAATACAATCATTCGTGCTCGTCACACTAATGAATGCCTCCAGCGGGACTCGAACCCGCGACCGCTGGCACAGGAATTAGGGCCACTACAAACTGAGCCAAACGTGTCGTCAAGAGATAAAGTTGCATTCCATCATGGTCGGATATTTGTTCTTTTTGTCATATAATATTTGTATATATATATGGACAAGCAACAACCTAAAACAAATATTAATTCGTAGCGTAAGGCATAATTGGCAAACTTGCACAAAGCCTAGACTTTAATTATAATATGATGACTACGTACATAATTCAAAATGTAAAAAAAATATTATTGTAAATTTTAAAGACGTTTTTATTTAATTAAACCAAAATTTAAATGCGATTAAATACAAACGTATATATATTGCTTCGGGAATTGCAAACATGCAAATTCTTTATGTGATGCACAATTACCCTGTCATGTATTTTTTCGATTACACGTTGTCAAGTAATGCGGTCCATTGGTGTTGAAAAAGTTTAAAAATCACTACTAGAAACATACAGGCTTTGTTAAATCCATGGAAAATATCTATATTTATATATTTAATTCTTGCAATGCCTAATAAACTGTTTTAAAATTAAAGTTACTCTATAATTACTCTTAACAACGTTGTTTTCAACATATTTTTTTTCTAAATCTACCCCATAAGCTAAAGAATACTAAAAAAATTCGAAGTCAGAATATGACAAGATTTTTATAGTCCGTATAAGTAGCGTTCGTGTCATGCCGTTTCAATAGCTTTTACTCCCGGTTAAATGCTTTCGCTTGTGAATATAATCCTTTCTTATTTCTTACTAAATGGATATTGAAAAAATTTATGGCGCTTCTTATCGGAAACTCTTTTCCAGAGTGCTCTATTTCGCCTTTCGCAATGACGCCAATTTAAGGTGAATGAACAAGCGAAATCCCTCTACATGAAAGAGGCGGCGCTGAAGAGGTGATGAGTTTATACAGTACCATTTAGTCAACGGAGCACCTTTGAACCGAGAAATTTACGTCGGAAGTACCCTATTGCTCTTTTTCTCGAGAAATAAACGCAATGCTAATTTAGATTTTTTTATTGACACACAAACACGTATCATAGAAGGTAAATGTAATTACTATTTATTTATTTATAATTATGTTGAATACAAAGGAAAGTCAGAAATATATTTGCCGGGAATGAATTGAAAAATGAATGCTTCCCGTTTCGATAAAGCATAATTTCTAACTTATGCTATGAATGCACTAATAGAAAGAGGAATTCAAGTGTGTGGGTTGCGTAGTAACACAGCGTGTGAGCAACAAGCGCGCTGCGGTTTGATATTGCCAGCTTTTGCAGCGTTTAATTTAACATAGTTTTACAGCTCTCTACGCCTCACGAACTTTACGTGCCCGCTGCTATGTGTGGTATACAACAATTTACTAAAAGTTAATAAATACATAGGTAATATGATAAACATTCTTGTCATTCTAAAACGTAAAGTTGTATAGAAATACATGACGGGGCAGCAATATAAAAATTTATAAGCAGAAAATGTTGCATGCATATAAAGATAAGCTTCATATTTTATTTATAAAAATGTTTCTAAAGTGAAAGAAGAATAAAAACTTAAGACCTTATTTTTTACTCAATTATTTATTATTAGATATTGCAAAAATAGCTATATTACATGGTTATATAATAAAATTAAAAATTGTAGCAGAAATTGTGTTTGTTAGTTTTTTCTTACAACGAGCAGTCTCTTGGGTATTTTATTCAAAATTACATTTACGAAGCGCTCCTTAACGGTTTATACGTTGAATAAATTATTGAATTCGTGAACCAGCCAGCCTCCCCTTTTCCCATATGCGCATAATAGGAGTGGTAAAGGGTACGAAAATTGACAATTAATTGTCCCCACAAGGCAATGTATGGTTACTTACTTTGTTTCCGAAGCAGCGGCCGAGAGAATAAAGTCAGTTCAACCGGATATGAAAACATTAGCAAGTCGGACAGTCAAGGCTTTGAATTATTCCAGTAGAATTAGAATTTCTGCACAGTTACCAATGTAATGCAATTAAGGAATAGTAAAGGTATACTTACGACTTTCGTTATGCAATGGCATCGCGTTTAGCTAACGATGTTTTTGCACGAGCTGTCCAAGGTTCTATTTTTGCGTAGGTAAATATTTATTATGATTTTTCTCTTATTTATACCGTTGTAGTGACAACGAATGTCAACGTTCAAAATCGATCGAGAGTGCCCGTCCAGTCACTATTTAGGTAATGCAAAGTATAATCAAAAGCAAAAATTACATTATAAAAATATTAAAATCTGACTGCGTAATTTAACTAAAAAGATGACAAGTTGACGAAAGAACATCGTATCATGCAGTCGTAGACATACATATGTATGTACAATGTCCATGTTAATGATCACTGAATTTGTTGCAAAATGAACTAAAATTGTTGGTATATTATGATATCTTACAACAGTTTTCTTAATCAAATGTATTTAAAACCTGACTAGATAAAATATTTTTGTAATAAAAAAACAATATAACTCGCTTCATTGGATCTTAAGTAATAAGCACATAAATGGACAGATAATCTAGCTCGAAAACATCACAATGGGGAAAGGAGGCTGTGCAGAGATATCACGTGTATTTATTTTTTCGTTGAACTTCGTCGTTCGTCGTTCTTTCGTTGATTTCAGAAGGCTGGAAAAGTTCTCGCATTTTTATCACGATGCATAATTTTCTAGAATTAAATTAGACCATGCCTGCAGGTTTAAAGTAATATTCTGAAAATGTTTAAAATACTTTGTACCAAAAAATAAAATACACGTGATTTTGGATTTTGGGAGGTTAGTCTAAAACCTCACCACGTATCACCAGGAGGGAGGGGAGAGTTCATCACATGATTAATGGACGACCCTTTATTGCCAACTAATTCAATATTATGAGATCTCTAAATTAAATTTTACGGAAAAAATAAATAAAAATATGTATAAAGTTATAATTAGATACGAAGATCAAAAAAAGACTGAAAACCATTAAAAGCTAAATGTAATGGAAGCCATCAATTTTATATTAAGAATAGACTGTAATTGAAATTGCTTATAATTATTTCAATAGCGATACCAAATAAATGCAGGCGATTAAGCGGAAAGTTTATGTTTAAATTAGTTATACTAAACCGGGGACTTACCGGCCTCTATCTAGAATTTCATTTAGCAATCCCAGGTTGACGATAATCTAGTCGAGGAATTTAATGGTCCGTAGAGCGGTCTCGATTAAAATTGCCGTCTATATGGATAGCTACATTTTAGTATGTAGTATCTAACTTTTAATGAGTTTATGAGTATCCCACGCGTCGCTACCTAAGCTCTTGACGATAAAAGTTACTCTCCAACGTCTTATTTAAGCTCGAGAAACCCGCATATTCAAGGGACTTCAGGGTATAGTTTTACATTATACAGTTACTGAATTTTAGTATTAGTTATCAATTATATTTTAAATTAAATTCTATTTATATAAATACTTTAAGATGTATTTTTTTTTAAGTTGCTGTGGTCTGCCTCGGTAGGCCAGCCGTCACTGCGTCGTAACAAAACGCGTAAGCGATCATGCGATCCAATGAGACGGGGTTCCTTTGGGTATTAGTGGGTAGTAGCAGCTTTTTCAGCGGGTGAGTCCTTTAGAACTGTCCTGTAACCTACATGTATGGGTAAATGCTTTTCCCAACGTTAAAAAAAAGTGTGCACTGTGCAGGTATATAAGGAATTTAAAATCCTGCTGATGATAAAAAATGTATTGCACAATTCTAGATACTCTACATAAGTAGGTGTGTATACTAAAGTTGCTCATCCTTCAGTTGACAACTTACATAAAAATAATATGAATCAAAGAATTACGTAAGGTGCTATTTCAGAACATCAAGTCGATCTCATCAACAGTCGATTTATCTCGTGGAATATGATAGTATAGTATAGTTATGTTAAAAGTAAAGCGAGGGCGGATAGTTATTAAATTATAGTTTAAGTATGTACTTCTTTAATTTTAAATTAATCATACGCGTCATACACATATTTTATTTTGTTATTATTTTTATATAACTACTTCTTTATATTAATATTCATCGATCGATATTTTAGATAAAATTTCCTTTTAAAAGGTTTCTTGTTTTAAAGGTCCTCAAGTCACGCATTACTCCTTTATCTTTATTTCTAATAAATTGTCACCTTCTTTGCTTTGGTATATAGCAATATATTTAAGACGTCATGTACAAGTGTTGTAGAAACAAGGTGCAGAAAGTTGGACGGATCTAGCACATAAATCATAGTTGGAACGTGGCAGCTGGCACTGTGAATAGTTCTGTCGGCCACCGCATATGACATTCGATTACGCCTGTTTCACCGGAAAAATATATGTATCTACAATCTATGACCGTAGACATCGGACAATAAACTGTCTGTGGCATCGGGGCGCCCAAACGGATGAACCGATTTTAATTTAGTTTTTAAAATGATAAGTAGCATTATAAAAACAAAAGAAAGGAAGGCTTAGAATCTACCTATTACAATTTATACGTCGTTAGATTCATCGTAATAACATGAGTGTCGTAGGTAGGATGGATATTATTAAAATTCGTGTGTTTTTCTTCCAAACTGAGTTGAGTGTCTAAATAAAGATTGTTAAAAGGTGATTACAAAAATATATCCAACCCATGTTTGAAAGTAATTTGGGACAAGCCATTGTTAAATAAAACTGGCCAAAACTAAAAATCAATAAATAAATTATTTATTATAAATTATAAAAATTAAAAAAATTGAACGTGATGCATGCGTACATGTACATACGTATATCTCCGACTGCATAGTAGGTATTGTGTTCTATCGTCAACTTGTTCCATTTTTTAGTTTGCTTTTCATGCAGTCCCGTTTAACAGTGAGTAAAAAGCTCACACCAAACTGGTCATTTTAGAGATACTTAGAAAATATTCTTTTGCTTCTACTTTTTACTTCCAGTAGAAATACCATTACAATAAATTTAATTTTTGAGCGACGATTCTATTTATTAATCAACTTTGACTAGGGTACAATTTAATGATAAGTTATTTTTTCAAATAAATAAAAACCTACCTTCACTCATAATAATGAACTATTTTTTTAACAATTTGTAAAAAATCTCTAAAGTTATAGAATTAATTAATAATCAGAAAAGTGGCCAAGCTATTAAAACATTTTTAAACAAAAGAAGTATTTCAATTTGGCTCTATTTTGAGGTTTACTTGAAGGTGCAAGTTTGATAATGGATTTTATTTATTGAACCAATTTTATGTAGATACTATTCAGTTTTATTAGGTTTGGCGTAGAAAAATGTTTTAGTAATTAAACTAAACAGGTAACTTATTAATTAATTATTATTTTTACTGTACTGTGTACAATATATTATACAGATATAATAAAATGTTTTAATGTTTTTTTTTTCACTTCGGAAGCTGACTTTTATCCGATACATAAGTTTTGCATAAATACATTACACTTCCACGATCCTAAAACGGTTAAGCATTCGAAATATCTAGGTAAGGTTTACTCGGTTTGGATATGGTATAACCGAAATCATTCCACCGTGTTTGCATAAAATGTAATAGCAGATTGCGGCCTTGCGGGAAGTATCAGCGATTCGCATTGTGCCATCTGCTCACATTTAGATCCCTTATAAAATGTTACTGCGCATTTTCACACGTGGATATGGGTGAGCCTCGCGGTTATTTCGAAACGCAGTGTTTTTATGACACTAATGGAAGATACTATTTAGCTTTAGTCTCATATATTTTTCTTAGCACTCAACAAGCTATTGTTATCCATATTTATAAATATAGCAAAGTTGTAAAATATATTTTAGCATTTAACACTTTTACATAATTTTCTGAGTATGTTACCTTGAATATTAGGCATTAGAAAAAATAAAATGACAAATCACGACACTTTTCAAAAGCCCGTGTTATTTGGTTTTACGAATTGCAAGTGAAATATTATGAATAGAATAACTACTTTACTTTTTCCTCCCATAAAATATTTTTTTTAATAATTTATATCCTTCAAATTAATATCAAAAAAAATCTCCTGAATAAATTTACATGATCCTTACTTCTTCTTGATTATAAATGCAAAATCCTATTTGTATATCTTTATCAGTCTCGCTTTTGCAACTGTATACTGAAGAAACAAAGATTTCCCGTGAGATAGGACATAGGTAAGTTATACCTACAATCTACATGATGAAAATGCTATAATAGAGTTAGTACTTAGTAGATATATCTAAGTTTTATAATGGATTTTAATGGATGTACATATCTAAAAAACTTAGCATGAGGTTGAATGCACATACCGATGCGCAAGTTAACATTTATAATCTCATATTAAATAACTTTTTCTTTTTTACTCTACGAGTGCCAAAATGCGCTGGTTATATTTCTACTAAATGAGATTTACAACATTAATTTACATTGCTTACGAGTACATATACATATCTAAGTATATAAATAAAAATGAATCACCGAAATGTATGTACGAGCATAACTTCCGATCGCCTGCACCAAATGGTTTTTTTTGTGTTTGTTATTGTCAGGATAAGTTCTGTATAGAAGAAAATGAAAAGAATTTTTTTTTTTACTTAAATAAGATTTTTTTTTAATTTCATAATATAAAAAGTGAGTGAGTGAAATTGTTTTTATCCCAGAAATCATCCCTTAAGGTGGTGAGAATGGGAATGAAAGTTTGTATGGGGAAACAAGCTAGGGACGAACCCGAGCGAAGTGAGGGTGAGCCGGTAGTCTACTATAAATCTTAGACTGTATTAAATCAATTTATTTAAGATTAAACAGAAACAACTAGTCTTGGTTTTTATAGAAGATACTAGTCGTAAAATGCTGTAAAAGCTATCAATTAATACGAGTAGCAAATACAAATATTAATGGAATTGTATTTTGAGGTTAAATAGTATTTATTTTTGTAGTTTTAATACAAGCTTTTTTTATAATATTATTTTTCTGATATTAGTTAATATAACGTCCAGCAATTCTAGAAACGCACTTGAAAGACGCCTCCCTTGGATGGGGAGGATAACTACCACGATAAAAATCACTGGAAGGCGAGTTGCGTAGGTGGGTATTGTTACATGTATAAGTGTATATCGCTGAATATAAATGGATAGTACTGGCTTTTCTAGTGAATGAATCACCACATTACCACTTGTATGTGCGCATTGTGCACGTTTTACGCATTAATGCATTTCCAGCGTAAAAAGCTTTTATCAGTTTATAAGCTCATAAAGTTGAAAAAATAACATCAAATGTATCGGCTGTTATATCGAATAAAGTTGTTTTTAACAACCTTCAAGCACTTTTAACTTAACTTACGTGGTTTTTTATACCTTCTCGTACCTACTGCTTTTCTAAAGAACTAGAACATATGTCGACATCGTCTATGTGGACGAAATGACCATATTAATCATTTCGAATTCCACAAAATTGACATGTTTAAGTCATAAATCAAAGGCAAGTAGAAGTGAGCAAGTTTTGACATGTGATTTAGTTGTTGGGAACAGTGTACTTAAATCACGTAGTATACCTAAGTATGCTGTTTCAAAGTGACTCAACAATTTAATATATAGTTAAATAATAATTAACTAAAATTTAACTTAAATTATTTGAGTTAGATGGGGTGTGCTTTTACGTTAACTTCTCATTTTAATTTTTTCAGTTATGGATAAATCGAACTTGGATTACAAATGTATTTTATATTTCACATAAAGATTTTGTAACAATCACAACAGGGGGATGTAAGAAGAGAAATAGAACAAATCCATATTTTTTCAATTTTTTTGTCTCTCTGTCTGTTTGTCTATTTATACGGGCTAATTTCCGAAACTGTTAGACCGATTTAAATGAAATTTTGCATGATTGTAGATACCTTATATACCCGGTCAAATTTTAGATACTTTTCCTCCCTAAAAATTAAAGAGTTTCCGTGGGATAGTTAAAAAACTATAGTAACTTATACCTACAGCTTAGTACACAAAAACTACTGATTGGATTTTAATGAAATTTTACAATAATATATTTAATACATCAGAATAACAAAAAGGCCTATGCAAAAATCAGACGCGTGGCATACAGAGATATAACAGTTTTATTACGATTTAAATATTATATTTATTTAAAATATTACTTATTTTAAAACAGCATAGAGTAATGTTAATTAATTTTAATTGAGTCTCTTTCCCAATATATAGATGGTTAAAGGGTTACAAAAAGAGTAGCACTGATTTGTTACTCTTTTAAGACAAAAGTAAATGAGAATTGTCCTTAATTGGAATTGTAAATGAGTCTTGAGGCGCTTTCTTGTCGGTTGAACGCCCGTTCCACCATCTCGTTGAATAAACTGTGATGATTTCATTTAAATTAATTCAGCTTAGTAGAGGACCGCGAAGTCTAGATTGAGACCCTGAGTCTCAATGAGACGTTTTTGTATGATTTCAAATGTCTGGGCTACAGCGACTAATACGTAGGTAGCTTACGTTCCCAGAATCAATTTTATTCGTAACATTACATTTAAGTCTGATGAGAAAACTCTTTAGTGTTTGAAGTAAATACTTACTTTATTTATATGTTATTATGATATAAATTATTTCTGAATAATTTTGTTAAAGTGGTGATATATGTCTGACTCCTATTAATTATTATTTACGTAGTAGATAATAGAGTCAGTCATACGTACACGAGGGTTCGAATCTAAAACGAGATATGTTTGTATAAACCATAGAAGATTTGCCTTTGAGTATGAATGACACATTGTGACCTACACTGATATTATATCGATGTGATATGAGTCAAAGTGATGTTTTCTTTTATCAAAAAAGGGAAATCAGATAGTATTTATATGGTACAAATTATCTAGCTAGCTAGTTGAAATAAAAAAAAAATTAATAGAACGCCCTAAGTGAATAAAAATTCTGAAAGTTCAAAATTATTCGTGAAGTTTTGATAAAAGATGACATAACAATATTTTTATCATACTCTACACCCGTTACCTCCTCGATCATGATAAACGAGCCGTTGAACATTTTGTGGCAATGAAATTTATATTGGAACATCAGGACTGAAAATTTACTTGCTTTTACCCCCGTCACTAGTCGAAATCAGGTAGACCATTAATCACACCTGTGAGATCGGGTACATATGTTGAAGGAAAAATATTTATTTCTGACCTCTTTCTTTATGTACCCGACGTACAAAAAACCTTAACCTTTCTTTGATTGAAACGAGTTATAGAGAAATACTTAAAACAAGTATATAATAATGCTTTATATTAATTATAATTATTATTTTAAAGATTTTTACAAAATATACTGCATAATTAACGTTGTATTATTTCATTTCCCTCATTAGTCTCATAACAGATCCTAGTCCTGGATTCGAGTCTCGGGTCGAGTCAAGTATTTATTATATTGTTATTTGGTTTGTCTATTTAAGAAATTCTTAGTAGCAGCGTTGGTTTAGCGTCTGATCTCTCATCGGTCGTGAGGAATTATTGCCGTCTCATTGAAGTGTGAGAGTGAACATAATATAGAGTGCAACTTATGTTTGCGCACACTCTCTGCACTGTAATATTTTCTGTGCAGATGGCTATTCGCAATGGGTTTGATCGCCGTAATCGATATCAATATAGGTCAGGAAGACATTATTATTATTTGTTCGTGTAATTTACCATATGTTCCATTCATTATATTATACTAGAAACTTGATCTCACTTTACCCAAGCGCTGTCAACGCCCCCTGTGTCCTTTAACCTCATTAGAAATATGCCTGAAACTCTATCAGGGGAACTGAAGCATGGTCATGGGAGGACCGCAGGCCTACTTAGATAAGCCAGCTGTCGTTGTCACGTTACTGCGTAAAAGTCGGACAAACTATGACACTTTCACATTTATAATTTCAATGACGATACTATAATTAAATAACTAAACTGTATTTTACATAAATATATAGATAATGATAAAATTTCTATAGCAATATCATACGACAAGCTAGTAATTATAAACCTTAATTGTAACTAAGATATTTCTCACTATTATTGTGTATAGGTAATTTGTATAAGGACATGGCTGGTGGGTTAGCAAATGATACAGTTTTATTTTACTATTTTATCACCATATCACCCATCACCCTCGCTTCACTCGGGTTCATCCCTAGGTACGTTTTAATGGTAAGTATAGAATAGACTACATATATATATATATATATATATATATATATATATATATATATATATATATATATATATATATGTGTGTGTGTATATATATATATACATTCAATCTTCCACCACCCTTTTCACCCCCTTATATGAAACCCCTGTGATAAAAAATATCCTATGTCATTCCCAAGGTCCCAACCTATTTCCATACCAAATTTCATCTAAATCGGTTCAGCGGTTAAGCGTGAAAAGATGACAGACAGACAGAGTTACTTTCTTATTTAATATTAGTATGGGTATATAAAGTTAGCTTTTTAGTGGTGCTGGTATATCATCACCGGCTTGGGCTGAACGTTGATAAGTCAGTCAGTGAGTCGCGACATTGCCTTTAATATATAATAAAAATAGTGATTGTGAATGTACCTTAGGAGATAGACATATACTGTTGCAGACTTGTCTGTTGACCTTTTTGAAACCTACAATTTTCTAGTACATTGTTTTGATGTATATCTTAAGGCTTAGCGCTAAGGCTAAGGCTTAACGCTGGCGTTAGCCATATACATTTTTAAGGACGACTCGATAGAACCAGTTATTGCGTTTTGCCGTGGGAATGAAAAATTTGCCTGTAGTAAAAGGTATCCTAAATGTTGACCCGAATAATAAGTTATCACTACACAAAATTTAGTAAAACCGGTTCAGTACTTTTTGCGTGAAACGCGCACATCGATTTGGCTAAGTTAGTTTTATTATAGGTACTAGCGGTTCACCCTCGCTTCGCTCGGGTTCGCCTCTAGACAAGCAAAAACAAATCCATCCCATGGAAACCGTACATTTTTCCGGAATAAAAAGTAGCCTATTTGTTATTCTGATGTATGAACTATATTATTGTAAAGTTTCATTAAAATCTTGACATAAGTAATTCTAAGAAAAAAATAATGTTTTTTATAAAATAGGTCAATCTCGTGACAAGCTTTTATATATAACTAGCAGAACCTGCGGCTTCGCTCGCGATTAAACTACGAAAAATACGAAATTTCATGCAAATATGTCCAAGGAATAAAAAGTTTCATACAAACTTTTATTCCCTATTTCACACCCTTGGGGGTTGAATTTTGAAAAATCCTTGCTTAGTGCTTATTATTTTTGCCGTACTAATTTCATACGAAATTTCAAGCAAATATGTACTACAAAAAACCTCTTTGGCTTTTTGCTATTAGTAATAATTTGATGGCTGTAATGATTTGCAAATGTATGATTGTGACTCGCGCATTGAGGGCTCCGTACCGCCGAATATTGTGTTGTTGTTACTTACACATTTACACATAAATATCTATACAGATAAATAAAATTGGAGTATCTGTTTGTAATATTAAAATAACCGCTTTTTACTAAATGCATATGGATGTATGCACGGTACATATACCAAAACAATATCTTTTACAATTTTTGTCTGTCTGTCTGTCTGTCTGTCTGTTTGTTCCGGCTAATATCCGAAACGGCTGGACCGATTTTGACGAAACCTTCACTGGCAGATAGCTGATGGTATAAGGAGTAACTTAGGCTACTTTTATTTTAGAAAAAGAATCAGAGTTCCGCGAGAAAAAATTAAAACCCATGAAACTGTGAACAAAAGCCGCGTACGGCGTACGCGCCCGAGCAAAGCGAGGGTAAATCGCTATATAATTTAAATGAGAAATATCTTAGGAGTAGAAAGCTACTATTTATGTATAAAATGTTGTTAATTCGCAAGTGTAAACTTTTTTGAGAAATACAGGATTATTATTAAAAAAAAAAAAAAATAGCTCACCGTGAAAGCGTACGTAGGGACGAACGCGAGCGAAGCGAGCGTGAGTCGCTAGTATATATATATTTGTTTTCGCAATACATACTTTATTAATTGCAAATATAAGTTCGCGGTTCATACTATTTTTTGAAGATTTTATAGAAAACAAAAACTTAAATGATCGTAACTCAAAATATCCAGTATCTGAAAAGACATTTTACGTATATTCTGTAAATTCATTTATGTTTAAAGTATTTAGCACGCTCCACTACTTCTATTTTTTGCACATTTCCTACTTTATTTTTTTAAAGTTGGAGGAAGAGACTACAATCATAGAACTTGCATGTAATGTTTACGACTTAAGAATCATGTAACTCGACTAACATATAAACAGGCTAAAATCTACAATATTTTTAAAGATCCTTTGTCAACCTGTTCTCACCTTTTAGTTCGCTTTTTACGCAGTCGTATTTTTTTAATTAAATTTATTATTTTTATTAGTGTTTTAAAATCAGTTTTTTTTAAGTTGTTTGTATTAAGAAGTACGTACATCAAGTTGTTTTGGGAATATGTCCATACAAACATGCTAACCCTTCGAAACAAACATAAATAAATTCTCACCCCTTTCTTCGTCTAAGAGATAGAATTTTAAATTTTTTTTTTCATTTTTATACTAATGTTTTCACTCTATTTCTCACGTTTGGGGTTGAATTTCCAAAAACGATGAAATACATATGTATTTATTTTTATTGAGAAGCTTTAATATTAAATTTCATTCTTCTTACTTCAAAAATGACGGACTCCTCATATAAAATTTCATCCCCTATTTCACCCTCTTAGGGGATAGATTTTCAACAGCTCTGAAATACGCACTTATTTATTTCTAACCAGAAGCTTGTATAAGAAATTTCATGCTTCTTACTTCAAAAATGACGGACCTCCCATATAAACTTTCAAGCCCTATTTCACCCTCTTAGGGGATAGATTTTCAAAAACTCTGAAATACATATTCATTTATTTCTAATCAGAAGTTTGTATATGAAATTTCACGTTTCTAACTTCGAAAATGACGGATTTCCATACAACCGTTCATCCCTTATTTTACCCCTTTAGGGGTGGAATTTCTAAAAATCCTTTCTTAGTGGATGCCTGCGTTATAAGAGGAATACGTGTGCGAAATTTTAAGTTTCTAGCCCTAAGGGTTTAGCCTATGCGTTTACTTAAAACTTTCATCCCCTATTTTACCCTCTTAGGGGTTGAATTTTGGAAAACGCTGAAATACATAACTCATTATTTTTATCGTACTCAATTCATAGGATATTTCATGTAAATATGTCCAAGAAATAAAAAGTTTTATACAAACTTTTATCCCCCATTTCACCCTCTTAGGGGTTGAATTTTAGAAAACGCTGAAATACGTAACTCATTATTTTTGCCGTACTCAATTCATACGAAATTTCATGCAAATATGTCCAAGGAATAAAAAGTTTCATATAAACTTTTATCCCCTATTTCACCCCATTGGGGGTTGAATTTTGAAAAATCCTTCCTTAGTGGATGCCTTCGTTATATGAGGAATACGTGTGCGAAATTTCAATTTGCTAGCCGTAAGGGTTTGGCCTCTGCGTTGATACATCAGTCAATCACCTTTGCCTTTTATATAATAAGATATAAATTGTGTAATGTAATAAATTGATGGGTTTAATTTAATTTAAACTTTATTTTCTTCTTTTTAGAGCATTCAAAAAATTATGCTAAAGAAGTATAACTTCTTAGATGCGTACTGCGTACATACTTGTACGTATACACACCTTTTTTTTACATATAATACCTGTTATGGACGACGATAAGTTGTCACTTTTTGTAAAAGTCAAAACTAAACACTTAGATTTAACGCCGAATGCGCGGTTTCCAAAGTGACGGTGTAGCACGTTTGTGGCCGCTTACGGTTGGGCCGTTACGACCCATAAATTTTATTTTATGTATGTTCTACGATCGAAAAGCTTGAAAACTGTAGGTGACCAAATTTACGCGACCAAATTTATAATAGTCAAATTGCAACTTTTCCTAAAACAAATGTAAAAAAATATTGAAATTTTATTTTTATATTTCAATGTCTAAGTACTCGTATGCTTATCCTGATTTAGATAGCGATAAAGAATAATATTTCACATATCCAATAAGCACTTTTACCTAAGCGTAAATGGATGAAGTAATATGCGCTTAGTTATATTGTGATGATGATGTCCTCCTGACCGATTTAGACCACGGTGACCAATCGTACTGAGACTAGTAACTATGTTGGATATATCATTGTGTTGCATGTGTACGCGCTGATACAAGTGCACTCTCTATTCCTGTCTCTATCATACTCCGGTGGGACGAAAATTCAACACGACCAGCGAGAGATAGCTTCACCGATAGCTTCACATGTTCCCCGACGCATAGGATGAAACAACGCCAGTTTCCCAATTCTGCTGTTTCTATACACAAAGTCTTAATACTAAGCTTGGCCCGACTCGGGACTCGAACCCAGTCCTCTGGACATAAATTCGTACCTTCTAGCCATTAGTCCATCGAGGCAATCACACTGTGGATATAGATATTTAAACAGTAAAAGTGCAAAATTATGAATACTTACTACAATCGTCGAAGGATATTTCGATGCTGGTCTGCAAACTATCAAATAAAGCAAGATTTTTACGTAATTTACATAACTTTATTTGCAACTCTGAAATCTGATTAGTTAATTTTGACACACTTATCTGTCAAATAATTTTGACACACTGTTAATTGACCTTTCATGTTACTACGTTTCTTTAATAATTATTCTAAGTTCTCGTTAGTGTCAGTCATTTTCTGTGGATTAGGAATTATATACTAAACAAAGGAGTATACATACAAGTACCTAATTGAAGATTCTCTATACAATAAATACCTCTTTAATGCAGTTCACTTCCCCAGAGTTACTTCTGGAATTACAATTGAATCTTAACGCAATATACACCACAAGTCGGTAGCAGTACAAAGGCCTTAGCGATTTACTTGTATTTCGTTTATCTTGGTCACGGCACCAATTTCCTTGTTTGGGCAACAAGGAAAACTTCAAATCTTCCAACAAATCCGTTTATTACATTTACAATAATTAGTGCTAGAGATAAAATTGATTAGGTACACAAAGATATTTATGTGTCTTATGAAAAAGAATATTATACATACGTGTAGATAAGGAAATGTCAAAAAAAACTCTTTTAGCAAAAAAATTACAAAATATTCTTAACAAAACATCATGGTATTAATGTTCGTTATTATATTTCTCGTTTGTAAATTAGTCCAATTATTTGGTAGCTTTACTTGGAAAAATTTACGGAAGTGAAAATTCAAAACGAGTACGTATAAATCTATGAATATTTCAATTTCAAAGAAATTTATTTTTTATAGTGATATTTTTGAATTTTTAATTTGCCTCCCTGTATCGTTGCCGCTCGTTATGCTCAAGAACAGAGTTTTTACAATATCTCTTTTTCTACAGTATTTATTTTAAGACAAAACGGTTGTTTAATTAAACGTATTGTTTTCGGTGTGCGAATGTCGCTAAATTTTCTTTAGGCTAAGTAAGTAGCATACTGATTTTCTATATATATATATGGGTATAAAATGAAAGTACTTGATTAGTAGAATACTATACACTGTGACAAAATTTAAATCCAAGAGGGCCGTTATTATTTAGTGTCGGGGTTTTTTAAATTTTTAATTTATTGATGAACTTAAGTACTCCTTGAAATTTTAGTATAAATATATTCGCTTTCTCATGAGAGGACTAAGTCTGCAGGTCAGTCAAAGTATTTTTAGGGCTATAATTTCGTGATGTCTGTCTTTCTATATGTCAAAGTCAATTTATTCGGATACTATTTTTTATCTTATCTCAATTACATAAAAACAAAACATGAATTTAAAAAAATCGGTATGGCACTCCAATAAAGTAACTGAAGAGTGAACTCTTACACGCATAAGCGTGTAGGATATGTTTGGATTTGGTTTAGAAAAGACGTTTTTAACTACTACTACTGCTCATACGGCCGCTATACACACAGACAGATAGACAAAAATTCTAAAAACTATAGATTCGGCCTCTGTATCGATAATAATGTCTATTTCAATAAAATTTTCTAAAAAATATTTAATGTACAGATTCGGCTTAATTACAATTTTATTATATGTATAGATTACTATTTTGATGCCTTTAGACATTACTTTCGGCAATCGCAATCACTCAATATACTACATGATTTAAATCGTGTAACAACTCTCCTGTCTCAGTAAGGCTTCTTCTAAATATCATATTAGATAACACAAGAGTAAAATAACACTCTACTTTTGCCGATATTATACGTGCAGTTCTCAGTAGTGTTATATGATGCGTGCCAATCACTCATTGTTCCCTCAAAAGTTTAATAATATGTAAGTTTTCGCCATTTTAATATATAATAAAACAGTTACTAATTGATTATACTGGCCACACTGACGACGCACAAATTTTGATACCTTTATAAATCAGGCAGTTAAAAATTACGAGAACGGTCAAGCCGAAAAAAATGATTAAAAATTGAAAGAATAAATAAACAAAAGAAAAAGGGGATTGGTTGGCGGGAGTTGACATGGGTGGATGCTATCCGTGATTTTAAACTGGAGCAAAGAAATAAGAAATTGTTGAGAATAAGTGTTTTCTAATCTATACATACAGATAAATAAAATTGGAGTGTCTGTTTGTAATATTAAAATAACCGCTTTTTACTAAATACATATGGATGTATACACGGTACATATACCAAAACAACGTTTTTTACAATTTTTGTCTGTCTGTCTGTCTGTCTGTTTGTTCCGGCTAATCTCTGAAACGGCTGGACCGATTTTGACAGGACTTTCATTGGCAGATACCTGATGTAATAAGGAGTAACTTAGGCTACTTTTATATTAGAAAAAAAATAGGGTCCCACGAAAAACAATTAAAACCAAATTAATGGATGAATTTTGTTTTTTGAAGTAACCTAGGGACGAACCCGAGCGAAGCAAGGGTGAGTCGCTAGTAATATATACATATATATTATATATAAAACAAAGTCGTGTTAGTTACACCATTTATAACTCAAGAACGGCTGGACCAATTTTTATGATATTTGATTTTTTGGATTTCTTTTAGTCCGGAATAGGATAATAAGTATTAAAACATCAGAAAAATTCAAAAAAACATATTAAAATTCATATGGCTAACGCTGGCAAATAACTATTTTAAATATCTTTGTAAAACGTACACGAAGCGAGGGTGAGCCGCTAGTTTGTAACTAAATTTAGTTAAAATATATAAAGGTTTTGAAACAATAAGTTTTCCCTGCCTTAATATGACAGGACTAGACTTGAATTATGCACTTATCCTGTCAACTCATGAATTTGAATTAAATCAAGGAAAGGTCGAATAGATTTAAATCGTTTTAATATAGCTAATCCATTTTAAATAAAACTATCTTTTCGGATTATTTCGCGGATTTATTTTGATTTTTGGGTCCCGATGTTTCGATTGCTTTACAGCAATCATGGTCACGGGAGAGACTAAGGTGTTAAACATCTCAAAGGCGTCATATACTTGTTACAGACATTATAGGGACATATACATAGACATAGACATATAGACAAAAAAATAGTTTTATTTAAAATATCAAATATTCGCGTAAATCTAAGAAAGTATTATAGCTAATCCATTTAACGAGCCGATATTATTCTTGGCGGAATGTTTCTATATGCAATATATAAATAGCTATATATAATGCTAATTATAATTAAATTTTAAATGTTAAAATAGCATTATTAACTGAATCAAATATTTTCCGTATGCATTAAGCCCGTGTCTCTTTTTATTTTACACTATTTAACACAAAGTTTTATTTGTATGCCCTGCAGCAAACAGCCTTGTTATCATGAGTTCTACGTCGAGAGAGTACAGCTATAATAAATAAATATTCTCTTTATAGTCTTACAGCGCGAACAATTGTGTTTTCATTAAAACTAAGCTACTAGAATAAGAACATTTATAGAATAAGAAAACGATATTGTCATATCCATTAAAATTATTTAAATAGGTATTCACCCAGTATTGTTGAAGCATGCACAATATGTATGTCAACTATAAATAGTTCCTTAAAATTAAAATATAAATAAGAATGCAGCAAAACCATTATTCCAAAAGCAGTCGTATGCTAATAAATAATAAGATGTAGGTATATAAAATAAATCATGCAAAAGAGAAATGTATGCGTAACTACGTGCAGTCTGAATGCAGTGCAATACTGCAGTTTATCTGAAAACGTGGTCACTCGTGTGTTTCTTATAATAAAATATTGCAACAACATGAACCACTTTAAAAAATAAGGATTGCGACAAATCGAAAATGAATATCATAAGCAGCCAGATGACGCCAATTTATATGGCTTACTTTCGGAAATGTCAAATGCGTGTTAAACAGATTTCGCAAAGAATATTTAAGGTAATTGACGTCTATTTTTGCAGGTAAAGACAGTCGTAATAAGTTATATTTATCAAACGCTACTGGAAATATATCTCGAAGACTTAGAAGTTGTTAACGCCCGCAGGTGTGCACGTCGGCTCATCTCGAGCGAAACATTTTTCTCTTACAATTTCAATTCGTATTTTCGACGAGAAAATCCTTATATTTATGGTGATGCTATAAACACATCTATTAATTTGAATATTTACATCCTTATTTTATCTATAGTTCTTTTATTTTACTTTCTAAATACGACTGAAACAGTCAATTGTTTATTAAATAATCAGTAGGCACTTCAGGAATATCTTTAGACTAGCGACTAACCCCCTCGCTTCGCTCGGGTTCATCCCTCCCTTGATTCCCCATACAAACTTTCATCCCCATTTTCACCCACTTAAGGGATGATTTCCGGGATAAAAAGTATCTTATATCCTTCTCAGGATCTCAAACTATCTTCTTACCAAATTTCATCTAATCGGCTCAGTAGATCCAGAGATTACCCCATACAATGTCACAAATTCACAAACGTTAGTACTGATATTTAGTTAAAAGTTATTAATTAAAATTCTTTAATATTTTCTAATATTTACTTAATTATATTTCAGACAATAGCGCTATCGCAAACTTGCGAATCTGCTAAAATACTTTGATTTATTACCAAAATATCTTCGAGGTTGTCCCCTTCTCTTAACAAATTATGTTTCTTATAAACTGCTATCTAATAATATTTAAAAAGTTTATAAATTTATTTTATTATTAAAAAACAGACAAGATTTTATATTTAGTATTAAGTAGTTAATAGATGTATGTTATTAACCAACTGATAAAGGTTAGCATTATTTATAGCACTCGTTAGTATGAATACGTACCACGTGATCGATAGTAACTATTAAAATTTTCTTTATTTATCGTTATTATGAATGTGATTGAAGACATTTTAAAGGTTTTTAAACATTTGACAGTCCCTCCACCATCTTGATAGAGGCGAAGACCAACGAAGACGAAAGTCTAAATATAAATAAAATGAAATTAATTATGTTAAAATTAAATCATCTCTTTCATTTATATCCACGTAAAATTGTAAAAGCTGGTTTAGATTATTTTTTTATATACAAGCTTGAAATGTTTCACTATAAAGTTATTAGGCAATATATTTTTGTCCAACTTATAAATAATTGTTTACATACATTTATATACATAATTAATTGTTGTTTAATCTTATTATTAGATAACAATAGCCAATAAAATTAAGCTAGATTTAGGACTTATAACCCACAAATTGTTTTTTTAAGATTATTAAATTTTCAAAAGTATGTATAAGAAGGTCTGAAAGGGAAAGGGACTCAGCTATCATGATAGGTACGTTCATAAATCAACAGTAGTATAAGTAATAATCCAGGCTTTAAGCTATATTACCCATTCCAAATTTTGAACAAACACATTTACGCATAAATTTTCTCATTTATGATAAATATCAATGTAGGTAATACTTAGATTTAATAAATGTTTGGATAAATAATGAATAAAAAATATTATGTCTAACTTACATTTGAATGTAAAATAAACGAAAATTAAATACGTTTCTTTGGACTTTTTACAGCAAATGATATTCCATATAGTTTATAAACTTTTTCAAGATACTCTGAATTTTAATATGTGTCATTACATTATATACCTACCTATTACGACATATTATGTCGTATTTTTTTAAACTCATAAAATTTTTAATTCCTATATGCAAGAACGAAATTAATAAAAAAGTAAATGTTGACCCCAGTGATTATAAGTGATTATACTAAGTAACATTGAAATCCGCGCAGTAATTTTTGCATACCTACTGACAGGATTCTCATATAAACTTATACTTAAAACTTATACTAAAATATACTATGAAAAACATAAATAATCGTTATCTCGCGATAAAGGTTATTTATGTTTTCGTGATAAAAGCTACAAGGTGGTCATTACTACAATATCAAATTAAATCAAATTTTGTCCAGTTCCCTTTCATTAGCGAACAAATTAAGAACTAAGTTTTTTAAACTTTCATGGTCACTAACATTATTTTTATGTTGTTAAATGTAATATTTACTATGTTTACATAATAAAAATTAGAGTAAGATAAACAAAAACTTTAAAATAGTAGCCTACCTGTTTTTACCCTGTTACTCGTATTACTTTAACTACCGGCTCACCCTCGCTTCGCTCGGGTTCGCCTCTAGACAAACAAAAACAAATCTATCCCACGGGAACCATACATTTTTCCGGGATAAAAAGTAGTCTATTTGTTATTCTGATGTATGAACTATATTATTGTAAAATTTCATTATAATCCAATCAGTAGTTTTTGTGTACTAAGCTGTATAATTTAGTATAGTTTTTTAACTATCCCACGGGAACTCTGTAATTTTCCGGGATAAAAAGTATCTAAAATGTTGACGGGGTATATAAGGTACCATCATGCGAAATTTCATTTAAATCGGTATAACAGTTTCGGAGATTAGCCCGTACAAACAGACAAACAGACAGAGAAACAAAAAATTGAAAAAGTCAGGATTTATTCTATTTCTCTTCTTACATCCCCTGACTCGGTTTTTTGCATTTTTTTCTCTGTACGACATCATGTTGTGCCTTATTTTATAAGTATTGGTTTAATTGTGACAATTGACCTATAATCTAAATTAATTTCAAATATATATATTTATTTCTTAAACTAACATAATATTAATACCTGCTGCTTATATTAGTTTATATATGCCATTAAATTACGTAGAAATAAAACACTTAGTAGCTTTTAACAGCATCCTTGGATTGTAACGAGAATACGAGTACAAGGCTTAGTCTATCTTATCGCGACACAGTTCTGAAAAGCCCGCTGGGAAACACTTGCCTGCGAAGACAAATGGAATCCACTGTGACTGTCGAACGCGGTAATTGTAAAATAACATACTCTAATCTTACGGAATTAAATATCTTTCTGGTTAATATTCATTGTTGTATTCTATATTTTCAGTATAATGTCTTTTATTAAGAGAAAATTATAGCATTACTAGCAACTCACCCTCGCTTCGCTTCGGGATCATATGGGAACCGTACATTTTTCCGGCATAAAAAAAATGGGTGCGTGTGTGGTTGAAGTAAAACTTCTTTTGCAAATATCGCAATTAAATTAAAATAGATCAATAAGGCAAATTAGGCATATTACAATCATATAATTATAGAATATCATATACGGAAAGAATACAACAATATATATTTGTCAGACAATAACAACGGTTACCCTGACAACAATTAGTCGTAATAGCTTTTATTTCATTTATGCACAGTAATAAATATTCATTTTTATAAGTAATAAGTTTATTTTTTTATGCCAACTTTAAAAGTTATTTTACATATTTTTATTTAACATATATTACCTAACAACACATACATAATATTATTCAGTATTATTTTTCACAACCTGTGTAATATATTCTATCTCATTCTCTCGCCGTATTAATACTATATATTTATGTGTTTGTCTCTTTCTAGTGTCGCATTTTCGTTTCATCGAGTTTTAAATCACAAAGATTCTAAAGAAATTTCACATGTGCTATTCCAGACTATAATCTATCTGTAAAAAATTTCATCCACATCCGTTTAGCCGTTTTGGTGCGAAGGGTAACAAATATCCATCCATCCATCCTCACAGACTTTCACACTTATTATTATTAGTATAAATTAGTATGGACTAGAGAATTACCTTCACATCGCTTGAATCCTAGGTGTAGGATATTATGTTACTCCTTACTACGGTATAGCTGTGTACAAAGTTATAAAGTGTGTAAAGTTCATTCAATTTTGTCTAGCTATTTCAGCGTTAAAAAGTAACAACTACCTATTGCATAAATTTTCGCATTTATAACAGTGTATTAATTATGATAACTTGCTACACAAGCATCCAACTAGAATGCTTGTGTAGCAAGTTAAATTATTTTCTATAAAATATTTAAAAATATAACGAGTACAATTTTGAAGTAATGTGGTTAATATGAAATATTGTATGTATTATAATTAACTATAATGTATTTTTTCCGATTTTTTCGCAGATTTGCCTATTTTGATTTTTGGTTCCTGACTTCCGGTAGAGACTCTTTCGTGACCATGATCAGTCTAACCCTTGGCCTTGATTGCTGTAAAGCTGAAAGCACCTGAAACGTCGGAAAATAAAATTAGATTTACGCGAATATTCGAAATTTGAATGAATTTATTTAAAGTTTCAAATATTTGCGTAAATCTAAGAAAGTATAATGCTAATACTATTTAAAATTCCTCTCTACAATAAATCGTTCTCTAGATCACGATTAATCTAATTCGTGTTTAGATTCCATCATAAAAGACTTTTTTTATATGACGTGACATCCGCAGAAGTGAGGCTGTATGAAATGGAATATGAATTAATTTCATTCTACCATTGTAACTACTAACTACGTACGAGAAATAAAACCCCTCATGTAAACGGGACGCTCATGTCTGGATTTAATTGAAATGGACGGAACTCGACACGGGTCTATTCGACATCAAATATGTCGCACATGGCGCAGTAATTACCGGTCGCAGTCAGAAATAGAGTGACGTCTAGTGGTCGTGGCCGATATACAGGGGTTACGAACCATTTATGCCTTATCAATTTCCACTTAAACCCACTTTTGGCGTAATTGACGCGCGAACACGTTATACCCTCAAAATGTTCAAGCTATATTCGTAATTTTTTATTTCCATGAATATTTACTACTAACTATCATTATATTTTTCCACTAAAATATGTACATATCAATCGTATTCATGAATAACTGAAAATTATTCAAAAATTATTCAGAGGTTGGGGTTTTAAATAAAGTGAAATCATATAATATACAAAAGTTAAATAAAATATGGCGGTTGGTCATACAACATCCGAGTTTGGGTTTGGTAGAAAGAAGTATGAAAATATTTTTTTTTTGTAATTTTAATTGAAAAATAAATGATCACAATTTTATACATTTTTTTTGTTTTTTTTTTTTTGTGTTTTTTTGTAAGTTTGGGTGAGCGCGTTTCAAGCGAAAAATACTGAACTGATTTTAACTAAATTTTGTGTAGTAATGGCTTATTACTCGGGTCATATATATTATATAACATAATTCCATTTATGACATTAATGTTATAAATGCGAAAGTTTGGATGGATGAATGTTTGTTACTTAATCGACTATCTATTCCATACTAACCGTTAAAACGTACCAAGAGATAAACCCGAGCGAAGCGAGGTTGAGTCGCCAGTGTTATATAAACAATAAAGTAACCTATACACTAGTCCAATCACTCATAGTTATGATATTATGTCATTGACATACAAAAACCTAAGATACACAGTTAGCGTCTCGACTATCGTATTTTCGATAAAAACAAATGTTAATTGACATGTTTGTGTAATATATATTTGGTTATTATTTAATATGTTTTTACTTCGCAGGTCGAGACATTATACGGCAAATTTTAATGGTCTTAATAAATATCCTTCTATAGACTCTGTTCTTATTAAAATGGTGTAGTTATCGTAAGGCACTTTTTAATTAATTTGATATTTTTTTTATTTAGTACTAATTTCACAGTTACAGTTACTGTTTAAAACACATTCTTAATGATTATAGGAGTTCTACGGCAATATTATAAAATTGCACATTTTTCTTAAAAAATAAAAATAACAACAGTTCTACTCCATGCAACTGTTATTCTGTCAGATTCCCGAAAAAAAAATAATTAAAAACGTTACAACGCACATTGTTAAAAATATGTGGTGTGCGTAGTAGTCCCGTCAAAATAGACATTTCAAATAACTATTTTTGTCTGGACTATATTTATGATAAAACTTACAGTTTTTGAGAAAAATCCAAAAAACCGAAAATGTTGACCTTCGACCTTGAATAGCTTTTTTAGCACACATGAGATCGATGGGGACTTTTAGCACTTTATTTCTACTAGTGTACCCAAGATCTCTACCAAAATTCAGCTCTGTCGGAGTTTTTGTTATTTCATCACTATTTATATGTTTAATTTGACCGGATTATAAGTCCGAATTCATAATTAGACAATCAGAACTTACGGTTTTTGGATTTTATTCTTTGGTTTGAATTAACGTCACATTTTTATTTCGAACGAGATATTTGTTAGGAACTGTGCATCTTTGGTTTTAATATATAAATGCACTATGTAAAGTATATTTTAATATGCGGAAAAATGTCGATACATTGCGCAAGTGTGAAGAAAGGTTGATCAATATGCGCACAATTTCCCTTGAGACCGCTACAATCTATACTAATATTATAAATGCGAAAGTTTGTGAGGATGTATGGATGACTGGATGACGTATAGATATATGGAAGTTTATTACTCTTTCACGTAATAAGTACTAAATGAATTTTGATGAAATTTTACAATAATATATTTAATACATTAGAATAATACATAGGCTACTTTTTATCCCCAAAAAAGGTACGGTTCCCGTCGGATAGATTTGTTTTTGTTTTGCTAGAGGCGAACCCAAGCGAAGCAAGAGTGAGCTGGAAGTATTATATATGTATGCCTCGGTAACTGTCTCGGAGGTGTAGTGGCTAGTACGTTCGGCCGCACACCCGGAGGTCCTGGGTTCGAGTCCCGGGTCGGGCCAAGTTTAGTTATTGAGTCTTTCTCTATAATAAGCTTAAATAACAGCCTGGAGTTGAGAAGTTGGCGGTGTTTCACCCCCGTGCCTCGGAGAGCACGTAAAGCCGAAGGTCCTGTGCCTTAACTCTCATCAGTCCTGTCGAGTAGGCGTCCCACTGGAGTATAAGAAAGACAGGAATAGAAAATGCACTTGTATCTGCGCATACACTTGTGTACTATAATATCTTCTGCGCAGTTGGCTAGTCTCAATTAGGCTGGCTGCCGTGGCCGGAATCGGTCAGGAGGACATTATATTATTAATTTATGTAAGTACATGCGTATACATTATCATTAACACACGCAATGGTTATTTTGATAATATCAAGATAGTCTCTGAATTATTATTAATTATATTGGTTGGCACTTTCTATTAGGAAGAAGTCACAGAATCGATTTCGCCACAAAATTAGTATTTACCTACGTCTGAGTGTAAGCAGAGGTCATAAAATCTCCCATATATTTATTTCACATCAATTTTATTGCAATTATTGCTTGACAAGTTATAGTTAAAGATATAAATGTATACTGTTAAATAATTTTCATTAAATATAATATGTAAATGCACTGAAACCTATATAAAATCTTCTCTTTCCGCAGTTTCCTTTGAGCGGCAAATAGACATAATTACTTCATTGCTTAGTATAAACGTGATTCAAGTAGTTTATTATTTTACTTACAACATAGTTATTTGCAAAATGTATAGTCATTTTTTAAAGTATAGATGGTATCAAATTTCTGAAAATGAAATAATCATATCGTCGTGTTACTTACATATTATAGGCCCCAAATGATTCGAATGGTAGCAATTGAAAGCAAATTGCTTTTCACAGTCTATAAAGTATCTGTTTGTCCCGCGAAAAGTTTGATAAATTCAATTTTCAAGCTGGTAACTTCCGTGTCTGGGCGGTTCAGGCTTGATACTTTCTGAATAAATTCACTGTGATTTCGATTGATACTATAGAAGACTAGAAAAGTTATTGCAATAGACGGGTTATTATATTTTTCTGATTATAAGCGATCCTTTATCGAATAAAAATAGCGTTCCTTCATTCATGACATAAAACATATACCTTTAAAAAAATAAGATTTTTTACCTTTACTAAAATATTATAAAGCATTTGATTTATAGACTATAATCACAATTTCGCCCATAGAGCGATTTTACGACAGTAACTTTTGACTCCCGTCTCCAGAGTTTTAAATGCTTCATTTCATTATCTTTTTATTTACGCCGCGCCAAACTTTATACCAAAAAGTTAGGCAGTATAAAACAACTAAAATATACAAATCGTTAACTCTGCATTGCAGCATTAAAGGAACATTAGTGTTCTACACTTAACTGCTACTCTATAGTAAAAATATTGGAATACGAAAAGATATAAATGAAATATATATATAATTAAAATTTAATCCTAATTAATAATTGGTTTACGCGGTAGACCGCGGCCTTCAAACCTTTGCCCAAATCTGGTGCTGAGCAGAGACCAGGACTAATCGGGCCGGATTGTTGCCCTTCAGCCAATCCACGCCCTGAATCAAGTAAATGAGAAAACTTTCTAATTGGAATTTCAAATGGGCATCCGTTTATCTAGACGAGAACAGTTCGTAGATCGACGAAAATCGTTTCTCTTCATAATATACCTACTTATGCCAGAAATTTTTATTATCATTGTAAGAGTGATAATTTGAAGAAAAATTTTCTTATAATATTTTCTAACAAAATAAAATATTGTTTAGCCTCTTTGTTTTTTTTTTTTAAAGCAATTTGTCACCTACACAACCAAAAATACACATATTATAAATATACATACTATAAATTTAAGCTCTAGTATTCAGGTATACTTGTATAAAGAGTTAGTTTCTAAGCAGGTCAAATAGTTTACTATATAGTCCAAAGTTATGATATTCTTTTCCACATACCCTCATAGTTATTTGCATTTTAAAGTTTTGACTTATCGCAAAACATAAACTTTTGCAAATGAAACGTTTTCACCTATTATATCATCAACAGCAATATTAAAAAAGCGGAAGTGTACGTTATTTTTTCCTATTTTAATGCAGCAATGAAATAACAAGCAGTGGTAGCCCAGTGGTAACGCGCTCGCTTGGGAAACCGAGTGAAGCGGGTTCAAATCCCAGGTCTCGCACCTCTGATATTTTCATGTGCGAATCATTTCTAACATGATTACCACTTGCCTTACGGTGAAGGAAAACATCGTGAGGAAACCTGCATGTCTGAGAGAAAATAGCAAGTTTTCGAAAGACATGTGAAGTCCGCCAATCCGCACTTGGCCAACGTGGTGGACTACGGCCTGATCCCCCTCGTATTGAAGGGAGACCCGTGTCCAGCAGTGGGACTTTAAAAAGGGCTGAATACGAATGAAATAACAGATGTGATTTTTTGTTTAGGTATAGTTTTTAAGTAGACTACTTTTTCTCGCGGTATGATGTATTTCTATCATATATTGAAGAAGTTCCCTAGGATAATTTATACCTGCTTTTGGGTTAAACGATATAATTTCTACTACCACTTTAGATAATAACATCAAAACTACAATACATTTTTAAAATGCCAAGTGAAAGTATCGTAATGACCTATTTAGATCCTTTAAACCAACATTTAAAAGCGAATATAGGAAACATATTATCTAGGAAACGAACGCTTCATGTTGATGTTTGTTTTCAAACGTAAACATCATACAAACTGAAGAAAATCGAGTGTCTAAAAATAGGCAAGACTTATGAGAAGTAGACTGGGCCACCATGAAGTAATTGTAACAGCAAATAACATTAGAACCACTAGAAATCTTCAGAAAATATGGAGGTCTTACTGATAAACAAAAATGGTAGGCATATGTATAGAATAATGCACTATGTTTACTTAAAACAGAAAAGTGCTAAAGGTTTTACGTGAAATATTATTAAATATGATGATAAGTTTTAACAATTAAGGTATTTTATTGTTGCAATGATATTTAGGAAGGCTTTTGCGAATAAAAAATGGAATGGAGTGGATGTGGGTGGCAAACAACAATATTAATACTAAATATAATAGTTAGTAAGTAGCCCATTCCAAAAAAACATTTTTTTTTGTTATCACTTTACCACAATCGACTAAACAGTGCGTTAATTGCAATGTTTAAGTTAGATTGTAGTTGTGTTTAGTTAATCGCCATTATAATGTACAATATGTATGTACATAAGAAGTGTCATTAATAAATTATTCCCTATAAGTACAGAAGTGAAGCTATTCATAACACTCACTTTACTTACAGCACTTACAACTTTTTGAAATTTCTTAAATATTTATTTCCGGATTCTTAATTAACAGTTAGCGTACACAGTACGCACTACAATTAAACCTATTAAGACAAGAATTAACGGGGAAATAGAAAAATACGCCATCAATTCTTGTTTGTTATTTTTAATGAGATTTATACGCGATTACAACCTCAATATTTTTCCAACAAAATATCTCTTATTTCTAATGATTCAATCGTATACAAATATGATTATAACTTTTATAGGATATCGTAAGAGTTTGCGATACATCAGAGATTTTGTAAAACTTGCTCAGCCGACGGTCGAGTAAGTCCGGAACGAAATTGCCAATCCTCTTTCACAATGGACCGTAAAATGGTTTTCCGTTTTTGTTCGACCGAGCGGAGCGGTGCTCGTTGATTCACCGGACACGTCGCACGGCGGGCTATCACTAGATGGGGGAATTTGTGGAATAACTCTTTTACGTCCCTACACCTGAACTCTATGCTATTTCGCTATTAATGATCTATCTGACAAGTGTACTGCAAACTTACATTCCATATTTAATCGTTTATGATCTTATTGAAAAACGAAGGCTCGGTTGGTAATAATTATTTAATTTTAAATAAAATAAATGTATACAGAGCGACCTTTAACTTCTACGTAACTCTCGTTTTACGAAGTACATAATACGGCACAAGATAAGCTAGTTGAAACCTCTGTCGTAGACAGCTACATACAATATCTTTAGTTACCAGACCAATATCTGTTGTACTGCAAAAATAATCCCGCTAGCGAAAAAGTAATTTCAACGGGGTATTTGTAAAGCTCAACTGTGCTCTGAAGCGTAATTATTTAAATACTGGATATGTCTACGCTTATTACACTTGAACGTCGAATAAGCTATATATACATTGTACAATTTCTGGGCATAGAAACGGTCGTAAATAAATTATTTTAAAATGGGAGTGATAAATTCTTTATTAGAGGACTGGTAATGTGGCTACTATTATTTTTATTTAACAAAAGTAATTATTTTATTGAATCCTAAATATATTTTGAAACTGTAGCAAATGATTTTGAATTTTCATCAGTTTCAATATATTTTTTGTTTCTTTTTTTCTACTAGGTATTACTTTGAATTTTTCTAGTGATAGTGGGTTTCTTAGCAGAGACAAAGCATCCAGAGATTAGGTACCTATGTCGCGTAGTGAAATGTAAGCAGTTTTGTCAAGGCAAAAATTACGTTCAAGTTTTATTTATTTTGTAGTCTATCATAATATAGATTACAAAATTATAATACAGCTACTGGCTAACTGGTAAGTTAAATAACTTTGAAATTGTGCTAACAAGAAACAGTTTAAATTTATTTAAATTTGTAATCTAATGTGTGTTGATGGTAATAAAAAATCTTAAAACTGAGCTAATGCACCTAAAACATTTTACTATAAAGATCATAATATGTGATCAATATAAATTAGCAACAATATTTCTATTTTTTATATATCTATCACATAAACTTTAAAGTATTTAATTCTGAAGTATGTTGTTCGAGTACATTTCTGTTTATCTGCCCGCAAAAACTACTTTAGAAATGAAACAACAATCGAGTTCTTGAAGTTGCATTGCTCAGAGTTTGTATTACAAAATGTGGAGCATTTCTCGTAAATTATGGTATAAAAGCTATGTTGTGAGCTAATCTGTACTGAACTACACATTTCCGATATAATATAATCAATTTATAATTTTGTCGCTATTCCAGTATATTTACGCTCCAGTAGCAAATTTAATACTAATAATTCAAATTATGAATATTAAATTCGTAATCTATACATATAATAAAATTGTAACTTAGTCGAATCTGTACATTATTTTTTTTTGGAAAATCTTATTGAAATAGTCATTATTATGGATACAGAGATATAGATATCGAATCTACAGTTTTAAGAATTTTTGTAGTCGTATCATCCGAAAACCACTGGACAGATCTTGATGAAATTTGGTATGATGATAGCTGGTTATCCGTGTCAACATATAGGATACTTTTTACTGCGAGAAAATACCTCATCTCTGAAAAATCTCTATACTAAACGTTAAAACGTAGGGAAACTGGGTACGGTTGTAACAATTTTCCCTTAAATGTCCACAGCAAAGCTATTATAGCTATAAGCAGCGATTAAAGCCTTTGCGATGAAAGCATAATTATTTGCCTTTAAAATAATATCAAAACCAATAGCTCAGATATAATAATTTGGCAGGAATATGTCATTTTAATGAGTGTGTGCGATTGTTACAACCGTCCCCATACCAGGGGCGGTTGTAACACCAATGGGGGACGGTTGTAACACTCAAAAATAATACATAACTCAGGCATTTAAAATCAGTTTTATTACTCAAAAATATTGTAATGTACTTAAAACATATTTAAAATGTGTAAGACACGTTTAATATAGATAATTATTAAAACTTAACTAAAATAAGTCAATCGAAGTAATATTTCTTTCTTTGGAGTGTATCACTTGAGTAGTTTTATAATTAGACTTGCCAAACAAAAATTATCTCTAAATAATAATTAAAAAAAAACTAAGCAACAAAATCTAACTTTAAACAAAATATTTTTTCCGTGTAAGTTATGGCATATACATGTATAATATTTACTCCTATTAGTACAAGCTACGTGAGACCATTGCTTGCAGCCCCCTTGACATTAAATTCAATTCGCTCCAGATCGTCTCGCTGAATACATCTTGGTAAAGAAGACAATAATATTCTTCTTCAGATAATTCGGGAGGTGGTTAGTCTTCTTGAGCAGAAGTGCAGCTCGTCTTAACGAAGTGCCTAATTTTACTTCATCGTAAGCGTTCTTATACGACATTTTATCAGTTTCATCTCTCGAAGTCTTTCTTATACGGTTCCTAGGTATCTGCAATGAAAAATATTATAAAATTACTGTTACAACCGTCCCCATGAAAATCGTTACAACCGTCCCCACCCTCCTTTTTTGATCATAAGACTGTCATAGTAACGAGATAACAAAACCTATACAAAAACCAATCAGCGTATTATAATCTCTAAAATACGAGGATTACGTAAATACATTTTGAAATACAATAATAATATTAATATTTAAGCTATATCATAAATAAATGCGCCAAAAATACTTACTTTTGCTTGGCGAAAGACAATAGGCCTCCTCGTAAACGCACTCACCGCGCGAAAGACGAAGCAACGCTGGAGTCGTGTCGGGACTTGTTCCCCGAGTGTTTCCTCCCTTTGTACCTTGCACCTACCATGCATAGTTTCGGTGATATTCGAGTTGTTACAACCGTACCCTGTTACAACCGTACCTTGTTACAACCGTACCCTGTTACAACCGTACCCAGTCTCCCCTAACTAGAGACGAACTCGAGCGGAGCGAGGGTGTGTCGCTAGTAGCGATATATTAAGTGTATTTTTTTTATTAATAGTCAGAGAGCCGTCTAATAGTAGTGGTGACACGTGTGACTAGCGTGTCTACTGCAGCAGCGGTCTATGTTTCGGATCTAGTTCATCTCCATAGCGACTCGATTTAGCAGAAAATGGGAAATAGTAAGTTATACTACATTCACTCCATCCACTTTACAATGAACATCACATGACCTATAGTTAAATATTGCGAATCGAGGGAATTTTATTACTATAAAACATATACATTTATAATAGTTACTTTTCTAAATCGAGCGCTTTACGACAAAGGTCGTGAACTAGATCAAAATCAAAACGATAAAGGCCACCTTTTTCTGAATTCTTAAGCACATCGGAAGGATATAATAAAGGTGATCGTATAGCTATTTACGTGTGTAGAGCGTTCGAATAGTAAAAGATCGTAACGGAAACATTTCTAAAGTATCCCGGAATATTTGGACATTGTGTATGCAGGGCACGAGCGTGTAACAACGGCAACGATGCCGAGTACCCCGGGGTTTGTAGTGATATCGCCACTGTTTTTTCCACAGTACCTGACCCCACTAGCCAGTTGGAGCTCCAGTGATGTTTTGCACAGATACTATATTTTATATTCCGGAGAGGATATTTCAAATGTGCTCGTAGAGCTATTGTATATAAATTTCATTTTTTATTTGAAAATCATATTCCTACTTATCTTATTATGATCTACTTGTAAGTAGCTCCTTTAGTCCAAATAATACAATTATTAACGAAACTTTGTAAGAGAGTGTTGTTGTTTTTGTTATTTCTTAATGTTGTAGTACCTCTGTGGAATTGGGAGAAATTGCGAAACGGTATAAAAATATTATCTTATATTCTGGATTAACACAAAGACAACCAAGATATACCTGCCAAGAGTGTAAAGCCGTAAATAATTATTTTTATTAGCATTTAAGTTCAACTTGTATATATTTCTATAATCATCTCTTAGAAAGCTTCATTGTGACACCCCATTCAATAGATTCGAAAGAAAAAAATGTTTTCCAGACACCAATTGACGCCTGAAATTCGCCTTTTTGATTTTTATTAATATCCATATACCCTATGACATTCGCGTTATTAAGATGAACCTAACGATGTAAAATTCATTAAAATCTGACATACATACATACATACATGCATATATACATACAGTTCAAAAACATAACCCTCCTTTGGGCCTCGCCGCAGTCGGGTAAATGCTAATAGGATATAATATAATATTCATACATAATTTAATATTCATACTCGTTTGAGTATTCGTTTTACATTTATTATGTAATAATATACAAACAGAATCATTACAAAGCACAACACAAGACAAAACCAGCATGCTTATTATATTCTAAAAATTCATATAATTATTTATTTTCCACAAAGCAAAGAAACAGTTTAAAAACTTCAGAATTTTAAATTCTATGTTATTATAAGTAATATATAAATTGTATAATTTTAAAATTAAATAAACTTTAATATAAAGTAGCTGATATTGTTCCAAAATTCATTTCAAAAAACAGAGCGAATCGAAATAAAACATTCCTTAATAAGAAACAAAAGTTTTATATTTTGGCGCACAGGATAGGGGTTTGAATAGTGTACAAGGGGATAAAAGAGAGTCGTTTCGCCCTCTTTCCCCCTCTAGTATTCTTTGTATTGTGCCTCTAGGAACAGACGCAGGGATGTACATAAAAGTACACCCAGACCGCGACAGTGTATTACTATACCGGTAAAGTCAAAGGATTTGCTGACTTGTAATAATCTTCAATGAGAAACGTCTGCTTTCTGTACGATGTAAATATATAGAAATATCTAAATAAAACTAAGCAACTGTTAAATAAAGATACTATAAGTAATTATAGATGTTGCTACTAGAACAGTTCATAATTAAACGATTTCCAAAAAGGAGGAGGTTCTCAATTCGTAGGAATCTTTTTTTTTTGTAATATAATTTACCGATGACGAAAAGAAATGTCAAGAAAGTTACGTAAGTAACACTGTGATTCAGTGGGTTTATATGTAAATATACAATTTAGCTCTAGGCTACTTTAGGAAACTAAATTACCACATATTATTATCATACCCACTGAATTTTATATTTATTTATACATGTAATATATTCATATTAAATAATAATATGACGAACTATCATGGGAGATAACGTATCAGTAGACAATTTATACCTATAACTCTGTCTAAAATCTTTTATTAACTGTTAAGTGCTAACATTTAAATGTTCATGGAATATTCTATCCGTATATTTTGGAATTTTCTATGACATTGTAATATCACAAGTTTGTAAAAATTACAACATAATATTAAAGTAAAATCTAATTTAATATTTTATTATTGGACTACTATAATAATTAATGTGAAAATTTGTACATGTGTAATTTTGTTAGACAATTTAGATGAAATTGGAAGTACACTATTAGACTATGACTTTAAGTAACACATATGCTACTGTTGAATCAAAGTAAGTCACTAGTGTACTGACGATATTACTATATCTAATGTTAAATGGGAGTTCATTCAAGAATAACTATTCAGAATAATAATGCATTCGTAGTACAGAGTAAGCGTAAAGTTTAATTGAGGTACGGGTAAAGGAGTGGTTCTTATTAATATATTCAATGCATCAGCTCTACCAAAATGATTGATGCTTACTAGCAAAGCCCGCGGCTCCGCCCGCGTTCAGATGACGAAAAACCATATTCTTAGGTTTTACATATTAGTATACCTACTCTTACATATACCATTTCATAGCGCACCGCATGATTGGTAAATAATGACGGTGAATGACAATGCCACAAAAGTTCTTCCTTTAATCTCATATTTGATTTAGTAATATCGCACTTTTTGTTTTAACAATAACATTTATAGTATGTTTATACGTCTGTTTTGTTCATTTATTTGTTTAGTTTTGGGCGAAAAATCTCAAACTACTGAGTTAATTTTAATATTTTTTTTACTAATAGACAGCTATTGATTATTTTATATTATTTGGCTGATTATTTAAATTACATAATAATAACTTTTCTTAATGTTAATTTGTCGCGAAACAGGGATGGGTTAGCGTTAGTTAGTAATAGTTTTCGAAACGATTTTCAAAAGAAAGTGTTGGAGAAAGTGAGAGTTCCAGAAGTGCATAATTAAGGTAAATAAGTAAATAATTGTAAGTAAATTCTTTTTATTATTTCACATGGCTCGGCTAATATGATTAAAGTCGTAAGCATTTTATTGCGTCATAAGCCTTCCTTCCACCTTTCAAGAAATGGTGTCAAAAAAATCTGAAAAAGGTGAGGTATAAGAGTTTCGAAAATACTCTTTCATAGTTGTTGAGATGTGAAATATATTTGGTTATCCGCTTTGTCAGTTGAACAACCATAAACTTGTTTTCCATAAAATGTTAAAAAATAATATGAAACGAACTTATTGTTACGGTTGATAAAATGAGTCGATATTGTGGAAAGTAAATAGTTGTATTTATTTTAGTGTTAACCTAACAAAAGACATAAGTAAGAAAAACAACACAGTATTTTTCTATACGGAACTATAATGCGCGAGTTTGACTTGCATTTACCCAATTTTTACATTAAAAGATTTACAATCACAAATATTATTTACTAAACAATAAAAATGTACAAATATTTTCATTTAAAAATTGTTTTGGCCAATAAAATATTACTAATATGTTACTAATTTATAAAGCCAAAAAGTTTGTTTGTTTATTGTTATAATTTGAACACGGGTAAATTAGTAGTAATTCTAATAGAATCATAGAAAGGTCATATCTATACATTCAATTTTTTTGAAATTAAAACTATTTTTTTAAAAACACATAGCGACATCTATTAACAAATATCTAAATAACACAAATAATTTTTATTTTTGAAGTTATTTTAATGAATAAAATACTGCTATTGATAACTTTGTTTAAGATAAGTTATTTTTAATAGTTTTATGTCATATTTAGCAAGTTACCTTGTTAAGATATTTATAGTATCATCGTGATTTTATTCTAACCGGTTTTTGTATTTTTCTCAGAAATGAGATATTTTCTCGCGGTAAAAATTATCTTATATGTTGACCCGGATAACCAGGTATCACCATACCAAATTTCATCAAAATCCCTCCAGTGATTTTTCCGTGATGCGGTAAAAGACAGACAGACAGATAGATAGACAGACAGACAAAAATTCTAAAACTATAGATTCGGCCTCTGTATCGATAATAATGTCTATTTCAATAAGATTTTCCAAAAAATATTTAATGTACAAATTCGACTTAGTTACAATTTTATTATATGTATGGATTATATACTATCTTAGATTTACGCGAATATTTGACATCTATACTAATATTAAAAGAAGTAAAGTTTGTGAGGTTGTAGGGGGTAATCTCTGGATCTACTGAACCGATTTAGATGAAATTTGGTAAGAAGATAGTTTGAGACCCTGGGAAGAACATAGGATACTTTTTGTCTCGGAAATCATCCCTTAAGGAGGCGAAAATGGGGATGAAAATTTGTATTGGGAAGCAAGGGTGAGTCGCTAGTTTTAAATAAAACTACCTTTTCGGACTTTTTTCGCGGATTTATTTTAATTTTTGTTTCCCGACGTTTCGAATGCTTTACATAAATTATGGTCACGGGAGAGATTGAGGTTTTAGACGTATCAACTCTATATTATTTACAGACAGTGCCTACCCACAACTTTACAAAATTGATTACGATTAGTTACGGCAATTCATTCATCACTCGCTTAAATTACTATCAATTTGCGTAAATAAATTTATTTTGTAACATAAATAGAAAAGAACTATTATAATCTCTAATGTAAATAGTGTTTTAACTACAATTAGATTTCTATTATTAAATACTCAAGCGAAAAGGAAAAGATATTATACGAGTACGTACTTTTTTTTTTCTTTAGAAATATCTATGATTTGATTTAAAAAAAACGCAGCGTTGGGTCTAAAATTAACCATAAGTGGAGAAAAGGTTGATCTTCTCATTGTATAATAAGATTGTTAATATGCGTATTATGATTTCATATTTAATTTTGTTTCCTATATAATTTTGAATTATACGTACATATTAACACATCGATTTAAAAATAATACAAAAGTTACATTTCTATAGTACGTATTTAATAAAATTTGAGAAAGCCATAATATAGCATGTTTCTCTTGAATCACGGTTGGTGGCGTCAGCTTGTGACGATCGCTATGCCTTATTAATATCCTTCATGTTACACTTGTCGATGTGAAAAGGTCAAAAAGGAAACACAATTTTTTAAACAGCGCGACGCGTAAAAAGGTTTGACCTACATCACATAAAAATGAATATGTATATTTATTTCTAATACTGCGAAGAAATCTTTTATATATATATATATATATATATATATATATATATTGGGTTAACTATAAATTTTTACTTTTACGAAGTATAATACGAATAATACGAAATTTAAACAGCTGGCCTACTTGTAGTCATTTAAGCACTAAGTGACTATTCGCAATAGTCTAATATCATATAGACACTGAATATACAGAGAAAAAAGTATCATACTGCTAGGTTCTAAATTATTTCAATGCGAAATATCACGACGCACCGCTGTTGCGTGAAAATAGGACAAACCAACACGCATATTTTGTATTTATAATATTAACGCTTTTATTCAGCTTTGTGAGCGTAAACTTGTGTTGTTTACTTATTTATCTGGTATTTTCAAATATTTAGCTTAAAATACCTATTAGCCACCATAAATATTTCATTAAGACCTCAATAAAATTGGCTGAATTGTTATCAGGTCAGTCAGTGTAGAAATAAGTACATAATGGGAACTAAAATCAGACAGTCCATGTGCAATTACTTTTTTAAAGACTTACTACCATTTATAAGGTTATGATTTATTTTGACGTACTCGTAGCTTTGTATTACATCCGGTGACCAGTGTTAAGATGGAAGAAAATAATCATAAAAATATCGGAATATCAATAGGATAAACGTTAGGGAAAAATTCTGATGATTACACAGTACGAGTAACATATTCTTAAACGAATTGACAGGATTACTAAACATTATACAAATATTTTATGTTAAAACACAATGAATACAAAAAACACAAATTTGTAGATCCTCTCAGGAAATATAAGTATGATATTTATGAATAGTTTATCAACATATTGTTTTGAATTCAGCCCTTTTCAACGTTCCACTGCTGGGCACGGGCCTTCCTTCAATACCAGGGGGATCAAACCATAGTCCTCCACGCTCGGTAAGTGCGGGTTGACGGACACAATGCATATGTCTATCCAAAAATTTGCTAGGTTCTCTCAGACATGCAGGTTTCCTCACGATGTTTTCCTTCACCGCAAGACAAGTAGTAATCCTGTTGAAAATAATTCGTACATGAAAATATCAGAGGTGCGAGGATTTGAACCCGCTTCACTCGGTTTCCCAAACGAGCGCGTTACCACTGGCCACTGGGCTACCACCGCACATATTATTTGATAAAAGCGAGTGATAAGGGCATAACCATGATTGACATAGATCGAATGATAATGATTATTTCATACTAGGGCCAACCCTAAGGATTTTTTTATTTTTATATACAGCATGGATATTTTATTTTAAGCCCAGGAATGTTTATATTACATAGATGTTGTAAACATCACTATTTTGAAACTTACTTCAAGTGTTTTCTATCTATAAACGCACTGTAGAATAGGCACGTTTTTTATTAGCCTATCCGTTATATTGATTACAAGGAACTTACCCTTACTTCGCTCGGGTGCGTCCCTAGGACGTTTTAATTTTTTTGAGCGAAACTCTTATTCTTTTCCTAAAATAAAAGTAGCCTAAGACCTAAGCTACTCCTTATAATATCAGCTATCTGCCAGTGAAAGTTCCGTTAAAATCGGTCCATCTATTTTGAAGATTAGCCGGAACAAACAGACAAATAGAAAGACAGCCTGACAAAAATTTTAAAAATTGTGTTTTTCTTATAAGTACCGTATATAATTCCATATGCATTTAGTATAAATCTGTTATTTTGATATTACAAACAGACACTTCAATTTTATTTATCTGTATAGATTTTCTAGCCGTCCTTACTCTGATTACTTTGAGTATTACGACTATTGTTGTAAAGAAAGTTATAGTTGGATTAGTGTTATTGATATTGTTTTGTAAGAAACATAACGAAAAGATACGCAGGAGGTTATATTGAAAGGGAATGAGATATTAAAAAGGCTTTCCTAAATGGTTAGAGTTTTTAAATTAGTTTTCTTAATAATTTTTAATATTATTTATGTAAAAAAAAATTGTAAACGATATATACAAATTGTGAAATCTGTGTTAAGTAGTCTCCTACTTATATTATAACTAGCAGAACCCGCGGCTTCGCCCGCGATCAAACAACGAAAAAAATAAACTTTTGTGCAATACATACTTTATTACTTGCAAAAGTAAGTTCGAGTAAGTTTTATTATTTCTTAAAGATATATGGAAAACAAATTAAATTTTAGCGATTGTAACTCAAAATATCTAGTATCTTAAAAGATGTTAAACGTATATTCTGTAAATAAATTTACACTTTAGGTATTTAGCAAGCTGCACTACCTGTGTTTTTTGCACATTTTTCTACTCCATCTTTCCAAAGTTAGAGGAAGAGAGTATAATGAGACAATCGCATACAATGTTCACGTCTTTAAAATCTTGTAACTCGGCTAATATGGGTTTTTTAAATAACATAGGTACTAATAGGCTAACATCTAGGTTATTTTTAAAGACCCAGTGATATGTACACCTGAAGCTTACAGTCTCCCTCCTTCTCCTTTTTTTTAAGTTATACATATAAAGTGCCATTCTTATTTTACTGTAGCTTTTTGCCCGCGGCTACGCTCGCGTGGACTAAAAATTTGCTCAGTTTTAATTTCCATTGAATTTATATGTTATAGTTGTCACTGCTGTGGCCAGCCGAAAAGTTATACATAATTTTCCTTTGGATTCAGAATAATTTCCGTTCTGTATATCCCACACAGTAAGTGTGCACTTACAGATAACTTGAGCCATGTTACTCTATTTAAATATATTCAACAACTCAAACTTCACCGCCCAGTTTTACCCACTTAAGGGCTGAATTAAAAAAAATCTACAATAAATGTTTGTTTAATTGTATTAAAGAGCATTAATACCAAGTTTCAAGTAATTTTTATCATAAACAATTTTTTCCTTATATAAACAGCATAACCCCCTTGTCCCCTTTTAAGGGATGGATTTCAAAAAAAAAAGATATATGTATTATTTTAGTTTTCATTTTATAGGTAAATACTATTTTCCGTGCATCAATTACAGAGTTTCATACAAACTTTCATCCCCTATTTGACAGCCTTATGGGATGAATTTCAAAAAATGCTAGAATACGTATTTATATAATTGTATTGAAGAGCATCAATACCAAGTTTTAAGTAATTCTGATCATTAATAATTGTTTGCCCATATAAACTTTATCACCACCTTTTACCCTTTTAAGGGATGAATTTCGAATAAAATCTTATACACAAATTTCTTATTTTTCATCTTAAAGCTAAATACCACTTTTCGTGCATTTCCCGTTAAGAATGACAGAGTTTCATACAATCTTTTATCCCCTATTTTACCTCCTTAGGGGATGAATTTCGAAAAATCCTTTCTTAGCGGATGTCTACATTATATAAGAAATACGTCCGCCAAATTTTACGTTTCTACGACCAGCGGTTTAGGCTGTGCGTTGATCGATCAGTCAGTCAGTCAGGACAAAGCATTTTATGTATATATAGATAACATTATTTCTCTCCACAAACCAAACAAATACACAACCTATACCTCCTGATACGTATGTACAGAGAAATTATACAATATCATATTAAAATGAAAAAACCTCATACACTTTACATTATTTACCCTCAAACACAATAACCAAAACATGTCCTATTGAAAATATCTGACAATGTTATGCCTTAAACACACTTTACGAGCTCACGAATCATTATCTCATTGTTCCAGAACTCGGCATACGTCGTCCATGGCCAGGCTTTGTTCTCAGAAGTTATGATCGTCCCCACAGTTATCCTGTACCATTAGTAATACATATTACGTGTCCGGGTATTACAAGCTTACAAGCTTGATATCTTATGTATGATTTAGGCCTATCGCGTGCATAACATAAAGCACTGTTGCACTATAATATATACGTAGTTATATGCTACAGTGTTTGTCAGACAGGATTGCTTTTCATGTAATGAAAGGAATAAAATAGGTATAACTTTGAGCAACTTTATTCCTATAACTATTAATTAAATTTTAAAAGATAAGTAATTTTATGTGAAACTACGATCCTACGTCCTAGGTACGTATCAAATATAGGAGATAGACATACGCTATCGCAGACTTTTTATTAGACTTTTATAGGCCTTTCTAAGGCCAACAATATTCTAGTAATCAATTAAGTATCTTTTATGTAAAATGCACACAGATATACAGACAGATACACAGAAAAAAAATCAACAACTATTGTTGGAGTATTGGTGACTATATTCTATACACAATACGGTACAGTCATTGTTTCTAAAAAATATTTTATGTACAGATATCGCTTTGTTATTATTTTATGATTTTTAGTTAGTTTAGTTTATGATTTTTAGTTCAGCATATATAAAAAATTACACATATTAAGCATAAAAAATAGCATAGATTAAGAGCTTTTTTCTCTTTTTAAGATTGAAATATTTATTTACGCATGCCACCAGCATGCTTACAGGTGGTTATATGAGACTCCCCGGCAAAGCCAGTACTACCCACTAAAACACAACAAAAACTCTCACGTCTTAATGGGGCGTCGTAGGATTGCTTACGCACTCAACCACGACGCTCCGACGACAGGTCTGCCGAAACAGACCACAACTACCATGGGGTTGCTCCAAGGGCCTACTTTACTATCAGAGAAGTACCAGGAGCAACTCACATGGCACACCATCTACCGATGTGGGCCGCCTCCCAGTGCGTTTCTTGGCTTCGCGTCCGTCTGGATTTCCGAGAGCATAGATCAAGACCTAAGATATATATGATTTTATAATAAAAGTTTTACTTAAAATATATTAAAGTGCAAATTATCTAATACAGTGTTCTACTTAGAGTTGAAATTCTCATAAGAAACAAAATCGAATTCAAGCAGCTTATAGTATTCCTCGTTACCTTTTGAAATAATTAAATTTCAAAAAACAAGGTATACATTTCCAAGCGATGGTAAAATGAAATGCTAAAACATTTCTATTTATAGGTACGACCAAAGCCCCAAAGAAAGCATCTAGTTAAATTATTTATTGTCCGCTACATGTACACGAGTACTTCTCTTGTTTCAATTAGTATTAATATTACAATAGTCCTCATTATTGTTTTAGACTCACATTATACAAATATATATATACGAATGTTTGTATATATGTGTTTATTTGTTATGCCCCACGCTAAAACTGATGAACAGATTTGAATAAAATTTAGTATACCTATAGAAAGATTATGACCTGGTGTTAAGCATAGTGTAAAACAGTGAAACACTTTTCCTGTTTTAATCGTTATATTGTCAGTAATTACTAATTAATAAAGTTTATTCACACAACAGAAAATCATACATCCCGCCCAAACGTAAAATATATTCGTCGTCATACTTTTCCTGCCTGCTTGGCACCTGTGTAGACGAACACCACAGAGGTTCTACAAAGGCGCTTGATGTCTTCGACTGAACTAGCGGCGCGTAATAATAGGTTATTGCTAATATAATTTTCCAAAAAGTGGCGTTGCAACGGCAATATAACTTTTTAATTATTTATAATTTAGGGAGTAATGAATAATTTATATCATGGTATAAAAAAAATCCCGTGGTTTTAGCCTCAGTCAAGTAAGAACAGGTATCTAGATTTATATTATATCCCTGCCAAATGGATATAGACCTTATACATATACCTTAATGATTCACTACGCCTTTAATCAGTTAACACTTATTGTAATATTAACGTGTACTATGAGGGAGTTCTTAACGCACCACACTCGACAAAGACGTTGTGGTTCTTATACCTTTATGAGATCCTAGCATAGTAAATTGCTTCCTTAAATGAAATATTCGATTAAAACTTTTAACTAACATGTATAAGATATTTGTTATTCATTAGTATATGTTCACTATCACTTTGTGATTATGTTTTACCCGACTGCGGCGTAGCCCAAAGGAGGGGTATGTTTTTGACCTGTACGAGTACGTACGTATTGAACATACAGTTCGATCCTATGTTCCCTCGTAATTACTAAACGGCTTAACCAATTTTGATGATTCATACGTTATTCAATTCGTCTTGATAACTCGAATGGCATAGGGTGTATAGATATTATTAAAAACCAAAATGACGGATCTAAGGCGCCAATTTGTGATATTTTTATCTGAATCGATCAAGAGGAGTGTCAAGTGGAAATACAGATTTTTAAGAAGCTATTATAAAGATGTACAACTTATATGTTTAAAAGTAATTTAGGATAAGAAATTGTTTAAAAAAAAAACTAAAATGTGTAATTGACGAAAATTAAAAAGATATAAATAAAAAATGATTTTATAACAATAAAAAAACAATTTAAACGTAATTTACCATGCTCGCATATATTTAGTATTAATTGTACCTACCGTCCTGTCTACGGTTTCACTAATTCTTTAACCAAAGGTTATCTGTAAGAGATTGTTCATAGCAATAAGACCCCCTTTTCATACCTATTTGTTATTTTCCTTTTCATCTTCTGTGCTCTTCTTTTGTATGTGCAATAAAATTATATCTATCTATCTAAATTATTATGAATAAAAAAAAATAACTTGAATAAGATCATTGCTTTCATTAAGGGGCAAATGCTTTAAACGTGAAAAGAACCTGATGAATAATATTTATTTATGAAATACAACTGCGATATATACGGGAGCAATATAACGACAGCTTGAAAGTTATTTTGCTGAATGGTATAAATTGTATAGCTTCAGAGATAAATATATTCTTTTTACGAGGAAGCGGTATTTGCGTAAACAGTAGCGACAAAATGAAACAACAAATATTTTAGTAAAGTACTGTTAGGTTATTTACCTTCTTACTCATATCTCCTTCTTTAACACTCATATAATTTTTTTCGTCATAATAATCTGCTCATAAAATTAGATAAAGGAAAATATAAGACAACTAATACCTAACTTATAACAGCACTAATAAAAGAATATGATACAAAATGTATTATTGTTAATTCCGGGAAAACAAAAGTTTCGTATCTGGCAATTTTATATAACTTTCTTATAATATACATATATTATGTCGGTACTGCCTCGGTGGTGTAGTGGCTAGCATGTACGGCTGCACACCCAGAGGTCCTGGGTTCGAGTCCCGGGTCGGGCCAAGTTTAGTTATTGTGTCTTTCTGTATAGTAAGCCTCAGTAACAGCCCGGAGTTGGGAAGTTGGCGGTATTTCACCCCCGTGCCTCGGAGAGCACGTAAAGCCGTCGGTCCTGCGCCTTAACTCTCACTGGTCGTGTCGAGTAGTCGTCCCACCGGAGTATGAGAGTGACAGGAACAGAGAGTGCACTTGTGTCTGCACGTACATTTATGCACTATAATATCTCCTGCGCAGTTGGCTAGTCTCAATGAGATTGGCCGCCGTGGCCGGAATCGGTCAGGAGGACTTTATTATGTCGGTACAGGGAGAACAAATGAACGAAAAATGGAAGATAAGTACATTAAATCGAGAAGTTATCAAATTTTACTCAAAGAAAATATTTTTGAAAATAATAGTAACTAATAACTGCATGTAATATTTTTTAACAGCCTAGCTGAGCTGGTAATCGGTCCAATTAAAAATGCAAAAAAATACACCGTCAATATTTTATGGAATTAATCGACAGAATCCATGGTAAAGATAAAATGTCTAAAATAAAGATTATATTTTATAACTATTAAACCATGAAATCTTACAACTCATCTATCAATTCCAAGTAAAACTTAATTATTGAAAAATTTAAGGTACTTTTCTTCCACATCCCCTCCATTTGTTCCAAGCATACATATATATTTTTTGAGATCATTATATCTGTATGGCTGTTTATGCGCTTGTACTTTCTGAATACACTGGTTTTTATTGCAAAAAAATACTAGGGAGTAGTCAGTAAAATAAAACTGGGAAAATATTAAGAACCCTATTACAAAGAATCCCAGTCCCCTCTCTAATACTAAAGATCCTCTTCACAAAGCGAGCAACCTTAAGTAACACTGTCTTCTACATCCGGCTCTTAATCGAGCAATTAAGTAAAACCATTTTGAAGCGTTGTAATGAGCTTTTAGGTATTAAGCACTACATCAAATATTTTAGCAATAGTATACCTGTTCCTTGTAATTGAAATTGATTCTATTTAACAAAGCTTATAAAGCATGAATATTCTCGAAAGCAGAGATTAAACAGTTCCTCCTTATTATTCATAAGATTTTATTAGACTACTAGCAACTCACCCTCGCTTCGCTCGGGTTCGTCCCAAGCTTGCTTCCCCATGCAAGCTTTCATTCCCAATCTAACACACTTAAGGGATGATTTCTGGGATAAAAACTATTTCACTCACTCACTTTTCAAATCATGAGATTTAATAAAATATTATTTTAGGAAAAAAAAATTCTTTTAATTTTCTTCTATACAAAACTTGTCCTGAAAATAACAAACACAAAAAAAAATTCAATTTGGTGCAGTCGATCGGAAGTTATGCGCGTACATATATTTCAGTGATTCACATTTGTATATTTATATAGATGTATTACTATTGTAGTACCTGGGCGACCGAGCTTCGCTCGGTGTACTTTTTTGTTATATCGTATTTTTTAGACAAAAAGAACTAAAAACTTGAATAAACACAAAAAAAAGTAAAACTTAGAATCCGATCGAGATTCGATCTCAGACACACCTAATGATTTGTTAATTTTGCACCTTGGTCGCTTGACCGCGATGCTTATGCATGAGTGAAAGAAATTATTGGCCATATTCTGCGTAGAATAATGCAAAACAAAACCGCATGAAAACTCGAAAACACACGTTTTCTCAGACATGAGACTAATCTAGATCGATATTTCGCCCCCGAAAGCCCCCACATGCCAAATTTCAGCGAAATCGGTAGAGCCGTTTCCGAGATCGCTGGTATAAATAAATAAATAAATAAAGGTATAAATATACAAGAATTGCTCGTTTAAATATATTAGATATATTAGATATTGTCATAATATTCAAGTTACCTATTAATACATCACTAATAAAAATTGTTATGTATATTTTTGCCATATTCCTGATATTGTGTAAATTAGACTTTTTACTTGAAATTTAAAATAATAATCTATATGTCACAGCCAATTAGCTTAATTAGATGTTCAATTAAGAGCCTAGTCTCTTAACTAAACGGCCCCGTTAAACTAGCCGCCTGAATGATATTTAGCCATCAATCAAACAGCTAGACAAATAATTTGGATCGATAACGTTTAACTGCTTGCTTAACCTAGTCATTTACATTAAGTTCATTTATAAATTTTTATTCAATATTTGGATTCTTCTAAAGCATTTTTTTTTTCTAAAAGTCCTAGGCGTTTTTGGCTTTTCTCTTTTTGGTTTGTGGTCTCAATTCTAATCTAACCTAAGCTACCTCTTTTTTCGGAATTAGCCATGTGATAAACTGTTCAATTAATTACTTTAGATAAATAAAGAATTTAAAAAAAATTAAATATTTCATATATTTTCGTCACACGATTACCCTGTTCTATGAACGACTTAAGCATCTACCAGTATTAGACGCTACGACTGGATATCATTTAGGCTTGAACGGCGCCGTTTAGTTAAGAAACTAGGCTTTTAATCGAATAGGAAATTAAGCTAGTTGGCTGCGACTTATACATATACCTAATAAAATTCTAACGAAGTCGAATCTGTACATTAAATATTTTTTGGAAAATCTTACTGAAATAGTCATTATTATTGATACAGCGCCCTAATCCATAGTTTTTAGAATTTTGGTCTATCTATCTGTCTGTCTGGGTAAGCATCACAAGAATACTTCTAGACAGATTTTGATGAAATTTGGTATGATAATAGCTGGTTATCCGGGTCAACATGTAAGATATTTTTTCCTTCAGAAAAATATCTCATCTCTGAGAAATCTATACTAAACTTTAAAACGTAACTAGGGACGAACCCGAGCGGAACGAGGATGAGTCGCTAGTAACTTTCTATTTTACTATTAAGACAGTAATTTATCTTAACTGCTTCAAGCACGTAAAGTTTGCGACATTATTGCTTCTAGTTATAAGGATATTTTTACTGTAACCTTCAATAACCTTCTATAATTTCTACAATATCCTATATAGGTACGTATTATGATAAATCAGACACGTATTGTACCTTTTAAAAATCCAAATTGATTATAAAGGATAAATCTTAAGCTGATCAATTAAAAAAAATATATTATTAAACTTTTCAATCTGTTTTTAAATCGTGAATCCGGAACCTTCAATCTACATAGATTAAAGGATCTACTGAATCATTTTAGTTTCAATAAATTAAATATAAAAATATAAATATATGTTTATAGTTTCAAATAAAAAATACATCAAGATTTTATAATATTCTTTCGACCTCGATTCGAAAACAGGCATCTTTAAAGTTAAAACAACTATTGATCAAAGCAGTAGTCTTCATATCCTTAAGGAATTCTCACATATCTAGCCGAGTTCTAAGTAATATTCATATTAAGTTTCATCAAGATATTATATTACTATTTATACAGCCTTCTATTACATATTTCGCGGGAAACCTTTGCATTTCCAATAAATAAAATATAATAAACGAAACGCAATAATAATGATTTAATAGTTTTCATTCTATACTTATTATTACTACTAGTACTACCAAATTTGCTCATATTACTACTGGTTTTACTCCACTGTCTCAGGAGTAACGTACGTGTATACAAGTAACAGGATACGTACGTTTCTCCGGCACACTTTATAGTCTAAGCGGTTTGATCGATTTAACACATAATTTGTCTTTACGTTATAGGATATTACAAGGTATTTTACAAAACTATTATTCTGAAAGAGTATACTATACATTATATACATTATAGTGCCCCAACCGAACAAAAGCTCGGGTCCATCCGTCAGAGCGTTTCTGAGTGTTATTTCAGGCTGAAAACTTATTAATTATTAAATAAAATATAGCCTATTGTTACTTTTGGATAATGTAGATTTCCAATGGTGAAAGAATGATTAAAATTAGTTCTGTACTTTCACAGTTTATCAATTCAAAACAGAGAAATATTTACTTTTTATAATATATTAATGAAGATAATAATTTTATGTTATCATTTTCACAGAAAGTAAAAAAGTAGATTTGACGCAAGGACAGTCTAATCGTTTTATTATTATTTTATCTACATATATATTTGTTTGTTAATAAGTGTAGTTTTAGATTAATAAAATTTAACAATTTATAAAAGAAACCATTAACTAAGTATAGGTCTCTAGGTTATTTGTGGTAATATCCTACATATTAAGGTTTAAGTGTATGAAGGTTAAAAGTTTCGCATTTATGATTACTTATGCCCTATCGGTTATCCCGTGAGACATACCATTTGGCAATAAAATCATGTCTGTCTTTAAATATCCAGCTCTAGGATATTTTTGTATTAAAGATTCTTACTAAGATTTTTTTAGTTATATGGAAGTGAAAAGAATATACTTCCAATTTTAATTACACATATATGAATAGCCAAAACGGCGTTATAGATTATAAAAGTTTTGTTATTGTAACAATATAGTATCTAAAAAAATAGTAAGTATGCATATATAGAGTTAATCCCAAAAATATATATTATTATAACTAGGTACGTAAGATTGATTACTAAGTAAATTTAGGCAGCCAATTTTTGTAATGTTTCCGTTTAGTTGTTTTTAAGACAATTTCGGTAACTTTGGCAAAGTTTTATAATACCTAGTTATTTCCACACTAACTTTAATGATTCCCTTCGCATCTCCTTAAGAACGGAAGTTGAAACAATATTATCTTTTTTTTTAATCTCCGTTTAAAGAGCTTTGTCACTTAATATGCGACTATGACGATCTGTTACGTTTACAATGCTGTCTTAATTACATTTTATAAATATTTAACAACAAATTGTATTTACAACCGTAGTATTATTATGTATTACTTGCATTTTTATTATCAGAGAAAACTACAATTTTATCGATATTTATTATCTGAACGTAGCATAACGCTTCCAAAATAGCCAATAGTTCAATATGCATAATTGAGATATGTCCATCAATCATAATTTTAATAAAATCTAAAGTTTGAAAGTCTAAAAATGCTGTACCCCTTAGGTCTTTTTGTTTTGATCTGTAAAAATTGTATAAAAACCGTTAAATTGATCTTCAATATATTTTTCACATTCATTTTTCATTCATTTACACTATATAACCTTTTAGAATTAAATTCATTGCCAATATGTAATTTAATTAAATTCAATCAATTTACGTTACTAACCTAAGTGTTTAATGAGAATAATTCAAGTTCTTTGCTGTGATGCGTGATAGTGTATTTAAAAGCATCATGAACAATGGGATACGATTTCTTTTCCACAAAGCGAAAATATTAGACAAACTACACTCTTGAAGAATTTTAATTAATATAATACCTTGAATGGAAAATGATTTATACCAAAATTTACCAGCCAAGTAATATCTACGGCAGTAGTGTTAAGATGGGTACCGGGTCATGCAGAGGTAATCGGCAACGAATGTGCCGATAAGCTTGCTAGAGAAGGCTCTTGGCATGCAGCAGGGTCCCGAGCCCTTCTGCGGAATACCCAAGAGCTTAGCTCAAAGAACCTTAATGATAGCATGTCTTAAGACTGCAAACAAGGACTGGAATGAATCAAACGGAATGATTCACTCCAAGATACTAATTAAAGCCTATGATAAAAGGTTTAACAACCTTATGCTAGCGCTTAACAAAAAAACCTTACGAATACTGGTAAGGGCTTTCACCGGACACTGCTGCTTAAGCAAGCACATGTTCAATCTAGGGCTGAGCGAAACGCGAACCTGTAGAGTATGCATGGAGGCAGACGAAACGCCACTTCATCTTCTATGGGAATGTGGACCGCTCATGCACAAGCGTAGCATTCATCTAGGAAAACAATTTCTAGGCCTAGATGAATTAAAAGAGTGTAACCCTAAGAAAATCCTTCAGTTTTTAATATCTGCAGGGTTTAATGGTTCACTCTAGCATAAAATGTGGCGATCACAATAGACCAGAGATGGTCGCAGTGATATAATACAGCCGCTAAAATGAAATAAAAAAAAATATATCTACGGCAACGAAGTAGTTGAATACTCAGTTTGACCTTCATTACATGAGTTTTTCTGCTGCTAATAAACCCACCTATTATTCGTAAAGCCTGGTTTTGAATCTTATCCAATTTCTTTGAATGACTTTCACTGCGATCATCAAAAAGGAAACTAACGTAATCCATGCGACTACGGATAATTGACAAATAAATTCGTCTTAAGTGTTTGGGAAGAATCCCCCAACCAGATCCAGCTAAAATTAAAAAAAAAATCAAAATTTGAAGTTTTCGCATAGATTTTATTAACATGTTTACCCCTCCTTAGAGATCTGTCTAACCATAATCCTAAATATTTACATGTTCCACAACTTCTAATGCTTTTTTATTCACAAAAACTTTAGTCGTCTTCCTAATTTTATCCTTCTTAAAAAGGCAAATTTTACTTTTTGAAGAAGAGATATTCAACCCAAGTTGATCATTTGCTTTTGAGAAAATATTGATAGCGATTTGAATTGTATTTGTGGCGTCTTCTATATTTTTACTTGTAGAAAATCATCAGCGAATTATGAAACATCGACATTATGAAAAAGTTTACAGATGTCTATTGTCGCAATATTAAAAATAAAGAGAGATAAAGAATCTCCCTGGGCATTTCCTTGACTAGTTTTTCGAGTAACTCTGGAATTGTTTTGTATTTAAAAGTTCCAAATATAACTACAGATTAGGGGGCCTACACCTAATCTCTTAAAATTTTGTAATAAATTTAAAGCATCAATGTTCTTGTAAGCATTTTCTAAATCAAGAAAGCATCCTAAAGTAACATCATTATTACAAAATTCCATTTGTATTCTAAAGTAAGAATACTTAAACTATCCAAGCAGGAACGAGATTTCCTAAATCCTACCATATCCGAGGGAAAACAATTTTTTTTTCTATAAACCACTCTATCCTTTTATTAATAATTAAATGAAAAATTTTAACAAATGCAAGATATTAATGATATTGGCCTTATTGATGAAATATCTTGAATGTTACGCCCAGGTTAAGGTAAAAAAATAATCGATATTTTACGCCATTGTGAAGGAATCACACCAAATATTAAAATATTATTAAATATATGATGTAAAATCATTTTAGCTGAATAGGGTAAATGTTTCATCATAGAAAATGAAATTGAATTACTACCTGGAGTAGTATCTTTACTTTTTATACAAGCTTCTAATTCGTGTAATGTGATTATCGATTCCAACAATTCATTCCCAGAAGTAAATATAGAACGTTTACGACAGTTAAAATTGGGGTATAATTTTTTTAGGAGCTCATTAATGAGTTCAATGTTGACATGTAACTTTGTAGTCTTGTAACCTTCAAACCACTTCATTTTCAACCATACCTCATGAGAAGAACAGCTATTGTCAAGCGAAGTACAGAATTGATGCCACCACCTATTCTGAGCTACCTTTGAATAATTTTTTCGTAAAGAATTCCCAAATTTCAAGGTGTGGGATTGCGTCGAAAGTTTCTAAGAGCAATTCGGCGGATAATCACAGCTCTAGAGATTTAACAGACTAATAGGATCGAGGAACAAATCTAGAATGTGGAATAATGCATAATTTAATAAACGGGATGAATTTGTTTGCAACCTCATTTATATAAGACATAAAAATATTGTGCTTAATCGTATTCAATATTATTTGTCACTGAAAAGTCAGTTAACAATAGTTCTAAATAATTAAAATATCCCTGCCAATCTTCTAACTTTAAATTTCTTTTCTTTTCGAGATCAACATCGTAATGTAATGCAGAAGTGATTTTTATCATATAGTGGTCACTTCTAAGTGACTCGTTAGTAACTACTTAATTAAAGTTTAACGAAATATCAGAGGATGCAAATGATAGATCTGGCGTTGACTCCCTTAAAATGGAATTCATTAGTTGAAAACGTGTAGAGCTACCACTATTAAGCAGAATCAAATTCGATTGAACTAAAGCATTGAATATTTGATTCCCTCTATTATCAGTTTTATTAGACCAAGAACTGTGGTGAATATTAAAATTGCCCAATAATAATGATTTACTTTCAGCTAAGCAAAACAAAACAAGCTAAACAAAAATTTATAACCACTAAAGTTAGACATTCAATTAGTGTTTTAGCTATCTGTTTCAGCTTAGATGTTATTTTTAAATTATTATTAAATATTATATTTTTTAATAAGTAGATTATTTATTAAGTAGATTTTGTATGAGTTTTTGATATTCTTCCCGCCGCTTATTTTCTTCTTTACTTGTTTTAATGAGAGAGTTTCATTTTCATTCTCTAAGTCTATATCAGAATCTGTAGAAAAATCAGCATACCCATCTTCAGTGTACCCGTTTCTTCTTTTTCTTAACACTTGGTTTTTTAACATTCTGAGATGGAGAGACTGCTTTATAATTTTCTTGGGGCATTCTTAGAACTTTTGAATATGATGGGAACGCAGCTATCGTACATGGCGGCATAATCCTTTGCAGAGGGAGTTGAATTCACTATATATTGAATTCACTATATATCTGGGGATGGGTATACATACATACTAACCGCTTTTTTGTAGGGGCAATTAAATTATGACATAATTTCTCGTATTCTCTTTTCTTTTTTATATACGCTACAAATTTTATCCAATGCCATGTGATTTCTGGAACAGTTCACACATTTATATACTAATGTATCACAATTAGGGTGGTTCTGGGTACATTTTGGACAAACAGGTTTATTTGATGGACATATCTTTTGTAAATGGCCAAACCTCCAGCATCTAGAGCATTGCGTAACGGGAAAAACGTACGGTTCTACTTTTACTCTAAGATCTAGTATGTAAATATATCCAGGAAGATTAGAACGCTTAAATCCAATTTTAACAGTATTACTAGAAATCCATTCTTTTTCGCATCGGCGATTTAATCTTTTTACTACAACTATTTCAAAGGTACTAGAAGTATTTTTTTATTTCTTCTTCAGAGAACTCCTTATTTAATTATAACAAATGATAAACTAACTTCCAAGCTTTTTTGAAATCTCCATCCCAATTTCATAAATTCCTCACATGTTATTAACTTTTCCGCACTAGATTCATGACTATAACTTACGTTAATATTATATGGGTTAATATATTTTACTTTTATAACATCCAAAATTTTTTGTTCGCGTAATAATTTTGCTAAAGTAAACGACTTCGGTAACATAATCTAACTTGTAGTCAAACTTGTATAAAATCTATAAATTCTAATCTAAAAATTTGATTTTTTCTTCGCGTGACTTACAACTTGTTGTCATTCACTACCATTTTCCTCATCTATCATTCGTTTTCTTCCCAAATCATCCATCGTCTTCTCGTATAAATTTGTTTATTCCTCAAATGCGTTTATTAAAATATTGCAGTAAGAATGAACTGTGTTAAAATCTGTATTTAGAATGAAGTCCTCAGCCATGATCAATAAATACGAAAAGCGATAAGGCGCACTCGCACTAATCGTTTCTTAGAATTAAAGAATAGTTAATTACTCTAATGCGCCGTGTTTGCACCGCTCGCAACTTAAAACTGAATATTATCTTATAAATAACATTATATTCTGTGCCCTGTGGGTAACTTAAGAAACATTTCTTACTCAAAATTATAATCTTTATGGTCAGTTGGTAATTTTGATGATACCGGATGATTTACAAAATCAATTTCAATGTTCTACATATGTATAGTCTAAGATAATCAGAACAAGTAACTAAATTGGTACTAGTAACTCATCTAAAACACTGTAAGCAGCATAAATATTTTCATTACTATCACGAGTAATGTTGTGGATTTGCGTAAATTTAGTATTATTGTAATGGACGGCCATTTGGGTCCATCCATCACGCGGGTATTATCGACCATAGTTCAACCTCAACTCGAAATGACTTTTACCTGGACTTAAACGACTACTTGCGTTTGCCCTGCTATTACGTTCTGTATTACTATGAAAATCCTTCATAATACAGTTATAATTTATAATGTACTTATATAATTAAATATAATATTACAAATATTTTAAAAAGACGTACCTACTTTTTGAGACGACAGGATACCTCCTGATATATGTACATGTATTAATTAAATTAAATTTTGTAAAGAGGTGTATATTTTTGGGCACTTACTCGTATAATAATTAATTATTAATCCCACAAATATTATGAACCATATACATAAATATTATAAATGTGAAAATTTCGATGGATGCTTATTACTCAATCACGGCAGAATGGCTGGATGGCTCTGGATGAAATGAGGCACATGGATAAATTATAATCTAGAATAGCACATAGTTTACTTTTTATCTCAGAAAAATCTACGGTTCCCGTCAGATAGATTAGTTTTCGTTTTTCACTAGGGACGAAGCCGAACGAAGCGAGAGCGAGTCGCTAGTTATTATTATAAGTATGATATTTATTCATACATTATTTAAAATATTCAATAACTAAATATAATAATCTATTCTATATTATCTCTTCGATATTATAGTATCGAATTGCCATTGTTTCGTATCACAGTAATGTATTGTATCACTATTGTAAATAAATTTTCAATTAAAAGAAGAGAATATAAGCCGAATAAAATCACGGATAAGCGAATAGAGGAGGAAACTAGACAAATAGATCGCTAGAGGCTCCCCTCACATCCTTTCTGCCTCTTGATAAATGACCGTTGATGCGACTCGCAATATATTCCGGCTAGTTTCTTATCAAGCTACCTAATATTTTTATAATTTTCGCTTTCTTTGAACCGTTTTAAAAATAGATTTCACTGTATTTTCTTAAGTACTTATTTTCATTATACAACTTTTATTAAAGCTTTTTTGTATAAACATTTCAAAAATTAAAAATATTTTAATAAGAGAAGTTAGTCAGATATAACAAGTTTATACAACATACAAAAACTTTGATATCAACCAATATTATAAGTATGTTCATTTCTAATGAAATTACATAGCAATATGTGTATATAGTATGGTAATAGTACTACTAGTCTCAGTACTTTGGGCAGTAAAGTGAACAAACATTATGTATTCTGTGGCAAACTGGCCATGTCCCGTCTATGACATGACGGGCTATTGCGGCATCCCACTATATCCATTAGCTTACTTAAGCGATAACATCCATTATACTGTAAAATTATTATTTTATTGTAGATTCCCATAAAATTAACTAAATTGAAATTAAACTAAACTAAAATTAATTTAAATTAAACTAAACAAAAAATATACAAATATTACAAATTATTTGTATTCAGCATTACAATAAGAAATTTGAGCGATCTAGCCAGAGTACAAGAACATATAAAAAACTAATCAACCAAAAGCTGTATCTTTTGCAGAGTTTCTAACTTTAACACTCTATATCCATAGACAATAATTTGTAGGTATAAAACATAGCTATAAACTTTTAAATAGTATGTATAGACATTAGATACATTCACAATGACAAAAATGGATCTCTACACGTGACAACTTTCAATATTACAATTAGTGAAATTTGAGTTTACACTGTCTGAACAAATTAAGTTACCATTTAATTTAAGACAATATGATTTATTTAAAGTCTAGAATTTCTATAAAAATGTTTTACTTTGTTCTTAATGACTTATAATATGTTTTTATTAAATAGTATAGCAAGCCATTTTTCCCTGATAATTCCTGCGCCCATAGCCAAGTAAGTATGCTTATCCTCGATTCGTCCTCTTCTTGTACTTCCACTTTGGTATTAAAGTCACCCATAACAACGATCTAGAAGTTACTCGTATGGGACATACTCTTATCTTACACTATCTCTTTATACATGACTTCGACCTTTTCATCAGTATGTGCGGAGGTTGGGGCATACACTTGAATAATCTGCAAAGTATATCATGTCTAGGTTATCTTTATGACAAAGAAAGGCATCCTTGCCGACATACTGACAACCTCTACAACATTCATACAATTTCACATAACCTTAGATATAATCAGCCTCTATAGGTACTTATCGTTTGTGGGGTTACGAAAAAGCCTTCGACACCATCGAGACCTGGACTGTTTTGGAATCCATGCAGAGATACCTAATTGACTATCGCAACCATGACCGTCCAAGTACAAAATCAGAACACAAGACGAATCCAAATTCAACGCAGAGTAAGAAGGGATGCGATCTTTCTGAAACAGATATAATTCGAAATTAGAACATTTGCCAGAGAATTAATTTCACCAACATTGCGCGTAGAATTAGCATGCTGAAGTGGAATTGGGCTAATCATGTCTAAAGGTGAATAAATAGTCGATGGAGACGACACGTACTAAAGCCGCGCTTAGGCAAACGTTCTGTATGATGCTCTACGGCACGGTGGGCCAATGACTTAAAAAAAATGGTAGTTACGAGATGATGCGGGCTGTTCAATCGGGATTGTTGGCGTTCTATGGGAGAGGCTTTCGTCCAGCAGTTGACGGCGATTAACTGAAAAAAAAAATAGCATAATAACATACGAGTATGCTGATATGAAAGAAATATAATGCTACAGCTTTTGTATTTGTTATGAATTATAAGTATATAATTAGTTGCGTTATATAACAGCTTTAATTATCTTTATTACTATGAAACTACAAATAGAGGAACAAAGCGCATATCTCAACAAAACTACGTCAATAACGCTAAACGTTACTTTTGTCTTGTCTGAGACTGGAACTAATCAGACCTTTGCGGTCTGGAAACGTTAGCAATACTGTTCGCAACTCGCAAGAGTCTACAATATAATTATACCTTGAAAAATAATTATGATTCTAATATAAATTATTCAGATTCAGATCATAATATATTATTACTTTGCATTTTAATCGATATAACATAGAGAACGCGATTGCATGGTTTTACTCAATTATTATATCTATGCATTTGATTAATATGTAATCAAAAAAGGTGAAAGAAAAAATTGAGTTTCTTTGTTGATGCGTTCTTATATGATTGATAAAAATCAGTATATGTATATAGGCTTGTGTACTTGTTACGTTAAAATCGTATGCCGAGTCTTCACAGGAAAGTCTTCTTGAAGTTTTCTTGAACAGTTGTTGTTGAGAGAGTAAGAACAACTTGGTCGACTTTATCTCGTAAACTATTTGACTATAGTAGTTCCTGTTATTTTTAAAAGAAATTTCAATCCAGTACTCGTTCTTAAGCTTATACGTATTAAAGTTTTCTTTCCGTTTCTTACCTAATAGAGAAAAACATATTTAGGTATGTGTCTTCAAAAGAACTGACTGAAATCCAAACTAATAGCCAATTTAAACTCGAAAAATCAAATATGATAATAAATTATAATTTAAATAATATACTTTAAAAATATAATATCATAATCGATTCAAATGTCTTTTTAACTACGTTAAGATATCAAATCTAGTCTACAGTATGAAGATAGTCGTTATTGGCTATAGTTAGTAGTTAAGTCTCCTTTTAGTATAGTGTGAGTTCATATTCGAGATATTTATTCCAGTTTTTCTCAACTTGATGAGCGAAACACAAAAGTGACGTCATTGTAAATATAATATGGCGGATTTCCAAAGATGGCGGACTGTTTTTTTTTTAATTCAGCCCCATAATATGGATATCAAATGAAAGAGCATGATGAGCGAAACATAATAAGCAAAATGACGTTATTGTAAATCCAATATGGTGAACTCCCAAAGATGCGGAGTGTTTTTATGCACCTTTCATTTTCATTTCTTTCTATCAAATGACCCTTTCATTAGGCTGAGAAGAAAACGGAAAAAACATTTATCATTACCGGTGCAAATTGACAATGTGATTAGAAATAGCGCTTCAATGAGCAAACGTATAACGTTTTAAGCGACAGTAGACAGTAATATTATAAAAATATTGGATATGATTTTAGTACATGTGGGACAATACATGTCAACGCATGCACATTTGCTTTTTTATTGCACCTATTTGCTCTGTGCCAGGTCAGGGAAACGGCGTCTAAAGTAGGGGCCGCGGTGGAAAAGGCTGAACTCTCAAGTTGCGTAAATACGCCTTCTTTAGTCAAAATTATGCCTTTATACCATTTGCTGTAGAAATTCTTGGTCCATGGAGTTGAAATGCTAAACACCTCTTAAAAGACATTACACCTCGTCTACTGGTGACAAGACGGCTGGCTTATTTTTCGTCCAAAGAATTGGCATTGTCATTAAATGTGAATTACATATTTGTTAAATAATTTGTTAAATATGCTTCTTTATGACTTGACTAATCTTTGACTAATTTGGGATCAATTCTCATCGTTTTATGACTAAATGGTTATTATTGAAGATTGTAATTTTAAAAAATAAAACCATAATGCTTCAATGTCTTTATTATACGTACAGATGAAGCGTCAAAACAAGAGATCCAGCGGGAAATACCCTGGGGTTAAGCACTACGTGACCCGCATCGCGAACAATTTAAGTCCCAACTTGAAGATACATTTGGAATTGTAATTAGTGAAACTTGAAACTTGACATTGTCTGCTTGTAGAAATTGCTCGCAATTAAAAGCGTATTATCGTAAATATTGCTTTTTAGAATCAAAATGCGTTGTGATCTATATAAAATAAATAAATTGTTATTTTTTTATGGAAATAGCGTATCTCAGATTACGACCTACGTAATACTGTCTACAAAAATATTGCTTTCTTTATGCTAAAATTCTTATATTCTTATTCTAATACGATATAAATTATTAATAAAAAACATTTTAAGTAAAAAAGAGCATTGAACTTACGCAAGTATGTGAAGCGATGTGTACAGAAATATTTTAACACATAGTTAAAATAGCTTTCCCCAAACATAAAAAATAAACGTATGCTATGTTTTAGAATACATTTTTTTACGTCGAAAACACTGTACAGTAGTGTAAACTAAGTCCATAAAAAATATAAAACAATGAAATACTTAAACGCTGTAAAGTTTATATTAAAACACTATTTTAACTAAAAGTTTAATAATAATGTTCTGTTTAAAGCCGAGTAAAAGCCGTTTTGAGCAGAGGCGAATTATAGCGGGTAATGCCAGTGTGATGGATGCACTGTAGGATTATCAAACGCTGGCGTGCCATTCGGATGACCACCCGTTGTAATCACTCTATGCACTTTGTTGGTTATAGCATCATATTATTTAATGTTAACATACTTAAACAAGACATGATCCTCATAATTTTTATTCTTATAAGTTATAACATAAATATTATAAGAATACAGTCACATCTATACAGATAAATAAAATTGGAGTGTCTGTTTGTAACATTAAAATAACCGCTTTTTACTCAATGCATATGGATGTATACACGGTACATATACCAAAACCACATTTTTTACAATTTTTGTCTGTCTGTCTGTCTGTTTGTTCCGGCTAATCTCCGAAACGGCTGAACCGATTTTGACGGGACTTTCACTGGCAGATAGCTGATATTATAAGGAGTAACTTAGGCTACTTTTATTTTAGAAAAAGAATCAGGGTTCCGCGAAAAAAAATTAAAACCCATAAAATTGTGAACAAAATCCGTAAAGCGAGGGTAAATCGCTATATTATAATTTAAATGAATATCTTGGGAGTATCAAGCTACTATTTATGTATAAACATAGCTAACCGTGAAAACGTACCTAGAGACGAACGCGAGCGTAGCGAGCGTGAGTCGCTAGTAAATAATAAATTAAAACTTAAGTACATAAGATTATTATTTAATTATTAATTGGATCATCTTCGAACACATTAATACGAACGAGTATGTTGTGGCAATTACATTTAGTAACTAGCAACACCCGCGCATTCACCCGTATTCAAACTTACGAACGCTAGCAAACTTTAGAGGATCACCCGCTTGACTAATCTGAAGATTGTCTGAAAATTTAAAGAAAATCGCTCTAGCCGTTTTGGAGTCCATAGGGAATATGTATATATATATAACTTTTTCAACTATCAAAAAATTAATTACATCAGAAAATAAATCATTAGTGTAAAGTACGACATGACCAAGAAATTTCATTATATTATACTATAGATCTAAGACTCGGTAATAATAGATACTAATCATTTTTCTTCTAAAATATTCAGATAATAATAAACTTTTAATTTTAGTTTACTTGGCATGAAAATGGTAAACAATATTTCCAAAATTTAAATAATTTTCAGGTACAATAGCATCCGTTCGCGACAAAACTAGCCACACCTTGAAATATGAGCTATTGGAATTTAACAAGTGTACGCTTGGTTTGACGTAAACACTTAGATTCAATTTTAGTAGGGTGGAGCAAAAGCGTTTACCGGTCGAAGGCTAGGGAGAGCTTATTAATTTTATATTATACCAATTTCATCCTTGAAATGGCGTAAAAAATAAAATTTTACGTCCTTTCCGATTAAGATTCAATTACTGTATAAATAAATATAAATTTAACTGATCGTATTTTATGTTGAAAAAGTTAAAATCAGGTACACCGTACAAGTATTTGGTAATTCATTAACAGATGTATAACGTAAATATAATTTTTTTTTTCTAAACTACACGGTTTAAAATGAATGAAATAATATTTAGAAGTAAAGAAAATGAACAAATTGACCTTAATTTCGCTTTTCTACTAAGACTACCTCCCACTGCTGCGTAGGTTTCCCTCCAATGTGTATAGGGGATAACGACGCTGGTTAAGTGCGGGTTGGCATCCGCCAATCATGAGTAGAATCATATTAAAAATGATTCGCACATGAGAATATCAGAGGTGCAAGGCCCGAAATTTGAAACCGCTTCAATTGTTTTCCCAAGCAAGCGCATTACCACTGGGCTACCACTGCCTAACGTAAATAAAATGAAGCAAAGTGCTGAAAGATAAGTGTTGTACAGTGTGTTTAAATTAGCTATAACGGAGAAGACGTTCTCAGGAAGGTCTACCAAACATCAAAAGTTAACGGAATTCAGATGAATAGCATTCTTTTCCGCCTGTGCCCGGTGCAAAACGGTGTACCCAGCTGGTAACCTAATGCGACACGAAAACTATCGTTATCTGAAGAAGTGTGCCAAAATTAATTGCTGGTACGACATGCAGCCAGTGACCCAATTCTTTGGCCGATGACACTAAAAAATCTGGCACGTTCTATACCACTTAATAGATTTTGAGTAAAATTTTTAAATTTGGAATAATAATAAACTAATGACGCAACTCAAAGTTTTATATGGAAGATTCCTTAAGGATGTAATCAAGCTGAAAAGTTTTTAATTATACACTATGCAATAAAAATTAAAGGAATATATATATAATAGCCCGTTTAGGATCGCGGACACACCGGTGTGTCAGTTAACAATTAATTTCTTAGAAATTATCCAGGAGGTGTTGAATATAAAATGTAAACATACACAAAAGTTTAACACATTGCCAGATTTTTTGTAATTTAACACCTCCTGCTTAATTTCTAAGAAATTGTTAACTGAACCACCGATGGCTCGGCGGTCGTTGACAGGTTAAAGTTTTAGCATAGTCTTTTTACAAGGAATCCGCTTTTCATTACACCCAATGGCTTTAAGGTCATGGCTCATGACGTTAACAGATATCTCCTAGTTGCCGTAAATTGCAGGTGCATTAATGGAGGAGCTACTATACAGTGTAATTCCAGTGCTTTTTCTCTTGAAAGCTATAAAGGTTAAAGCGATTTAGTTCTGTTTGTATATTACTTATTTATGCATAGAACTTTATTATAATATAGCCACAGTGTTATTTTAACTATAGACTATATTATAAAGGACTACTTTTAGTGGTTACAATGAAAATCACGTGTATGTGAAACAGATAAAAAAGCAATATGACAATAAAATCAAATACAGCCTAAAATGAACGAGATTGGTTGAATGTACAATGACGTCACAGAGAAGTGTCGAACAACACGCCTATCGATGAGTATTGACAGACTGTCATTGCCTTTCCTTTTTCCTTGTATTTTTGTACCCTGGCACTAAAAACCATTTGTATTTTTTTCTATATTAGGTAATAGTAAATAATAACAAAAAATAAACACTAAATCTTGTGTATGACGCTTGATTGTTTATGACACTTCACTTTGTGTCACTGGCGTCATGTTGCGCAAAATAGTGTTTCAGCGAACTTTTTAAATCGCTATTTTTTGAAGATATACTTATAAAAACAAACACTTAAAAATAAACACTTCTTGTGGGCTCAATCACCACAAAAAAAAGTTGAGACAATTTCTTTCCCCTCTGACACTGAAGTATGATGAGGTTGAAGTGGTGTTTGCGGACGACTTCTGATTTCTGTTTTCATCTATGAGTATTTTTTTAATAAGTAGCTAGCTTTCAAAATATAGTTTTGTAATCTCATGGCACTATCGCTTTCTATGCTAGAGAAACAACCAACGATAATATCGTGGCAAATTTATCTCTTAAACCAAGCATACTTATTAGGGGTCGTCCATTATTCACGTGGTGTTTTTTTATATGTATATATGTATGTATATATATATATATATACATATATAAGGCAAAAGTGATCCTCATATGACGAAAGCATCCACTAAGGAAGGATCTTTCAAAATTCAACACCGAAGAGGGTGTAATGGGATAATTTGTATGAAACTCTTTATTCCTTGGACATATTTGCATGAAATTTCGTATTTTTCGTAGTTTCATCGCGAGCGAAGCCGCGGGTTCTGCTAGTGTGTAAATACATCCCGTAAACTCGTGTGGTGGGTTGACCACCATCCGCGAGAATCACACAGCCCGATCCTCCCTCTACGCAACGTGTTGTTGTACGTGGAAATAGAACAAAATTATTCTGAACATGATTTTCATCTAACACAACCAATTATTTCAATTGTAAAAATATATACTTCTATGCTACTATTATTTTAATAATTAATTTATCCTAACCAATTAAGATATACATATTAAATTTTCTTATTATAATTGAAAATTAAACTAACTTACCTAAAGTGACGTTCTATCATAATTATACGAAGGCTTCATCTGAGGAGATTAGAATACTTCGCACAGCTAGATAAAGAGTAGCACAACTCCAAATAATACAAATTCGAGTTATTACTATTATAGGAATCTGCGTTAAAAACTACATAAAATCTATATGACTTTATCATGATTACTAATTTAACACGAAAAAATAAAATTATTTTTGGAATTATTGGTGTTTTATATGTAGTTGGTTAGTTAGTGTACCAAATAAATATTTTCAAGTGTTTCATATTGAGTTACATTATTGGCTTGGCAGAATTGGCTGACACCGACTTCGAAAATATCTAATTAGGTATCTATCTATTCTAAATGAAAACCCCCGTTTAGTTATTTTTTACTTTTCAGTGCCTGGAAGTCAGGTTTGTTTTAAGTTTTTATTTTTCCATTTTTAGTGTAGACGTAATAAGCAGGTAACTCGTAAGAAGAAAGATTTTTAAAAACATATTCGATTAAGCCCCCTCAATTCAGACCCCTAATGAAAGTCACAACACATCTAGGTGTAAAGTTCTCATCAATACAAATTAATCAAGCCCAAACACCAGGTAATTGCTGTAAATCGTTGAGGAGTTCCCCCGACTGTCTTTTGGCTCCATCATCAGATCGGCTCCAGATCTTCATTAAATAGTAGTGCTTTAAAAACCCTAATGAAAAAATTAACAAACGCACTAGTCGCCACCATGATTTTCGAAGGTTCCCCTCCAATTCTCTAGGATGCCATCATCAGATCCTAGTTTCCTTATCATGGTACCAGTCTTGGGATATCTTCTTTCCAACAAAAAAAGATCAAATCATCAAAATCGGTTCATAAACGACAAAGAAATCCGCGAACACACATAAAAAAAAGAAAAAAGGCATATACCTATACGGACGAATTGAGAACAAAGAGTTGAAAAATAAATATTATTAATATATTTTATTTTAAACAAATGTATTTCTCAACTATTACAAGTATTCTAATGTCGAAGATGAAGCAAAATATAATTGACGTTATTATTGACGTCACATAACACTTTTTGTAACTAATTGTTAGTCGTGCGTAGGTGGCACGTGGGAAACTTGGCGTAAAACTTTCATAAATTGACGTAGAATACGTAGTAGAGTAACGTCAATATATAAAATATGTAATTGCTATCGATTCTTCTTTTTTACATTTTTATATACTATTCTTATCAAGGAATTTGTGACACGGAGCGAACTTTTGCATTTAAGATACGAAAATCGTAAGACTAAAAATCGTACGTGATCGTGTTTGTTCAAAACCAAAAACCATAAGACAATGAGCAGAAAGTAGCAAAACGTATAAGAATATTTATTATATAAACCAATGAGAAACTTAAAAACGTGACGACGTGGACGTCCAGCTAAGACGACGAGACGACATATATTATTATTTTGACTTTTATCACAATTTACTATCTATTTATCAAAAAAAAACTTTTAATTTTCACAGTTCTGATAACGCTTTAGAAAGTCCAGGTTAGATAGATTTCCTTCCGGAAGATATCTTTGAAGGCAGCCGTTGCTTCTCTACAAGGTCAACCTATAAATTATATTATAGGGTACCTACCTTTTTAATATTATAGATATAGAATTTTGAATATCATAATATCAATTTCGTGCTTTCGTTTTTGTTATAGTTTTCCTAAGTTCTCTAACGACCTCATTAGTCTAGTGGCTAATAACACCTCCTGGTTAATTTCTAAGAAATTAATTGTTAACTGGACTGGACTGGTGACTCGTCAGTCCTTGATAGGATAACTATAGATCCTGAGTCTTGGTAAGAGCCTAAAGAGTAATTGTTTTTTTTTTCCAATAAATTCTCAGTAACAGCCCGAAGTTGTAATACCCTGTGTCTGATCTCCCAACGGTCATATCGGACTACCATCTCACTAAATTATAACAGCGAGTTTACATATGTATGTCTACGCAGACACACACACTTGTGCGCTATAACATTAATTCCTATACAGCAGCTTAACTCATTGAAATTGGCGTTGATGACCGAAATTGACCTTTACAATTTATGTTATACCCTTATATCTAAATGTACTAGTTATGTTTATAGCAAGCAAATGCATTCTATTTGCTCAGTTTTACATCCTCTGAATTTACGCCCAAATATATTGGCTTTTATGACTTTGATCCTAGTTTATATAAAAATATATTTATTTAATACTTACAAAAAAGAAAAAACTATATAATATAAGAAACAAAGAAATGAACATACTCTAATTAGGCAACAAAAAATATTGTACTAATTACTTAGCAAGTACCTAACCTAACTCTACCTTCATTGAAATTAATTTTGCTTCAAAGAATAAAATGACTCAAGAATATATAGTAAAATAGCTAAGTAATATTCTAAATTAGGTTTAACACCCACCATCTTCAGAAATGTCACTTACATACTATTTCTCAAAGAGAAATGCTTCGTAATATATTCTCTAAGCATTTTATGTAAGACTTGCATATCACACATGAAACAAATTATCGTCCTCGCCTTAACATTAGTTTTGATTAATGGTATAATAAAATTTTGCTGCTATAATATGTATTTGAATAAGACATACATTACATAGAATATATTTATCGTTTCACTATGTTGTGTTCTGATACGTTCAAATTTTTTTTTTAATATACAAAGTTATTTATGGATAATTTATATAATGGTGTAGTCTTGTAGGTATCTACTTCATAATACTTCATTGGCTACAGGTTTTATTTCCGGTAGGCGTAATTTTTTTTTTGGTAACCATATTAATATTTTTCCACGCTTTGTTGAAGAGAAAGTTCTGGTTGAAAAATTTCTTGGCAGAAATCCCAAGGTGAAGTGAGCCGGCCCTCTTAGTCTATCCTAGAAGGAAAAAATGTAAAAAGGAATTCTTTAAGCATTTTAAAGTATATTTATCTGTAAAATATCAATTGAGGAGCCATCTGTCACAATTTACAAGATAAATTACCTATTGTTCTACGTTTCACATAGTCATACTTTATTTTTAAGTACAAATATCAATATACTTAGAGAAGATATATGAAATAGTTCAAATTCTTGAAAATACTCAAAAGATAATATTTAACGAAGTCAGAAAACATTTAAGTTTACCATATTATACAGAGCTATTTGTTCCGGTCAGCCTGCGAACAGTCTCCAAGCACACATTTTGTCGGTGTGAGGGAAAGCGGAAAACGAAATAGTCATATGTTGTTCTGTCTATTTATACCCACAGGGAAATAATATAAGCTATAAAATATAGTAAATTTACAAAACTATGAGTTGTCTATCCTAAGATATTCTTACTCAATGCGAGTGTAAAAATCAGCGAGATTCATTAAAATCAATAATAAAAACATTTCAGTCTACTAAAACGAAAAGTAGGATATAAAATCTTATATATACTCGTAAATATTTAATATCATTTAAGTGACATTTTCAACGAATGTTGTACGCATTCTAATTTTTTATTATTTAAATTTTAAGCGCAGGTGACCGGGCGAGAGCTAACAAGGGGGTCCCCTTTGACTAATGGCACCGTCGCAAGTCAACAAGTCGACGTGCTCTGCGTCCCAATTAACACTTCCTGAAAGAAATAAACATGTTGCGATTGACTTTTCCACTCCCGTGTCTAACTTTAATTCTCCTTTGAATATCAGGTGGACTTGAGTAGGTACTGAAGTTTAAATTAATGATCATTCAACGTTTAATATATTTAAGTTTTATTTATAAACTAAATATTATATGAATACCGTTATTTTATGTGCCTCGCCTTACAAATAAATATTCTAAAGTACATAAGGATTTCTTACTGTCCTCCGTTTACTATTTTCTAAGGTCTCTATGTTAGTATTTGTAATAAACTAGTACACATTTAAACTTACGAGTACAAGTTTTATGTCAAGTTGCCAAAAAATTTACAGTAACGTAGCAACATTCTGGTCTAAAATGATCAAACATGTGTTCAAACACAGCACGGGAGAAATTATAGTGCACAAGGTTATGCGAAACATGGACTAGGTAAACTTTTTTTTAATGTTAGGAAAAAATGCATTTACGCATACCACCTGCATACATACATGGTTATGACTCATCGGCTACAAAAGCTAGTAGGTACCAACCACTAAAACCCAACGGAACTTTCCCCGTCTTAATGAGGCGTCGCAGGTTCACTTACGCACTCAACCAGGACCCCGACGGCGGACTTGCCAAAGTAGACCACAATAACCAAGTGGTTGCTCCCACAGTCCACTATGCTAGCAGAGAAGTACCAAGAGCAACCCGCATGGTACACCATTCTTCAAAGTGAGCCACCTCTTAGTGTGTCTTGGATTCATGCCCAGCTGGATTGCTGGAAAACTTTTCTTGTCTAGGCTATCAAAACATAATTCAGTGTAAACTAAAATAACCAAATTTATGCAAATAAAGACAGTAGGTACTGTCACTCAAATCTGTTTCAGAATATGCCATATGGTATAAAAGACAAATTGACTAGAAAAATACCTTGTACAATTTATTAAAATTCTTTGTGTAGTTATAGTATAATTAAAAATGCTAGCAACTATTGTTATTTTAAGTTTTTAATGATATTATTATTTGCTATGACATAAACATTTCAATACTTAAAAAGAATTGTCTTTGCTTTGTACTTTTATTAATGTACCGTAAAGTTACCACGAATTAAGTTTTATAAAAGCGACATTGAAAATTTGCTTTTAAACTTTAACATAATGTCGCTTTTGTAACAACACAGGTCAGGCGTTCACGGACTCTTGCGCTATGATAGAGTTGACAAACATAAATAAATGATGAATCAACGTTAGAATACAACGAGTGATGAAAGACAGAATTTTGACGTTAAATGCACGCTGATTGCTTAATAACTACAAAAAATCATAATTTAACATACATATATTAGATAAAAATATATTTTAGAATTATATTATTATTTTCGTATTTTTTCAACCTAAGTAACATTATTAGTTGTCGTGTATAATAGTCTGGTCAACAAGTGCCTTTTTGGTCAACTTTTTTCAACAGTCTCGGAAAAATATGAACGAGGTGTCATTCGATTCGGAATGGCATGTAGATGATTTTTGAACAAAATCAAGTTCTGCCTGCAAAAATTGCAAAAGTTATAAATAATTCACTAAAAAGAAAAAAAAGAGTTTAGTTTTTTTGCAAATATCTCAAAATCTAATTGAGATTTTTCAAATCTAAAAAAAGATTCAAAAATCATCAATCATCTACGCCTTGACTAGACCATACGGCCTTCTTCCTAACGTATGTAAATAGTGATGCGATAAGCTTCAGATACTTTTAATTTAATCATTTAAATAGTTCTAGTATGCTTTGTATGCACACTAGCTTAGTAAAACGATATTATAGCTCAATTTCATTTTCTTAATGATGGTTATATTCATCCTGGTCATACTTTAATTATATAAACTTTAATTCACACAAAGAACACACATAAATAATAAAGAATAAAAGATATGATAATCATAATTTGAAATTCTGGCATAACATTAAACGTCAAATAAAAAGTTCAACTTAACAGGCACGTATTATTAAATTCCCAATAGTCGAGACGCTATCTATATACATATATTCTGAAGCATTGTGGAATAGCGAGGCACATAATAAGGAAAACACAACGCTCTATTTCTGAGTACGTTCCACACGTGCTCAATGGGAATCCAGTCTGCAGATTGCATGGGCCACTGCAAAACGATGACGTTAGCTTTGGCCAGCGTTCCAGAAACGATTCGATTATGGAGACATTTCTAATTGTATCCATACTTTGATTTCATAAATTTCCTGAATAAGACACTTAATATTAATTACCACTTAAAAATAACAATAACCAGCAATAAAAATAATATTGGTAAACAGTAATAAAGGAATACGTGTTACATTAAAAATAACAATATACCGGGATTAAAAAGTAAACTATATGTATTCTTATGATGCTGCCTAAAAAAAAGGACAGATCAACAAACACGCTTTTATTTAATATAAATGGATAACAGAGTATGATTGCTGATTAAATTAACTTCAGTCCATTAAACTTTACAACGCTTCAATACCTTCAAATCGTCATTATTCACTAAATGACTACACCTCGTAAAGTTTCAAATAAAAACTTTATTTTACACGGGAAAGTACAATTTTTATTCTCAAATGCTATATCTAAAAGTTTCGAGTGAAAGTCGTTTCTTTACAGAATTATGAGAGCATGGATCAGAATATTGGAATTTATTTTATGAAGCGAGAGCCCCGACCGAGTTAATCTGTTAATATTGAACATTTTTCCTATAAGGGTAAACCATCCCATTTGTTAGATGTAGGATTTAAGGAACAATCGTTTATATTGCACGCGATATTTTATTACGTGTCATATTTTGATTAATACCTTAGAAAATATTATAAAATAACACATCTGAAATTGTAAAATAACGTTATATTAGATACGTTTATACACACATTATTATTAAGATATGGACTTACTATACCGGTGAAATTTTAGTGTCTGCTATTTTTAGGTTAACAATAATTATATATTTCAATACATTAAAATTTATTAAGTAAGCTTTATATACTTAGTCAAAAATATGCCTCAGCGATTTTAATCAAAATAAATGAAGTGGAATTTAGAATTTTCTACGCCTTGATAGGAATACGCACAGGATAGGAAATAGTGGAGGGTTGCGTCCGGCAGCGGACAGTGGCTAAATGGTACATCCGGTTAACTTGCGCTTGATTGATTGTCTGACCGCTCCACGTACTCCTTAAATATTATACTTTATGAATACGTAATTTCTTATGTACTTATTTAGTTCTAAATATCATTTGGTTTCTAAAACAAAATCACATGTACATATAATACATACATATACATAATGAAAAAAAAAACATTTCTAATGAATACCTATTTTTTTAATATTAAAATAATAAATGCATGCATTCGTGCAGATAATTGGGAATATAAATGAAACAAGAATATATTACTTTGTTGTGGACTAAAATAAAAGTAATAGGCTACCAAGCATAGTGTTCTCGGTATTTCGCCTTTTTAAAATTAAAAATTAACATCGGGTAGCAGCTTCCAATGCCAAACAAAAGCCAAATACTTTTGATTTCAACTTAGAAAACACAATTTTTGTGGTAAATAGCATTATCTATACATATAATATAATTGTAACTAAGCCGAATCTGTACATTAAATATTTTTTGAAAAATCTTATTGAAATAGACATTATTAATTATATATTATCGATACAGAGGCCGAATCTATAGTTTTTAGAATTTTTGTCTGTTTTTCTGTCTGTTACCGCATCACGGAAAAACCACTGGAGGGATTTTGATGAAATTTGGTATGGTGATACCTGGTTATCCGGGTCAACATATAGGATAATTTTTATTGTGAGAAAATATCTCATTTCTAGAAAAAATACGAAAACCGGCTAGAATAAAATCCCGATGGTACTACAAACATTTTAGCAAGGTAACTTGCTAAATATGGCATAATACTATTAAAAATAGCATAATTTAAATTAATTAATAGCTGTCTATTAGTAAAAAATGATTAAAATTAATTCAGTAGTTTGAGAGTGTTTCGCCCAAAACTAAACAAACAAATAAAACAGAAGTATAGATATACTATAAATGTTATTGTTAGAACAAAAACTGCAATATTATTATATTACTAAATCAAATAAAGATTAAAGGAAGAACTTTTGTGGCATTGTCAATCACCACCATTATTTATCAATCATGCGGTGCGCTATGAAATTGGTTTATGTAAGAGTATACTAATATGTAAAACCTAAGAATTTGATTTTTCATCATCTAAACGCGGGCGGAGCCAGTCTAAAAATAAAACTGAAGTTCTAGTATAATAAAATCTAATCCAAGATAATAATACAAAGAATAAAAACTGAGTAAATAAATATGTAATTAATGTTCTAATTCTGCAGAATAGGTAGGTACTTGCTCTGAAATAGTTTATTATTTACAACGCAAATGTTGTCAGTCACATTAACTCGTATATATGTACAATGCAAACAACCTAAAATAGTTAAATCATTAAGACATTTACGTATAACAGAATGATTGCGGCCTGAAACTATCGCACACAACACGGCTAATCACTTTAGCCAAATAATTTATCTATCATTTTCGATATTGCAACATATGATTGAAAATTTTCCAGATCGATGGGGACTCGTTAGCGCTGCAGATTGAAATAGTGTTTACGCGACTTCATCCATCACTCATCCATTAGGTTGACAATTCGTTTAAAGCGCAATTTACACCTGGGAAACGAAAATACTCCAAGTTTCAATTTACACTTCACTTCTGCGGCTTGTTCAATGACGTGGGCTCGCTTTATAAAATAAGTACCTGGGCGACCGAGCTTCACTCGGAGTTTTTGACCAAAAGTACAATTTTCTATTTAATTTGGTTTACAAACAAAAAAAAACAAAAGTAAATACTTTGTATCCGACCCGGGTTTCGAATTCGGACACCTGTGATTGTCAACTTTGCGCCTTGGCCACTTGACCACGATGTTTATGCCAGAACGTAAGAAATTAGCGACCATATTTTGCGTGGAGTACCGTGAAAAAAACGTGAAGTAAACGTGAAAAAAAAATTTGAAAACACGCATTTTCCCAGACATTCTGACTAATCTAGATCTATTTTTCGCCCCCGAAAACCCCCACGTACCAAATTTCAGCGAAATCGTTAGAGCCGTTTCCGAGATCGCCGGTATATATAAATAAATAAATAAATATGCAAGAATTGCTCGTTTAAAAATATTAGATGATATCTATGTAGGTATACCGACATTTATATATAAACTAACGCATTGCTTTATTTTAAGCACAATGGACGTGATGAAAGTTTTTGACAAACCATAATTGCCTGTTTTGTTTAATGTCAAATGTTTATCTTTGAGTGAACATATTGAAGAGTTGTTTAGAGGTTTTAGTTACTTTTGGTTCCATCAATTAGATAAATTTGATAGTATCAAATTATTGTATTAAAACAAAGTATTACATTAACAGAGCAGTTTTAAAGAGAAGAAGTAGCGCTTACATATACAAAATCTTATTTAGGCAAATGGATAAAATATCACCGAACAATTAAACATTCTAACTTATATGTGGGAATAAGACGAAGTTAACATTTATATTGTATAAAGAAATGTATGTATGTAATTTACAGGCAGTGGTAGCCCAGTGGCAACGCGCTCGCTTGGGAAAGCGGGTTCAAATCCCGGGTCTCGCACCTCTGATATTTTCATGTGCGAATCATTTCTATCATGATTACCACTTGCCTTACGGTGAAGGAAAACATCGTGAAGAAACCTGCATGTCTGAGAAAACCTAGCAAGTTTTCGAAAGACATGTGAAGTCCGCCAATCCGCACTTGGCCAGCGTGGTGGACTATGGCCTGATCCCCCTCGTATTGAAGGGAGGCCCGTGCCCAGCAGTGGGACGTTAAAAAGGGCTGAATACAAAGAAATGTAACTTTGTACTTCACATAGCATCTTAAAAAATTCAACTCATATAAAGTATTCCAGATGTAATTCCAGATTATGTTAAGCAGAAAAAGTGCATCGTGTTGATCCATTTAACACTTGGATTTAGTATTCAGTGAGTGAATAAAAGTTCACTCACGTTTTCATGCTACCTGAACAGTTTAAATAATGTACAGTAAATAAACCTTTTCAACTTTACTTGTTTTATTTTTATTTTTCATATAATATATTGTTACAACTATTATGTTGTATGTTCATCACTATCTAAAATTATACAAGTTATTTTCAGAAGGCAGGCATCGTTACGCAACTGTAAATCTCACGGTAATTGCTAACTCGAGCTATCAACTGAATGATTTATTATGCTAATTAACATAGCTAGAATGATGAAGCCTTTCTTATATGTATAAAAACTATAATATTAGTATACAATTTTGTAGGAACCAACAGAATAATAATATTGCAAAATGTACAATTGATGCTGCTGGAGGTAGCTAATCACGACGTCACTTTAAGCCTTCCGCGCCTTAAGTGATGCAAATGGGAAAACTTCGAGGTCGCAACCAGCTTTGAGTCCGTCCAATGTCTTTGATCGACACTTCAAAGTCAAATGTCGGCTTACTTACCGAAGCAAATACAACGCCACTGACTTGCAACCATTTACAAAAGCTATTGATCGCGAAATTTGCATCGCTCTAACTTTTGGTAAGTATTACAAAAGGCTGTTATAAAGTTTTTATAAAGGCGAAGTTAGGAACTGCCACTAATTGAACCTTTCAAAAGGAAGAGTAATCTTTTTCTTATGAAAGGCTAGGAATAATTAATCAGTACAGTGAAAAGTAACTTTATTCAATTTAGACACTTAGTGACATCTCTTTTCATTTGCGGTGAATTTTTCGTAGCTATAAGCACATTAATACATAGTGAAACATCTGAATAATATATTTTGCTGGCGTATTTCAAGAAAGATTAAAGACTTTCCAGTAAGCTCCCTCATAGTTATTCGAGTTATTTCGAACCTTGTTAAAATAAATACTTTGTACTTTAAACTTAAACCTGGAAACTAATATTACTTACATATATACATACATACATACATTACATATATGTAAGTAATATGAGTTCATTTAATAATAATTTACATTAGAAAGCATTTTGTTATTTTTTCCTCATAATTTACAGCAACAAGTAACATAAAAAGTAAAATAAAAAAGGAAAAATCAAGAACCAAATGTTGATTATTGCATAAAATATCTTTAACAGAATTTTGAATTTTCCTTTAAACGAGGCGCCTTTCCCATTTCAAGATCCAAAATAACTGCGGTAATGTTTCTTTGATATTGCAGTAGAACTTTTTAAAGATAAATCCGTTTTTTGTTGCCGGTCGTTTATTACTAAAGAACTTGGAAAATCGGTCTGCAAGGCTACGTTTTATTCAATGATAGAGAAATTTTTAAGTAAAATATATTTTTGATTTTTCTTTCGCCATATGTATAAACCACATTTTTACTATATTATGGATTATTTAGTGCTACTCTTATAACTCGAATTACTTTATAGTTATATAATTCACCACCACGTTTCGTTTAAAATTCGTTGACAGTATATGTTTCTATTAAAAGTTGCTGTAGTTCCATCAAACCTATTATTATTATTATTTTTATGAGTGTATAGATTCTCAGCTAAAAGCTGGTAGATAAATGGCGATTACGGGTCGAAACCAAGTAACCGTCATTGTAATTGGGGATAAGTTATATTAGTGTCATCCTGCATGAATTTTCGAACAATGCGACATGTATTTAAGATTGCTGCTTTTTGTATATTAATGTATGAGTTAGGTGATAGATCTAAAATTTTCAAGCTATGATGTAAGTGCTTCGGAATTATTCCGGTCGTAGAAAGTACTATGGGTATTATAAAAACTTTTTTCATCTTCCACATTTTTGTTATTTCTTCTTTTAGCTCTGTGTATTTATTTATTTTTTCGGTTATGGTTTTAATTAAATTGTGGGTATTAGGTACGGCTATTTCTATTATATATACTATTTTATTTACTTTATCTTGGAACGTAATATCCGGTCTATTGTAATGGATGGTTTTGTCTGTCAAAATAGCACGGTCGTAGTAAATTTTATAATTTGTATTTTCAAGTACAGAATTTGGTGTGTATTTGTAATATGGTGTATGTGTGTCTGGGATGAGTTTATGTTTGATTGCTAATTTTTGGTGTATTATATTTACTATCTGATTGTGTCTGTGTGTGTAATCTGTCTGCGTGAGTGTTGGGCATGCTCCTGTAATATGCTGAATGGTTTCGGGTTGTTTGTGACACTTTCGACATTTATCATCTGCTATTGTAGGATCTTTAATTATGTATTTCCTGTAATTTTTTGTATTGATTACTTGATCTTGTATAGCTATTAGAAAACCCTCTGTTTCGGGAAAGAGTATTCCTGTTTGTAACCATTTGTTTGAAGCATCCATATCTATATGAGCCTGTTCCAGATCATGTAAATGCCTTCCATGAAGTTCCTTTTTACGCCATGTTACTATTTTTTCCTGACCTAGCTCGTTCACTGTTTTATATTGCAAATTACGATTAAGTAAATCAAGTGGTCGTCTAACTCTGCTATTGCGGAATGTAACTTACTAGTTATAGATTTTGTGTAAAAGAAATCGCGCATTTTTATAACTTGCCCTTCCCATAATATTCTTAAATCAATTAGTCCTCTGCCGCCTTTCGGTCTTTTCAATGTCATTCTTTCAACAGCTGATTTAGGATGTGCATAATTATATTTAGTTAGAGTTGTTCTAGTTTTTATTTCTAAATGATTGATATCTGTGCGTGTCCACTTTACAACCCCGAATGTATATGTTAAGACTGGAATGGCAAAAGTATTAATTGCTTTAAACAAATTTTTAGAATGTAGATGTTTTTTAAATATAAGGTGTAGTCGTCTCATGTATTCTGTAGTCAATTGTTTTTTTATGTTAGTATGGTCTATTGTATTTGATTGATTTATACCTAAATATTTATATATTTCATTTGCATTAATTTGCGAGAATAAGTTATCTGTTGGTGTTGTGAAAGAATTATTTTGTGTTTTCCCTTTATATATGTGAAGTGTTTTGCATTTATCAAGTCCAAATGTCATGTTTATGTCTTTGCTGAATTGTGTAGTTAAATCAATAAGGTTTTTTAGATGTTTTTTAGATTTTGCAAATAGTTTAATGTCGTCCATATACATTAAATGGGTTACAGCGGTACCATTGTTCAATTTGTATCCGTTAGCAGTTTCATTCAAAATATTTGAAAGTGGGTTCAGAGCTAGGCAAAACCATAAAGGACTGAGAGAATCTCCCTGAAAAATCCCGTTCTCAATGGGTATTACTTCTGTAGTGATTGTGGCGTTTCCTATAGATAAATGTAACGTGGTTCTCCAGTCTTTCATGGCGTTCCTTAAAAATGTCACTATTTGAGGATGAATTTTATAAATTTCTAACACTCTAATTAACCAACTATGGGGTACACTATCGAATGCTTTCTTGTAATCTATATATGAAATATGTAGATTTCTTTTCTTTACTTGTGCATGTTTTAAAATAGTTGAGTCTATAATTAGCTGCTCTTTACATCCTTTATGGTTTTGCCTACACCCCTTTTGTTCTTCTGATAGAATATTGTAATCTGTACAGTGTTGGCTGATCTTTTGTGTTATACATGACGTTATGAGTTTGTATATGGTTGGTAAACATGTAATAGGACGATACTGTGAAGGGTCGGCGGTATTCTCGCTTTTAGGAAGCATATAGGTAATTCCTTTTGTACAAAAATTTGGCAATTCTTGTTTCCCGTTTATAATTTCTGTTATTAATCTAGCTAAAATATCATGAAAAATGTACAATTTTTTAAACCAAAACCAATGCAAATTGTCTATCCCTGCCGCTTTCCAATTTTTCATCCTTTTTATAACTATTTCTATATCTTCCTTGGTCAAGTCTACGGGTTCCATTCCTTTAACATTATTCCATCTGCTTACTTCCTCGTCAATCCAGTTTGCTTTATCATTGTAGTCATCCCGTTTCTTCCATAAATCCGTCCAGTAATTAGTGAGTGTTGTTTTTTCTGGGAGCTTATTATTATTCGAACTTTGACCTTCATTTAACGACCTATAAAATCTTTTTTCGTTGTTTAAGAATAACTTATTATCTTGTTTTCTTTGTGACGCCTTGTTATATCTAGCAAGTCGTTGTGATTTCAGTGCTAATTTCTGCTTTAAAGTATCTAAAACTTCTTCAGGACTACTGTTAGCTTTTTCATGTTTGGAATGGACTTGTATTCTATTAAAAATTTCTTCTACCTTCTTAACTAACTTTCTAGATCGATTATGATTAATGTATTGCGTTACTCTACCTATATCTGCTCTCAATTTTCGTATATCATTTTCTATTCTGATTTGCCAAGCTGGTTTTTGAAGCTTTTTATGTTTTTCAATGAAAGTGGTGTTTTGATGAGAAATTTTATATCCTAAGTTTTCTGAAATAACAAGAGCAGAGCAATAAATTAGAGTGTGAATATGGTTTATATCACAATCAATAGAGTAAAATTTTTTAAGGATTTCTCTATTGAATAAATCTAAATAGTAAATAGTTATACAGCTTTTTATTTTCCTTTAATTTGGGTAGCTTAGGACGGCATGTAGGATCAGTACCATTGTATCGGGCAATAGCAGTTTCTAATTGGTTTATTAATTCTTGTATATTTAGTGTATTATATATTGTGTTTTGCTCATATTCGTATTGTGAAGATATTAATGTGATATTTGGTGTTCCTGTTTGAGTTGATGCATGAGAGTATTGTGTGAATACTGTAGATGATGTTTGTGTGTTTAATCTTGACTGTGTCGGAGATGTTTCTGTTAATTCCTGTGTAGCTTGTGTGTTATCTGCGATTGGTGTATGTGTTATGGAATGAGTGATTTGTGTAGGTGAGTTCTCGTTATTCTCTTTTTGTAATTGCTCAGCTATTTCCTTTTTTATATTATTTATGGTTTCATCGGTAAAATATTTATTTCTAATAATTACTCGTCTTTGATCAGCAATTCTTTGTGCGGAAACATTCATATAAGGATATTTTAAAATGAATTCTTCATGAAGTCTAGTACAGTACATGGTTTTATCGGTCTCTAATTTTGTGATATAATAATATGTACGCATGATAAATAGGTTCATATCATCAGTCCATTTCATGCGCACTCTGGGTTTTCCAGCCTTGGTGGTCGTAGGTTGAGTGGCAAATGCCTCCTGCGAAACAATCTTGGCTGGATCAGATAGAGTCGTAGCTCGTCTCCTACTCCTACTGCTACTGGCGGCTGTAGCATCTGAGGACTTCACCCCATCCCCCCTGTCCCCGACTCCCATACAGCCGCTGTTCTGAGAGTCACTGGCTAGCATACTGTCACGCCCGTGGCCAGCTACAGACGTGCCCCGACGATCACCCTCGGGAAGCGGCCCTATACGTATTCTATTAAATCTAGTCTCCATATTTATGGGTTACCAGTACCATGTTAGCCGTGCCTGTAATCTATTGTCACGTGTCCGCCCCCTACGTGAATCAGATGGTCGATTCGGACGTATGGTTGGATTTTAGGGGGCTTATTATTATTATTATTATTATTATTATTTGTCTTATGGCTTTTATACGTACCAGTTGGGCACAGTTTACTTCGCTAATGTCGCACTTGCGTAAAATGGAGAAGACACGATGAAGATTATTCAGTAAACTATTAAATCTAATTCAATTCAATTCTCTAGTTTCGTGGCTTCTAGGAGTGTCTTTGAGTACAATTTACTTCGCCAATGTCGCGTAGAATGGAGAAAGCACGTTATATATAGAATGACCGGTAAAAAAGGAAAAAAAAACTAATCTGATTACATGTTGAAACAGAGCGATTCATTGTAACCATCAAATCTAAGAAATACACTTCGGCAGCTGTCAGATTGACTTGTCTTAAGATTTAGCTAAATAATCACCATCGAAAATCCAATTTTTAATAAGGAATCAATATTCACTCTTTATAATTAAGGAGCTACTTAAGCTTTTTGCAAAATTCAGAAACATGTTCATATTTACGAAGGCCTAACATAAACCGAATACGAAGATTTTGAAGCCGCTCAAGTCTATTTAGATGCTCCTCTTTAACGTCGAGGTAGCAAGTATCAGCATAACCAAGAATTAGTAAAAGGAGTGAATTTGCTAGTGCAATTTTAGTTGATATGTGCAAGAAATTTCGCAACATCCGAAGAGAGGAATCTGCACCAAACATCTTAGGCAAGAACTTCTCCAGCCTTCTGAATTCAACAAAAAAACGACGAACGACGAAGTTCAACGAAAAAATAAATAAATGTGATATCTCACTACACACCAAAACACTCACGTGATTAATGGATGATCCCTAACCTTCAAAGTCCAATAGGTCCCGATGAAGCTCAAGTAAATCCCCATTTAGCATCCTGGGCTCCTCTACTATTATTATTATAAATATGTATATACCAAGTTGTTATTATAAGTATAATAGGATTTATTATTTTAAATTATGTAGATGTCGTAGATGGATTGTCGAGTCCGCTGTTTTACAAAACCACTAATTCTTTTACATAACAGCTCCGTTATGTAAAACAACTGAACGACGCATTTTAGGTTAAACACACTTTTCTATTTTCTTTTATATTCTTTTGCTTGTCACAGTTGTCTTAAAGATATGTAACAATAAATACGAATTGTGAATAATAACAAGTATTATTTCTTCTTAAATATCAACAATGTCTAATATAGCTCATTTAATCGAGTGATTTGTTATCTATACCTAATATTATAAAGCCGAAGAGTTTGTTTGGTTGAACGCGCTTATCTCAGAAACTACTAATCTGATTTGAAAAAATCTTTTTCCATTAGATTAACTAAGGAAGGCTATAGGTTATAAGCCAGTTAACTAAGGAAGGCTATAGGTTATATATCGTCCCGGAAAAATGTTTCCGTGGGATAGATTTCTTTTTGTCTAGGGACGAACCCGAAGCGAAGCGAGAGTGAGTCGCTAGTTGTGTACTCAAAACTACAGAATTCACTGATTTTCTTTAGAATCATAACATTACTTACTTAATTAATGTAGTACAGAGTATTTTTATGAACATTATATCGATTACTAATAATAACACTGTGTAACAATTTTTCGAACATAAAAAATATTAGTTGTATTGAATTACTGAATCAATTATAAACAAAATTGCCTAATGGGCAATATGGGTTTTAGATAAAATATATATCTAACACTTCACGTTTCTTAGTTATAGTATCTAATATCTATCCTATATTCGTGTACGGTTAATGATACAGTACAAAAATTTAACTATAAGAATTTATTTTAATAATATAAACCTATGTTTATTTTAATAATTAAAAGTAAATTTGTCTGTAAATCTAAAGTTCTCGTGTTCACGTATCATTTTAAAAGTATCGGTGTATCTAAAATAATCTTATTTGGAAAAGTAATAGTTATTTTAATTTAAAACTAATGAAGGGAGCGTCGTTAATAGATTAATCACCCAATAAATTTTGTTATATTTGTGAAATATAATATACAATAGAAATTGCATAACAACCATTAAATCCCAAGGTAGAGTTCCAACTGATGCGGTATAAAGCTCACCTATTTACGTTATTTTGATCACTCAGTGGAGATAGATAAAGACTGATACGAAAGTTTTCTTCATTTCGTGCTACGTTGTGTTAAATGACTAGTTTAATAGGAAACCTTTCTCTATATCTTTTGTTGAGAACACGTGACTGGATAAAGGTAAATAAACAAATATTGAGGTATATAACTAACAATAGCCCCCTTTTTATACATCTATTAAATGGGGTCACCCATTTAATAGATGTATAAAAAATATCATAACTTTAAAATGGTACATATTACAAGAAGTTAATTTAATGCAATTCAATTCTTTTGTTCAGTGGCTGACAAGTTAATTTGTATATTTGTGTTCAGCAAGCTTATAGTCATCAAAAATCAAAATTTTGGCACTCAACTTTGCATATTTGATATAATGTAGTTTTAATGATAAAAAAACAACATGTAAAGGTATTAGCACAGTGTACTAAAAAATAATTTTATAGACTGTGGTATTAGTGTCTGCAACCCCTGGCAAGGGTTGAAAAAAATTGTCAAAAGTGTTTTTTTGCAATTACTCGAAAACGATTAAAATTAGACAAATTTTTAATAAAAATGTATAGAACTTAAAATTTTACATGAATTATTACATTAATTACTGCGGGAAAATATCTCATATCTGAAAAATCTATACTAAGCGTTAAAATGTGACTAGGGACGAACCCGAGCGGAGCGAGGGTGAGACGGTAGTCTACTATAAATTGTGTAACGTAATAAATTGATCGGTTTGGTTTTATTTAAAAATTATTTTCTTCTTTTTACAGCATTTAAATAAAAACTTGTATATAAAAATGGTTTTTCACAATTTTTATATGTAATTAACTTGATAGTACATTAATATAAATAATATATAATTTGGTTCACTGTTATTAGCTGCACCTCCTTTAGAAGAGTGCACTAAGTACTTATGCGAGTTTCTAATGTAAACAGTATACACGTAGGTAATTTGCGATATTTGCAAGAGTACGTATGCAACTGAAGTTACTCGTACCTTACAAATGGTAGATTTGTAAATTCAATTTCTTAACTCGCGTAGATTTTACTAAGAGTTAGCGGTACGAATCGTATGGAAAGATTGCTAACGTAATTTCTAGAAAAAAATCTTCCGAAAGCCGATAATTAAAAAAGGTAAAATAGAAAATATATATTATTATCAAACTAAAACTTAAGTTTGTTTTGCTGTATTTTTACATATGTTTAAAATTTTATTAGACCTTTTCTAAGCTTAGGTTTACAAATAATGTAATAATTACAATGCAAACATTTTAATTTTTATTTAAGTTTAAGTAAAATAAGATAAGCATCGTGTTAAAGAATAATGCACTAACAATATTCCGTCCTAGCGCCTTTACAATAAAACTTGCAATTTCTGTTGATAGTGAAATAAAATTAAATATGAAAAGCGATAAAAACATCGAGATTCACAATGGAATAACAGTCGAGCTAAAATAAATATTTCTATTGTGCTATATTTTCATTAAATATATAAAATAAATAAACAGTTAATGTTGAAAATAAGTAGAGAAGCGAAGTATCAATCCATCTATTCTTCAGCTAAGAATAGCGGTAGTTGGCGATGCGGTCTTTACAAGTGATCGCAGTTCAAAGGAATGGATTGTGATGTCCGTAACGTATCAAATATTTGCCAACTAACAAAGAACTTGCTTCGTATATTGGCTGAACCATTAATCACTCCATTATTACATGGGGTGGCACAAAGAGTAATATTGCCTTTCGACCGTCGACGGCGCTTTACTCCAAAACACACTGCTATAATGACCCGTTTAAGAGCTAAATGAAAATCGATAGCCATAAAATTATTACCGCGTTTTGCACCGCTTCACAATTTATAATAGCCGATTATTGGTGAAGCTGAACAATTTTGGAACTAATCGTTTCTTCTAATATTGAAATATAATACAAAATGTTATTATGCGAATAAGCTATTCAACAACAAATATTTACCTATATTTTTTAATATCCTTTTACATTATTGTTACGACTAATAGGATCTTATAAAAATACATTTATTATTAAAACATTATAACAAAATTACTTTATACACGAATAAAAAAGCCTTCATACTATTTTTCGTTGCTACCAACCTTTGAAAGAGCGTAAAATACTTTCAATATAAAAGAAATAAGTAGAGCACGAAGCCGTACAGTGAGTACTAATACGCACTTGTTTTCTCAGTTCGTGCTACTTCTCAAGAAACAGCGTAGCAAGAAAAGTAACAAATGAAAGAATGTTTAAAGTTACAAAAAATACTGCTCTACTTTCATAATTGTAATTTTTTTTCGAATCCTTTAAATCAAAAATGCTTTTACATTTTACATTCATTTTTAGATAAGTCGACTAAAAATGTGATACATTTTGTTTTTATGTTGATATACATATTATTAATGTAGTAAAGTAGACGGCTTCTACTTCCTAAGACGTACGAAATTAATCTTCATTTATATCATGCGTATTTTCTCAAAATGTATAAATTTAAATTTTCAACCAAAAATCTTAAAAAATTTATCGCTATTTTCACTTACACAAAACTAATATCTTCTATACATATTATAAAATTGTAACTAAGCCGAATCTGTACATTAAATATTTTTTGGAAAATTTTATTGAAGTAGATATTATTATCGATACAGAGGCCAAATCTATAGTTTTTAGAATTTTTGTCTGTCTGTCTGTCTGTCTGTCTGTCTGTCTGTTACCGCATCACGGGAAAACTACTGGACAGATTTTGATGAAATTTGGTATGATGATAGCTGGTTATCCGGGTCAACATATAGGGTACTTTTTACTGCGGGAAAATATCTCATGCCCTAGCGCAACGTTAAAACTTAACTAGGGACGAACCCGAGCGGAGCGAGGGTGAGTTTCTAGTATACTATATTTTCATTAGTACGTTGGCAATAGTTCGAATGGTTTGACAACATAGCGGAACAGACGCTTGCCGATATTGAAATATCACAATCCACACGACATGTTTACCATCTGTGCGTTAAATTCACTATCTACATTCTACACATGCACGATCGTGCATAACACACTTAACATTGCAGTAATTCCCAGCTCGCTCATAGAGTGGACACGCCATTCTTCTTACTACCATAGATCCCTTCCAAAGGTCTTTATCGGCTCGTAAAACTTATTTTATGTTTCACAGACTTTCTATAGCCAACGGTAAGTTGTTTCATGGTCACCCTTCAATATAATTTTCTAAGCCCTTCCTCAACTTTCTGTTCACTTTACGTTTTAGGCATTGGCGATAAAATGTGTTCTTTATATATTAAATAAATTCTGTTATGATCCCTTTTTTCTTTTACCAAGAGTTTTCAGGAGTAATAATAGGATGATCCGAGAATGAATGCCTCCAATAAGTCGACCCTTTTCAACATTTTTTCTTAATATTTCTGCTTAAACACTGTAGCTTGACTTAAAAATTCTTTTATGCTAATTTATTTATATTGCGTCACTTCCATTGGTATAACACATAATGGACTTTTGAACGACGAAACCCGAAACTAGGAAATATGATCAACGAAGTTACGGTGACACCGAATTTGACAAAAAACAAAACTTTAAAATCAGTTCTTTGAAAAAATATTTTCTTAGATATCGAAGTCATTATTCTTGATAACTTATAAACAGTCTATTACTGTAGTAGTCGATAGCGTCGTTCCTAAGGATAAAATTCTGAAAAATAACAAAATTGACAATTTTAAACCTGCACCCTATAAAATATGAATTCATTATTTTTACTTTTGTGAGATCATTTTATATTTCGGGGATTTAAAATTTTATAGAAATCTTTGAAATATAAAATAGAAACAATTAGAACTAAGTAGACAAACTTCATATCGCTTTTAGCATGAACAGCATTCATGTCTTCTATTCTTCTATAAATACATTTTTAGACTATAGACTATGTAACATAAAAAGCCTCTGGCCGACTAACAACTGCTATCGTTGCGCAAAAAAAAAGAAAAATACTATAACACCCACGTCAAACTACACTTACAAAAATGTGTAGCAAAATTCATTGTCCACTTTCTATTTTAGTATAGAAATAAAAATTTATTCTTGTTTGAAATCCCAAATATTCTACCCAGTTCACACATATTTACATATGTTTTCTTTAAGACTATTTTATCAGTTTCATTTTTCCTCTTTATAAAATTATGTCTCATATACAAAATTAACAATTACAAGCACAAAGTTATGTAAAAGGTACGGTTTAACTCTTAAAATCGAATTATGTCTTCCAAAATCTTACGACACGACATGAAATTCTATTCGCTGAAAAAGTAAAAGATTAATAATTAATATTTAATATTTCATTTCCAGATTTAAAAAAATGGAATTATTATTATCATATACCAACAATTATTATGATAGCAAACTCTGAACTTCTCTGAAAATCTAAAATCACATTGCAGGCTACCGCTAAAGCATAAATAAGGCATATTTTATATTAACATCAACAAAAATCTCGTCGTTGAGTTTGAAAACAAAAAAAAATAACACCCAAAAGATTCCCATCTATCTGCGTATTATATTTTTAATTAATAAATATGAACTATTTGAGAACATGAAAAAGAATAAACATGTTAAAATAAAAATTGTTATACTTTTAGCTGTATCAATTTAAGACTTTGCAAATAGTGAAATCGCGACGACAATACAATAATTAGATGCCATTAAGCTGATCTAAAAAGGCCAGGGCCAGTTACAAAACATCTGAGTTCGTATTCAATTGGTCTTATTTAATGAGTGTCATACATTACCTACAGTTCCTAAAAAGCGTTTTTTTTTTTGAAACTATAATTATTGTAGTAGCATTTCTATGGGCTGATAAGTATTAATCATAGACTTACGAGTATATAAAAATATGTTAATCGGGGAGATTAACTTGAATCAGTATAATTAGAAAGTTGCATTGAAATCTGTCCAGAATTCTACGCCTCTAACGATATGTTAATCGATCAAATAAAAAATCTTTAGTTTTGATTCTATTTCTTTAATATTGCTGAAAGTGATTGTTCATTATATTATGTCGTAACATTTTTGTTATATGTCGCATGTGTCATTAAACTTCACTATTCCATTTATCAACTTTATCTTTTATTGATAATAGCTGTCATTTTTGTAATCCCATATATCAATCATAACTTTACTTTAGTATTGTCAATTTTGTAAAATCAGTTATGTATTTGACATTAATATTAATATAAGTAACACTGCAAGTTATATATAGGAACTTAGTGAAACAAAATATTAAAATTCACCTCGCTATAAGAGATTATTAAAGAATTTAAATCCACAGTTTGAAATACGAACACACATAAAAAAACCACTTTGGCTGTTGCAAAAATACAAATAATATTTAGATAAAATTGACAGATTAATATTTTAATAGCGATTAAACAACAGCACATAAAGTCAAAACCATAAGGCATCGTCATTATTGTCGGTAAGTAAAAACGGGTGTGTTAGAGACGCTGCGTGGCGGAGAACGATTTCGTGGTCCGCTGCTCTCCACACGCCGCTGGTCAACGACAATGGCGTAGAGCAGTGCCCTCGCGACGCCACCACGGAGCCAGCGGATGTAGGCACTCCCGGATACCTCTGCTATTTTATTAAAAAATATATGCTTAAATGTATACTTAAATTAATTTGTTTTTGACTATTTTGCGAAGTTGTTGTATTTTTATATGTCAATTATAAGCTTTTGATATGAATTTAATTTAACTAAATTATTCATCATCTAAAAGTATAAAAAGTAATAAGAAGTTTTAACAATCTTTTGTTAGCTTAACTTGTGACTAAATAGCTAATTGTGGCGTGTGTCAATTTGAGATTTTGTACGTATTGGTCTAAGATCCGGCGATAAGATTGCTACGTTCATCGAGTCTTTAATCAAAATCATTTTTTTATATACATTAATAAAAGGGATAATATGTTTCGGCCGGGTTGCCTATTAAATTGCGCCCGCTAGTATTTTTAATTAAATTAATAATAATTGATTTTTCGGAACAAAATCGATTCACTTGTTATTAAAATAAATCATACTCCACTTCACAGTAATATACGTAGATACCTTGAAAAGTGATAGCTGCCGTTGCGCATTTGGCCGAACCTCTTCGCAGCCAGGTGTAACCAGGTAATATTTTGTTACATTTACATGTTCATGGCGTATATTCATCATTTATATATCAAATTAAAGCAATTTTTTCTTTCTACCTGAAAAACTACCTCTACCTATATAAAAGTGGCCGCAAATAGGGGTTACTACGAGTATAAGGTACTCGTATGACAACAGAATTTTGAAAATAAATATCGGCAAATAATACGCAGTACTGTTACAAGCAAAGAACAAACTAAACTTTGTAACTAAACCTGTGTATGTATGAATATATACCCTATCAACAATTAATTATAAATAATCTCTCATAAATAATTCTTAGTTAAACTTTACAAGATCTACAGTTTTGTAATAACAAGACGTGGACCGTATTCGTAATACCTTAATTAAAACATATGTAAGATAAATATAACAATATCTGAAATGTATAGAGTATAAGTTGACATATCCCTCGTAATTGGATGAACATTTAAATATTTAAGGTTATTTGCCTTAATCACCCCACTTTGACGTTTGTTAAAAGGTCTTGAAGGATGCCCCTATTCTGTCGAAAGGGTACAACCCGTAATTGGTAAAATTCGAGGTTGAAATTTTAAAATGTGCCTTGAAACTCGCGCAATCCGGCTAAAAGGTGTTAACAAAATTTAGCAACTGTAAACCTCTGCTAATATAAAAGAATTTTATTACAAAGTTCAAATTAGCCATCATTAACAAAATGTTTACAGAATTAAATTGAAATTGATCTAATTTGAATTTTAGGTACAAATAAAATATAAAGTTCTTATTATTAAACCCAAAAATGATGAAAATATTTTTCTTGCTCAATAATTTATACTAACATACAGTATAATAATTTGATAAAAAGATTAAAACTTATCTATAAAAATAATAATGTATGTTGTTAAGCCTTTTTTCTTTAACGTTTCACTTTTGGGCACGAGGACCGTGCCTTCAATATGAGAGGGATCAGACCATAGTCCACCACGCTGGCCAAGAGCGGTTCAGCGGACTTCACATATCTTTCGAAAACTTGCTAGGTTCTTTCAGACATGCATGTTTCCTCACGATGTTTTCCTTCACCGTAAGGCAAGTGGTAATCATGTTGGAAAATGATTCGCACATGAAAATATCAGAGGTGCGAAATCCGGGATTTGAACCCACTTCACTCGGTTTCCCAAGCGATCACGTTACTACTGGGCTACCACTAATAATAATATTAATGTTATTTAAGTTGCTTAGTAATATTAATTTATTAAATAATAATTTACTCGACGTAATACATCCGTCTACAACAACAAAATTCACTATACTAAATAGAACACATAAATGCAACTTTTATAAAGTGCTCCATCATAGAAACTTCATTATTCATGTAGGAATAGAATTTTCATTCATTTTCATTTACATTTATGCTTTATAGGCGTCTTACTCTTCACTAACGTTTCTGAAAACTTTGACTAGATCGCAGTTCGTGTACCGGGTGACATTAAATTATCATTAGAAAGTCTGTGGCCCAAATGTGCATTTACGGAGACTTCTAAGTGATTTACGGTAATTAGATTGGCGTAATTGCAACACATCATCTTCCTATGTGATTAAAGTTCTAACAAGTATCGAGCCAAATGTTAAAACTATTACAAAGCTACAACAGAAACAATAACGTTGTCGATAAAACTTATAAAAGCATCATAAAAGAGGACACTGTTTATGCTACAAAGAAACAATACACTAGATTCAACCAAACCACGAAAAAATATAAAAGCAGGAAGATCATTCTAATGCATGAATGTTTTTTTCACTTAAAATAGAACGTCTAGAGGTATAAGAATGGGACGGAATAAAAGGCTGCTTAGCAATTTGCGTACTACCGACGAGAAGTCTTCTCAAAGATTGTCATGGCGTAAAATGGATGGCATTATTTGTTCCTTTTTATGACTTAAATGTGGTTTACATAATATGTTCAACCAAATTTTACATTTTTGTTTTTATTATTAACCATAGTAATATACATCACTAATAACTCTATTTCTTAAAAATACGACAATTATTCTACACATTAGCTGTTTATCGCATCAAATACATTCTTATAAAATTGATTCTAATAATAAATTATACCTACAATAATTGTTTCACGAACCTCTAATATAACTGGAATTATTCTAACGCCTTTATTTATTATATATCATTTAATATTTTCAATAATTGTTAAAGAAGAATTCTAAAAAATATATTTCCAGTAGACGTCATGATTTGTTAAGCTTCATATTTTAGTCGTGAATCACGAATCGTCAAGGCGAATTCGATTGGATCGGTCGCACGGCTGAGCGCGCCGCCCGATAATGAGCATCGGATCGGCACGACGAAATCAGAAATCATACGACACGCTACTACTTCGATCACCCGTGAACTTACATTTACACCATAGAAAAATATACCACGGCCCATATTTTTATGTGCCATTGCATATTTTTATGTAATCTATACATATAATAAAATTGTAACTAAGCCGAATCTGTACAATAAATATTTCTTGGAAAATCTTCTTGAAATAGACATTATTATCGATACAGTCTGTCTGTTACAGCATCACGGAAAAACCACTAGACAGATTTTGATGAAATTTAGTAAGATGATAGCTGGTTATCCGGGTCAACATATAGGATACTTTTTACTGCGGCAAAATATCTCATCTCTGAGCTAAACGTTAAAACGTAATTAGGGACGAACCCGAGCGGAGCGAGGGTGAGTTGCTAGTATTCTATATATGTACATTCCTTTTTCATAACAATATGACTTTTTACCCGACTGCGCAAAGCAAAGGAGGGTAACATGTTTATCAGTTTATGAATGTATGTTTGTTCCTATATGGCGTTTTAGAGACCAAACGCGCGGGCCTATTTTGATGATTCATACGTCGTTATATTCGTCTTGATAACGCGAGTATTATATAAAAATGTTGTTATAAAAAAAGAAATAAAAATTAAAATGGCGATTTTCGGGCGCCAATTTGTGTGTTTTAAAAAAAACCTTTCGAAACAATCGAGTAGGGTATTAAAATAAAGGTCTTTAAGAGGCGATCACAAAAATATATATTCGTCAACTTGTTTTCATCTTTTCAGTTAGCTTTTATACAGTTGGGTTTTTTATTTTTATAATTTAATGAATTTTATGTTATTTGTCATTTTTATGAAATTGGACGACTGTACATCTTTCACAGTAACTGAAGGAGGGTGTAATATATGTTTTGTGACTTACTAGTAGTAAAAACAAGAATCACTCAAAAATATTTTGCTAAAAACATGTAATGTTAAGATAGTTAGCGACATTTCTTATATGTCATTTTTTGAATTACTAAATGAGACGCCAGAAAAACCATAAACTCGTGAATAATATAAACATCGGCAGAAATCGTTTGATGAATGGCGTCATAGGCGTAGCACCCACGCGAACGCACCATTTTAATCAAAATAAGGATCTCACAACCTCACGCGATGTACAGGCCTTGTAAGTTCCAGTACGAAAAGCAAGTGAAAAGCTTTAAATTAACCTATCTTTCATTTAGAATTCCGAGGGCTGGTACATTCTTAGAATCTCAGGATCGTCGGTTGTCATAATGTTTTTTGCATTTATGAATGGTATTTTAAAACAACATTAACATATTTCAGTAGCATTTTTTATATGAATAATTACAATACTTTTTTTATACAGTCAACTCAACTTAGTAAATTATCGCTATAGCGCTTCTCATTAGTCAGTTAAGTACCTAATTCCTCGAAGGAACTACGTGAAGCACGAAAGACCTTTCGTGAACAGAACATTGAAAGGTTAGACCTATCATTAAAGTAGTATAGCCGAGTAGGATAGAACGTGAAAAGAAAAGGTAAAAACATTTCAATCGCCCACTTTAGGTGTAGCTTATTATTTTATTCATTTTTAACAAAATCAATGAGTTTAGTAATGTAGTAGTATATCTCTTTGATATCACTAGGGATGCAAGTTATTATCCATATATTGGTCATATGGGCTGTCTGGTTAAAACAACCTCACTTTAGTTAGCGCCACCTTATTTATACGCGCTACCTTGATTTAGTGAGTACGTAGAGCTAAATAATAAAATATTATAAAGCTATTAGTATAGTAGTAACAAAATAACTGATAAAAATATGATTCAAAAGATAAAAAATATTTAGATTTTGATTCGTCCACTTATTATATTACTTAAACATTTTCTCTTAAATAATCCAGTTATTATTTTTAAATATGATGAAAATAAGCTCCTTTAAAGTGTAAGGAGATCCTATAAGGGGAAATATGAGTTGCTTTTACTTCGTCGGTTTAAACGAAGTCTACGAAAGGTTTCCAGATCGATAACAATTTACTTATGCATACCAACCACCGGACTCATGGCCTCATGCAATATCGGATCGAATCAAATATACAAGAAAATACAAGCATAACTTTAACTTAAAAGTATTAATCTAAAACAAATGAAACCTTAACAATTACCCAATTTATATTATTACTAGTAGGTACATACTACACTTAGTATAAAAAATCAAAAATATTAAAAAACTGAATTTGTTTACAAATGACCTACTTTGTATCAAAACTTGCCATTAAAACCCACCAGGGTTTTCATAGCAAGCTTTGTTATTTGTCCATCCGCGACTGCTTTGTTTGTCTAGTGGCTATAATGCTGCAAATCTAGAGGTCCTTTATATCTAAAAAATAGTTATGGGACCTTTCTTTTAAGAAACTCTCAGTAACAGCCCAAAATTGGCAGCGTTACATCTCCTCGTGTTGGAGAGCACGTAAATCTGTACTTAATCTCTCACTGATCTTTTAGAATTTGAGAGTAAAAGGATTATATAGTGCACCTGTACCTTCGCACATACTTGACATCATAATTATTTACTACGATTACTGATTTGTATAGTAGCGCGCACAACGAGGACACGAAACTGTATTTTTGGATGAACTAAATCCATTAAATGAAATTTAGCTATTACATATCTAATACCTTTAAACGAGCAATTCTTGTGTATGTATTTATTTATACCGGCGATCTCGGAAACGGCTCTAACGATTTACTTTAAGTTTAATATTATGCTGTCTATAAGATAAGTTCTATTGAAGTACTGGGTTAAGCTGTTCTTTACGTGACGCGCGGTGTTACGCCGACAGTATATTAAAAGTTTAAAAATTATTTTAAGCGTCTATTCCGACCTAAATACTTCCTGAACACAATTTTCTAAATATAGTGTGTGAATTAGACTTAATTTTTGCATTATAATATATGTATTGTTTTAATTACATAAAACTATTGCTTTATATTATTAACTAGCGACTCACTCCCGCTCGGGTACATCCCTAGGTACGTTTTAACGGTTGGTATAGATTTCTCAGAGATGATATATTTTTCGCAGTAAAAAGTTATGTATTAACCCAGATAAACAGCTGTCATCCTACCAAATTTCATCAAAATCTGTCTAGTGGTTTTCTCGTAATGCGTTTCCAGACCGACAAACAAAAATCCTAAAACCTATAGATTCGGCCTCTGTATCGATAATAATGACTATTTTAATAAGATATTACAAAAAATATTTAATGTATAGATTCGACTCAGAATTTTATTATATGTATAGATAATTAAAAAAGTACTACGAATCCTCAAAGTTAGCAAATGCCACAGGTAATTGTATAAAAAGTGACGTTTAAAATCCTCAATTTACAATAGAGCTTACTTTTTTCACAACAGAGAACCAGACATAATAATATTGATATTTAAAATGCGCTTACTGGATAAAAATACACTACGCATTATATTATGTATCACTTGATATTGCGAACTAATAATATGCTTCCAAATCGGATTAAATCATCGAGTAGCTACACTACAATCTCGCAAAAGCAATATCGTAAATTTCTGTGACGTAGCAGCCATTTGTAAACACATCTCCATAACAAATTTTAGTACAAGCTTACAATGTTTAAATGCTCTGCATAAGTTAAGCCATTGTTATATATGTACATATATCCAACATATATAAATATATATAGTTACTTCAAAAATTTGAGCATACCTTAATACCTATAGGTATTCATCACTGTTTGCCATAAACTTAACTTTTAATAAGAACGAGTATATCATAACAAAAAATTGACAACATTGATTTAGTACGAAAGTCGTAAATGTAGGGGCTATTTTAGTAGGCCTATATCTAAAGCATCGACTCACCACTCGCGAGCAATATGTTTACGTAACAGCCCCCGTTATGTTCGAGGAGGGTTCCCGTACTAGACGTTAAACATATTGCCTCATAAATTGCAAGAATCCCAGCCAGCGCTCTACATCTGTACCGGTGTCGATTTGACTACGCTTTCTTTACAATGTCATGACATTGAACAATTACTTTAGCCACGATACTCTTGATAAAAAAATTATTTTGGATATTTTACGAACTATTTTTATTCTTTAACGCCCAAGACTAGTATAGAATATTTTGATGTCAAAAGTCTGAAAAATCTTGGCTGAAAGTAGGTTGAACAAAGTTTCATGAGTTGGTCGTTTCGAGATTAGACATCAATAGAAATATGCCGCAAACTCAACATTGCACGCGTTATAACAGTTGCAAAATTGCTTTTGTTCTTCGATAAGTTACAAATCCTTCAGGATTATAACTGTTTTCTCCTTCTTCAAGTTTTATTTCTAATTTAGAATACCAACTATATCATTTTTGTTTTATTTTTATTTCAAATATAGATAAATAACAAAATAACACTGGCTAAAAGTGCTTTAAAATTTGTAAATAATGTTTCATAAACGCTGACTAAGCTTATTAAACAAAGAATTATAACTTCTATTTATTCATAGTTTATATAGGTACTTGCTTACTCACCCTCGCTTCGCTCGGGTTCGTCCCAAGGTTGCTTCTCAAAACAAAATTAATTTATTAATTTGGTTTAAAATTTTTTCGTAGGACCCTATTTTTTTTTCTTAAGTAAAAGTAGCCTAAGTTACTCCTTATTACATCAGCTGTCTGCCAGTGAAAGTCCCCTCAAAATGGGTCCAGCCATTTCAAAGATTAGCCGGAACAAACAGACAGACAGACAGACAAAAATTGTAAAAAATATTGTTTTAGTATATGTACCGTGTATACATCCATATGCATTTAGTAAAAAGCGGTTATTTTAATATTACAAACAGACACTCCAATTTTATTTATCTGTATAGATGTTAAAGTTAAAGAAATAGTTAACAATAGCAGTTTTTAACAAAATTATTTTACTTACAACATTACTTTAGAAGTATAACGAAATTTTATGTAGGTAAGCAATTTTGCAATAGCTATTCTGTAAGAGCAGTAATGATATGAGTACCTTAAAAGCTTTTTAATAGCTCAACACTAGAGACATTTGAAGTGATATCAAACTATTATGTACACTTTTCGACTTCAGTTTTTACCCTGGCAAAGAGCTGACGATATTATTATATAAAGTCTGAAATACTATATGTACATCATACTTAACGCTATATAGCTAATAGGCCACAAAAATAAAAGTAAAACATATTATGTCCCTATTTGAAATCTTTTTTAAATCAGTTATTAAATATTTGAAGTTTCAAGAAAAAAATAACTTTTGCAAATAAATGTTTTAAGAGGAAAAAGAACGAAGTATTTGAATAAAAAAAAAATTGTATGTAACGTTAGATGCAGCTATGAAATTGAGTACATATTATATTGCTCAATAATGACGTATGAAGAATGAGAAGAAGGAATTATCGAAAAAGAATTAAATGATTTAGATTTTTCAAATGTTGCTTAATTATTATAAATACATAAATATAAACACATGGGGAACTGCTGGATTAGGTGAATCGGTGCTTAGTCTCAGAGATTTTTCTAAAGAAATAAGTATGAAACAATTTAAAAAATAGAAGTATATATTCTATGACCTATCAAATACAATACGAAGAGATAAATTCATATTGCATTATTTCACTGACTTCAATATATGTTAAAGCAGTATTTAATGTTTTTAAAGATAATAGATTACGTAGAAGGTAGAATAAATCTACGTTTTATTGGAAATCGTTTTTCCGTTCAAGTCAGGGAAAGCTTTGCGAAAAAATATCTACTCATATTGCATTAAATTCCGAGTACAAACAAGGAATTAAGTCAACGAGCCAGAAATTTGGAACGTTAAATTTATACATTTTATGAATTTAATACACAAATACGCACTAATCATACTTTTTCGCAGTATAATAACTATCATATTTATTTTCCTCGTGATTTCATAATTTTTGTTCTTGTAAAATGATTGTCGGTATTTTATAAAAAATATAAATATTCTATTTCTTAATCATAAAACACATAACACGTATTAATTGGTAAATGCACATGGCATTTTGTTATACAAATATAATAATAACAAAGGTCATAAGGTAAAGACAAAAAATGTATAATATAAGTTATCTATACATATTATAAAATTGTAACTAAGCCGAATCTGTACATTAAATATTTTTTGGAAAATCTTATTGAAATAGATATAATTATCGATACATAGGCCGAATTTATAGTTTTTGGAATTTTTGTCTGTCTGTCTGTCTGTCTGTCTGTCTGTCTGTCTGTCTGTTACCGCATCACGCGAAAACCACTGGACAGATTTTGATGAAATTTGGTATGATGACAGCTGGTTATCCGGGTCAACATATAGTATACTTTTTACTGCGGGAAAATATCTCATTTCTGAGCTAAACGTTGAAACGTATCTAGGGACGAACCCGAGCGGAGCGAGGGTGAGTTGCTAGTCACTTATAATTTTCACTTTCAAGATAAAAAAGAATATTTACAATATACGATCTACTCACGTGGCTATTGCTACCAACAAACACAAGGTACCGTTACCGTACACACTTAACTGAGATGAGATCGCTTTGTCCTGAACAATAAGGGTTTTAAACAACATTTTCCCTTATTTTGACTTACTATAAGATTATGTGAAATTGAACTCGTCAAAACAAATCAAATGAGCCTAAGCTCGAAGCTGAAAAGATCCAATATCCATACTGGGTCCATCATCAAGTTTACTTAGTGCCAACAAATTCTTGTATTGTCATCTTTATACTAAGAAAGTTTTTAATAAATACGACAAAAAAGAGGTTAAAGTCGGCTTTCTATTAAATATATATATATATATATATATATATATATATATATATTTAATGACATAGTCACACAGTGCTGTTGTTCTTACTACAATCAGTAAAGAAATTTGATTAAAGCTTGGACAAAGACATCAAAGAAATTTCATTCAATCTTGAACAAAGAAATTTGACCAGTAGCAAACCACTCTTAGACGAATAAGCGCCACATGAAACTATTGCGTATTTTGACAACACAGACAACTAATTCGGATGTTATTGTATCATTGGTACAGCTAATAAGATGTCACATAGACACAATATGTGACATCTTATTAGTTGTACGAATAAAGACAAAACGTATGTAAATATAAGTAAAAGTTTCTGTCATAAAGTTTTTAAGTCATCTTTAACAACTTCCCTGTCCCAGTACAACGTATTTGTATACCGCCTGAAGTCCAAAATTGTATTTTTCAGAAAATAATAATATTTTGTTTAAAATGCAAGAATATATTGTTATAAATAGATAATTATATGTATTTCCCCTTTTTTAGTTTTTTTTATTTTTGCTCATATATGACTCATGAACGTATTGTAGTGGTTATTATCGTCTACGTCCAATGAGTCATATATGAACATTTAAAACAATTCGTGTTTATATTGTCTTTGACTGATCACAGATAACCTTTACATAATTTTTAGCTACTTTTTGTTATATTTTCACAATCTGTGGGTATCAGTAAAAAAATACAATCTGTTTGAGTGATTTGGCGGGTATTTGCGAAAAGTATCTTGAAAGCACAAGGTACACAAGCAATCTGAGCAAAGCAAGTACACACGCAGTGTAAACTGTGTCAAAAGGCTTTCTGTCTTGACTGCTTCAATGAAAAACATGCTGATTGATGACAATGTGGTGAAATGGATATTTTATAAATAAAAAAATGTTTTTTTTGTTCTTTGTTTATTATTGACAATTCCTTTGACTTCGCACATCAATAGTATCCGATACAAAAAAAAATTACTATATTTTTTGTTTTTAGGTTAAAATTCAGGTATTTTCCCACAAGTTCAGAAACTGATACAAAAGATATCGTATCACGTTCATAGAGAAAAATGCACTTGAAGTTGTATGTAGAAATGAGTCACATATGATTCATGGACTTATCAGAAAACGTTCCTATGAGTCATATATGACTCATGGGACAGAGAAGTTGTTAATTACATACATATTTAGAACTACGTATAAAAACGACAAGTGTATTTCAATATAAACTTGCTGTACCATTTTAGAATACTAAAGGTTTATTGTGTAACATTGACCACGTTACAATGTTATTGTAAGCATAATGTATATAATAGCCACGTACGTGCCAGTGTACGTTTTTGTACATCCAACTACGATCCTAGAAAAAAATAGCCTTGATTTGGTTATAACAAAATATGTAGTGAACTGTTACCTATCTTCTAGCGGTGCAGTGACGAGAGAGATGAGATAAAGCTCACTCGATCTCTATTTCGTTCCCGGAGAGGGAAAGAAAGGAAAGGGAGAGGAAGAGTAAACAATCAGCTTCTTTTTTATTATTTTATTCATAAAAGTACGTAGGAAAGATAAAGTCTTCTATTTTTGTTTAGAAATTTTTAAGTCGGTCAGGTCGAAAATTCTCAAAAATTCGGAAAAAAAATCATAACTCGAAAACTATGAAAAGTCGCGTAACATACATGGGGGTGATTCCCATACTCTACGATGCGAGGGACCTAAATTTTATTTTTGGACGTCAATGTTTTGGCCACCCTATAAATTATAAAAATAAATAGCTTTTGAAAAATAATACATTTTAAAATACGCTATAGTAGATCTTTTAGACTGCTAAAATAAAAATTTCTTCCCTTGTAGCGTATTACTACCGAGGTGATTTAAATTCAGTATTTATTTCTCGCACTATTGTAAAGTATTAGAGATCGCTTACTTACTGACAAAACAATATGACTATGATATGACTATTATTAATATTGTTAGCGGTTTCCAATATTTTCACCGGTTTCTTGCCTTGTCCGAACCAAATCGCTGAACCTTTTTTCGTGAACTTTAATAGAAATATAAAACAAACTATTGTTTTATAGTTGGATAAAGACTATATTTTATACCAACAAAGAAAAGGATTCCCTAGTGGGAATCCCTTTCCTAATCTGTTCTAAATCCTAATTACCTAACAAGTGTTAAGTAATTAACCTTGAAAGTAAATTGTAATTTTATGCAAAGATTTTATTTTTATAGATTATAATTATACCTACCGTTAGTTATTCTTTAATTCTTTCATAATAATGTGAAGAAAAAGAACAAAATTCGCACAGTATAGTGTATTAACATTTTGTTGCAGCATAATTTTTACTTAATGCTCAAGTCAATGGCCTTAGTTTTAGTTTTATCACAAGCACAATTTAATTCAACAGATGCTAAAACAACAGATTATAATATTACTTTATACGATGTGATTATAACCAGAACTCGTAATTGTCATATCTAGAGAAATAAAATAGTTTTCATAGGATTATAAACGGAACTTTTTTTTTAATTACCCTCAGTCTCATTTGGAGGTGAAATTTCACACTTATTTTAACTGCTTTTATATTTAGACGCAGATAAATTGGACATTTTGCTAAATTTTCACTGAAATATTCAGTGAGGAGCTCACTAGTATAAATAATATAGCACGCATTCTTTGAAACGTTTAACAGAAATAGAACATTAATAGAGCGCTTACTAGACTTGAGCCGTCGACGATCCGACCTGAAACCCGGCGCGATTTCAATCTACGAGAGGATATTTTATTTCACTTTTCCGCTCTAGGTGCGATCGGGGATCGTTCATTTTATCAGTGTCGACTATTTTTCCGAAAATATATGACTTTACACTATTTATACGGAAGATATGGAACATTATAAATTTATCAAATTAGATATCAATTACATATTCAACAGTGGTACTGTATCCTTCAGCTTAAAAATTGGTTATTTAAATTTCAATAATGTATTAAGTTATTCCAAAACTTCTTTCTATTTCGTAGTTAAAAATATTATATACACACAAAGTAAGTTAAATTGGTTGGCTTTATCGTAGGGACAGAAATACTGTTCTCTATCTCTGTCTATAATTAAAATTAAAACATGATTATTTGCATTTCCTATGTAAGAAATCAGTAGACATAAATGTTAACTCAATCAGCACATTTAGAAGCTCAGTAGTAAAACAAATAATTAATCCACAATAATATAATGATCAAACTTCGTCCTGTATTGCAATAATAACTTTTTAATCGACATTACCTTGATAATTATAATTTATATACATGTAAATTATAAATATTTATATAATTATCATATAACTTATTATGCTTTTAAAAATCTTCATAATTGTGAAACGGGCACAAGAATATGCAAGTTGTGTTTGCTTTCAAATGATTATGCATAACTGTTATTTATTTAATTACTAGCTGACCCGGCAAACGTTGTTTTGCCATATAAATAATTTCCTATTACTAAAATGGCTATTAAAAAATAAGGGTTGATCGTAGAAGGGTGAAAATTGAGGATTGTATGTATTTTTGTATGTTGTATCATAAAAAAATAGAAATTAAAAATTTTGTCTAAAAAATAAAAAATAAAATTTTGGGGTGGACTACCCCTAACATTTAGGGGGATGAAAAATAGATGTTGGCCGATTCTCATAGATACCGGATAAGCACAAAAAATTTCATCAAAATCGGTCAAGCCGTTTCGGAGGAGTATGGCAACGAAAACTGTGACACGAGAATTTTATATATTAGAATTTAAGTTAAATCATTTTTTGTAAAACATGTAATAACCGCTAGCAAACCTTATTAAAATAAATAAGGAAAAATAAAATGCTTAAAAGTTTTGTCATCTGTCCGTAATTATGTCTATTTTTCAGAAAGTAATACATAACATTCCAAGCGGCTAAAATGATTTTAATAGAATTTTCATTAAACATAAATACAATATACATATATCTTATATGAAATCGAACATAAAATATATAATAAATATTCATTGTTTTACTGTCACGAATATTTATATCTTCATTTTATTTTAACAACTAATATTATAAATGTGAAAGTTTATGAGTATGGATGTTTGTTACTCTTTCACGCCGGAACCGCTCTACAGATCTGAATGTTTGGCACAGAGATTGATTGTCTTGAATAACACATAGACTTTTTATCCCGGAAAATGTACGGTTCCCATGGAATAGGTTTGTTTTTGTTTTCCTATTTAGTTTAAAAATAGTCTTGGATACTTACATAGAAAAACTCTTTCATAGCTAGTCGATAAAGTAATTAAATATAACGGGAAAAAAAATAAGCTTTTTAAAAAAATAGTATGCATTGTTTTTTTAGGATTGTAAAAAATAGCACTATAATAAAGTATCCAAACATATTCTTACTAGCATTCATGCGCATCTTCGTTCACACGTCCGTAGCCGTTAGGCGCTCTTATTAAGCCCATTTATTCATCGCCTATCCAGTAGCTATCGATTTTATTTTGTCGTATTTTATAGAAAAAAAAAACAATTCAGTCGTTTTGAAGTTTTACAGATATTAAACAAACAGTAATCTGTTATAATAGTTATTTAAGATTTGGTATCCCCCTCTGGTAGGGGTGAAAGTCAATCACTCCATCAGTTAAATACTTTATTGCCGTATTTGGTTTAGATGTTCTTGCGGCCGAATGATGGGTAACTGTCGAATAACGGATGAGGTACTTGGTCATCACTTCAGTCGCTTCTTGTACTTCTTTAATTTGGTGAGTTTACCATATCAGCGACCCTATGTCATGTAGTATATGATGGAGGTCACAGTAGGATAGTGAGCAAAGTGAACCTAAATAAGATCGTTAGGCGCTTCTTGTTCATTGAGGTCTATGTTGTCAACTGAAAGGATGGGAGGAGGTAGTGTCATTTGGAAGTTGTCAAATGAAAGAGGCTAATACTGGGATCGTAATCAACCTCATGCCCGATTACGAAACCAAAATACCAAGTAGGTATAATAAAATGTGTTTTTTGCAACTGAATTTCCATTGAAAGATAAAATAAAGATAAACTGAAACAATTTTTTTTTTTTGAAAATAAAGTAAAAGTTACCCTCAAAAACACAGAACGATTAGATAATTGATATTGTAATATCAGATTACTTTTGGGAACTTTATTTATAAAGAATACAAAGAAACTTTTAATTATTCTATAAAAAAATGCTATAATTATAGCATACACACATTATTAATTGAAAAACTTGTTAAACAGTTATTTTATAAAAAAAAAACCACTTTATTTTATGAATTTAATTTGCTATAAGCTCACAATGTATATTTTTAAACAAGCTGAAAGCCTTTGAAAGAATACACTTTATACTAAAAGGTATTTTATATACCAAATCAACTGCCTCGGTGGTGTAGTGGCTAGCATGTACGGCTGCACACCCGGAGGTCCTGGGTTCGAGTCCCGGGTCGGGCCAAGTTTAGTTATTGAGTCTTTCTGTCTAGTAAGTCTCAGTAGCAGCCCGGAGTTGGGAAGTTGGCGGTGTTTCACCCCCGTACCTCGGAGAGCACGTAAAGCCGTCGGTCCTGCGCCTTAACTCTCACCGGTCGTGTCGAATAGTCGTCCCACTGGAGTATGAGAGTGACAGGAATAGAGAGTGCACTTGTGTCTGCGCGTACATTTGTGCACTATAATATCTCCTGCGCAGTTGGCTAGTCTCAATGAGATTGGCCGCCGTGGCCGGAATCGGTCAGGAGGACATCATCATATACCAAATATATATTATTATAAAGTTTTATTTACACCGTAATGTTTCTTGTACTTACTACTTTAAATTCTAAAGATTTATAAAATATATCAATAAATAATAAGTGAGAAGTTGAGGTACTATCATCCTACTATCGAAGGCCCATAACTGGATACCAAGATGTGTAATTATGTGTGTGATATACTCGTATATATTATCTGAATTAGCGATGGTAATTTTTATTTATAGCCTTTCAGTCGTAGGGAATACAATTTGGAAAAGTATTAGTTAAATTAAAAAATCTTTAAACCTAACTATAATAGCATGTTGCTAATCAATTTTTAGTTTTGCGCCGGCGGGGCAGGTGTTGTTTTATCAGTAAGAAAGAGCATTGGCCTCGCTTCCGCCCTTATCTAAGTATACTTACATTAACCTGAGAACCCACAACGAGAAGTCAGCTGTTCTTTTTACTAATATAGTAAAGTAAGTAAGTAGTAAAGGTTATTTTGACACTATTCCATTGTAAGTATATCAATATAAAAATTTTACAAATACATTAATATTCCCTAAATTAGGAATAAATAATTTCTTATACAGGGTCATTATTAATTTACTGAAGACCTTTTGGGAAAATACTATTTACATCATAACAACAACATCTGTAAGAAAGAAAAAAATGTTTCTTAAATTTTACAAAAATAAAAATATTTTTATTGCACCCTTTAAACGGTAATAGTCCAGCATTAGCAAAAGAAAGCGCATGGCCGATGGAGTAGGAGGGGTGGATGGACGTAGGAGACGGCGCTTACTCATTTAAACTTGACCAGATGCTAGGACTAGTTTAGAAGGTGCAATAAAAATATTTTTATTTTTGTATGAAAATAAAAATTTAAGAAATATTTTCTAAATATTATATTCCCAAAGGGTCTTCAGTAAATTAAAAATGACCCAGTATATATTATTGTCGGATTCATTTCAATTCTAGCGCTTAAAAAATAAAAAAATGAAATAGTTCAGATATATACAGGTGGATGAAATAATAAAAAAATAGCTAAACAAACCCTTTCGAAGTCTCGCACCGAAAAATCCGAGCATCGACAAAATCTTTTTGTATAGAAATCAGTTTCTATTTAATAAAACTTATTTCATATCATATGACTGTACAAAAATATTTATAAATGTCTCCATGAAAGGAGAAGGTTCTCGTTTCATTTTTTTGGTGTATACATATTACGCTACACCTTCGCGTTCATGAACCAATTTAATGATTCTCTTTTTGATGAATAATATATGTACATCAAGGTGTATTTATTTAAATTTCATATAAAGTACCCACTGTCGAAATTGGTTTCTTAATTAAGCAGGTACTGTTATGGTTATTATGAGGTCAAGGCATTTTTTGTTAAATTCATTCTTACATTCATAGCTGTAGATACATTCTCTCACATTTTAATCATTTTTACTTAACTAATTTGAAATTTCCTATTCAAAAGTACCTCCGAGAATAAAAATCAGTTTATTTACTCCTACGGCCTGAACATTCCCGTCATTTTTAGCTGCCTGATTTATAAAGGTATCATAATGTACGCGTTTGCGTCGTCATTATGGCCATTATAATCAATTAATAACATATTATACACTAACGACTCACCCTCGCTCCGCTCGGGTTCGTTCCTAGTTACGTTTTAACATTTAGTACAGATTTCTCAGAGATGAGGTATTTTCCCGCAGTAAAAAGTATCCTATATGTTGACCCGGAACCCCAACTATAATCATACTAAATTTCATAAAAATCTGTCCAGTGGTTTTCTCGTGATGCAGTTACAGACAGACAGACAAAAATTGTAAAAATTATAGATTCGGCCTCTGTATCGATAGCAATGACTATTTCAATAAGATTTTCAAAAAAATATTTAATGTACAGATTCGACTTAGTTAGAATTTTATTATATGTATAGGTTAAAATAGCGAAACCTTACACATTCAATTCACGACTTGTCACTACAAGGTGATATAGGATACTCACAGCCGCATTTTCACCAAAATGTCAAATTTCCCGGTCTTTTTAATTTTTTTAATAATTTAGGTACATTTCTATCGGTGAAGGTTGCATAAACAAATACTTTTTACAATTTAGTCAAATGTATCATTTCTTTATTAAAAGGCTTTTATATCAAAAATGAAACCTTACACTTGCAATTGCGTTACTTAATTCTTAATTAAATCAATGTATATTTCCTATTTACTTTTAGTATCTCTATTGACTAAATTAAATAATTAGGTACCTATAGTTACTGCCAGCACTAATATGAAACAAGAAGTATCCTGTTTGTTAGTTCGACTTCCAAGGCATATCTGCATAGCTTTTACTTAAATATAGTATAAAGTGCGCATTATTAAAACACACACACACATATATACATAGTCTTGCTCTAAATATTGTTACAAAGTAAAAAACATTTTTTCGTTACTTTTATAGTGTGTTAGTTTAATACATTAATATAAAACCGTTAAAATATATAAAGCTTATTCGAAGTGGTCTCCATTGGCTGCAATACAGTCCTTTAAACATTAAGGCTAGTTATCAATAGAAGCACGCACTCTTTCCGTGGGAAAATTCTGCACTGCCAATCGTATGGATTGTTTAAGGGACTCCAAATTATCATGGCATTTAGAGCAAGACATACTCTCTAAAACTGACCATAAATCGGGACCAGATGACGGCCAGTCTTCAGCTCTGATGAAGTCCGGAACGTGGGTTTCTAACCAAGATTGCGTGGATCAAGCTTTATGACCTGGCGCCGAGTCTTGCTGAAAGATATATATTGAACTAAATTACCCTATTCAATCACAAATACTAACTATAATGTAACATTATAAAGACAACGTTTCCAAATCCTAAATCCTTCTTGTACTCACGTTTATATTTATGATGAAGCGATACCATTCTATCACAGCTTATCCATTTTTTTATTGCCTATGAATATACCATGATATTGAATAAACAAAGCTGAGGTGCAGAGCTGCCCGCAATCGGTAAGCAACAAGAATCTGAATTCTATATTCGTTCAGCTAAGCGGTAAATACAAGGGATTCTGGTGGATTTCACCTACAAATCCGTTTATATATCCCTTTGTTTATGCTATCGCGATACTCGTTTTAAAAACATCGATATTGAGGCTTCCCTATTGTTATTGGATTTTATTCTTGTTCATGTGGTTTTACTAAATATTATTTTCAATCGAAACAAAAGTATTCTAAATACGCAAAAAAACTGTTTATAGGTCTTTTTTGTGGTGGGCCTAATTGTCTAAAAATAACTGGTTAGATTCCAATCTAGCTTTCTTTTTACTTTTAGTGATTGAGTTTTACTTTAATTTATGTACTAAACCTTAAATCTTAAGAAGGTGACCGTACTTGGTAGAAGGTTACAGCATAGTACATAATAAAATACTTTTTTTTTTTTATTCGGTTGCTGAAAATGAATTTTGATGATGTCGATGTTTTCATCATCTGCACCATTATATGTATACACATTTAATTATGCGCAACGTATAATAAAAACCAATGAAGGTTTACCTAAACTCGTTCTGTAATCAAATTTAAAATCAATTCAAGATGGAAACAAAAACAGAAAGTTTCAAGTTGTTGTCTGAATTCGTATTCAGTATTACGCAAAGTTGGAGAGCTGAGCCCCCGATCCATCGGCGATCGATGTCTTGTCGTACGAAGCTCCTAAAGATTACAGGGCCATTTACATATGAAACGTTTCACTGAACGCTTGCACCCGGCTCCTATTTTTATTCAACGATATAACTCACAAGAAGAATATTATTCGTAAGTAAAACGAATTTCTCTCCGTTCAAACAATCTTTAGGTACTAACTTCTAAAATTATGTGCACGATATATCAAATCTTGCATACGAAAAATTTTACGGAAGTTTATTTAAGATGCATTACGGTTTCCAGTAAAATGAATAATGGAGATCACAACTCAGAGGTTTTAATGTGATTTTGTCGATTTCCTGATCTATTTTATGATTTGAACAGATTGTTTTGAAATCTTTTGTTGTAATAATTTTTTGTTTTATAAAATATTGATAAGTGATCGAAATAACCATTAAGTAGCCCTTATTCCTTAAAATATAATAAAAAGTACTACTCATCAATGGCGAGGACATAATATGTGGAGACAAAAACATCATACAGATATACATGTTGGCGAGGTCTATCACAGTGTAAAAAAAAACATCCAGCCGACCTCTCCAACAGCGTTAATATCGAATTAAATCTATACTAATATTATAAAGAGGAAAGATTTGTATTTTTGCGTGTATGTTTGTAATGAATAAACTCAAATACTACAGTGCCGATTTCAAAAATTCTTTCACCATTGGAAAGCTACATTCACCCTGAGTGACATAGGCTATATTTATTGCTAGAAAAGTTTAGGGATCCTTACTAAAACTTAAATAACGTAACTCAAGGTGTAAAAAAGTGCCCTAAAACGTTTTTCGTCGCATGCGCTGCGGAAACTATTGATGATAGAACAAAAGTATGTTCTACAATATTAAATAAGATATCAATATCTACAAATTTTCAGATCTGAAGATTAAATAGTTCCCGTAGGATAGTTACAAAGCTATAGTAACTTATACAGCTTAGTACACAAAAAGTACTAATTGGATTTTAATGAAACTTTGCAATAATATAGTTCATGCAGCAGAATAACAAATAGGCCACTTTTTATCCCGGAAAATGTACAGTTCCCTTGGGATAGATTTGTATTTGTTTGTCTAGAGGCGAACCCGAGCGAAGCGAGGGTAAGCCGCTAGTGTAAAATAAAGCACGCTAAACCCCTTGCGTTTAATATAATTATGAACTAAAAAATACAAAATTAAAACTACAGGAGAAGTTTGCTCATCTATACTAATATTATAAAGAGGTAAAGTTTGGGAGTTTGTGATTTTGTGAGGTTGTAGGAGGGGGTAATCTCTGGATCTACTGAACCGATTTAGATGAAATTTGGTAAGAAGATAGTTTGAGATCTTGGGAAGGCTATAGGATACTTTTTATCCCGGAAATCACGCTTTAAGGGGGTGAAAATGGTGATAAAAGTTTGTTTTGGGAAGCAAGCTGGGGACGCACCAGAGCGAAGCGAGGGTGAGTCGCTAATCAGAATATATAATAACATATTCAATCAGTTTAATTTATAAATCTAAGAATTTGAAATTTGAATGAAATTTAGTACAGTGATAGAGTATGGCCTGGATTAACACATAGGCCTCGATTTGGCACCTAGGACTCCCGAGCGAAGCAAGTGTAAGTCGCTAGTAAGTAATAAAAGTATGTATTTTATTCTATAGTTTATTGTCAATATTTACTACAGGTACATACAGGCACAAATCATTATATTTACAAAATGCAGGCATAAGGGAAGCAAGCGTTTAAGGGTTTACCCACGACTCCGCCCGCCTAGCACGGTCAAACAAACTAAATTACAAACTCCGCTTTATAAATAACAAATGTTTTGTAAGCCAAAACGATATAAAAAGGTATAAATAAAACTATCTTTTCGGATTATTTCGCGGATTTATTTTGATTTTTGGTTCCCGACGTTTCGAATGCTTTACAGCAATCATGGTCACGGGAGAGACTAAGGTATTAGACATCTCAAAAGCGTTATATACTTGTTACAGACAGTGCCTACCCACAAATTTACAAAATGATTTTGAAAATTCAAAAATGGCACCAGAGTACCTTACAATATTTGTTGATTTTAATTCTAAACATATTAAAAATATTAAAAAGTTTAATAAGTATTATAATTAAATATTATTTGTTTAATTTTAGCTGTTATTATTATAAATATTACAATATTTTAAAAAACTTTAAGAATTAATAATGTAATATTATTTAGTGTTGCTATTACTATAATATGTCTAACCACAAAGAAAATCAAAATATTAATTATTTATTAAATACTAATTATTTATTAAAGTATTATTATTGTTTTATATGTAATTTAGAAAATTAATTTTTTTTAATTTAGATTTCTAATGTAATTTTAAGATAGAATATTAAGCAACACTATCTTCACAGATAAATTAAATATATTATATTTTATCTGTGAAGATAGTGTTGCTTAATATTCTATCTTAAAATTACATTAGAAATCTAAATTAAAAAAATTTAATTTTCTAAATTACATATAAAACAATAATAATACTTTAATAAATAATTAGTATTTAATAAATATTTAATATTTTGATTTTCTTTGTGGTTAGACATATTATAGTAATAGCAACACTAAATAATATTACATTATTAATTCTTAAAGTTTTTTAAAATATTGTAATATTTATAATAATAACAGCTAAAATTAAACAAATAATATTTAATTATAATACTTATTAAACTTTTTAATATTTTTAATATGTTTAGAATTAAAATCAACAAATATTGTAAGGTACTCTGGTGCCATTTTTGAATTTTCAAAATCATTTTGTAAATTTGTGGGTAGGCACTGTCTGTAACAAGTATATAACGCTTTTGAGATGTCTAATACCTTAGTCTCTCCCGTGACCATGATTGCTGTAAAGCATTCGAAACGTCGGGAACCAAAAATCAAAATAAATCCGCGAAATAATCCGAAAAGATAGTTTTATTTAAAATGTCAAATATTCGCGTAAATCTAAGAAAGTATTATTAAAAAGGTATAAATTTTTGCAGTTAAAAATAAAAATTGAGCAAGTACGAGTTAGACTCGCGCAGGGACGGCTTCGTCCCATCAAATTTTGTGTTGTTATTACTTACGTATTTCCAAGTAGTTTTTTTAGGAAGAAGATCTTTCTCACTCAATTTTTAAAAGTAGCAAGGTGAAATCGGACACAATGTACAACTTTAAAATTAAATTATCGACTCCTTATAATCATACATCATAATATTTCGTAATTGGACTACAGCAATGTCTGGGGGTGCAATAAAACATCGACTTTCCAAATTTTGCAAATTTTGACCTTCGAAAGTGATATAAAATGTTTATTAAATAATTGCTTGACAATTACCTAATTTCTATTAATATAAATCTAGTACTTTCAGTTGATAAGAATGTTCTTTTTTGCATTTTAGAATGTGGAGGAAGGCTATACAAAATCTAACACCTCGCTGCAACCTTTAAGAGTGGTGGTAACTTATGCAGGCACGGCGGCGGGTAAACGCTAGTATTACTAAATCTCAACCTACGCAACTTCTTTATTAAACTTGTGCTTAAAAGAAAATCAATGAACTCATTTAAAGCTTCTTATCACTACTTTCTTTAAAACCCCTTTTAACAAGATTAAAATAATCCTACATTATGTATCATTATGGCTGTCTTTATATAAAAACTGTAAATGGATCCACACATACTATAATAGATTAAGAACAAGTGAATTACGAAAAGAAAAACCTTTTTAAAAAAAATTACGAAAAATTAATAATATTTCCTACGAATGCTATTATAATTGATATTATTTTTTTTATTATATTTATTAAAACTTATATTTATTGTTTACTTTTTGTTTGTCCGCAGCTGCGCTCATGTGCTAAGTATGTCGACCTTAGTAACCGATGTGATTATCTAGAATATACTTAAACTATCTGTTGCATTTGATACTGAGAAGTGCTTGTTCCTATATAACATTGTTTTCTAATTCAGGAATTAGAGTTTCATTATTTATGTAATAATTAGTTTATTATAATAAACTTCATTTTATACAGATAAATAGTAAGAAAATATTAAAAAATGCTGTGTGTACTTATGTACGTACGTAAAAAAATATATTTCTTTGTTTTTTTAGAGCATTTAAATAAAAGCTTGTTGTTTTTTAATGTTTTAACTTTTTTAAATTTTTTTTTCCGTACTCTTCTCAGCAAACCCTATCATTTGCTATCCATATCATGGGGGTGAATAAGAAAATCAGTCCTGCATTTTATACTTTAAATTATGTCATATTTGTGTTCCTCCAACATAGAGAATGTCCAATCGAAGCCAACTCCATAGAGTATTATCATCTTTCCACAAATATAATATTGGTACAAAATAGCTTGAGATACAACATCGATCCAAAATATTCGAATGCTTCAGAGAGCTGTGACGTAAAAGCTAGCAGTCACAAGTACTACTTTCAACTCCCCTCGCAATCCTCTTATATGGCGCAGATTTTAAACGATCTCTTTGCACGAATACCCTCCCAATCATTGCTCTTTTATATCGTATTATTTAGAATTTATAAGAGCACACATATTTTTGATCTCAGAATTAATTGGCTGCTTAAACAAAAAATAGCTTATATATGAATTGTTTACTCATTATTTGGGTAACAAGTTATAGTACACAATTTAACGATAACTAATCTCAATAACACTACCAAGACTACAAGAATGTTCATTTTATTAACAAACCCTAGTTAAAACAAAAGGGTTGTGCGATTGAGCAGCCATTATTTGATGACAACAGGCTTACATGTTTTACGTTCTTTTTATTTGAAAACACTATAGTGTTTTCATCAGCATACATATCAGAAACTACTTTTCAGTACTATGTAGTAAAAATGAAATAAAGGTGAAACCATAATGCGATTATTTCTTTTATAAGTAAATGTCATCACATCTTTAGTGTATAATAATAAAGTGGTATTAATTAAAAAAAAAAAAAAGAAAAAAAAACATTTTTTATGAAATAATAACCGTCCAATCCACCGATAGAACATCGGTGTTTCTTTTATAAATTTTTTACACTATATTTTAAAGACCACTAATTAAGGTACGTTTCTTTGTGGCCCTGAAACTATATTTACACCAAAAATAACATCGATCCTTACCCTGCGTGAAAGGAGGGCAAACCAACAAACACACGTTTTTATAATATTAGTAAGAATGAACTATGAACAGGATTTATGTCTGCTTTACTACGCAATTTATGAATATTTAAACAGCAAATGGACGTTGATATAATATGCGGGAAATCTATCTATTATAATAATATACGGAATACCTTTACTCAAGATACATTTTTAATTAACTTGAGAAAGGTTGGCCTTATTAGCCCTGACAATGCTATCAGGGAATGATCACGTGAATAAAGAAAGCTTATTTCCTTCAAAATTTTACCTATAAACTGAGAATGCAAGTTCAAGACAACCGTTAATGCTCGGATATGTTTTTGTTACTTTGTGACAGGTCTTATACCTTTAATTGCTAGTAACGCCATCTATTGTTCATATTTCATCACCTCAAAAAAAATGTATACTATATATCGAGAACGACTGGACAAATTTTCAAATCCATTTTTTGATGCATACAGTAAGTACACTAGATGCAAATGTCTTGAGTCAAAATATGTATAAGAACATATTGTGAGTAGTTCTTCGATACCATAATTCCATTCAATGTTAATTTTTGTAAATAAATTTAAATACATAAGCCGGCTAAGCTATAGACGGTGCCCAGTTATAAATATAGTTATAGTTTGCAAAATAAATTCATTTTTCTTATGATTGGCTTCAAAACGATGAAATAAATTAAATAGATTGATTTTGATGACATCTGTTGGTCACTGCTTAGTATAAACTGGAAAGTGGAGGACCTAGGTACAAACCCTTCATAACATTAGAACCTCAATTATGAATTCACTATAGTTTATCTAGCTACTGTAATAAAAACAAGAAACTCAAGCAATATAAGGAAGAAAAGAGAAATATATGTTTATATTATTCTTAAACATCTTCAACATTACATTAATACAACCGTTATTTACAGCGCTATTCACATTATTTACCAATGGTTTCGATAATATCGTCTAGGGACGAACATCGCTCGCATATTATGCACGAATTTATTATAAACAAGAATCTGAGTAAAATTATGAAACGAGAAAGCTCACGGTAGATTTAACTTTGGGAATGATTCCTCGAGTTCCGGCTGTTTTTCAACGTATAGAGAGGAGAATGGGCTCATATTTTAGCCGTCGCCACTCCATTAGTGACGTAGGAACCCCAACCAATATGGCGTAGTAAGGCGAATCTGCAGTGACAGGGGCGTTCACCCCGTTTGCAACCAACCCTCGTTTTTGTTATAAAATCAATATAATAAAACTAACAATTGCTATTCGTAACATTTTATTTGTATATGACGAAAATAAAAGCTTTAGTTTTGTATATATTTTATAAGACAAACATTTCTCTTACCCCCAATCGAAACTTAATTAAAGTTAAGAACAATTCTATGTACCTATGAAACTAAAAATCTTAAAAATATAAATTAGATTAATTCATAACCAAATTAGTGCTCAGTTATTCACTCATTTATCATAATTAAAATATATAATTATGGAAATACTAGGTTTTGTCTTCCCTGGCTTCACGCCAGGCTAAATGAATTTTAATGCAAATCTCGACTTTGTACCGCACATACTTTAAACTTAGAACGTGGCACCGATTTCAGCTAAAGTTCAATAACTTTGCTCAGAATCGCAAGCTTTATTTATTCTTGCACCGAAATCCAAAGTTTATAACTTATCCCATCGTACGCGCTTCATGATGTTACCCGCTACATAGTTACGTTAGCTTGATATCTCCCGAACTTGTAAACTTGTTCTTCTAAAACATATTATCTGCTTCTGTGTTTTTATATCTGCTTTAGTTATTACGAAGTAAGTAATATTTCTTAATGATATTTTAATATAGAATTTCCTTTAACATGGTCATAAGTATTTTCATCCCAATATTTAATTAAATGAAAACAAACCTTTATATTATATTCTATGATAAATTTAGAAACATTTTTAATTACGTGTGGTTATTATTAAATATGTCAAGATATAAAATATTATTAAGGCAAACAAAAGTAAGCAATAAAATTCTGATCTTTATATGTATTATACTTCATAAAATGATTTAGTAGTATATAAACTTTCTTGTTAGACTAGACTATTGCCAATAATTTTCAGTAACATCTTGGCTATTAAATATACAGTGCAATATATTAACCCACTTTATGTTGGTATATTCTCTTATTCTGAAGTTTAATTAGACAGATTACTCTATATGTGCAAAACTTCACTTAAAAATATCGATAGTTATGTAATGTAATATGAAGCCTTCCTAGATTTTAGAAACTAAAAGTAGCAAGAACATTGTATTTGAGTATGTCATACGTATTGGGTGGAGTGTAGACGCAATTTCAATAACTCGAGATTAGTTATTCGATATGAGATTAAAGCTCGGATGACGCAAGTGACCGTGTCGACGATGGAATATCTTATACTTCTGTATGTATGTACTGCTTTCACTTAACACTATAACAAAATAATCGACAGTATTATTTTAACTTCTAACTACCTGTTCCTGCCATTTCGTTTGCGTGGATATCAGAGAAACAGAAATGTGTCGTGTAGAGAGAAATAGGTCCCTCTTTCATTGAAAAGGTAGGGTCTTCAGACGTGGTACTTTTGTTAGTGAGAAGTGCGGCTGAGAGTTTTAAGTAGTCGTTAGAAAAATGCTTTTTTGTAAACGATTTATCAATTAAACAACTTTTAACTGCAATAAAGCATGCTACGCGCAAAATATTTTCCTTTCTTTGTATTGAAACTTATATAAATGACAATACACAATAGTCAATAACTAAGGTAAATTAATATTTTTTAAACAAACAAAAATAATCTACATATTATGATTTTAATAAACAAATAGTATGATAAAACTAACCCGTCTCGCTTCTGAAATATGGGTCAGAATGTTCTAAAAAAATTGAGATAATTATATAGATTCCAAAATTGTTTCAACAAAAAATATTTTAAAAAAGGTATGTTAAGTACTTTTTGATTTATATGATATTTTCCATTAAACGCGTTCGGCCGCAAAATTAACTTTGTTTTTCATAGTAATACTATGAAGTACAAATTTAATTGTACCGTCAATAAATTAAATGTCGTAATCGTACATGGGTAATTATTTTATTTTACTTTTGACATACCCCTCTCCACTCTGCGCGAAACCAAGAAACGCACTGGGTGGCGGCCCACCTCGGTGAGCAGTATGCCATGCGGATCGCTCCTGGTACTTCTTTGACAGCAGAATGGACTGTTGGAGCAACCCTATGGTTGTTGTGGTATGCTTCGGCAGACCTGCCGTCGGGACGTCGTGATTGAGTGCGTAAGCGATCCTACGACGCCCCATTAAGATGAGGAAGGATCCGTTGGGTTTTAGTGGGTAAAACTGGCTTCTCTAGCCGATGAGTCCCACATAATTACCTGTATGTATGCAGGGGGTAGGTATGCGTAAATGTATTTCTCAATATTAAAAAAAAGGAGTTGACAGATACAAATCGTGGGTCACTCTTTTAAATCTAGATAATTCGATTCAGAAAATGATATATAACACCATCTATGCATCCAGCACACTGGTAAACTGAAACTCTCCGCTCCTTATACAATTAGGCAGTATTTATCTATATAAATAAAAATGAATCGCTAAATGTGTTGCTAAGCGCAAAACTCGAGATCAACTGGACTAATTCGACTATTATTCAGGGTCAGCTGGTTTAAAATAAAAAAAAAAATGATTTTTATGATTCTTGAAATAATTATTATTATTTTTTTATAAACATAAATTCATCACAAATTTGATATTATCATTAATTTAAAATTTTACTCCCGCTAGCGTCACACACGCTATACACCGTAAGTTAAGTTCCTTCTAACTTGAAATTGTAATAACTTTGAAAATAATAGTACATAGTTGATCGATTTTAATGAAATGAAGACTAAATGTTACTTCGAGATACGAACTATAAATATATTCCTAGTCACTAGAATTCAATTCAGTAGTTTTCATTTGACGTGATTTCAAACACACAGACAAGCCGATAGAGAAACAGACTTACTTATTCTCAATCTCCCGAACTATTTTTTTTTTTTTTTGCAAATATAAGCAATGTACAGACACGCCCTTACTTACATTCTTATTATACGAGTATGTATAAAAACAACAAAACCTACTACCAATCCCATTTCTGTATTTTAACAGTAGATTTAGCGTGATGTGAGAAATTTTACTGCCATCGGATTTTCGTTTGTGTAAATAACTATAAACTACCCTAAAGAGAACAATTAAACTCAGGTACCATCCTCCATAATATGACTATTTACACAGAAACCCTCGTGACAATCATCCTTCCAATAATTCTCATTCAAGTTATTCATTGTTATCTAAACATCAAGTGATGTATATGACCAAACAGTCAGAATCTTTCGTTACTGAATACCGCGACTTGACGTGCCAAGACCTGTTTAATGCAGTTTAAGTAATTTTCTAATTTTCTTTTCAATTTTACCAAAGCCTCACTTCAGAACTTTGCTTTTGTAACCAACTTAACCACTCAAGAGTAATTTCGCTTAAGCCTTCTGCTTGAATGGTTTACGACTAGGTAATGCACAATAAACATAAAGCTTACTTTGACACGCTACGCTATTTTAAAATTTCATTTGCAGATTTAAATTGATTCATTAAATTATAAATACAATACACTGAAAAGAAAATATCATAAATATGTGGAATGTGGATATATATTATGTATATATTATTTAAATAGCAAAAAATATAAATTACTTTGAAAATCAATTTAGTTCATTTACATCATACATCAATGAATCAATCAGCCTATCGCCGTCCACTGCTGAACAAAGGCCTTCCCCAATGAGCGCCAACCATCCTGCAGGGTAATTACAAATCTCGCGACAGGCTTGCGACAGTTGTAAATCGCGCGATCGCTGCTGTCAAACGTCACTTTTGTATTACGTAACAACGGCTAGAGAGCAGACTCGAGCTCTTTCACCCTCTATCGGACAATCTATGAACCCATCTCTACTCGACTGCAGTCTGCTCTCTAGCCGCTGTTACGTAATACAAAAGTGACGTTTGACAGCAGCGATCGCGCGATTTACAACTGTCGCAAGCCTGTCGCGAGATTCGTAATTACCCTGCCGGTCCTGGGCAGCCCGCATCCATCCACTGCCAGCCGCCTTTCTTAGGTCATCTGTTCATCGTGCTGCACAGCGTCCTACACTACGCTTGCCTAATGGCGGTCTCCACTCTAGCACGTTTCGGCTCCATCGACTACCAGTATGTCTGGACACATGACCGGTCCACTTCCACTTAAGCGAGCTTATTTTGCGCGCGATGTCGGTTACTTTAGTTCTCTGGCGAATGACTTCATTTCCAATTCTGTCTGCCAGAGAAACTCCAAGCATCGCGCGTTCCATTGTTTGCTGAGCGACCTTGAATTTGCGGACCAGCTACGGTGAGTGTCCACGTTTCGGCTCCGTATGTCATTCATACATAATAATTAATATACATAATCAATTTTAATTCAATTTTCTATTTAATTTTACTTTTGCATAGAAACGTACCTACATAGATTTAACAATATGAGGGCTTAAAGCCTTTAGATGTCAAAATATGTGAAAATATATTATAATTATGTGTAAGCATGAATAGAAAACCCTCAAGGCTTGCCTGCGAACATATTGTAACTTCAAGAGCAGAGCAACAAAGCAATGTGAAGTGCTTGAGGTCAGTTCGAAACTAGCTTTAGGGTTACTCAATATAAAACGTTTGCAAATTCAAGTTCTTGATTTACAATATAATATTATTATATATGAAAGTATAATTTCAGAAAAATGGTTTTGAACATTATATAGTGCTGAAAATAATGAAAAGTAAAAAGATATGTATTAAAGTTTTAGACCAATTTTGTAAAACTATCATAACAATATACTGAACTTAGCATATACATATGTATCTACATATACCTACTATAATAAAGCAGTAACTTAGCGAAATCTGTACATGAAATATTTTTTAAAAACAATGACTGTAACGTATTATGTATACGATATAGACCCCAAAACAATAGTTATTATTTTTTTTGTCTGTTTGTCTGTTTGTCTGTTTGTCTTTTTGTCTGTTTGTCTGTACGCGTTTCACGCAAAAAGTAATGAACCGATTTCAACGAAATTTTGTGAACTGATAACTTATTACTCGGGTCAACATTTAGGATAACTTTTACTTTTGGAAAATCTTTGTTTCCCGCGGGAAATCGCAATAACTGGTTTTATCGAGTCCTCCTTAGGAACCCTCCGCTGGCTAAACCTAAAGACATACATCAAAACAATGTACTAAAAAATTGTAGATCTTGAAAAGGCCAACAGAAATATCTACAACAGTATATGTCTATCTCTCAAGGTACACTCGCAATACCTATTCTTATCTATACCTATAGCAAAACTAACTTAGTTAAATCGATGTGCGCGTTTCACGCAAAAAGTACTGAACCGATTTCAATTAAATTTTGTATAGTGATACCTTATTACTCGAGTCAACATTTAAGATACCTTTTACTACAGGCACATTTTTCGTTCCCGCGGGAAAACGCAATGACTGGTTCTATCGAGTCGTCCTTAGAAGTTTATATGGCTAACGCTGGCTGAACCTTAAGAGATAAATCAAAACAATGTACTAGAAAATTGTAGGTCTTAAAAAGTTCTACAGAAAAGTTCTCAACGGTATATGTCTATCTCCTAAAGTACACTCGCTATAACTATTTTTATTAAATGATATTACTGTTTTCTTATACGAGTACGTTATCTATAGGGTAAAACCCGGATACTCGCCTCAGTTGGATACTTGCCCCGATTTTTAATACGCTATATTAGAGATGTCCCTGACGTTAGCGCTCTTCTGTAATTTGAAGCGCATCATCTACAGACCTTAGCTGGATGCCAGTAGTAGGACTAGGTACACGTGTTTTGTATGTGTAAGCGAAAATCTTCCGCGGCAGGACGTTGACGAGCGTTGAAATAATATTCGTGAGTATTTACTATTGAATATTTTTTGTTACGGTTGTCGGTTCAGTCAACTTTTCGCTTTTATGCATGCAGTGAAGTTTAAATTATACTACCTGTTTAGTTTTGTTACCATTATTATTATTTTAATGCAACACACATTATACACTTGTCTCATTTATTTTATATTGTATATAATATATCTATTTCCCTCCCACTACTTAACGGGGATTGGTTATCCGCCACGCTCGCGTGTGTTAATTGGCTAGAAGAAAGCATGGACACAATGGCCGCCGTTACAAAGTTACGATGTTGTGAAAAACTTTATGTGGACTTTAAAAAATTAGAAAACCATGGATAATTTTAGTTGAGTCAGTGTTAGTGCGCACTATATAGATAAACGCAGCCAAAGGGGTGAGTTTAGATATAATTCAATATATATTTATTATTTTCTGGTATTTTTCATCTTAACACGTGCCGCCAAGGTAATCTAAGTATCGCGTATAGCTTTTAAATACCAGCGACCTAAAATTCCTACAACCCAGGGTGTAGATCCAATCCGAGGTTATACAACTAAAGAAGGTTTACCCCACATACTTTTTGTTCCTTCGAGTCGGACGTCCATTCGAAGTTTTAAATATATACCTACTTAGTTTGCTTTGGCAGCCTTACAAAGAATACTCCTTTGTGGGATTGGTTTATCGAATTAAAGTGCATAATTTACACTACACGTAATATTCACCAATATATTTATATTACATATATTGTGTTTAAGTTTATAAAAGTCCCGCTATAAAGTTATAAGTCTATGTAGTCTATACCAACATTATTGCATCATACTATTACACGCGCACGTTGTTACATGTCTTGAGGTTCAGATGGTAACAAAAGTAAGCATTCTTGTAATAAGTTGTAGTTTTATATATTTACCTATAAATTGGGTTAAAGGTATTGTTCAATAATCGGATAATATTGACTACTTTTAACGATTATAGTGTTTGGGTATAATTTTGTTGTGTTGAGACAGACATACATAGGCAGTTTATAAAGTTATTCTTATTATTTACATTTTTTAAAACGTAGTTTTTAAAGATGGGCGGTAAAAGGTTAATGTCTAAATTGCGTTATGATATAACCATTACAAATATAGAAGCCATACATTCTCTTTCCCATACGGCGTTGGATTCTAATGAGAATGCCTTACTATTTAAAACCAGATGTTTGGATTTAGAATCGGTATTTCAAGAATTTCAAGAATTGCATATACAGTTGGCATCAGATTCAGGCTTAGATTTAAGTCCGGAAGAACACATGGAAAAATTTAAATATATTAATGATATTTACTATATTTCTAAAGCTAAGTATGCTGAGTTGTTCCAAACTAGTGATCTACCTAAAGCAAATATATCTTCAACCCAAGCTCATAAAGCTAGGTCAAATATTATGTTGCCAAGTGTGCAATTACCTGTGTTTACTGGTAAAATTGAGGAATATGTCCATTTCATTGACCTTTTTGAATCTATGATTGGTAGTGATGATAATATATCTGAGTCTCAAAAAATGTATTATTTATATGGATCTTTGAAAGGGGAGGCAAGGTCATTAGTTCAACATTTGTCCATAACAGGTGAAAATTATTCAGTATTGCTTGACATATTAAAAAATAGGTATGGAAATAAGAGATTCCAAGCTGATAAATTACTTCATACTTTATTGTCAATAAATCATATTGGTAAAAATTTAAATTCACTTAAATCTTTTTTAAATATTTTATTAGAGACTTCTAAAGGATTAGAAAAATTAAAATTTCCTATTGGAGAATGGTCATATTTATTGTTGTATATTAATTTAAATAAAATTGATTTATCTTTAAAAAGACAATTTGAAGACAAGTATGGAGGGACTTCGGAGCTACCTACTTTTGATAACTTTATTTCATTTTTAACAAGAGAAGTACAAATTTTGGAGACTACAGAGGGTCATAGAGGTACTTCACATAAAGTACATGTTTCTTATTCTCATAGTATTTCTCAGAAGCAGGTAATAAAATGTTTATGTTGTAATGGTTCTCATTATCTTAATAAGTGTGAGAAATTTATTAAAATGAATCCAATGACCCGGAAAAGGTTTATTATTGGAAATAAATTATGTTTCCGTTGCTTAAATAACCATAGTATTCATGATTGCAGGGTTAAATTGACATGTACTAAATGTAATTCTAATAGACATCATTCGTTAATTCATTTGGAAACCCAGGTTGAAAATGGGGCAGTAGTGGACGGTCCTACTGTAGGTATTGTGTCTCAGGCAAAGACGGGCTTGCCGGAGACAAATTTATTATCTCCTGATAAAGAGTTAAACTCTGTGTCTAATGTTTTACATGCTGCTGCGGATAATACTAGATGCGTTGTTTTGTTGTCCACGGCAGTTATTCGTGTGGCAGATAAATATGGTAATTTTCAAGAGGCCAGGGCTTTAATAGATGGCGGTAGTCAATCCACTTTTATTACTGAGAAATGTGCATCTCGGTTAGGGTTGTGTGTTCGTGGGTCTGGTTGTATTGAGATCAAGGGTATTGGAGGTAATGAATTGTCTGGATGTAGAGGTCAGGTGACTTTGAGAATGGTGCCACAGCATACACCTGAACCATTGATTTCCACTACAGGATTAGTTTTAAATAAAGTTTCAGATAAGCTTCCTGCTTATTCGTTACCAAGTTCATTAATTAACTGTTATAAAGGATTGCAATTGGCAGATAAACAATTTTATAGAAGTGGTAAGATTGATATTCTTATAGGTGCAGATGTCTTAGGGGATATTCTGTTAGGTGGTGACATTATCCGTACCAAAGGATTACCATATGCTATGAATACTGTTTTTGGATATATTTTACAGGGTCCTTACAATTATAATTTAGAAAATACTTTGAATAAAACACAGTCTTTTCTTGTTAATACTAATTCTATTTTGGAAAAATTTTGGGAAATTGAGGAGGTTCCTTCGCAGATTGTAAATCCTAAGGATGAAGAATGTGAGGCTATTTTTAAAAAATCTTATAAACGCGATCAGTCAGGACGCTACCAAGTGCGTTTGCCATTTCTCTCTGAAGGGCCGGTGTTAGGTGATTCCCGGACACAAGCTTTGAAGAGATTCTTTTCTATGGAAAAACGTCTACAATCTGATGCAAGATTAAAAGAAAAATACGTAGAGTTCATGAGGGAATACGAAGATATGGGGCACATGGCACCTTATGTTGGAGATCCTCAAGAACCGTATTATGTGATTCCGCATCATGGCATATTTAAATCAGGTTCCGAGAAAATTAGGGTCGTGTTTGATGCTAGTTGTATTACTTCATCGGGTTATTCGCTTAACGATTGTCTGCACGCTGGACCAAAGTTGCAGCAGGATGTTATGCAGGTGATTTCCCGGTTTAGGTTACCTAAGATTGCTTTCTCTACGGATATTCGGATGATGTATAGAATGATAAACATTCAGGAGGAGGATAGAAAGTTTCAATTAATTTTTTGGCGCGAATCAGCGGAATTGCCAGTACAACTTTACGAACTTCGAACTGTTACATATGGAATGAAATGTAGTCCGTATTTGGCTATACGCACGTTGCACCAACTGGCTGATGATGTAACAGTCAACAGTGGATCTCCCCTGGATACCTGTCAGTATGAAAATGCTGCTAATGTTCTCCGGAATTCGGTTTACATGGATGATATTTTAAGTGGTGCTTCCAGCTTATCAGATGCACGACAATTGAAACAAGAATTGATAGATATACTTGCGTCAGGCGGGTTTGAATTACGCAAATGGGTGTCCAATGATAAACGGTTACTTGAAGATATACCGGCTGAATATCATGAAAAACCTCACGTATTTGAGACGGATGGACCGGGTTACTTTAAAATCCTGGGAATACAATGGAATCCTGTAACGGATAACTTCACCTATAATACTCATTTGAGTCCTGATAAGGTTTGGACTAAAAGATCTATACTGTCTACTCTTGCCCGGATGTTTGATCCTATGGGCTGGATCACTCCGGTTATTTTACAAGGAAAAATTTTGCTTCAACAGCTTTGGATGTTAAGGCTGGCGTGGGATGAATGTCCACCGCCAGAAATTTTGAATCAGTGGGAAACTATTTTCAAAAATTTAACATTTTTGGAATCTATTAGAATAGATCGTTTTATCCTAGCAGATGAAATAGTTAATTGTTCGCTTCATGGGTTTGCTGATGCTTCAGAGAAAGCGTATGGAGTTTCAGTCTACTTACGGGTGGTAGATAAGTGTGGTCAAGTTAAGATAAGTCTAGTGATGGCCAAATCTAAGGTGGCACCTATTAAATCTAAATTGACTATTCCCAAATTGGAATTATCCGGTGCGGCTTTGCTGGTTAAACTAGTTGCATACGTGATAGAAGCTATACAAGATAAAATTTCTGTCGACGACATATTCTGTTGGTCTGACAGTACTATTGTGCTTTCATGGTTGAAATATCCACCTCATATGTTGCAGACATTTGAAGGAAATCGTGTTTTGCAGATTAACAATAGTAATTTAAAATTAAATTGGCGATATGTTCCTTCAGAGCTAAATCCAGCGGATGTTGCAAGCCGTGGTTGTACAGGGAAAGAGCTCCTGTCGCATAACCTTTGGTGGGGGCCAAATTGGTTGAAATCAAGCCTGGATTCTTGGCCATGTAATATGGTTAAAATGGCAGAACCATTGCCAGGGTTACGAAAGCAATCTTCTAAAGTTGTTTCGTCGATTGCTGTGGTGGATACGTCATTTATAGAGAAATATAGTTCGTTATCAACTTTAATTTCCGTAGTTGCTTATTGTTTACGGTTTTGTCATAACACTCTTAACCTTAAACATAAAATTTTCGGTCCTTTATCAGTAAAAGAGCGTAATCACGCTTTGGAAAGACTGGTGCAAATTGTTCAAGCTCAAACCTTTTCGAAAGATATTGATTTATTAAAGAAAAATAAAGTTTGTTCAGTTTCATTAAGAAGGTTGAAGCCATTTTTTGATGAGGTTGGCTTGCTTCGAGTCGGCGGTCGTCTCGAGAGATCTAATTTAACCTTTAACTCTAAGCATCCATTGTTATTGCCTAAATCGCATGCTCTTACCTCATTAATCGTGATTTATTATCACAAATTACATTGTCATGCTGGGACAACTGCCCTTCAGGCTATATTGCAAACTAAATTTTGGATTATTTCTGCACGTCAGGTTATTCGAAGGCATTTGTTTAAATGCATTTCATGTTTTAGGACTAAGGCCAAGCCAGTTGAGCCTGTTATGTCAGACTTGCCAGCGGATAGGGTGAATGCTACTGGCGTTTTCCATACGGTGCAAACTGATTTTTCCGGACCTTTTCTCATAAAAGCCTCTCGGCTCCGACAGGCAAAATCTTTTAAAGTTTATTTGTGTGTTTTTATTTGCTCTGCTACTAAAGCAGTTCATTTAGAAGTCGTAGGTGATCTATCGACGGAAGCGTTTTTAGCGGCGCTCTCCAGATTTACGTCTAGACGTGGTTTGCCCAGTGTAGTTCGATCGGACTGTGGAACCAATTATATTGGTAGTAGTAGACATTTAAACGAAATTCAGAAATATTTACGTGATCGGAACGTCCAAGAAGCGCTAGCAGATAAGGCCGGGGCTCAGGGTATTACTTGGAAATTTAATCCACCTGCAGCTTCTCATTTTGGAGGATTATTCGAAGCGGTTGTAAAATCGGCTAAGACTTTGTTAAAGCGTGTTATTGGAGAACAGGTTCTCACTTATGAGGAGCTCTCCACAGTTTTTACCCGCATAGAAGCAGTGTTGAACTCGAGACCTTTGTCTCCTTTATCTCACGACCCAGAAGAATTTGAGGTGTTAACCCCTGCCCATTTTTTAATAGGTCGACCTTTGTTTTCCGTACCAGAGTATAAATGGGACCAGATTCCTAATTCTCGACTGGGACGATACCAATTAGTACATGCAATTTCTCAACGGTTTTGGATCAAGTGGAGTGAACAATATCTTCACACACTTCAGATGCGTCACAAATGGACCTTAGTTACTGATCCTCCTAAAGTAGGGGATCTGGTGTTAATAAAAGAGGACAATCTGCCTCCATTAAGATGGAAGATGGCTAGAATTTTAGAATTATTGCCTGGGAAAGATAATGTAATTCGAGTAGTTAAATTAAGAACTGCTTCAGGTATTCTGACTCGACCAGTTGTTAAGATTTGTAGATTGCCTCTTGATTAAATGAATAAATAGAATAGCTTATTCATAGTAACTAAATTAAGTTAATATAATTGGTTTATTATTATTATTTTTTATTATTTTTTATTTTTTTTATTCTCTGATCATACTGTTTGGTTTTGATAAAGGCTAATCCAGCCTTTCTCGGGGGGAGGATGTTTAGTTTTGTTACCATTATTATTATTTTAATGCAACACACATTATACACTTGTCTCATTTATTTTATATTGTATATAATATATCTATTTCCCTCCCACTACTTAACGGGGATTGGTTATCCGCCACGCTCGCGTGTGTTAATTGGCTAGAAGAAAGCATGGACACAATGGCCGCCGTTACAAAGTTACGATGTTGTGAAAAACTTTATGTGGACTTTAAAAAATTAGAAAACCATGGATAATTTTAGTTGAGTCAGTGTTAGTGCGCACTATATAGATAAACGCAGCCAAAGGGGTGAGTTTAGATATAATTCAATATATATTTATTATTTTCTGGTATTTTTCATCTTAACACGTGCCGCCAAGGTAATCTAAGTATCGCGTATAGCTTTTAAATACCAGCGACCTAAAATTCCTACAACCCAGGGTGTAGATCCAATCCGAGGTTATACAACTAAAGAAGGTTTACCCCACACTACCTATTACCTTATACTGTTAAATAGCTTTTATTTCTTTTTCAAAATATAAGGGCAAGTATCCGTACCGAAAAGGATAGTCGCCCCGTATAATTTTGCGGATAGTCGCCCTAAGGTCAATTAGAGTTGCAAGTAGGCAAAATGCCTCGCAAATATGAGCAAGAGTTTAGCATGTCTAAAAGGGCTAAACAATCTGCAGAAGTTTTAAATTCCAACGAAAAAATTGTCCAAAAAAGAATAAAGAACAAGAAACAAACATTACAAAAGAACTAAAATGGAGACAAAGAAATAAAAAGATTATATAAGACGATAGAAAATAAATCAGGTGATAACGAGATGAAAAATATGAAGAAAAGAGGTCGAAACGAAAGTAAAAGATCAAAAAATATATCGATTTCTCTAGCAGTGAAACAGAATGTGAAAACATATATATTTAATTAAACTGAATGAAGAAAGAGCTAAAGGCTGACAAATAACAATCTATAGTTCCGAGAGTGAAAGTAAAAAAAGCATTATAAATACAAAAATAGCCAAAGAAAAAGCTACTAAAGGAGTACAAAAAAAGGAGTAAGAAATTAAAGACGATAAGAGACACTGAAAAGACAATAAGAGAGTTATAAACATTTATACAAAAATAGAAAATGCGAATGAGAAAAATTTAGTTGATGATTATCGTTTTAAAAATTATAATAATACTAAATCCAAATCAGACTGGATTGTGTTTCCAGGAAACTTGTTCATCATTCAAAGAATATTGTGTGAGACGTGAAAAATTGTAAGTTCTGGCTTCGTAATTGATTTTAAACATTTTCTTGGTGATATCCGCCTACCCACTAATTTTAATATTTGTGTCAAAGTTGATTGCCATATTACTTTTATCTTTAAAATTAATTATTATTTATAACTTAAATTTCGATTATTACCCACTTAATAAATTGATGTTAATAATTAATAATGGTTGATTACATAATCCAAAAAAAAATCGAAATAATTTCATTATGAGTCTTCTATCCCCGCATGAGGCAAGTATCCCCGAAAGCATTTTTAACATGTGACAACTATCCGCCACAGAGGGCAACTATCCGTTTTTGTAGAGGTCAAATAAAACAGGATTTACTGAAAAACAGTATTGATTGTGTTTAAAAAAATAGGTCACAATGAAAGATTAAAGACCAATGTTTTATTATACACGGAGCATGTTGTAAGTAGATACTTAATTTTTATGTAATTGAAGATTTTCAAAAAGTAGGGCAACTATCCGGCTTTTACCCTATGTACTAACTGGCGATTCTAGATACTTTGCGCGCATATCATCATAGAGTGGGGTAATGTGTTTATAAGTCTATGTATGTGTGAATGTATGTTTTTTCCTATGTGGCGTTCTAGAGACCAAATGCGTGGGCCGATTTTGATGATTCATACGTCGTTAGATTTATTTATCTTGATAAAGCGAGTGTCATAGGCTATATAAAATAGTTAAAAGTTACAATGGCAGATTTCAGGCGCCAATTTGTGCCTTTAAGAAAAAAAATCTTCTAAACCTATAGTGTGGGATATTAATATAAAGGTTTTAAGAGGCCATCACAAAAATGTATGCAACTTATATGTTTAAAAATAATTTAGGATAAAAAAATTGCTAAATATTACTTCAAATAATCTAATTGCCAAAAACTAAAAAGCTGTAAATAAAAAATGTATTGTTAAATTAAAAAATCTCGACTAAATAAAAGCAAACTAAAAAGATGAAACCAAGTTGACGGAAGAACACAGTATTATGCAGTCGGCGACATACGTCATATTGGATGATATTGGAAGGATGACACGTGTATGTCTCCGACAGCATAGTAGTATCTATACCTACTAATATTATAAAGCTGAAGAGTTTGTTTGTTTGATTGTTTGTTTGGTTGAACGCTCTAATCTCAGAAACTACTAATTCGATTTGAAAAATTCTTTTTACATTAGATAGCCCGTTAACTGAGAAAGAATATAGGCTATATATCATCCCGGAAAAATGTACGGTTCCCGTGGGATAGATTTGTTTTTGTCTAGGGACAAACGAAGGTGAGTCGCTAGTATTCCTATAAAATACGTGTAAAATATATAGGTAAAGGTAATAAGCATATTCTGTAAGGGCTGTAAATTTTATCACTACTAAGCACAATCATATCATAATAACAAAAACGACATCCAGTTGTTTTCGAGGTTAACATGTACATATTAACCTTATTGGCTTTGACAGCGTCACCGATGGGGATGGTGAGCTTATGGCTTACCTATGCAAGACTACCACACAGGCAAAAAGAAGAATACAAAGCCATAAGGGATGCTCAGAGGGTGTTCTGCCAAGTATCTGTTCGATATTTTTTGCAGGACATACGGGTACGCGACCCCGGGTCCTCGAGCCACCACTATCATATCTTCATCTAGTCCGTGAAAGTGGGTTCAACCTGTGGAAAGGTACGCTTGAGAACAGCGGTCTCAAATTAAATGTGGCGAAGACCGAGTACATGGCTTGCGGGAGTCCGAATTCTAGCACCATCCATATAGGGCTTGAACCAGCCATGAAATCAGAAAAATTCAGATACCTTGGAGTCCGGAAGCATCGATCACGACGTCGATCACGACGAAGCACGTATAAGGGCTGCTTGGGCCAAATGGCGGGAGGTCACGGGTGTGGTCTGTGATCGCAGAATACCGCCAAGGGACAGATTTACAAGAGCATCATTCGACCGGTCATTTTATACGGAGGCGAGTCTGGCCAGCGCTATCTCGGCACACTCAGGAGCTTCACGTCACGGAGATGAAGATGCTGAGGTGGATGTGCGACGGAACGTGAGCTGACCAACACGTTCATCCAAGGCGGTCTCGGGGTCCGTGACATAGCGGATAAGCTCCAAGAGCGTCATTTGAGGTGGTATGGCCATGTTGCGCGGCGGTCTGAGGACTATGTCGGAAGAAAGTGCCTGGATATATCAGTCCCTGGTCAACAAAACAAGACCTCCCTGGCGCCCAAGAAAGCAATGGCTAGATGTCGTGAAGCAGGATTTGAGAGCCATTGGACTTACATAGGATGATGTTAAAGACCATGCAAAGTGGAGAAGGCTAAGCAGGAAGGCAGACCGTGGCAACAGCCAGGATTAATAAATGCCAGGCAGAAAAAGACAAAACCATAAGCGGGCTTCCTGTGACACTCTAACCAAGGCTTACGACCCCGTCTTCGTGGATATGACAGCGACTTCATATTATTATACTATATAAAAACGAACAATTCACTAATCATTTTTATGTTTAAGTGAATCGTTCTTGCCTCTAAATTATAAAATTATTAAAGCTTTACCTTATATAATCTCCACTGCTAGCAGGTAGAATGATCCCCGACGTAACATCATTGTAGATTTTAAAAAGACCTTACCCTTACATTATTATTGAGATCGTTAGCTATTACTAACATCGTTACCGCCATATTTATCCCAGCCCTAAAACAGTTATGTACGCCAGTTACTTTTGTTAAAGAAGGATATATTGAGCTTAAGTTTTACTCTGGATTTTAATATCCAATATTGAAAGAAATATAATTTCTATGCTTTCAAAAAATTAATAATTGTTGCGTATCACGTAATTTTGATGGCTTTTCTTTTAACACAGATAAAAAGAAAAAAAAACCTTCACTTAGTGACCCATTCTCGTTCGCTACCTTCGTCTTCAAATAACATTAATCGTTTTTTTTTTTTATAAATCGTCCGTGAATCATTCCATAAAACAAAAAGTACAAAAAGTCGAACTTTTGCCAACGGAAGACCGGCACGATACAAAGGCAAACTAACAAATACACTTTCGCATTTAAAATATTATAGAATATAATAAAATACCATCAACATGATTGAGTCCTCGGTAAAAGCTAGTCACGTAATAAGCGCCATTAATAAAGGTATTTGGAATACGCACGTAACCTCATTAATCTCACTTTGTCACTCACCTGTGAATACGACCGCCATGCTTCAATAAACCTTAGGTACAAGCTTATGCTAGAACAGAAATAATAAACGAAAATATATTCGTATATTGTACGCTGTGAATGACTGTCAATAAAAAATAACTGAAATTATATTTCACTAACAAAATATATATCTTATGTGTTCATTTAAGATATTATATTATAATTCTTAAAAATCTTTATACTTTATTTTATCTTATCATTTCGCCTTAGAATTTAGTTTTATTTAAAAAGTGCATTTATACCGTAATAACAATAATTATAATTATTATAGAAAATACCATAAGTGCCACGGATGAGAAAAATAATAAAGAAAACATAAAAAAATAAATAATTGTTTTTCATGGTTGTATTGAATTATTTAAGCCGTGGATCGGCAAATTTTTTCTACAGAAGATGATGCAGAAAACCTGTAACTTTAAATCCTGTTATTTTATTTAATAAATGCAGGACAAAATCTTTGCATATGATATCGATAAGCATCAACGTACTCTAGGTATTAATTAATGTATTAGTATCGCTATTTTATAGAGATTTAGAAACTACAATATAGTACACAGGTATAATCCTCTTATATATCTCAATATATATTTTTTACATTAACACACAGCACCATCTATTTCCATGGTAAACTACGAGGCTTGTGTTATGGATACCAGATAGTTGATACACTACACATATATAACTTTAAATACATACATATTATAAATATAAACACCCATGACTGGAGTACAAACATTCGTGCTCATCACACAAATAAATGCCCCCAGCGGGTCTCGAACCCGCGACTATTGGCACAACAAGTAGAGTCACTACAAACTGAGCCTAACGTGTCGTCGAATTATATTAACTTTATATTCACCTTACTATACATTATCTAGGTATCTGTAAAGTAAACTTAAGTAGGTACATTGTACATGCTTAAATATTTATATATTTGTAATCATAAAAAATCAAAAATCATCAAAATAAAGCAAATACACGTCTGAAGCCAAAAGTCAAGACTAAGTCAGTGCTAATTGGTGTTAAGGCACTGAGCTGACCGCGAGTGCGTCTGATAAGAGTATCCCAGTATTATCCCAAAGGTATTTACTGACAAGGTCGGAACTAAACAGCGAACATAAGGAAAAGAAAGGGGAGGGTTTAGTAGAATGAGCAACTAAATAGTAAATAGAAAGAGATTCCTATCGAATACAACCGTTGTAATCTTTTTACCAAACTGCTGGACCTTTTTACCGCACGTACATTCTTTCACGTACGAATATAAATAAATAAGAAACGAAACATTAAACCTGTTTAGCATTAAATAGTTTATTTTTATTAGAATTAATATTTTTCTTAAGTACATGTCTACTTATTCTAAGAATAGATTATAGCGTCGTCATGATTAGGTAAAGCCGTGTAAAACGTAACACTTAATTTAATCCATAAGAGACAGTTACGTAGCTCTACACAATACTTACTTTATGTAATTAAGTAGTATAGAGTCGAGCTAAAATTAAGATAAGTTCTCTTAGTAAAAATATAGTTTTCATATTTAAAAAAAATCGGACAAGTGCTAGTCTGATTCGAACATCGAGCGTTCCGTAGCTTGACACATTATATTTATGCTGATTTATACATAAATACGTTAAAAGTAAAATAATATTTTTACCCTTCTACGACACTCGTAGTATTTCTATGAAACACTAAGCTATTTTTTTGGCCGAACAAGAGGAACCGAAAATATTACAAATCTCAAACACTATGTTCTTCTAAATAATTTTCATTATTTTATCTCATTATATAATCTCAATTATTTCAGAATTTTCCGCATCATACTTTAAAAGTTAGAAGAGGACTGGGTTATACAATGTTTTTGCAACTTAGAAACATAAAACTCAGCGACTCTTGACTGAAACAAAAAAGTTACTTAGATACAATACTTGAATTTAAAGACTTATACAAAGATCTACAATTAAATTATTTTATTTCACCCCTCACTTGCACGTATGGGGTGCCACCTTTGTTTTTTTTTTTTTTTTTATAATTTGACTAGGCGATTATCTATCGATTCACAAAATACACCTACTTACCAAATTTCAGTCATATATGCAATAGTCTCTAAGCAAAATGTCCGTGACGTACGAACTAACGGACAAATAGATAAACGAATATGACGAAAGTACATATCGTCCGTGAATTTTTGATATCCCCTAACTAGCATTTTTGCGGAAAACTTTATTTTGGCAAAAGCAACATATTACTAACTACATTTAATAACGATATCATAAAAAGACGTAAATACCTACCGACTTCTTATTTGTTTTATCAAAATTCTCCACGATTTTTTTAAAATTAATATGTTCCTTTTTTAGTTTTATGTTCCTACCGTAAAATTTGTTTGTAAGTAGATAGAAAACCTCAGAAGTTCACGAACGATATATAAGTATAAGGTTTCCGTTTTTGCCTTTTGCTAACGGAACCCTAAAAATCGCCCGTATAAAGAGGTCACATATAAAGAGGTCAGTTAAAAAGTAATAAAACAGTAATCGAAACACGAAAATGATCACAAAGCAAATCACAAATAAAAAACATTCCACGTCTAATAGCAGTATATTTAGCTGATCGTCATTCGGCCAATTTCACAATTACTTTCTATCCCGTCTCTCCGAGGTTTAACCATAAATTGAATTTTATTCGTCAAACAACAAAATTAATAAAGAACATTATTTAGAAAGTCGAACTAATTTGGTGATCCTTGCTTAAATTATGAATGGGAATGTATTTGTTGATTTGTTATTTTTTGACACGAATTTATGTCACCATATACTACAGTTTGTCACTATAGGTATAAGCCTAAGACCAATTATACTTTACTTACGAAAACTAAAACCCTCAGATTAACTTCAAGTCACCAGGCATATATGTACATATATATATATATATATATATATATATATATATATATATATATATATATATATATATATATATATGTACATATATATATATATATATATACATAATACATACTATATGGACGATATAATGTCAACCATATTTTATGGTATTTATTAAAAAGGGTAGAAAGAAGAATTGTGACTCAAATAAATATATTCTTACATAAACCTTTACATTTTAGGTATGAAAAAATTATGCAGTTCCTAGTATTTATCTCGGTACGTTGTATAGATCACGTGAAATATTCGTCAGTTATAACAAGTATCCTAGAGCGCTATCACTATAACTGAGAATATGAATAGTTACTAAAAAATAAAACTTATATTATTACAATATTAATCAAACCAGTTATATAGAAAACAACATAAAGAGACAAACAAATAACATTTTCGAAACATGGAGCTTTAAATTTTGTAAAATTATATTATAATACGAAAAAAAATATACCACAACAATAGCATAGGTACCCATTACTTTTAGACATCAATAGTATTATTCAACAAGTATAACTCTTATAGCCACGTCTGTGTATATGATGCCAAAACTCGTCTTTATTATAATTTATAGCATCTTTTTTAAATTTTTATCTTTGAGAACGTTTGTACGGATATAATCGGCCATGAAGACCAAAGTAATAGCTTTAGCTTCCCGTTTCACGTCCTCATATAAAGCGATAGTAAAAATCTTATATTTGAACAATAAAATATAGAATATATGCAGAGGTTATCACTAAATTGAAGCAGAAGGTAAATTATAATTAAAATAATTATATAAGCAATTTTGTTTTCATTTTACAAGAAGTAAATAACAGTATGTACATATTTAGAGTTAACCGTGCAAACATAAGCCGCTTATTCATCTTGTCGCCAATTCACATTCCACTCTAAGGATTCGAATCGTATTTGTAGAAATAATTTATAAATTTTGCAACAAAATGCTGATGTTTTGAGAACGGTAACGTCGTAATGATTTTACGTATTTAAAAACCAATGCCGAATTATAATTTCACCGCCAGCAAACGATATCATAAAAACCACAAAATATTTTATTCATGTTCTTTTCGTTTACGTCGACGAAATAATAAAACGAACAGTAATAACTCAATTTCCAATTTATTCCAATCAGCAACACTGAATAAACAGAGTCGATTCCCGAGCGAGGTATGCCCGATATGTGTATGTATGTTAAAATAAATTATATTTGGTTGCCGCCTGTACAATAAAAGTAAATCAAGATTAAATGCAATTCGCAACGCTTCATCGGAAAGTTTGCGGTATGTAACTTTAAAATTTACTTCATTTAAATACAACGTTACCCCTTATCGCCTGTTTCTGAGTGAAATTAATGGTTATGTTATATTATTCTCGGTACACTGAAGATATGTATACACTATAGTGGTATTTATTATAATAAAAAAGTAGGTATTAAATATAGGGAATAAGTTATTGAGCGATTCTCGATATAAATAGGTATATAAAAAACGTCCAAAGACGATTCCTGTAGACATATTATATTGTTTCTATTGTAATCTGTATTGTAATTTGTAACGAGTGGGATTACAGTCCCCCTCTTGAATAATTTTGACCAAACTTGGGTGAAAATAGTTACGCACTTGGGTGGTGGTTTATCTCGGTGGACAACGAAAGGTTTACGACGCAAATCGAAAAAAAATGCGTTATAGATTGATTGACATGTTCTCTTTTATCTTACTTAACTCATATAAAAATTAACCTATACTAATATTATAAAGAGGAAAGATTTGTTTGTTTGTACCGAATAGGCTTTGAAACTACTGAACCAATTTAAATGAAATTTGGTAAGAAAATAAATTGAGACCCTGGGAAGGACTTAGGATAGTTTTTATCCCAGAAATCATCCCTTAAGAGGGTGAAAATGGAAATGAAAGTTTATATGGGGAAGCAACCTAGGGACGAACTCGAGCGAAGCGAGGGTGTGTCGCTAGTTAATTAATAAAGGCCATTTGTATACTTTAACGATCAATTCTTCTGACAAAGACTCAAATTATAGGTTTGTTAAAAAGTTGCTTAATATGATAACAATGATTTACCTAAAGACCACGATAAATTACTAACATATTAATGACAGTTATGAGTATAGTGGCATACGTATATCTAACTGAAACTATTGTACTGGATGCAAGTTTACTTTCAATACATTGATTCCGATTTAGCAAAAAAGCGTAGTTTTGACAACCGGTTATCAATTTATTCAATTTATATGCATGCTTGTATCTAAAAATGTAAAAAGTATTTTAAATATATGACTAAATCTTCGACCATAGTACAAAAACAAATAAAAACTTAAGTCAAACTTTTCATACCTACATGCATCTGTACCTATAGGTGGCCAAAATGGAGAACTATATTTTGACCACATTTCCCATTAATTTAACACCTTGGCAGATGCATCTCAACTTTCGTGCCAACTATGCAAAACCTATACAATTAAATTGTGCTATGTTATGTTCCACACCACTTCAAATAAAGCGCTTCCAATTTTGGGAAAATATTTGTTTATTGGCAACAATATTATTATAGAGTCAGTCATTACCACCAAAAATATCCTAATTAATTATTCAATTCAAAATATTTTATGTAAGCTGTATTTCAAACAAATAGCGATAATTAAATATTAGTGGAAAAATTTAAAACGTTAAAATCGTTACTTATATTTATATACGTTTTGAGAAATCCATTAATATATACTAGACCGGACTACTACAGGAAATGTTAGATCATTTTAAAACGCAATATCCGTCCAATTTATAATTGTAAAGACGAATTTAACTAGCCTACATTTGAATAAACAATTAGAAATTTGTAGAAAATTAAAGCTAAGTCTCAAAGCTAACCAAGGAGAAAGCGTGGTAATTATTACTGAGTTTAATTTTATTAATTACTTGCCTCTCTACTTGATGATTCTCACAGTCGGTTATTTCATTAAAGTTTTTTCGTGCTTAATTGTTTCACTCATATCTTGCATAATTGACGGGAAGCTATTTTCAGAAGTGACTAAAGCCTTTATCAACCTCCGACCCCTCTGTAAAATAAAATTTGGCGGGCATCCAGCTCTTACAGCGACTGCCATCTCGAACAACCTATTGAGAGAAAAGTAACAACTGGGCTCGAAGTTTACAACAATAGGTATGCTCTATGCTGCTACTCACGACTGCCTCTGAATTTACCTTCATTATGGTAACTTCATAGCATTGAAGAAATTAAAGGAAATGAATGACGTTAAAAGATAAATTCAGATTAAAAAAAAACTTAATAGACTAAATGTAGAGTCATTATTATTTTGGGTTTTACTTAGTCTTTCCTATTTTAATTATTCATATAATATATAACATTGTCCACGTTGGTAAACTTAAATAATATTTCAATCTATTCTACTTATACGAATAAATAATAATAAGTAAGCACCTACGTATTTTTGCGCTCTATAAATTTTTTAGGGTTACCATATTAACTTAAACAAATATTGTAAAGAAGTAGAGATTTTATGTCACTTTACTTGTGGGTAATCTTTAGAAATATTGTAATTTGAAACTCCGCTCGAGCATTTCGGATCCATAGGATTTTATAGGCTTATTTTTTAACACAGAAACGCCCACTAGATAGGAGAAAATTTTCAATGTGGTTAATATATTTTTACATCAAAAGAAACCTTTTTTTGTTGAAATGAAATTAAAAGCCAAAAGTATAGTAGATACTATTAGCTCCACATCCCCGTAATCGACTCTTACCACAAATCACGTTAGCCTTCTTTTACCTTTTATGTTCTTAAATTTCCACCTTTTTATTTTTAAATACAAAAAGTATTTTACAAGTATCGGAATTAAGTAATTATGGTTAAACTTAAAGGTGAAGTACTAATTATATATGTAACATGTAAGAATGTAGAAAGACCAACATAAAACTCAGTATTAAGTGGTTGACTGGCAATGGACCAAGGCGAGAACGGAGCATTGGACGAATTCAATTTATAGCAAAGACTGATAGTGCCAAGTTGTAAGGATCGACGTAAATAATAGCCGAGCTTCGTTCAATTAGAGAATGATTTAAGAGACTTTTTAAAGCTATACTGCCTTTTTTTGACGACACGTTTGGCTCAGTGTGTAGTGACCCTACGTGTTGTGCCAGCGGTCGCAGGTTCGAGTCCCGCTGGGGGCGTTCATTTGTGTGAGCACGAATGTTTGTACTCCAGTCATGGGTGTTGATATTTATAATATATATGTATTTAAAGTTATATATGTGTAATGTATCAACTATCTGGTATCCATACCACAAGCCTCGTAGCTTACTATGGAACTAGATGGTGCTGTGTGTTAATGTCCCAACATATTTATTTATTATTTTTTTTTTAGTTTAAAGGACAAAACGAAAGATATTATCGTAAGAAAAAATCTTACGAATAAGAAATAAGACACTTTTTTGTTTGGCAGTCGCAGATTCCGTTCCGGGATGCTTTATTTTGACCATACTGACATAATACACTTAGCATAGCTACATATTTAATAACTTGGGCAAAACAATTATTATTGTCTTACAGTTGTCATGATATTTCTTGTCAGACCGAAAATTTTAAATACAATAGTACCTATTATCCCATTGTAACTGCTTGTGAAAGTGTTCATCGTTGCGAAAAATAATTGAAAATGTTAAAATCTCTTGAAATACGCTTTTATAATTTATATACACGTTTTGTTCATCAACGGATTTTTGATGAAATATAGATAGATATTTAAATAAATTCTTCCTTTTCACCGAAATCATAATATGTACAATTAAAACATATCAATGAAAAATGTATTCAAAAAAAAAATAAACAAAATAACAAAAGTTAATTAAAAACAGTAAATAAAATACTTACCCAGTATCTCGAGAAAGTGACTCCATAACAAAAGAACTCTAGCATAATCAAAGGAACCATTTCGTTGTTGAATCTTATTGTAGACTAAATAATATATGTATGTACTTAGTATATATCTTTCAAAGATTTGTGTCTTGAATTAATTCTAAAAATGTTTTAAGTAAAAGAAAATTACATTAACCCTAGACAACTTAAGCTATTATTTTACACACAAACTAAATAAACAGTGTCACGGATGAAACAAATGTAATATAGAAAAATTACTACTCATCTGTATATTAAATATTATAAAAATGAAAGTTTATGAGTATGGATGTTTGTTACTCTTTCTTTCACGCCAGAACGGCTGAACAGATCTAGATGAAATTTGGCACAGAGATAGATTATAGTCTGGAATAACACATAGGCTACTTTTTATCCCGGAAAAATGTACGGTTCCCGTGGGATAGATTTGTTTTTGTTTTTCTAGAGGCGAACCCGAGCGAAGCGATGGTGAATCGCTAGTTTGTCATAAAAATATAATATTTTGACAAAATTAAAGAAATAGTCTATAACATATGGTGAAAGCTAAGTAGAAAAGTTGGTATCTATTATTTAGGTTAGAATCAAAGAATTGTAATTAATTCCATAGTTTTTTTTACAGTGAGCTGCTGCTATACATAATAAACGATCAATAGATAAAATAAACTATTCATTGAGATCTCTTTTGAGATATAAAAATAAGTATTAAGCTCCCTCAAGTCAAATTCCGTCTCCCAATATTTGACCACTTCACGCCTGGAGCACGATTCCATTGAACCCGTTTAGGGTCCGCTTGTAATAAAAAACACAATTGAGCGGAAATGAAATAAGGCTAACCGGTTTTACTTCGGTACCGAGGAAGGTGAGCTTGACTTTATTTTTTTGTCCTAACTAAAACCAGGCATGAACAATAAACAATGAAACATATTAGTCCATTATTTTTCAAACTGAAGTTAACTTGCAAAATATAATATAAATGTAGCGATGGCCACAATAAGTGTATTTTTGATTATTGTGAATAATAATATTTGTAAATAGTATAAATGTTGATAGTATATATGTTAAGCTTTAAGCTGAAATATAGTTTAGATTATAATAAAATTTTTATGTTATTGTTATATGTTTAAAAAGCTATTTATGGAACCCATACGAGTTAAGTGTAAATTTAAATGAATATTATATTAGTTAACATTCTCTGCTTTTAAATGTTAAAATTAACTAAAAGAAAGTTTCTAATTATTCTAATCATCATTACACAACTTGCCCATTCCGGAAAAGATAAATCCATTTGACGGCGTGGATGTTAAAAAATGTTGACAACGCTTTTCTTATGTGTATTCGAAACGGACGTCTTATCTACCGTTGCTTCCTGTGTCAATGTCTTCCTAGATATGAGTATAAAGTATGAACTTAACTAATGTTTCTTATTATGAAAGACATACAGACTATAATGGTATCAAAAACTTAAAGGTACATGCATGCCGTATGAAAGGCTTTTTACACTGTAGCAATTTCCTGTGTAATGATTATTATTTGTAGGTTTTTAATTTGAGACTACGGCCAGTTTTTGTTTATTCATTACTTATATTGTCCTTATTTCCTTAACAGCGAAAATTGATTTAAATCAAATAAATTTCGGTCCATTAAACGCATAAGCCTAACTTCTTAATGGTTTTTCAAAATAACATAAAAAGCTGTTAGAATTTTCACTAAAACAAGTTAATCATTATTGTAAATCTATTATCATTGGATATTCGGGGCAAGATCAATACATACACAAAAGTTTTTATAATCGCCTTGTTTATTTTCTTTCCATTTTTACTTCTAAGTTGCTTCAACATAAAATATTCACATACATTATCTTACATCAAATAACATTCACCGTGCATTACAATAATTCATAGTAACATACATTACCATATTACTTTAAAGAGAAAATTTCTTTGGATATTTTTCTTTCAAATACTTATGACGACGTTATTAATTATGCAACATCTATTCAGGGTTTTAACATTCAGGATATATTACATTCAGTATAATATTAATCATTTGGCGATCTTATATAATACCGTTCCATATCACGTAATAACTTACTGTTACTTCCTTCAACTAATCAGTCGTGGATCCTTAACATGTGGATCCAATGTAACTTTCCACTAATTATATCTAAATAAATTATATAATATAAAATCTATTACACGATCTGTTACATACATATACGATATAAAGGTAACATATTTACAATATAGACATTTGGAAATAGAAGCGTTCATCACTTTAAACATCAGTAGCACAGCCATCCTGATATCGGTCTTCGGAGGGCCTCGTAATGGTGAGGACGCGTTTGAGTGCAGACACTGGTGGTAATACTGGCGGAGCACGTTGCCACACACGTAGCGTTCGTGCTCCGCTCACTGGCAATCCGTAATCGGCCGGATATGGAGGGTCCGCAGCGCTAGCCACAGTCATTGCGTGCGATCGAGGGAAAGTGAGGCTCATGTAACCCAATTCTTCTTGCGACCCATTAACACTGGTATTTTCAATTATTGGAGTTCGATCATTATAATAAGCTGGAATTGCTGAGCTTAAGGCGCGTGCCAAATTATTAGCCTGGTTCATTTTAATTTGATCCCAGAGACCTGAGGGATACAAAGAATCAGAAGCTTCTCTCGCATACTCTCCGCTTCCTGGACGGTTAACACTATCAGGTCTCGTATCATTGATTAGATCGGGGTCTATTCCTCCTGATACAGTTGGTGAAACCACAATTGGCCCTCCGCTTGTGACTAAGCTACCTCGACCTTCGTAATGATTTGTTGTGTAGGGTATATCGTTCGTTCTTTGCGGTTTTAGAACAGGATTACATTTAGCATCATCATAATTTGGTGATTCTTGCCTACTTGCTAAAACAGCCACATGTGGTCTGTCTGTTACAGTAGGATGAACTTCATTACCTGATACTACTCTGTCTAATGTATTTGGCGTTTTACTTTCGCAATTATGAGAAGGACGTATTCGAACAAACGTTATAAGCAATCCTAAGGAGATTAAAATAATCACTAAGAATAAAGCTGCTCCAAGACTTGCTATCTGAGCGCTTCCTAGAGACGCCATTCCAGCTGCCATTTGAGTGACATGAACTGTAAAGTTAGCTTCCGCATTGCCTCCTTTGTTTTCGGCAACACAATAAAATTCTGTTGAATCTGATTCTTGTGTATTTGTAAGAATAAGCGTCGATTTTTTCTTGTACTCTCCCGCTTCAAAAATATAAATTCTTTGGTGAGAGTTTAAATTGGTCCCGTTTTGTAACAATCTCCCATTCCAATACCAGTTAATATTTGCACTTGGCATGGCCTCCGTTCTACATACTACTGTTGAATTTTCACCTACAGCTGCTTCGACATGCCTGCTTACTGGTAAAATTTCTGGCTTACAAGCGAATTCGTCTAGTGTTAGCTCAGAGAATAGTTTATTTGCTAAACGAGTCGGGGAGGCGCACGTAGGAGAAGAAAATAATTTATGTTTTGATAACCACATCTTAAGGTCGCGAAGTCGACAATCACATGTCCAAGGATTATCGGACAAATCAATAACTCTCAATTTCTCTAATTTTTCCAATGAACTTAAAGGCAGCTCTCTAATATTATTTGCGTTTAATTTTAATGACTCTAATGATTGTAAATTTCTAAATACATCAGCTGCTATGTCCCTTATGTCACATCCTGCCAAATCAAGTTTTACAATGCTGCCAAGATTATTAAGCGCATCCGAATGAATTTTCAAAATAGGATTATTTGCGAGTGTAAGATCTCTCAGAAATGGCGCGTCTTTAAAACTATTTGAAGGTATTTGTGTAATTAAATTATGAGAGAGATCTAATTCTACTAAATTAGTGAGGCCTTTAAATGCCCTATCATTTATTTGACCTATATTACAACTACGAAGGTATACACGTTGAAGATTAACGAGTCCAGTTTTCGCAAATGCCTCCTGAGGGAGAATTTGTAAATTATTTCCTGATAGATCAAGTACTTGAGTAGCAGGGTCAACTGGCTCCGGAACGGTAATGAGAGCGCGATCCACACACTCCACAGTTTGTTTTCCACCTTTCCATTTACACATACATGCTGGAGGACACGATCCAGGAGGAGCTATTGAAGCTAAAATTGTTTTCACCACCATCACAATCACTACCACAGCGAGCCACTTCATTTTGATATTATTTAGTTTTAATTATAATATCACCATTACATTTCTTCTAAAGTCACTTTTTTTATAATCACTGTTACCACAAGTGTCAAAACATTCACGTGTCTACATTAAACAATTTCCATATAAAGATACCGTATCACATCACTACTCGAGAAAGTTAGTGAGCGACACATGACGGCACAGTGCTCACTCGCGACGGCTGTAAGTCAACTGAGAAGGAGGGATCGTCTGAGTGAAAAGAGCTCAACGCATGCGCGTCTAGAGCACCCCGCGCCCCGCTCTGCGGCTTATCCTCGGCTACCGAACTGAGTATAGCCCTACTCAACGTGATGAAAGAATTCCAAAACTGTAATTTTCTACCTGCCTGTGACCGCGACCGGCGATTCCGCTTGCCAACCCATCACGTCCATTCATAAATACCTGAGCCCGTGTGGCATTGCTAGCGATATTTTCAATACAAGCCGATATAACAATGCCCCGTTCACTCGCCGCCTCTACGCACCGTCTCGATTGTTACACCATACAGATTTTTTGTTAAAATCGCATTTGGACTGTTTCAGGTATAGAGCTTTACAATGATATATTGTAAATGGACTCAGGTAAAGCACGAACGGTACAGGATGTGTTACAAAAAGATGCATTAAAAGTAACTTCATTCATAATTTTCTTAAACACTTTTAACCGTAATTCCTATTTATTGTTTTTTTAATTGCAAATGTTTTGTACTTTTTATAGTAACTGTTTATTCTGTATGCTATAATTCATTCAGTTAGTTTCTTAGTGTACAATAGATGTCTTTTGTTTCAATGGTTCTTTTACTTTTACTTACCGACTGAATTTTTGTAATTTATCTGTGACTGCCGATTTTATGAATGAAACTACACATAAACTTACATAAACTTCTAGGACTATTTCAAGACATTCCTGGGAAAAATATTTAATTAAACACACTAATACTCTTCAAAATTAAGTAAGAGGATGATTTGACCTCTGTGTTGTTAATATAACATTTAGTAATAAAAAAATATGTGTTATACCTACTTATGTGAAAATATTTACAAGGATGTAGATACCAGAAACTCATAGCTACAATGTATTTAGTTGAATTCTCTAATAGGAATATAGTCTATAAATGTATAATAAGAAAACTTTACAATAAAATTCCTTAGGACTTAAGTATAAATAAAATGAGGCCATTCAAGTAAAGTAAGTACTATTCGAGACTAAAAATATCAAGTGGCGCTCATTATAATAATAATGAAGTAGCAAATTATGGTATAAAAAGTGACATATGGCATGTGCGCATGCGGCTGGCACGCTCCTCGTCTCAGCTGTCTATGCACCTGGAGTCCGCCTGACACCACGCTGCTTAGCCAAATGCCACAGTACTAGGTCTTCCATATATAAATATTTTAAAGTCAACAGTACCACATACAAAAATATAATTTAATTTTAAATGACATGATAAATCAAATCGAAAATCAAATTACATAAATCAAAATAAAGGCTTTTCGCCTTCAAAACGCCATAAAACGTAATTTTACAGCATTTTAAAACCTTTTAGTATCAATATAATTAAGAATAGCTATCTAATAAAATATTATATTAGCTTATAAAATTTAGTCTATATACCTACCAATATACCTATACTAAAAAATTTATTACACAAATATGCTATTATATAAAATCTATGTTGCGTACCATATTTAAATAAAGTAAACATATATATTTTTATGTTAATGTATTAAATCCATTAATTATAAATTATAAACATTAGAATCTACACAAGATTTATTATGCATAATGACTAATAAAATATGCCACAAATATTTTGCTACAATAAAATAATTCATCCTAATGATATTTCCAATACAAATTCATTCAATACCTAAACTGAATTATTGATAGCATATCAAAATCGTTAATTACCTACTGGTGTTAATGTTTCATTTACTTACACATTTTAATTCGCAATTGAAATTGAGGGCTTTGTTTTTAATATCTTTAAACAATTGATCGATCTCAAAACTGCCATTGAAATTCTAATGATAACATCAATCGAAGGAAACGGAAATAAAAGTATAAACTCTAAGGCATTGTAATGTAAATATTTATTTTATCCCGCTAACCGACAACTTCATTGCTTTATGAAAATAACTAATGAATACACTTGTCAATTCCTAAAACGTGTTTTTGAAAAGAGTTTGAACTTTAAAGCGTTGTATTAATTTTGATTTAATTCATTTGTTTGTTTTTATACCCGTATTAATAAAATCAAAATATCAGAGCACAGATTACTTCGTCAATGTTACACAGAAAGTCAAGACAATAATAAAATAAATTAACACAACACAAAAAAAAAACACTAAAAAAAATTATTTTATGCTCGCTGCATAAAATGCCTGCGTGTAAACCCGGTCTTGTGACTTACCGTAATTTCTGTACGCAAACTTCAGTTGACCTCAAAGGGTCTTTTGATCACATTAAAAAATAGGACCGTTTGGCAACAAAAAATATTTCGAGTTGATTAAACGTTTTTCCATACAAAATGTATGGAAAAAGATTTTGGCGATTTCTGTCATTTCTAGTACTCAAACCTTAAATGGTCCCATAGAGTCTTTTGATCCTTACATGAAATAGGATCGATTGACATAAAAAAATTTTTTCGTATTTTAGTATTTTTCTCGCTGACTGTACATTTTTTCCAAAATCTGTGAATGCAGTTCAGAATATCTCAAAAAGTTATGGATGGTCTCCCAGGAACGTTTTCCTGTAACTAAAGTATTTAAGGTACCTGCCCTTACTGTCCCGTCTCAAAAATCCACCCTGTGTATAATAACTAATTAGTAATACAATAATTTGACATGGCACTAAATTTATATGTATGGATGTTTAAAACGAATTAACATCACAGATAAATGTTAAAAAATATTTAAAAAAAATATATTCTAAAAAATATTTGTCTCTTTTATTTTAATTTTTTTATATGGCATATCTTGAAGAATTTCAAAAATATGTATACGTTCACTGTACACACTTATACTACGCTATTGTATATATTTTGTCCATCAGAAAATAAGGAAGGTCTGGGGGACCTAGATTCTTGGACTATAGATTATCCTTGAGCGTTAAGGCTCTTTTTATTACACAATGCCTGTAATTCAATACTAGAAGGCTTGAACGCCGCGATACCCTAATATTAAGTGTGTTATTTCATTTTATTCGTATACCAATAAATGATATCTGAAATTGTTACAAAATAGTTACACTGGCAAAACTATTAATCATAATACGTTAATAACTTTACAAACAGTTATTTAATCTTATTAAATGGTTTGTGTTAATAAAAATTTTATAACTATATATTGTTTATCAATTATATAATCGTTTATTAGGGTATTAAATCACAGCAATCGTATAAATGTCTAATCCCATTATACAAACTCACAATATATCCTCACCTTTAAAATTCATACATAATGAAGACCGAAGTAGTCGACCGTAATAAATAACCTGGACTCGAAGCCGCCCAAATTAATTTCTTTGTTTTTAACGACGAACCGAGATAGGGATCTCGATAGCCGAAGCCTCGGACCATTAAAGCTTAATAATGACTATTCGGCGCTCTAAACGTCGAGGCATGCTATGGCAGCTAGAATACAATCTTTAGAATAATAATCTACTGCAGTAAATAGGCAAACACGATTAGTTTGGAATATATAATATATCTAAGAAGTTGTGTTTGCAGAACAATATTTTCTTATTGGAATTTCAATTATTTCTTAAAAGAATTCGCAGTAGAATGGAGAGAAATGCACCATTAGCTATCAATCCATACTAATATTATAAATGCGAAAGTAAATCTGTTTGTTTGTTTGTCATCTTCTCACAAATAAACGGCTAGACCGATTTAGACGAAAATTGGTACGCAGATAGTTTGCGACCCTGGGAAGGACATGGGATAGTTTTTACCCCGGAAATCATCACTCAAGGGGACGAAAAGAGGGATAGAAGTGCGTATGGCGTATCAATATTTGTCAAGTTAATGATATAAAACTCATCATACCTATGGTAGGTATATATAGTCTATCTATTCCATACTAAACCTCAAAACGTACCCTACGATGAACCCGAGTGAAGCGAGGGTGAGCCGCTAGTCGTCTAATAAATTTAAAAATAAAATAATTAATTTTGTGTGATTCGGAACGCGTATAATAAAATTGTAACTGAGTCGAATCTGTAAATTAAATATTCTTTGGAAAGTCATATTGAAATAATCATTATTATCGGTACTAAGGCCGAATCTATAGTTTTTAGATTTCTTGTCTGTCTGTTTGTCTGTGACAGCATCACGAGAAAATCACTGGACAGATTTTGATAAAATTTGGTATGATGATAGCTGGTTATACGGGTAAACGTTAAAACTAGGGAAGAACCCGAGAGGAGCGAGAGTATGTCGCTAGTAATTTTATAAATGAGAAAGTGTGTGAGTCAATTTGTCCTGCTAAACTCATCGTCGAAGTAATTTTTGTCATAAATGTACATATATACTTTACGAACCGTTGTTAAAAGTCACTTTTATCTTGATGCATATATTGGTTTCCGTCGCACATTAATCTGTTACAAGTAGATATAATAAATCCTGGAATTACTTTTAGTCACTTCCTTAACATTCTCCTAAAAGCTGGTATACGTTATTGGCATTTATTATTTTAAGTTTTATTTAGAGTGACATATTATGCATATAAATGTGAAAGTAACTCTGTGTGTTACCTTCAATCCTTAAACAGCTGAAAAGAATTCGATAAAATTTGGTAATAAGTATTGTGTTCTTTACACGTTATAAATTAACTCTCACAAGTTCTGCCCCAATATGGCTATTTATTTCTATTTCGTTCAACAACTACTTTATAGCTCTTAGAGGAACGCGCACAACGGGGAACTCAAATTATATTTTAGAATAATTAATTGCAACTATAGATATACTATAAATACCACATTAAAATCAATATACCAGATCGAAAATAAAAAAATGGACTTAAATGATATTTATAAGTATAACAAATACCGTTTGTGTTTTAGCTGTTCTAATAGACAAAATTAACGATCATATGATACAAATTTTTAGAGCGGATATCCCACTTAACGTCTGAGTAATCTAGCCGTATGACACCAAAAAACCAATTCGGCAGACCAATTGAGTGACTTGAGAGCATGATGAATTAATTAGACTGTATTATATGATATCACACAAAGCTATAAAGATTAAAACATCATGCTTGGTAATTTCATACTTATACATACATAAAGCATTTTTAATACCCTACTCAAAAGGATATGGATTTAATTACATACTTACAAAATATTACAAATAAAATTTTGATTTATGTTTGTCAAGATTTACTTATACTGTCCAAAGTCTGGGGCTTTTTTCTGCGTTAAATAAGGAATTAAAACTTTCAAACGCTATCTCACAGAAACTATTAACTTTTCTAGGATAGAAGATGTCTAACATTTTAATTTAATTACTAAAAATTAATTAAACTGCATTATTACGCATTTAAATCCACTAAGCCAATCCAGTAATGAAGTTTCCTTTAAAATATCTCGATCCTATGTCCGTATTTCATAAAAATTGGTGGTTTGATTACCTTAAGAGGTAAAACCAAAGAAAAACACAAGTTCATTTTAATATTATTATACTTATAGTTAAAACTGAAATAGTTTAATTTATTAAATAGTAAATGTTAGTACATATATATACAATATTAGGAACAATGTCTCATACATACATTGATTGTATTGATATATTAAAGGAATGAACCGATCTAAATAACTTTGGACTGATATAAAAAGCCTTCCTTCGCTATTGCATGCGTAAATTGTGGTCCACAACAACTAAACATGACTTTTTTATGAAAGCACGTAGAACATTGAGCCCAAGGTACATTGTTGAAATCTACTTGGACATATGTTGATACGTCTTTAATTCTGACTATTTCTATAAAAAAAAAAGGGACGGATGTCCATTTAGAAACGTAAAAAAAACTGTTAAAAAGCAAAACTGGTCTTCATAATGTTATTGTCATTATAATATTCTTTTTTCATGAAAAACAGAAAATATTTGCGGCTGCTAAATATAGCATTTACCAAAAATATCCATTGTCCCCGAAAAATTTATAAAATCTACTCCAAATACTCCAAATATCACAACAACTTACGAAAGTATTTTGGAAGCTCTAATATCTTAATTTTGTTTAGAATTTTTCCATACATACTTATAAAGTTAGAGGAGGAGATAATGCTTGTAACGACACTCGAAGCATAACTCAGCACCCATTAGCTTCTTTTGGCACGTTTGGAAAAAAATATGAGAATAAAATTTTTACGATTCGCGCTCACACCGACAGCCAAAAGGCGACATGATGAAGTTAGCTGCATTCCTTTCACAAACAGAGTTGTGACATACGGGATGAAATCCTTAGCTATTTATGTTCTGTTCCGTCAAAGAAGTATAACTTCTTACGTGCATACATACTCGTAAGTACACACATACGTTTTTTTCACTCTTCAACTACGATTACATGTTTAAAATTGTAAGGAATCTTTTATAAATTTGGCTACGAAACCTCAAAAATTGCATAATTTGAATAACAAAATGCAATTTCCTCTGGTATACTAACGTTGTCTAGCAAGAGATAGGTACATATAAGTAGAAGAATGTAATTTATGTTGATCTGTAACTTTAAAAGCAAAAGTTCCGTAATGTACGCTGTGTGTATTTTCCTACACGACAATCACGTACACGAAAATGTGCCTTTAAAAATAAATAAATCAGATGACTTGCCTAATTATGGTCTGTCTTTTTGGAATAAAACTTCAAAAGTATTTGAATTTTGGAAAATAATAATCATAGGAACGAACGAATACATTAGAATAATTTAATGGGTTAGAGCTTTTAAAAGTAAAATTTCCTTGTTTATAACATCACACGAAAACCCTTTTAACACTGACTCCAAGAATTATCTTTATTTGCGCGAAGTGGATAATTATATATGTAATAACAAAGCTAATTTTTTTTTATAATAACAAAGATTATTAAATATTAGGATTTTTATTTATTATTAATTAATGGAATGAAATTATGTTATTTAGTTGTTAGTTGTAAATTATTTAGTTGATATCACTTATGTGCTTCATAATAGAAACTTTGAATCTGCTTTTTAAGGTTCCGTACCTAGAGAGACAAGTTTGAATTCTACTAAGCCTACGCCATTTGTTTAAGCGTCATTAAGTTCATCTGTATGTTTACACTTACCCTTAAGATTCTGAATCTTGATGTAGAAACTTGTAGTTGGTCGAATTCTACGCATAATACATATGTATGTACCATCATTGCAATGGATTTTCTAATAAAGATCGCTATCCAAGAAACGTATAGGTATTAAGGCTTTTTTTTGTAATTGCTCTATTGTAAAAGTCGTTAATGAACTCAGGTGTCATACTTTAATTTATTAAGTCAAATGATCTAGACTTTAAGAATCCATGTAAAAAAAAAGTTCGATATGCTTTAAAGTTTCAATTTATTTATAAATTAAAATAGCGCCATTAAAATCATGTAAATATCGTATAGTTAAACCCTTAATTATATTTTAGATTAAGTAGGTACTATCCACTAAAACCCAACGGAGCCTCCCCCCTCTTAATAGAGCGTCGCTTACGCATTCAACCACGGCGCCCCGACGGCAGGGCTGCCGAAGCAGACCACAAAAACCATGGGGTTGCTTCACATTTCACTCTGCTATCTGAGAACTACCAGGAGCAACCCGTATGGTACACCGCCAATCGAAGTGGGTCACCTTCCACCGCCTACCGACGTGGGTCACCTCCCTGTGCATTTCTTGGCTTCGCGCCCGGCTGAACTGCCGGACGCTAATGAGCCCATCCACGACAAGGTGAACGCACGTTGGGGGGGATGGGAAACAGTTCTAACCTAATCTAAACTAACCTACCCTTTTTTGTGACTAAGCCGTGCTCTAAACTAAAGTATTAAAAACTGAGTTAAATGTTCACTTAATTATTTTAAATAAATAAAAATCAATATTAAATATTTTATATATTTTCATCAGGCAATTAGTCTATTCTATGAACGGCCTAAGCATCTGCCAGCTCGTTTATTAAATGTTGTATTAGACATATTGGCTGGATATCATTTCGGCCTTTTAATTAAACGGCGCCGTTTAGTTAAAATTTTTATTTAGATATATAATTACAAACATAAGATGTATTACATATCTATATACATAACTTTAATCGGAAAAAGCAAAATGCGAGCGCTATAAACCAAACAAACCTCTTTCGCATCTTCGATTGTCATCAGTATCTAACTACATTACGCTCATTTCGTGACACTCGTATATAAAACATTCCATCGTTTTAGCGTCAAATGAACACCCATAGACATTTTCTAAGCTTATAATACATTGTAGTCCGATAAATATGGTTAATCATTTTTTTAAATCTGAAAAGTAGGTTAACATTACGTCGCGTTGTTCAGTTTTTTCAAATTATTTGAAGTTAATAATTTAGTTTGTTCTACATCTTATAAGAGTAACGCAAAATGCGATATCATGAAAAGAAAATGTTGACATTGAAATGAAATTAGGTAACAGCGTTATCTCGGATCCGCCAAGAGATATTTGCAATTCTCAGTGCGAACAATGCGCTACTCTGAACCACTGCAGGGAACAAAATCAACATCCTCCACCTCACGTCACGTATTTATAATCCCACATTCGCTTCCTGCTTTTTGTTGCTTTTTGCCCGAGCTTAATAAAAGGTATTAAGCAATTTAAAAGAACCTCATTGTGCTCGCCGTCCCCTATGTTTGCTTGAAAAAAAACCTTAATACTCCTATTTCTATTTCCAAATGCCATCTATTCAACTGTGTATATATAAATGTTGTTTTGTACGAACTTCAGTGAAAATTAAATAACTAAGCGCATAACTACATTACTACGAAAAAAATGGTTAGGTTTATCGTACAACTGTCATTATGTAATAAGTAACAAATAGCTTATGAGATATTTCTACTCTAATTTAGCTTAAATTACTTAAATAATAAATATTCATTTAAATGTTTAACACGCTTTTAGTAATCAAATCTTGGAAGGCGATTTTCACCTACTGCTTATTGTCGTATCGGTTTAAGAGATGGTATCTAAGTACCGCGAAATGTATGCGAAATCCGAATAACAATATAATAATTTCATACCATCGAGATAATCCGATGATGGAGTCAGAAGCAGTGAAGCTCTTCAACTACTAACCGTACCTACTAGTAAAACCTTCCCATTTTAACGAATCCTGTACACTACAACAGTTAAAACCACTAAAGTATTTTATTACATTTTTCAAATCATAATTACTAAGTAAATAAACCACGACATTTATTTAAAACAACATCCGTACTTTGCGTATACAGAAAGTGGCATATAATGACACTTTTTAAATAAACAAATGCGGTTGCTATGGTCCACAGTCGAGGATGCCGAAATATCTCCCAAACCGCATTTGTTCATCTGAGGTGCGCCAAATAACTACAAGTATGTAAACAATGCTGCCCGCAGGGAATAATTTTTACTGTACTAACAGTACTAGCATTTAGTCAAGTCTGAAAAGTGTAACTTTCCAACTAAGCTCTGTAATAGTACTCGCTGGACGATTTTGTTATAGTTACATTGTTCAAAGCCAATCAAAATGAATTTATAATTCACTTGATTCTAGTAGCTTTAAATGGAAGTAGCTAGCTAGCTTTCCCGTAACTTGTCTACTGCACAAATTACAACAAAACCGATATCGTTTTCTGATGACAATCAATCGTGAAAATGTGAAACTTTATTTTTATACCCTCACCATGTTACTTAAAATAACTTACCTCCAACAAAAATTAGCACTTTAAAGTTTAATAATTCACAACTGATCTCTTAATCATAACTATAAGGGTTTCTTGTTGACTACAGAACCCTAAAAATGACTAAAAATAATTTAGAATGGTATTAGTTAACGTAAATTAAAATAAAAAATAAAAGTAGATTCAGAATTTAAAAGAACTGCCTTTGTAATTATAATATGGGGCTTTGATATTAACGACTTCATCAATATTAAGATTACAAAATAAATTAATGCAAAATACTCTCAGACTTTTGCTTAAAATACTTATTTTTCAGCAAAACGCACCGTTTTTTATTGAAGGTATTTTGGATGATAATAATTTTATATTTTAGAATATCAAAATATTAACCTTCACTTACTAAATATATTAATGTATTAAACAGCTTTTTGAACAAACTTATACTTTGTTAATTTTATGACGACGATTAATTAATGGACCTTTTACTCATCAAATTTGATATTTACTAGTTTTATTCGAAATATATCCTTATAGTCTAATCGGAATCCGGTTTGGGAACAAACATATTAAAACCTGAAGTTTGTTGGTTTTAAAACGTTAGCTATATATGAAATAGAAATTTGTAAAATGCCCCTGATGCCCAACTACCCCCGAGAAATAGAGGGACGGAAAGCGTCGAAAAATTATTTTTTTCAATTTCTGGCTTATTGTGACGTTCTATTGAAAAATATTTTCTACAAAAGTTGTAGGTTTAGTAAAAATCTACAACTTCTTTTAATGACACTTTTTACAATAACCTTAAATTTTACTTTTAATTTTTATTTTTAATTTCTACAATAATCTTTTAATTTTCATGAAACTAGAGGAATGTAACCTTCGAAATATATATAATTAACTATTTTTCAACTCTTTGCGTCCCTCCATTTCTCGGGGGTAGCTGGGTATCAGAGACATTTTACGAATTTCTATTCCTTATATACCTGCTAACGTTTTAAAACCATAAAACTTCAGGTTTTAATAATTTATTCGTTTTCTCTTAAAAATAAACGGATAAAATAAACGGAAATACTTATTAGTTATTTCAATTATACTTATTAATTATTTAGGGCTTCATATTTTGAAATACTTCAAATAAGCTTAAACCAAAAATTCGGCCTTTTAAAAAAAATATAGAGAAAATAAAATAACGTTTAATGTTTTTTTTTTTTTTTTATTAAAAAAAAGTAATGTATAGTAAAAACGTTTGCTCAACGGGATATACTTTTATATTATAAATATCAAGATTAATTCACACAATTGCAATCTTATTAACTTCTTTCTTCAAAAATCCGTACTCAATACCATGTTTATTATATTCAATCTAACAAACAACCTCAGAATATCTTGCAATCGTTAAATGACGCGGTGAATAACTGGCAATTCTATAAACAAAAAAAGACCAAATCCCTAAAACGCGATATTTCCTACTTTGATATAGAAAGATTCAATGCTATATTAGATGCTATATTATATTGAATTCAGCCCTTTTAAACGCCCCACTGCTGGGCACGGGCCTCCCTTCAATACGAGGGGATCAGGCCATAATCCACCACGCTGGCCAAGTACGGGTTGACGGACTGCACATGTCTTTCGAAAATTTACTAGGTTCTCTCAGACATATAGGCTTCCTCACGATGTTTTCCTCATCTTCAAAATTATCAGAATGCATTTAAAACAAGACTTAAAAATTCATAACGTTCCTAAACCATTATAATATGTACAAGCTTCCAGAATTATTATGAATCGTCCTTAGAATGGATTTGATAACAACTAAATGAAGAAGCAAACTTCCTAATAGGCTTCGTTACCTTACACTACATAATGTATACGTTGCAACTTGCAACAGATTTAACAGAACACTCAAAAGTATTGTTTTTCTTTTTTTTTGTTTACAGTTTTTGAATCACAAAATACCCTCAATCAGATTGAATTCTGAACTTGTAATCCCTCCAACGATGCCAAGTTAACTAACGCTATAAAAATGCTACAGTATTTGTAAACATGACCTATTTTTAACTATATCAAGAAGCAAGACTAAAATATTTTCGCAGCAGATGTTTACTGCTGGAACCTACATTGTAAGACTTCTGTAACTCCTTACTCTAACTAATTATTAGCAAAAATCATGAGCCTTCAAATGAATCTGTCTTATAGCGAAGAGTGAACAGTTATTTGTATTTTTCATGCATTGATTTAAATTGAGCAAACGACGTATTTTTCATTTAATTACTTCTCTTTCTCTTCATTTAGAACATATCATAGCAATCAAATATAAATTAATTGTGTCTAGAATTAAAGGAAGTCAATTAGAAAGAGAAATTGTCATAACACCAGGTTTCCGCTTTGTCTGCTTATTTATAATATGTGGCATTTGTCACCAATCTAACAACCATTCACTTCCGTTCCGTTTAATCATTTGTAAAGTTCCCATACTTTATCTATGTCAACAATAATTTAAATAATCTTATTAAATAATATTAAATTAAATTTAATGATCTTGAAGAAGTGTAGTTTTTATATGTAATTTGATACGTTAAAGAATCAAATGATTTCACTGAAAAGAAATATATTTAAATTATATTTATTAGACCTGAATATTTGAAGAGAGTATACCTACATATGTTTCGCAATAAGATGACTCTATACTTAAAACGGGTTCTATTTACATAATATACATTACTATGAGTCAGTGATATTGCCAACAAAGCTCGTTTGGTAAGCGATAAACCACACGACAAAGGAGCACAGTTGAATCGACAGGTTAATACACGTTTTAACAAGACTCCGTATAGCTAGGGTTATCGATTTCACTTTTTAAACATAAGAATAATATAAAATGTACGTAAATAAGACAGTTAATTTATAAAATTATTTAATCACCTATAACAACTATAAGTGATCAATATTATTTTAAGTTATTGTAAAACTAAGCTATTACTATTAACATTTTGTTATTATTTTTTTTTTAGTCCACAATCACCAAACATGAATAGGACCACTTAATATGATAATATATTTTTAGACAGATTTACTCGATTGTTTGAAATGAAACTTGATAATTGCAATATTATTTATATTTACTGTACGTTTAACTATCATGCAAGTAAGTCAGTCAAAATATCGCAATACATTTTTATAATTCTATCATCAATAACCTTGGTTAGATATAAATGAATCCTAGAATACTAGTTGGCAACCATACATATTTGTAACGTTCGTATTCATGTTGACTCACTCTAACTTAAAGTCCGATATTTATGACAGGATGTCTCGAACACTACTCATGTTGGAGTTATTCAACCGAATTGATTGCTCACTTATCCCAGTGAAGTGGTCTGTAAAGGCTCATTTCGATTTTATGTTCAATCTTGTTATAAATGCATCTAACGTCCCTCATAAATATACGAAATCACAAACTTTAGTATAGATCTTCAACGCAAATATTGAGACGAGTGTTGAAAGACATAATATAAGTTATATAGAGTAAAATAACCATTATGAGGCATAAAAATGCACATAAAATAAATTTATTTATTCTATTGAAATATGTATATTAACCCGATAAAAGTCGGGTTAATTTTATCAAACACTTACTCCAATAAAAAGAAATATTGAATGTGGACACCCAAATACTTTTAAGGCGATAAATACCAAGATCCGTTCCATTGATAAAGAAAGACTCACAAGCTGCAAGTTAAAAGGGAAATTGTGTCGGAATATCACTAGCGGTGGAGTCATTCAGACTTTAGATAATCATCGCTCTCAGGCAACCGGGGACTGTATTGACTAGTGTAACGGTGATGATTCGCATACAAATTATGGAAATACCTCCACTCGCGTGCCTTTATTGAAATGCATCTCCACTATCTAGTCATTTTTAATTAGTTTGATTGAAAAGTAACGAATGCTATGAAATTAAAGTTCAAGTTGTGTGCGACAGCCGAAACAGACGCAGTTCCAAAAATTATTTCATATTTCAGTATATTTTTTACTATTTTATTATAAAAATATACTATGGGACGACATACTTTTTAATCGATTTCAAATGGTTTTTGAAACTTTTAAATATTTTTTATAACAAATGAACGCCGACAACAGTTTGTCACGTCGAAGTAGCGGAAATAACTTATCCGACACGGGGTGTCGCGCACACCGCGCTGTATTATTCAGTCGAGTCAGGCCTGAGGCTGTCTCGGACAATAAAAAATACAACCAGATGACTAGCCTAGCAACGTTACGAACCATGAGACTGTTGTCATCCACGCGGTCTATAAAGACAGGCCCGGATTATTCTTTATGTTACGAACAGGTAATATCGTTAGTGAAGCGCACATTGCATTCTAGATATCGATTATATTCTATTGACGCTTATTAAATGTAATGTTGTATAAATAAAGGAATTGATTATAAATATCGATATTACTACAGAAAGTTTTATTGAAAACGCAACACTCTAAGTATTTAATAGGTAAGTACTTCTTTTCCTAAAAATTAAGTAGAAAATAAAGATTAATAGCGTTACTGTGATAATGCTGAGAGGTATTTATTCAACTGTAGGTATAACACTACTGTAATGTAGGTAGAATTATAATATAGTCAATGACTTCTTCCTGGTGAATTGTAACGGTTGGCAGTCTCGCATTAAAGGCTTAAACGTAACGTTGTGTTTGCTTAGATATCCCAAATACGCTCAGATTTTACAGTGGCGACGAGGATTCACGTACAAGTATATTTAGTATATTGAATATAAGAAAAAAAAAAAAAAAAAACAATATGTCAATCGGGAAGTTATCGGAGTTCGATATTCACAAGGACGATTGGATGTTATACGTGGACCGTCTGGAACAATATTTTTTAGTTAATAACGTACCTAATGAACTTCGAGTGCCGACGTTAATAACCGTTATGGGCGCGGAAAGTTATGAACTTTTAGTTAATTTGTGTACTCCAGAAAAACCTAGTACAATAAGTTTTCATCAAATTACGCAAATAATGGAAAAACATTTACAACCACGCCCCAGTGAACTAGCAGAACGGTATAAGTTCAGGCACAGGAAACAACGAAGTGATGAAAAAATTTCTGAGTACGTGGCAGTTCTGAAGAAAATGTCAAAAACGTGCAATTTCGGTAGTTGGCTGGAAGAGAGCTTGCGTGATCAATTCGTATGCGGAATAAATAGTGAGATAATCCGCCAGCGTCTATTCGCAGAAAAGGGACTTGACTTCATTAAAGCATATAATATGGCAGTAAGCATGGAAGCAGCCGAGAAAGATGCAGCAATAGTACAAGGTCATGGCCGGTCATCGGATACAGTTATGTCAGCTGATTGCCAGGTCATAACTAGGGCGATAGGGAGGCAAGCGACAACAAAGAGCGAGACGGCGAGCACGGCGCACGGCATGCATAGGAAGTATAATGCGCGCGCGCGGGCTGTACAAGATGGCGGTGGGCGGCCAGCCGCGCGCGCGACCCCAGCGTCGGTGGCGGTTGAGCGGGCTCAGCGGCAGCGGGAGTGTCGAGTGTGCGGAGGTGCACATAGTGAGGTGGCATGTAAATTCGCGCGATATGTATGCCGAGTTTGCAACAGACAAGGACATTTAAAGCGCATGTGTCCGGTCTTAGCGGCATCGGAACAGCACTGTGTGGTTGCGAACGAAATAGAACAAAAGAGTGAACGGTGGAACAAGGAGGAGGACGAGGTAATTTTTATTGAATTTAATAAGTTAACAATAAATCAGTGTACGCCTATAAGGACGCCGATTAAAATTGAAAATAATATTATTAACATGGAAATTGATACAGGCAGTGCGATTTCTTGTATAAGTTTAGATATGTATAATAGGTATTTTTCTAAATTAAAATTGAAAACGTGTAAGCTTATGTTAAGATATTATACGGGTGAAACTGTACGGCCGGTAGGGTTAATAACGCCCATTGTTACTTACGAAAACCGATCGAAATGCTTAGATCTGTATGTGATTAAAGATGGCAAAACAGCACTGCTCGGTAGACAGTGGCTTGCTGAATTAAATGTTAAATTGCCTAAATATGATTATTATAATCAATCATTAAATAATTTAAGCTGTGATAAATTCAATTTCGAGGCATTCAGTTCCAGATTCTCTGAGGTGTTTGCGGAAGGACTCGGGCGGTATACGGGGCCGCCGGTTAGCATTCATATACGCGAGGGTGCACGACCCGTGTATATGCGTGCGCGGCCTTTGGCGTATGCGCTGCGCGAGCCGGTGGAGCGCGCGCTCGAGCAGCACGTGCGAGATGGCATCCTCACGCCGGTCGAACGTTCCGATTGGGCTACGCCTATTGTACCTGTGCTCAAGAAAGACGGTAACATTAGAATCTGTGCTGATTATAAATTAACACTTAATAAAATTTTAGAAGTTGACCGTTATCCCCTTCCCCGTATTGAGGATTTATTGGTTAGGCTAAACGGGGGGAAACATTTTAGCAAAATTGATCTCTCTCAAGCTTACGCTCAAATGGTTTTGGATGATACAAAAAAATATACTGTAATTAATACACATAAGGGTCTGTTCGTATACAATCGTTTAGTTTATGGTCTTTCGTCCAGTCCGGGGATTTTTCAACGACGATTGGAGGAAATGTTTGCAGACATACCTCAGGTGGGTGTTTTTCTAGATGACGTCATTATTACTGGACAAACGACAGCGGAACATATAAGTAATTTGTATAAGGTATTTGAAAGGTTAAAGAAAAACGGACTCAAGGTTAAGAAGGAAAAGTGTGAGTTTTTTGCGGATTTCATTAATTATTTAGGACACGTGATAAGTAAAGACGGCGTACACACTTGTTCCAATAAAATTAAAGCTATTGTAGACACACCAGCTCCGTCAAATATTCACGAATTAAGATCGTTTATAGGGATGGTCATGTATTATGCAAAATTTGTAAAAAACGTAAGCACCTTACTAGCACCACTATATACGCTATTGAAAAAGGGAGTAAAATTTCATTGGGATAGGAATTGTCAAAAATCCTTCGAAGCTATTAAGACAAGTTTGACGAGCAGTGAGGTGTTAATGCATTACTCGCCAGAGTTGCCTCTAGTACTGACGGCAGATGCGAGTAGTGTAGGTATTGGTGCTGTTTTGTCACACGTTACGCCGCACGGTGAGCGGCCGGTAGCATATGCGTCGCGTTCTCTCTCTTCGGCCGAACGAAGTTACTCGCAAATAGATAGAGAAGCTCTAGCAATAATCTTTGGCATCAAGAAGTACCATCAGTACTTGTATGGTAGGAAATTTGTACTACGAACAGACCACAAGCCTTTGACATACATTTTCGGTCATAAGGTTGGTATACCAGTAATGGCTGCGTCGCGTTTACAGCGATGGGCATTACTGTTGTCGGGTTATAATTATGATATAGAATATATTGTTTCAGCGAAAAATTGTGCAGACGCTTTATCTCGGTTACCATCGGAGGAAAGCAAGAGTGATACCACTAATGAGATAAAGTATCTTAACTTTGTGGAACAGTTTTTACCAATTACGAATGATGATGTAAGAAAGGCTACTGCAAAAGATATGCTCTTGAGTAGAATAAAATTATATATTGAATCAGGCTGGCCTGCATGTTGTCCCGACGAGGAGGTAAGACCTTATTTCACGCGACGGTATGAGTTGTATGTCGAATGTGGATGTGTGATGTGGGGTTATCGAATTGTTATACCTACAAGTTTACGGTTATTAGTTTTAAAGCAACTACATAGCGGGCATATGGGTATAGTTAAAACTAAAAGTTGTGCTCGAGGCTATGTTTGGTGGCCACGTATCGACGAAGAGGTTGAAGCAACATGCCGGAATTGTGAGACCTGTTCACGGGAGCAGGATACACCACCACGGTCACCTCCGCACCCGTGGCCATACACATCTCAACCTTGGACCCGGGTCCATGTTGATTTTCTAGGGCCAATATTAGGTAAAACATTTTTTGTATTAATCGATTCATATTCCAAATGGTTAGAAATTGTAGAAATGAGGCAAACCAACGCGGTAAGTGTGATAGGAGTTCTTCGTAGTATGTTTGCAAGATTCGGGTTGCCAGTAGATCTAGTTTCGGATCAAGGTCCACCTTTTACAAGTAGGGAATTTGAATTATTTTTAAAGAATAACGGCATACGTCATTTATTGTCACCAACATATCATCCGTCTTCAAATGGTGCTGCAGAGAATGCCGTCAAGCTTTGTAAAAGGGCGATAAAAAAGGCTATCAGAGATAAAGTCGAGGTGGACATAGCTTTACAGACGTTTTTATTAGGATACCGAAATACCATACACTGTACTACAGGTGAAACACCGGCCATGTTACTTCAACGTCGTTCGTTGCGTTCGCGTTTAGACTTGCTACGTGCCAACCGAGTAATAGAAAATAGGGTTTATGCAGCTCAGGATAGACAGAAAAAAAATGCGGGAGGAATTCAACGGAATTTAACGCTGGGGGAACCAGTTTGGGCTAAAGGTTTTGGTTCACAGGATAAGTGGATTAAGGTAAAAGTAAATGAGAGAGAAGGTTCTAATAGGTACGTTCTAGAGGGTGATAACGGTCAATTATTTAAAAGACATATTAATCAAATACGACGTAGATCGCACATGTCTGATGTTAGTTGTTCCGGTAACTCTTGTCGTGATAAAAATACTGAAAACGGAGGTGAGGATGGTATCGTAGAGGCAACGGAAGAGGTGGATGTTAGTATGGGTAGTAAAAAACACGATGTAAGTCCAATTAAAGAATTAGAATCTAAAGGAGAATCCACGGAACTGAATAGCGATACTGATATCTCTACTAATTATCCACCACAGAGTATTCCGGAGCCTCGTTACCCCCAACGAGCTCGCAAACCTGTAATTAGATTTGGTTTTGAATTTGATTAGTTATTTAAATTGTATAAATCTAGATTAGGAACTAAGCAAGTGAAGTTTGTATACAAATCAAAAATATATAATGTAATAATATGTAAGGAAATGTATAAGAGGGTGTTAAGATTTAAGGGTGGAGGTGTAATGTAGGTAGAATTATAATATAGTCAATGACTTCTTCCTGGTGAATTGTAACGGTTGGCAGTCTCGCATTAAAGGCTTAAACGTAACGTTGTGTTTGCTTAGATATCCCAAATACGCTCAGATTTTACAACTACATATTATAAATTAAAGTCCTCGCTGCATGGAGGAGAAGGATCGAGCTAATCTCAGAAACCACTGAACGGATTTTCATAAAGTTTTCACTACTAGGAAGAAGGATTTTCTAGGAAGATTATAGGAATTCATGAATATTTTGCAAAAATAAGCTATCGTTAAGATGACATTTGTGAAATAAGTTGGAAAAAATAGTCCATTCTAAAAATTCTAAAAATGTCAACTTACATGTTGTGCTTATACAAACTGAAAATTGATGTGTTAGTAAATATTAATTTAATTTATCTAATCTTAGTTTAATTTATTTATTGTGTAATTAATTTAAAGCGGTAGTTATGTTTGTGCAATAATATAAATATACCAAAATATTTCTCTAACATTTTAGACGCCAACCTTCCAATTACTTTATGTACTTTACACTCAATAATAAAAAAATATGTCAAAAAAACATAGTCGATCAAAAACACTATAGTATGTTGTCGATATTTTTATTTTTAGAATCTCTAGTGAGTGAGCAATATCATGGTGCTGTGTGATTGGCGCGTGGAGTGGGTGGCTGCATAATAAACCAAGGGAACGAGCACCGGGGGTGCAGGGCGTCCTTAGCGTACTACCGTTTCATGTTAGATTGCAATACACAAACCGTCCTAACATCAAATCCGTCGAAATTATCTATAAACCCATAATGTCTTATAACCTAATTAAGTAAGTATAATTAAATGTTAAGTAACAAATCTAATAATATTTTTATTAATATCTAATAAGTGGCTTACCAGAAGGAAGCATTTAAAAGGAGACCAAAATAAAAAAGGAATACTTTAGAAGTTGCAGTCGCACGAGTGACCGGTCAAAGCTTCTATTGAGGTACTTTTCTCCTCCATTGCGACGTCGGCTTCCGGACGCCTTCAACATTTTATAGATGGTATCTTTCAGTTCATTCATTGATTATAAGTAGGTATTTCTCTGAGCCATTTATATTTATGAATACAAAATTTAACTCAATTTTCTTTTTACAACTTCACAAACTTTTCGGATAAAAATAGGTACAAAATGCATATATAGTGATTTTTTAAATTGTTGCAAAAGAAGCAAAATTTATCTTGACCATATTCATTATAATATATTTTATCCGGTGTTTGTAAATAAAAGGCGACGTTAATGACCGTCAGGCAGAACTCTCTCTAGCTAAAAGCGAAAATAGAATATTAGTTACTTTCAAAGCTTACAATTTTATTTTTAAAATACGAGTATGTATCTGGTACAGTTTATACAATATATATTAGATTTAAAATATAATGATATTTTTTTTTATACAACTTTATTTTTTAGGTACACGTGCATGAAGTACAATTTAGGTGACAGTCTTATCAATTCATTTACATAAAACAAAGTTCACGCCAAAAAACTAATAGATGCTTATCCATTAGTTTTTGGCGTGGCGAAAGTGCTAAATTTGGACTACCACCCAACCAACAAAGTTAAGTCAACATAGTCATTGTACCTAGAGCCGAATAATTTTCTATATGTCCAATATTATTTAATCTTTTGGCTTCAATCCATTACCAATACCATTAACGTGGCTGTATTAAGCGTGAACTAATTACCTAATACTATTGAATATATGTATGTTCATTGAACTCTATATAGTTATTGAGTTCTTTAATAGAGCACCCTTGCCTTTAATAGAGTATTTCTGGCTATTTCCCGCCTGTTATTACACTATAGAATCAAATTAGTTTCATCTCTATAAATTTCTTTATCTCCGAACTAAGTTTCTTTTGTTTACCATGTTTTAACACAATACCAAAATAAGTGCTGAAATATTACGGTACATCTATAGTACTTAATAACGAAATCATGCATTGTAGTTTCAACAATATTTTAATAAATACTTTAGTGTCGTTAATTGTCTATGAAATATTTAAGTTATAATTTTTAAACTTATTAAATGTAAAATTGTAATTTAAAAATATCCTGTATTAACTTTATTTAATACTACCTAAGTTATATACAAAAGAATACAAAAATCAATATATGTTGAATGCAAAGGCCCGATTTGTGACTTTGACGTGTAAAGCACGCTCCGAGGTTCAAAGGTAAATAAAAGGACTACAATATTGACACAATGAGTTCGTCAAAGGAAACGGCAATATCACCGTTTTGTCCTAATATTTAAATGAGGAGACATCCTTTCATCAATAATGTAGTCAATTTTAACTTAAAATTGTAAAGTAAAAAAACCTTCTCATTGGTACTTATCATTATTTTTTTTCCTTAAACTAAATGATCTGATCACGGTATTCAATATATATACCATTCTAATAGCAATTACAATATTAATACATTTGTAGTTTCAATAATCTTGTATTTAAGGTTAAAAATAAGTTAATAAATTATTAAAAGTAAAACGCAGACAAATTAAATTAATCTTTTAAATTATGCGATGACATTAAAAGTATCCTATCTGGGTTAGACTGTAGCCAAATTTTTTATAGCGTTTCATTGTTCTCTGTAGCCGTTAAGAATTTAAGTTAACGAAAGGCACCACATTTAAACGTCTTCCTCGTTAAAAAAAAACTCGGTAATCTTCAGTCCGCAATTGGGTCGTAGTTGGCATTTAGGGTTGTACTTTTAATCCGCTACTTTCTCGACTAAGCCGAAACTGCAGGAATCTGCGCTTTGCGTAATAACATTAACTCTTATAAAGTAGGATCAAGGCGTTTAAAGAACGTTTCAGCGCATCCCTGCATGTTTTCAAACCGTTTTTTCCACTCACGAAAATGGTGTTAAGTTTGATATTACGCTCTTTTCAGTTATAAATTATTGAGTAACAATTTACTGACCATAACTACTGCTTTACTTATAATAATTCTAACATTAGACAATAGTTTTACCGTGTTTTTTCACATGCTTCTATAACCAATATATATATATATATATATATATTCAAAAATATCACAAATGTTATACAAGTATAATAATAATAAACAAGAGACTATATTTGAAATAAAAGATTGATACTTGAGTTTATTAGGCCACAAAGATAGTCATGACCTGCCTTCATTAATATATTAGATGAACTATACGTAAAAAGCTACAGCAAAAGTTTGCCGTCTTGATAAGGATTCAAGAAAAGAAGGCAACCAATTGGTTGTAAAATAAATTTTGAATTCTGTAGATGCTTAAAATAAAATACGTACGGTTTTATATTTATACTTGCGACTCACCCTCGCTTCGCTCGGGTTCGTCCCTAGGTTGCTTCCCAAAACAAAATTAATTAATTAATTTGGTTTTTATTTTTTTGGGACCCTATTTTTTTTCTAAAATAAAAGTAAATTACTCCTTAAAACATCAGCTATAAACTGCTAGTGAAAGTCCCGTCAAAATCGGTCCAGTCATTTCAGAGATTAGCCGGAACAAACAGACAGACAGACAGACAGACAGACGGACAGACAAACAGACAGACAAATATTGTAAAAAATGTTGTTTTGGTATATGTACCGTATATACATCGATATGCATTTAGTAAAAAGTGGTTATTTTAATATTACAAACAGACACTCCAATTTTATTTATCTGTATAGATAAAATATCTTCTAAAAGTTAATTATTTTTTTAAAGTTTTGTAAATTATAATAATTAGTTTCCCGGAAATGTATTATACACTTTTTTCAATATTTTAAATTATACACAAGGTAGGTATATATATTTTCTTAATAAGTAAAAATTTGTATAATCTAGTGAGTTGGACTCGCATAAATCTCCAGACTCTTGTTTCGTAATAGCTTTAAAGCTATGCATTTTCATATTATACGAAATTATAAGGAGTCCTTTTATTTTATACGTTAGAAATACCATGATCCATTCTTACATATAGCAAAATAATCACCAAAATCAGAATACACTTGTATACAACAAAGGTTGTAAAACATGTACGTGATTAGTATACCTAACGATATCTAAATGCACTATAGGTATATTATATCCGTATATCGAGTAGAACAGTGCATAAAGGCTGCGGGATATGTACACTGATGATTAACAGCCTCAATTTGGTATTTTTAAAAACTACTTAATCATAACATTAATTGCTATATAACAACATACATATAAACATAACTTTTTATAAAGTATTTCAATTTTTATTTAAATTAAGATATTTATATTATAACTCATTATAAAATATAAAAATGAATTAATTGATAATAGCTCTATACACTAACATAGTATTTTAAGGCTAAATTGTTTTATTACTAACAAATATGGATGTAATATCTGAATTAAATTATTATTATTATTATTATTATTAAATTATCACTTTTCATAATAATAACACAAACGTTATTTAAAAACGTCCGGGACAAGGTATATAGCCACTACAAATTCACGCGTTAAGTCCCATAGAGTAATTATTATATACGTATAAACACATTACAATCAACGTTATTTGAAAATTCCTTAATAAATTGATTTGATTTAATAACAAAACCTTTTCTTATGTAAACAATCTTGTAACTAACTTCGTATTCATAAATGTTGTAGACATTAACATAAAAATCGAAACAATTGAATGACAAAACATGCAAAATTAGTTGACAAACACTGAAGACGTCAGACGGAGTGAACATAGAAGAATTCCCATGATAAATCTAGAGAGTTAAAGGACTCTTGGGTATCGCTTTCATTTTCACTTAGGACTATCGACTCCTCCATAACCATTAAATCCTCTTGTTTACTGCTCCTGTTTGTACCAAGAAACCACCCCCTCCCCTTTTACTTTCTAACTTATTCACAGTGCAAACTAAACAGTGAAACAGAGGTACCCCTCTCCTGAAATCATTCCCCAACGACAAACAATTTTATATCACAGCTCCTCGAACGCGAATTCAAACCTCCCTTTTAGTAAATTAAATATTCAGCTACGAAAGTACTGAGTCAAATATTTTTAATTTTATTGTTCTTCTGTGTTTACATTAAAATTTTATATTTTGAGGACTACATTATTGATTTTATTCAAGTATAAGAAGAAAATTTCAACATACCTATTGTAAATAATGCAAGAAACAAATTAAGCTTATTATACTCGTTTTTTTTACATATATCTGTACTTTAACCCTAAACGTATTATTATTATTATTTTGTTTCTTATTATATTAAAAACCAAGTATAAGGGTTTATTATAAAATATGTGAATGTCAATCCACTTGCATATATTTATTTTCGTGAGGGCGGAAAAAAAACAAAAAATCATTGCAGGTTGCATAAGTTAATAAAGTCTTTAAAGCTTAGAATTGCACTCTCATAAAAATTTGTGGCTTTTATGCATAGCGTAATGGATCTTGGTCATATTAGTGAGTAGTGACATAATTAATTTCGGCTAAGCGTTAGCTTTGCGCTTTGTGTACTTAGGTATATGATGTCAACACCAAGGAGAATAATCGAAACAATTTCTCTTAAACTATATGTATAACTTTATATATTATATGTATGTATAATATACGTAACTGCCTCGGTGGTGTAGTGGCTAGCATGTACGGCTGCACACCCGGAGGTCCTGGGTTCGAGTCCCGGGTCGGGCCAAGTTTAGTTATTGAGTCTTTCTGTCTAGTAAGCCTCAGTAGCAGCCCGGAGTTGGGAAGTTGGCGGTGTTTCACCCCCGTGCCTCGGAGACCACGTAAAGCCGTCGGTCTTGCGCCTTAACTCTCACCGGTCGTGTCGAATAGTCGTCCCACCGGAGTATGAGAGTAACAGGAATAGAGAGTGCACTTGTGTCTGCGCGTACATTTGTGCACTATAATATCTCCTGCGTAGTTGGCTAGTCTCAATGAGATTGGCCGCCGTGGCCGGAATCGGTCAGGAGGACATCATACGTAACATAAGTTCTATTATAAACTAAGGCTGTGTTTGTATTATTTCGGGCTAATCTACTATTCTACTACTATTCTACTAACACTATTCACCAGTTCATAAATAGAAGGATTACTTAGGAAGGCTATAATTTTAAGCATTTACAAATGTAATCAACCAGTATGACAATATTGTGAATTAAGTCGAAAAAAAACGTGCATTCTAGAGGCGTACTCAAGGGTAAGCCACTAGTACAAAATATATTCTTCTCGATGGAATCTACTACTACCAGTGAAAGTTCTGTTATCAATTCAATTATATGAGCTTAATGTAGAGTAACTATTTCGAAATCACAGATACTTCAATTACAATAACAAGTACCTATAGAGCAAAAATGTCAAGAGATTATTGATTTAAATTAATACTACCTGGGCGACCGGAGTTCTTTTGTGTTATATCGTACTTTTTTAGATCAAAAAAAAACTAAAGACTTGAATAAATACAAAAAAAAACAAAAGTAAAAACTTTGTATCTAAACGGGATTCGAACCCGGACACCTGCAATGATCAATCTTTGCGCCTTAGCCGCTTGATCACAATGCTTATGCCCGAGCGTGCGAAATTAGCGACCATATTTTCCGTGGAATAATGCGAAAGAAAACCACATGAAAACTCGAAAACACGTGTTTTTTTCAGACATAAGACTAATCTAGATCGATTTTTCGGCCCTGAAAACCACCACACACCAAACTTCAGCAAAATCCTTAAAACCGTATCCGAGATCGCCAGTACATATAAATAAATAAATGAATAAATAAATATCTAGAATTGCTCGTTTAAATGTATTAGATTAATAAGTTTATTATCTTAATAAACATCAAACATAATATCATAATTTATAAACAATATCTACTTCAGACCAAATCGAACAATGAGGAAAAGAAATTCTGTACAAAATATAATATTTTTAATCATTATTGTTCTCTTTGTGACAGAAATAAACATTAAATGGTATCCTTATCTCATTTCTAACATCGGGCACGCACCAAAGTCATAATTTCAGGATAAAGTACCGCATGGGCAGAAGCGCGCCCTTTGCACTGGTGATTCAGTATAACATTTATTCTTGTGTTTTCAAAACCTAACACGTTTTCTTTTCATTTTCTGCAAACAATAAAAAGCTTTCTCTAAAAACAACAAATGTCTATGACGAATATTATATCTGTAAATTTTCTTTAACAAGGAAAACGAGATTTATATCTCTTTAAATAGAAACGTTTAATTTCATGAAATTTCGCCATTTTTTAATTAAAGTAAGTTTTTATGTTGTGTATTCAATATATTTATTTATATAAAGAAGAGCAATTAAAATATTAATTATAATTGAAGATCAAACGAACTTACCAAGTGAAGTTTGATCACAATTATGTGAGCAGCTTTATTCCTTGCGATTTGGATTCACATATTATAGACTAGCGGCTAACCCTCGCTTCGTTCGGGTTCGCCTCTACACAAAAACAAATTTATCCCACGGGAACCGTACATTTTTCCGGGATAAAAAGTAGCCTATTTGTTATTCTGATGTATGAACTATATTATTGTAAAGTTTCATTAAAATCCAATCAGTTGTTTGTGTGTATTAAGCTGTATAAGATATTATAGTTTTTTAAGTATCCCACAGGAACTCTAATTTTCTGGGATGAAAAATATCTAAAATGTTGTACCACCATGCAAAATTTCATTTAAATCGGTCCAATAGTTTCGGAGATTAGCCCGTACAAATAGACAAACAAACAAACAGAGAAACAAAAAAAATTGAAAAAAGGATTTGTTCTATTTCTCTTCTTACACCCTCCTGACTCGGTTTTTAACATTTTTTCTCTTTGTGCAGACATTCGACCTCTACAGTTTTATTATATGTATAGATGTATTTCCAACTATCAGCCTAGCAAGGAATTTAGTCTTTTTTTTTAAGTAACAACACTTTATTTTAAATACTCCACCTAATCCCCACCCATCCATACTTCCTCTTTGCAATATTTCGTGTGGCTCGTCATTTAGTTTAAAGATTATTACAATTTTATATTTGTCGTTTTTAATTATTATAACTAGGGCCGGGTAAATACGAAATAATATATTTAAGTCCTTTTGAAGGTAGAAATGTAATTATGTTAATAAATATTACCTAGGGTGGGTTTATATAAATCGCGTCGAATGAAGCTGCTCACATAATTGTGATCGAACTTCACTTGGTTCGTTTGATATTCATTTATGTTTCGCAGCTTCATTCTTTGCGATTTGGATTCACATATTGTAGGATGTTCAGAGAAACATAGCAAATATAAAATATAACTATGAATGTAATATGAAAAGAGGTAAGTATTAAAAGACATGTAAGTATGAACATAAATTTTATTTATCATTTTATATATTATTTAATTTTTACTATACATTTAATTATATTTTAATTTTTAAGATTTTCAGAGGAAAGTACCTAATGAGCAAAATTATCATCAACAATCTTTTTATTATAAAATCTGGCAAAAGTTGCAGATGATTGACTCCAACCGGCAGTCTTTCTAATTACATCTACATATATTCAACAAGTTTGTTGGCCATAGACGTAACTGCGTGTCGCGTACTATGTGCGGTAAAAAAGTGTTTACGCCACTTTTATTAAGTGTGTTTATGTTGTTTAACCAGTGGCTTAAAGTCTGTGAAGTTAATTTTTTATATGGTTTTTTATAACTAATAAATAAATAAAATAAATATTTTTAGAATCACGTAAAGAGCTAGTTTTATTTATGTAATCTAACAAACACTTTGCTGTGCATATACATTATTTTTCATTATAGAATGGCAATTTTAGAATAGATTGAAATGAATTTGGTCGAAATCTTTTTACAAGATCAGGAATTTTTATCGTTATATGTGAGTCATGTACTTCAATATTATTAGTCTTTATCAAAGCTAAAGTCTGTACGCGATGTGCTGTGACCAGAGCCAACAAAGTTAGACGTTTTTTCAAGAGAACTTCAAGGTTGAGACATTCATGTGACCATTGTGCAAACAAATATTTAAGAACAATACTAGGGTCCCACGTAATACTATATTTAGGTTGAGAATGTCTCGTTCTGCAAACCCCTTTCATAATTTTTTTAATACAATCATCCTTAAGAATATTAGGAAATAATAGAGATAAGGCGGATTTGTGTGAATTTATAATTCCATACTTAACGCCTTTATGAAAACATTCACTAATATAATTTATACATATAATAAAATTCTAACTGAGTTGAAACTGTACATTAAATATTTTTTGGAAAATCTTATTGAAAGAACCATTATTATCCATACAGAGACCGAATCTATAGTTTTTAGATTTTTGTCTGTCTGTCTGTCTGGTAGTCAATATATAGAATACCTTTTATTACTTTTTCAACACTAACCGTTAAAACGTAACTAGTGACGAACCCGAACGGTGCGAGGGTGAGTCGCTAGTCTAATATAATGGGAATAGACACTTATAGAAAAAAATCGTGATTTTTATTCTTATAAAACTCTAACCAAGACCTTATGCAACTGTCATACTAATATAAAACATTACATAACAATAACTGTCATATAAAAGTGAATTCATTAGAATATCTACGGTTCTAGATGTTAGATCCATTTTTAAATATGTTTACCTGACAACTTCGCGGCTATTAAGCACAAGGTCTGGTGAAGACTGTGTGATGATCTGAAAGGAGAAATTAATAAATTAACTTAATTTGGCTCAAAATATACACACGGTGAACAAATTAATTTATCAAATAAAGGGAACCACCGTTGTGTAGGCCAGTATGGAACAACTAATACACCTTCTGCATTATCTGATATTATTTTTCGCAAAACTTTCAATATTAAAATAAATGGAGGAAAGGCATAAAAAATATATTTTTCCAGGACACGGTAAAGGCATCAACAGCTAGTGCATCGGGATCTCTTTTCCAAGTAAAATATTTTTTACAGTTTGCGTTACACCGACTTACAAATAAATCAATACAAATTTTACCAATACAAAATTACAAAAATATATCAAATTCGTCAAAATTTAACACAATTTTTTGACTGCTAATTCCCATTCTGTGTCCTGAAACTTTTTACGACATAAGGAATCTGCTTCTGCATTATCCTCCGTATTAATATATGATTCAAAAATATACAATTTATGCATCTCACACCATTTCCAAATATCTTTGCTTATTTGACAGAGATGAGGATATTGCACACCTCCCATTCGGTTTATACATGAAATGGCGGTTGTATTATCAATACGTAAAAGAATTTCTTTGCCAAATATTTTTTTTGTGAACACTTTTAATGTGAAAAAAAACGGCTTTTAATTCTAATTCATTAATGTGTAGACAAGTTTTCTTCAATATCACAAATCCATGAACTTTTTTATTACCACAATAACACCCCATCCAGTAAGAGAAGCATCAGAAAAAATCTTCAAGTCGTAATTGTTAAATCTAAATAGACAGTAAGAATTATCTATATTAACTAACCACCAATTTATATCTGGTTTTAAACTATCAGGTACATTAATTATTTAATCATAACAAGAATTTTTAAGTAGACACATATTTATGGTACTCACAAACGGATATTAACAGACCTATAAATCTCGCAAATCACGTAATTTACATTTCGTTATTTGGACAAATGTCAATAAGATTTCTTTTACTTTATATTTTTTATCATCGGGTAGTTGTAGAAACATATTTTTTGAATCGTAAAAAAAAACTACAAATTTACATTGTTGTTTAGGGGTTAAGGAACTTTTATCAGTGTTAATGATGAAACCTAATGATAATATGTTATGAACATTATTCTGACACTATTGAAAAGTTTCTCCAAGCCGTAAAAGGTCATCGAGATAAATTACTGACAATATTATATTTACCACGAATGTATTCTATAACAGATTTTAGAAACTTTGTGAATACATATGGTGCAGTGCATAAAAAATGGTAAACAGGTGAATTCGTAAAGAGAGCCGTTAAATATAAAACGTAAAACTTTCTATGGTATTTATTTATATTAATTAAAATAAGCGTCTTTCAAATCTAAGGATGCCATATAACAGTTTTTAGTTATCGATGCAGTGCGATAATCTTCCATCTTGAAATTATCTTTTTTAATCTTATTTATTTAAACTTTTTAAGTTTAAAAATTAATCTTTTTTCGCCACTAGGCTTAGGAACTAGAAATATTTGTGATAAACCTTCAAGATTTTCATGATTACATTTATATATAGCTCCAATTTTTAATAATTTTCAAATTGATTTCTCATGATCATATATATGATTCAATTATAGAGTCAGAGCATATTGAAGGACAATTTACTTGCGTTGGTAAAGAAATAAAGGAAATTCTATATCCTTCAATCTAAGACAAAACTGTGGGATCTCTAGTGATCGTATACCAATTGGATATAAATAACTTTAATATCCAATTGGTATACGATCTTTGGATATAAATAACTTTAACTTAATTATTTGCGAGTCGACCTGCGTATCGGCGGAGTGGTGTAAATAGGGCGACGGCCGCTGCATCCAGTGAGTCTGCCGTTGCGAACTGCTGTTCTGGTAACGTGGTGGCAGAACTGCATACGACCTACCTGCATCTTGCCTACCTGTCGTTTTCTGATGCAGGGGCTTGTAGTTTAAATTATTCTTGCTGTTAGAGATTTATTGTTAGAAAAATCCTACAAAATGACCTTTGTGTCACCTTTAGTGCTTCAGCAGAGCGTTGTACTATTTTTGCTGTTTGAAGTTTTTCTGACCTGTTATCTCCGAATAGAAACTTGTAAGTTGTAACTTCAGAGTTTGACAATGTATCTTTTAAGCTAGTATTGGTGGATGCAATGACAAACTTTCGTCTTGTTTTTGTTTCGTCATGATGCATATCACATAAACTTTTATAAACATCGCTGACAGGTTTTTAAACTTTGTTTTAATACCTGCTCAATTTGTAGAAATAATAATTTCTATGGTTTGACCTAGCGCAGAAATAGCATTAGCGAATCGTTTTTGTCTGTACTGTGTTCATAAAGGGCGTGTCTCTTTTTATAAATTGTTCAAGTAAAGCAACTTTTACTTCAGGATTTAAAACGGGCGGTACGAGTGACTCGCAGTTACTAGGAACTAAATATTCCTTTGCTAATTAAATTTAAATTGATCTTTTTGTTCCTTATTTAATCCTTTTAATCCTAAAATTTAATCCCTTCCTTTATCTACCTCAATCCATCTGGCAGCTATGTCCTTATGCATAGATTTTCCTAGCGTGGTGTCTGGTTCAGGTGCATTCCCAAGTGTTTCTAAAATACTCTCTTCTATCGTCAACGGTTTTTATTGGTTCTGTAGCTTTAGATGGTCTTTAGCTTTCCCCTACAGGGTCTGTAGGGGAAAGCTAAAGACCATCTTGATGCTCAGATCAGAGGTGTCTCCACTGTATGGGACGAACACGATGCATCACATGGTGTGAGCACACCTGTCGTCTTGTCTGCTTGTAGAAACTGGTCTTTGCATAGACCTGTGAATATTCATCACATATTATTGAAAAGGATCTCAGGATCGTCAAATGTGGCAAGCATGATGGTAAAAACGCATCAAATTAAGCGTGACGGTAAAAACGCATCACTAATGTTTATACATTTGAATTTGTAGTATATCGAATTTTAACGGTAAAAAATAAAAAAAATAAAAAGTGAACAGTGTCAAGTCAAAAGTGAACAAAAAATAAAATTATGCAATATAAATTTGAATGTATTAATTGCTAAATTTTTATTTAAATTTACCGTCCCGTTTTTACCGTCTTTTTAGTTTTTGAGAAAAAAAGTACTTAGGTACTCTGAATATCTTCGTCTGATGAAATTATTCTTCGACGATTCTGCAGTTTACTTTCCAATTTTCTAATCTTTTTTCGTATAGATTCTTCACATTTGTTACGTTTTCTTTTCTTCCCCATTTTGATTGACTTGAGTTTTGATGTGCGTGCAGACTTCAGCACGGAAAAATATAATGATGAGCCACACGAAATATTGCAAAGAGGATGTATGGATAGGTGCAGATTAGGAAGTGGGGTATTTGAAATAAAGTGTTGCTACTTAAAACAATAAATAAACTACTTTAAATTCCGTGCTAGGCTGATAGTTGGAAATACATCTACAATATGTGAATCTAAATCGCAAAGAATGAAGCTGCGAAACATAATGCACATATTTTGCATTTTCCTAGTGTTTAATGGGGTTTACAGGTTCTATACTTTTATTTGCTGAAAGTGTTGTCTTATGTGTAGAGCTGTATTTTATATTTGTTTCCTTTATTCGTAATATTATTTTGAATAACGGCCCATAATCATGTAATTATTTCGTATACGTGTATGCCATTATAATATTCAGCTTCCTAACAATATAAATACATATAGAATGAGTAAAGAAATATAACGTGAGCAAAAGTTATTAAATTGAACAAAAATGTTTATTTCCCGCCATCTTGATTAAAGCCAGCTTTATCAAATTTAATGTTCGGCGTTCCTTGCGCTTGTAGAAATCCATTTTTACAATGTAGGCGAAGAGCAATTCCCAGAAGAAAAGTGTCCATAAATTAAAGCGTTCTCCAGAGCCGAGTCTCAGTTTCCCGTCACAGTGTAAATAATTGGCTAGTCGTTATATTTATTACACAGACAAATTTTGTCAAATCATTGGCTAGTTTCTATTAAAAATGCTAAATAGTTCTAATGTATACCAACTATAAAAAAAACATAATATGTATAATTAAGTAAAAGTCTAAATTAAAACAGCCAAAATTATAAAAACATTTTTTTTTATTCCAAAGTAAAATGTTTAATTATAATAATATTATAATATTATTATCTAATTACTCTATAAGTGTGCGCAAGAAATGAATTAATAAACTATATGTTGAATTAATCGGTAAACAAAATTATATTCAACTTAATTTTTATTGATATAGATAATAATATAAAATTTACATTTGTAATGCATGGATTTGATTTCATATAGTATGTTATTTAACAAAACATAGGTATGGTTTACGTAATATCAATTTATTTCCGTAACTCACTACTCTACACTAATTTACATATAAATTTAGTGCTTAACAATCCAAGGAAATCTCATACAATTTACGCTTTGGATTCATCTCTGTGAGGCGTTGTCTTAAATTGTAATACGAATATGTGTTATAAGGTTTCCATGTTCAACATCATGTAAGTGTTATTAAGGATGTAGTAAGCTTTCTGTCAATTTGAGATCAAAATTTTAGTTAAGTATTTTAAAAATCATTTATAATACCTATTAATACCTATAATGTGTGTTGTGTGTAATCACAGATTATTTATATTTACTGCGTAATTATACTTGTAATATACTTGAATACGAATATTCCTTTGTCCATTCCTTATTACTTAATAAATAAAGTAAACTCTAAGTATGTGTATATGCGCATAAAGTTACTAGTTGCTAAAATTTTGCTAATAATAATGACATTGTTTTTTTTTTCAATTTTAAACCCTTAAAGGATTTTAGTTAAATTAGGTGATAAAACACTAAGTGCCATAGGTATATTGATTAATATTAAATTTAAAAATTCAAGTAAATTAAGTATGCTGAAAATTAAAGATAACATAGTGTGTGTATATAACAAAAAATATTCCAGCTTAAATTAAACATATAATAACTGATGCAAATGTTATTAATTGTTTAACTAATAAATATAGCAGATGGCGTCATTAAAAGGTAATTTTTCGATTCATTTTATGAAAACATTTTTAATCTATGTGCTTAATTTTAATGCGTGCTTTTTCTATACGTACATAAATTTATAAAGCTGTAAAGCAGAGTTGAAAGAACGCTTAATATACAAATTAAAAAAAATTAAAAAATAAACCACAATTTTTAACGATAGTTCACTACATACAACACTCGCTTTAATTAATGTGCAGGGTCATACACAAAAATTGAAAAAAAAGTGTTCACTCGTTGTAAAATCTATTTAATCAAAACAATGCGAGCTTGAATTGACGTTATTATTTGAAGTTCTTAACTATATATTATTTTATGCTAAAAATCAAGTGATTTTAACTGCGTTAAATTTATAATTATTTATTGTATAATAGAAAATGTCTCCTTCTGTAGACTGTTCGGATACGAAGTACTGGACTTTAAGGGGCAATTATAAATATTTATCATTACATTATTTCATTAATAGTCTTAACACAATATTCTACATTTAGATGACTTCATATTTAATAACAATAAAAAAAATCATGGGTTTTATTATTGAAATAAAATAAATAAACATGGTGTTATCAATTTCATAGTCATTTCTGTAGACGCAAAAACTAACCGAGAATCTGCGTTTAGAGAAACGTATTTGGGTTTCTATTTTTTAACTTGGCAACATTGTTATATTTGTCACTCATTGCTTGTAAGTCTTGTAACGGCGTCTTACCGTTTTCGAGAAAAAACCAAAAAACCTCAAATTTTGACCTTTGACCCCGAATAACTTTTGTAGCACACATAGGATCGATGGGGATTTTTAAAACTTTATTTATAATGGTAAACCCTAGCTCTCCACCAATATTTGACTTTCCAGGAATTTTTGTTATTTGACCACTATTTTTATGTCTAAATTGACCGGACTACTAGACCTCGTTGGTCTAGTGATTATGCAAGTAAGGTCTTATTTTATTTAGTTTGTAACACAAATATTTTTTAGTGCCACGGGACATTTTTTTGTACTATTTCTGACAATCTCAGACACGACCCTGTCTTAATTTGTGTTCATTTACAAGCTATAATAACAAAAATAAAAAAGTTGTCTCCCAGTTAAAAACATTTACATATATTAAGTGATGGCCCATCAACTCAATATTGTAACAAGTCTTTATTCAATTTAATCGCTGCCATTATTAGTAAAGAGTTTGGTGTTGACACAATCACATGGCATTACAGTGAAAAAGAGCACGGTAAAGGTGCACCTGATTGCGTAGGCGGGTGTATTAAACGTCTTGCTCATATGCATGTTGCAAAAGGCAACGATGTTTCAAGTCTTGATGATTTGATATCATATTTATATGCGAATACAAAACGTATAAATGTTTATAGGATCAAAGACTTTATAATACTTAAAGTTCAACAAATTTTAGACCGAAGTGTATTACGAACCTTTAAGGGGGGTACTCGTAACATTCACCAATTAACGTGGAACATTAAAGAACCTTCTGTTATACACGCTAAACGATTAAGCTGTTTGACTTTGTGACCCACACGAGAAATGTCCTCATTATTAACTGGGACAAATAGATGTCAACTATGAGCATCTCGACACTTTAGATGTCCTAAATATTCTAGAAGCTCCAAATACTGCAAACGCTCTTAATATGTCACAAACTTTAGGAACCCCAGAAGCATCAAATAGTCCAGAAGTCCCAGGCACCCCAGATGCTTCGACTGTGTCAATTTCACCGGGTTTAAGTGACAGATTGACATCTGAGGAAAACATTAAAGCGAACGTACAAAATTTCAGGCCGACTAAAAGAGCTCGATTGATCTGGGCTGAAGATGGAACGGAAGACTCTGATTCCTCCCTGGAAATATTTAACACAAAAGAATCCTTGCCCAAAATGTGGAATGACTCTGGTCTCAATTCTGATGATGACGCTTTATTTTAATTTTAGCCTACAGAAAATATATCATTTCTGTAGACAATTTTTAAAATATTTTTTACCAGTTCCTAAATATTTTTTTGTTTTAAATAATTAAAGAAATAAGAAACAAAATAAATTATGATTATTATGAACGTATAATGTATATCGTATAATGGTATTTTTTTGTATAAGACGCTAAAATGCGTATTTTGTTAGTTTCTGTAGACAAGTGATCTCATCTGTAGACGTACAATAATGACAAATGTGATTTTTTCCGAAAGTAATGAAAACTGACCTATGTTAATATTTTTGTAAGACTGTTAGCGATTACGTTTAAATAAATAAAAAATCACCAAATCAATAACTAAGTTTTATTTTTAATTTTTTTTTTAATTCATATTTTGTGTATGACCCTGCAGTTATAATTACAATAAGAAAAATCTGTTATAATTATAATACGGAAAAAGATACGCTCTTGGACCCTTATTACGTATGAGACTCGCTGAAACGAAACTAATAAGCCCGAATTCGACATTTTTCCTACTACACACTGTCCGCAAGTCATACGTAGTTAAGAGACAGAAAAAAATTTTCTTCAGCAAACTTACATAGTTTTTAGTTAAGAAATATTCAATATGTATTTTTGAATGAATATAATTTTTTAACAATGTGTAAGGCCTTAAGCTGTGCGAATATCTTCTAATTCCTAATTGAGCATTTATCCATGTGTATTGTGTAATCAACAGTCATAATTATTAATTTAAAATTAATATAACTTACCCTATAAAACTAACAGCGCTATTTAAATAGTCAAATCGCAGAGCCAGAATTCGATTTAGTTATTCGCGGAATGCTGGGGAATGAGAGAAGCAATAACTAACCGCTGGCCAGCGGGAGCCTATATTATTGCACTACATCATTATTAATATGTACATACATGTGTAAGAACGTTTTATTCATATATTTAATTCCCGTTTATTAATTTCAATTTATCAATGTTGGTAATAAATATATTTTTTTTTAAAACAAGCTTTTAGATCCTGAATATCAAGTAACACAAGAGTGCTTGTCAAGACTATTCAATCGAGCCCAAACGCGACGGTTTTATCTTGTTTAGTTTAGGGGTTCCTATGACCACCTTCCGACGCCATATTGAAACCCTGGCTGTCATGTAGCACAAGAGTGCTTGTCAAGACTATTCAAACGAGTCGAAATTCGATGGATTTATGTTGTTTAGTTTAGAAGTTCCTATAGCCACCTTCCGACTCCATCTTGGGATCAGCTTCATGGTACCATATTATTGCATTGTCACCGAAGTTACGTAAGTAATTAGAATTTACGCAAGATTTGTCCCATACTAACATACTAACAAGGCAAGTTAAATAAAAGCTTGTAAAAGAGATAACGCCGATCCCGAATTGTGAGAAATACAAAGATAGTCGATGACATGTAAAAATATCTACATATGTATGTATATCTACGCTATTTAAGCGAAATTTTCACGCTCTGTTATGTAGTAATTTAAGTCCAATACTTTCTCGCTATTAAAATTATAATATCTTATATTTTCTCAACGTCTTCTGGATTAAAGTTCATCTTAACTTGAAAGCTTACCGAGCATTGGCGGCCACAATAATTTCAGAAATGTTCTTTTAAAAATCTAATTTCAAATTTTATGTTGTTTATTTACGCTGTTATAGGTAAAATAAAATATAATAAACTTTTGAACAACTTAAAACCTCAAAGCCACAACAAATATTTAATGTATATCAAAAAGGAAAAATGAATAACATAGTAAAGTACACTGTTGTTCACTTGAAATAATTGAATTTTAAAATAAACTAAAAATTCGTATAATTTGGCACCAAAAAGACATATTTTTAAAATAAGGTATTATGTTCAAATGATTGAAATATAAAGAAACTTTGATTCTATCGAAATGATAATTAAATTTTACTTGTAACGCAAACAAACGATTGCGCTCACAAAAATGGATGAAATGCAATTAATATTTCAATTTATGATACTTTGGATGCCGCGCGGGTAAAGCCGCTGGCGCCGCGCCCACTTGGTTGCGGTCGGCGACAGACTCAACACATTTACGCCGATTTATTTCACAACAAAAAGACTTTATTTCGAACTTCTACCAATGTACAAGGGCTATCTGCTGTATTTTATTCGAAGATCCTTGTGTGTATATTAAAATTTTATCATAAATGGAAATCAAAATATAATTAAACTCGGTATCTTTTCTGTATGGTATTCTCACATATTTTCAATACGTAGCGTTCAAATGAAATACCCATTTTAGTATATCTTTCCAAGATTTAATATTAGATTTTTGTGTTTTTTTACATAAATGTTAGAAAATAAAATGTACACATTTATTATTTTATTATAAATCTTTTATACGCAATCGGTAAAAGTAATGATATTAAATAACAAATTAAAATATAAAATAATAAAAAATCAAGGTTGATAAAGAATTTAGAAAGATTATACAGTATACGTTGAGTATAGTTGAGTTGAGCAATAAGTTGGTCTGTATTTAAGGTATATGATTCATTTATTTAGTTTTGTAGTTCTCAAACTTTACTTAACATTAAGCTACACGACAGTTTAACACAAAGATGGACAAAAACAAAAAACAGTTCTATGAAGACGTTTACGAAATACAAGTCTGAACAAAGTATTCCCTTGATGCAAAGATCTTTGCATATCGCGATCAAAGTAAACGTAGATGTCTCCAGCGAGTCGCCGTAATGTGTCGCTATATTATAAGCGGGTTTGGGGAAAATATCAACTGGCCGTTTGCCAACGCAAGAAAACGTATTTGTTACAGTTGGGTCTGCTAGCGAAACGAACACAATGAACCTACTTACATGGCAATAACCACAATTAACAGCTTGAATTATTATAATTAGGCAAGGATGCTTCCTTACTGCTGTGTTAAAACCACATTATAGTGATATAAATTAACTTTAAACAGTAAACATACTATATATTATAGCGTTTGTAATGATCAAGCTCTCCATATAGTTTTATTTATATTAGATATTTTATATAACGGGTCATTTTAGCAATGAGTGAGTGTTGAATGTTTTCTTTTCTGAAAAAGGAAGTCTTGCTTTCTATACTACATAAATAATATGTGATATTATATTATATAATATAATCTATATATACATAAAATGCTTTGTCCTGACTGACTGATCGATCAACGCACAGCCTAAACCGCTGGTCGTAGAAACGTGAAATTTAGAGGACATATTCCTTATACAATGTAGGCATCCGCTAAGAAAGGATTTTACTAAACTCATCCCCTAAGGGGGTAAAATAGGGGATAAAAGATTGTATGAAACTCTGTTATTCTTAACGCGAAATACACGGTAAGTGGTATTCAGCTTTAAAATGAAAAATAAGAAATTTATGTATTACATTTTTTTCGAAATTCATCCCTTAAAAGGTTAAAAGGGGGTGATAAAGTTTATATGGGCAAACAATTATTTATGATCAGAATTACTTGAAACTTGGTATTAATGCTCTTCAATACAATTAAATAATTATGTATTTTAACATTTTTTGAAATTCATCCCATAAGGCTGTCAAATAGGGGATGAAAGTTTATATGAAACTCTGTAATTGATGCACAGAAAATGGTATTTACCTTTAAAATGAAAACTAAAACAATACAGATATCATTTTTTTTTCGAAATTATCCCTTAAAAGGGTAAAAGGGGGTTGTGCTGTTTATATAAGGAAAAAAATCTTTATGATCAGAATTACGTGAAACTTGGTATTAATGCTCTTCAATACAATTAAATAAACATGTATTGTAGATTTATTTTTTAATTCAGCCCCTAAGTGGGTAAAACTGGCCGGTGAAGTTTCAGTTGTTGAATATATTTAAATAGAGTAACATGGCTCAAGTTCTCTGTAAGTGCACACTATCTGTGTGAGATATAAAGCAGAGAACGGAAATTATTCCGAATCCAAAGGAAAATTATGTATAACTTTTCGGCTGGCCACAGTAGCGACAACTATAACAGACAGTGCGAGAGAGAGAGCCTTACCTATATTTGTGGTTGGTTTTTTTAGTGTAGACTAACTTAAGTGAATCTAGAGTTTTACTCTAGATATAATATTAAAAATTCGATATGACAACATATAAATTCAATGTAAATTAAAACTGAGCAAATTTTTCAGTCCACGCGAGCGTAGCCGCGGGCAAAAAGCTACAACAAAATAAGAATGGCACTTTATATATGTAACTTAAAAAAAAAGGAGAAGGGGGAGACTGTAAGCTTCAGTGTACATAGCATTGGATCTTTAAAAATAACGTAAATATTAGCCTGTTAGCATGTTAGTTAAAAAACCCATATTAGCCATGTTACATGATTCTAAAGTCGTAAACATTGTATGCGATTGTATTATTGTACTCTCTTCCTCTAACTTTGGAAAGATGGAGTAGAAAAATGTACAAAAAATACAGGTAGTGCAGCTTGCTAAATACCTAAAGTGTAAAATTAATTACAAAATATACGCTTAACATATTTTAAGATACTGGATATTTTGAGTTACGATCGCTAAAATTAAATTTGTTTTCATATATTATACTTTAACAAATAATAAAACTTACACAAACTTATTTTTGCAAGTAATAAAGTATGTATTGCGAAAAAGTTTATTTTTTTCGTCGTTTGATCGCGGGCGAAGCCGCGGGTTCTGCTAGTCTATACATATAATAAAACTGTAGGGGTCGAATGTCTGTACATAGAAGAAAAAAAGCTAAAAACTGAGTCAGGGGGATGTAAGAAAAGAATTAGAGTAAATCCAGATTTTTTTCAAATTTATTGTTTCTCTGTCTGTTTGTCTGTTTGTACGGGTTAATCTCCGAGACTGTTAAACCGATTTAAATGAAATTTTGTATGGTGGTACCTTATATCTCCGGTCAACATCATATATACTTTTCATGCCGGAAAATTAAAGAGTTCCCGTAGGATAGTTAAAAAAACTATAAGAATTTACATATATAGCTTAGTACATAAAAACTACTAATTGGATTTTAATGAAACTTTACAATAATATAGTTCATAAATCAGAATAAATAATAGACTACTTTTTATCCCAGAAAAATGTACGGTTCCCGTGGGATAGATGTTTGTTAAATAAAGACACGGAGTAAATGTTTTACCTAACAATTACTTAAACAAATCATCATCAAATTCTACTCAATCATCATTAAAATGTAAAAATAGTAAATTATATATTATACTAGCGACTTACACTTGCTCCGCTCGGGTTCATTCCTAGTTACGTTTTTAACGTTTATACGTTTAAAAAGTATCCTATATGTTGACGTGGATATGCAGCTATGTCTATCAGCTTAAGATTCTCCCCGTAAGGCGACCTCATAAGAGTGGTAGATAAAAGAGAAAGCATCCATTGTAAAAGTTTCTCTAATCCAAAGAACTTGATGTATCGTCAAGGGGCACTCGATTTTATTTTTCGTGAGGGAAGAGGGAATATGGCTCGGTAGGCCAGCCGTGGGTGGCTTTTCTTATACTCACCACGCGATGTTTAAAAGCAAAAATAATCCCACGGTGCCCCATTAAGACGGAATTGTTTTGTTTTAGCAGGAAGTATCTACTCTCTTTCCTCGTCGGCGTGTTATGTGGGTTTAAAGTTGAAATATTTCCCTCATTCTTAAATTAAATTAAAAAAGAAATATTATATTTTTTTACTATCTGTTATTATATAGGGTGGAAGTTCGTCAATATTCCGCGAGCCACGGAATTTTCCTTAGGGACTTCTGTTCTTCAGATAGCAAAAGCCAATAACTATTGTAGATATAAAAAAATAATAAAAGAATGAAGCATTTCATTAAAATCAGTGTAAAGAAAAATACTATTATTACCTGTTAGATATAAGGTCAATTTAATTATTTATTACGTATAATAAAATTCTAACTAAGCCGAATCTGTAAATTAAATATTTTTTGGAAAATCTTATTGAAATAGACATTATTATCGATGAAGAGGCCAAATCTATAGTTTTTAGAGTTTTTGTCTGTCTGTCTGTGACCGCACCACGAGAAAATCACTGGGCAGACTTTGAATGAATGAAGATAGCTGGTTATCCGGGTCAACATATAGGATACATTTTACTGCGGAAAATATATGTTTCAAGTCAACAGGAAGTCTGTAAATACCCCTACAATAAATAAATTGTATTCTGACAATATAAAACTTAATGTACCTAACGTATAGTTAAGTTATTTTATATTGATGGATAAAATAAAACAATAATTTACGCCTTAACAATCTTATTTTATATATTATGACTCAGTTAGTCGAGTTCGTTAGACCTTGGTATCAATTTAAATCAACTGAAATATAGCGAAGTATGAGTCAAACTTACGTTCCGTAGGTACGTTAAAGAATTTCAAATAAAAAAAAATATTTTCGTTTCTTTATTTTCGTTATATTTTTCCTATAAATTATGAATAATGTAGTATATTTATCGTATTTATTTTTCAAAATTCTAGCTTATTTGCTTCGGAGACGAATTAGGGGGAATTTCCCAATTTCTAATGTGTTTCAGCTTAATAATGTCACACTGCACTGCTGCGCGCGGGCCTATCCTCATTGCGATCAGGCTACAGTCCACTACATTGGTGACTGGTACATGCGGTCTCTTAGACATGCAGATTTCCTTACGACATCTTCGATTAAAAATCTCGAATATTTTCTTTAACACCTTTAATACATGTATGTAAATATTTAAAAAAATGCATTACTTATTGCTTTATAAGCATTCTATTTTATATATTACACTATTTTATTTAATAAAGCCTTTAAAATTAAAATTTATTTGTTTATGCTACACCGCCGCCGTCGGATCAAATAAAAGACGGACAGATTGACACACTAGAGATGCTAAAAAAATGTATTTTTTTTTTCTTTTTTTTTAATCGGAATACTAACAGTACCTACGGAACCCTAAAAATATATTTTTTGCCTCTTGTTCTGACATTTCAAAAATCTTTTTTGTTAACATATGTATATCAATCTATTCATATACATTATACATACATCTATGTCAACTTTTTTTTCTATCCATAATTTTATCTAAGCGAAAATCTTCACTGAAAATGAGATTATATAAAAAATCACTGAAATAATTCTAAGTGCGAATGTATGTATATTTTCTTAGTTACGTTTACTTATTTTGTAAGGGGAACTAGCAATTTTAATGCGTTATTTTTTATAATAAAAAATGCAAAAAATTCACCTGCCACGACGATAAAATCGACAATTTGCCGCCAAATATCGGATATGCTTTAACCTGATTCGAATATTAATGTTTTCGATTGTACTAAAAGAAATATCTTAAATATATATATTTTAAATACGGTCTATGAGAATTTACTAGGATCAATTTTATCGTCTCAAATAACTGCGTACTTATTTCTGATTTTCCCTTTTGCCAAATTCAAAGCAATAAGTTGGAATTAAATGTGTCTCTTAATTCGTACCAATCCCTTTGTTGCGATTGTTTGTACTGCTAATTGTGACGGAAGTGGTATTTACGGGACCAATAAACTTCCAGCTCGTAACTTTGCCAATCATGAAAGAGTCCTTATTATGTTTTTATTGTTATTAAAGACTAATTTCTAACCAAAGAGATAAGTTTTAAAGATAATGTATATTTAAATTTAATAATTATCTTGGGGTAATCATTAAATATCTTAATAACCTAAAATAAAATAATATTTTTCTTTATTTTAACATACTCTATGTAAACACTTTTTATCTGAGTATTAGCCTATAGTACTCAGCGGTAATATAGCTTACTATTAGTACTAGTCATGGAGTCTCATCACGAACAAAGAAAAATTAGTTCAAATAAATGTTAATAGATGACGTTACATATATCGATATGTTATTAAAATTGTGTTAACTTCACAAAAGATTAAAAAAACAGATCCCGAAAAGGTGTATTATTCTTTTAAAAAATATTCTAAGTGAAGGGAAACGAAATAATGCGCTCGTAAATCAATTTGCGTAATTTTATGGATTATTGAAATATCAGTTATCAGATGATGAGTTTATCACGGTTAAAAATTGTTAAAACCACTTGGAATTTTAATATTTGAATGCAAGATTATTTTTACAATATTTACCATACGTTAGTTTGCACTGTGCACATATTTATAAATTAAAACAGTTTTACTATTTGCGAATCAACGACATCTACTATCTATTTAAGCAAACAAAAATAACCCAAAGAATAGCCCGAATTAGCACTGTCCAATTTCTTTATATGGGATAAGGCATCTGTCGTAGTATAGTATTATGTGATCTGTGCTATTAGTGACAGAATTTTTAGAATCGAATAAGTAGTTTCAGGGATCTACATCCAAACTTACAAACTTTACCTCTTTATAATTATAACATTATGTGACGTATGTTGGTAGATTGGTATATCTGTTTATCATATTGTGGGTGTAATTAACTTGTACAGTAAGTCGTTAAATAAACGATCAAATAAGTACAGTAGAAACTCGATTATCCGGCCCTCAGTTATACGGATTCGCGATTATCCGGACTACCAACCGCGACCAATTATATACCTACAAATCGAATTTTTGCAAACATAGCGGCTCACCTTCGCTTCGCTCGGGTTCGCCTCTAAACAGATAAATACAAATCTATCCCACGGGAGCACTATATTATTGTAAAGTTTCGTTAAAATCCAATTAGTAGTTTTTGTCCAACAGTTTCGGAGATGAGCCCGTACATACAGACAAACAGACAAAGAGACAGAGAAACAAAAAATTAAAAAAAATCTTGATTTGTTCTGTTTCTCTTCTTACATCAGGCTGACTCGATTTTTAGCATTTTTTTATATGTACAAACATTCGACCTCTACAGTTTTATTATATGTATAGATGAACGCGTCGGAACTGGCATTACCCCGCCCGCGCCCCGTGGGATCGCTGCCCTACGCGTTTCGTTATTGTTTTAGTTAGTTAGCAATTGTTTCAGGAAAAAACCCGCTTTTCTTCATACATTCGAATATCCAGATTTTCGATTATCCGAATGCCTCAGGATAACAATTAGTCCGGTTAATTGAGTTTCTACTGTACGTGCGTTTCCTTTGTCTCCGGCTAGATTTATCGTACACTTGTAGTACAGTTCCCATAGAAAGCCAAATATTTTTCTCATTAATATAGGTAGATAAAATAAATGCACTTTCTTTATAATTTCATGTATAATAAAAATATTATAATTCAGCATTGTTATCGTCCCACTACTGGTTACAAATCTATCATTAGGATACAGTCTACCACCACGCTGGACAATACGGTTAGGCGGACTTTACACGTATTCAAAAACCAGTGAGGTTCTCTTAGACATGTATGCTTCTTACGATATCTTTTTGCATCAGTACGATAAATGGCGGCAGCAGTACGATAATTATCATCTCGTCATGTTGAAATTGATAAGTCATAATATGCTTTAATTAATTTTTATGTTACTTCATCAACCCAGCCTTATTTAAGAGCTGCAACTATGAAATAGCGTCATTAAAGACACTATGATGAACAGAAGATAGCGCAGGCGTAACCGGATACAACGTTGTCCGTAACTCATACACAGATCCGGCGTAAAAATGTCGCCGGACAGCGTGCCCCGGCGACATGATAGCGCTACGTACCGCCTCTTTATAAATAGCGCTTCCGACTCACACTTTCGCAGTGGAGTATTTGTTAAATACAACAATTATTTATTACATTTTTAAATGAGAATTACAGGAACAATAATAAAACTAAAAAAATCTTCTTATGTTTGTATTGTAGTATTCAGCCCTTTTTAACGTCCCGCTGCTGGGCACGGGCCTCCCTTCAATACGAGGGGAATCAGGCCATAGTCCACCACGCTGGCCAAGTGCGGATTGGCGGACTTCACATGTCTTTCGAAAACTTGCTAGGTTTTCTGAGACATGCAGGTTTCCTCACGATGTTTCCCTCCACCGTAAGGCATGTGGTAATCATGTTAGAAATGATTCGCACATGAAAATATCAGAGATGCGAAACCCGGGATTTGAACTCGCTTCACTCGGTTTTCCAAGCGAGCGCGATACCACTTGGCTACCACTGCCTGCAGTGAATCCCTAAATAGGTTTGAAATAGTAGAAACAGTTGTTGTATGTAAGTCTCTAGTAATATAATTTAGACATTTTTGTTCTGCTCAATATGAGCCTCTTTCAATGTGAGGGGTATTTGGTCATAGTCCACCACGCTAGCCAATTGCCGGTTTGCATACTTTACTATCTTATGATAACTAGTTACATTCTCTTAGACATATAGGTTTCGTCACGAAATTTTTTTCACCGTAAGATAATCATGTTGAAAATGTTTCATTCACACATGAAATTATCACAGGTGCAAGACCCGAGGATTTGAACTCGCTTCACTTGGTTTTCCAAACGAATACGTTACCCCTTGATTCCTTTCTATTTCTCAATGCGAAAGTGTATTTGTTATTTTTTCCTTTTTTCACACAGAGAGAGAGACTCACATTATTTATTTTGTTTTTGTATGTTTATGTGCCAGTGATATAGGTGATTCTCATATTCTCATATATCGTGACTTTTGCTTAATGAATGTTTAGATTCTAAAGAGAGGAACTAAAGATTAAATCAGAATCGAAAGACAACGAACTGTCACGAAAGTAAATCACAGTATCTCTAAAGTGAATATAATGTATATGGACAAGCAATGATAGCAGTATATGACGAATCTATATATATATAATAATTTAAATTTTAAGAATAAAACACACCGCTAAACTGAATGTATAAGAGAAGAATATTGCTAGATAAATAAAAAAGTAGTTCAAGAAATTATATAAAGCAAAAACAAAATGAGCCTTTCAATTGAAAAAGAAATTCTAGGTAATGTTGCACATTCATAAAGAATAAATTATGGCAGTGAAGAAAATCATTATGAGATTACGTAAACATCTTTTATATTGCTGCTGTATCTATTGGTTGTAGTCACAGACTAAAAGAGATACTACATAATTATTTTAATATAAAAATACACAAAATGGTTTACTCATAATATTCTATTTCGTTCTAAAATAACATTATCTTTAATTACGTAGAAGTATTAGTATTAGTATAAGTATTATATTTCACTAGTGACTTACCCACACTTCACTCGAATGCCTGGATGCCTTTTGCGACTTGATACAAAAATATTGACTTTTCTTTATACATATAATATAAAAGGTATGAATTCATATTTTAGCAATTGATAAGCGCCTTCTTTTGACAAAATTTAGTACTTACAGTAGCCTATGTGTTATTTCAAGTCAATTTAAATTTATACCCCGTTACTAATAAGTTAATACGTTTAATTTATGTTTCAATAGATCTTATTCAGACTAAACGTTTAAAAGCCATTTTCTCACATAAACAGTAAATATATACATACTTAATCTACTATTGCAACATGGATTAACCTCTTGAATTTTATGAACAAATGATAAGAAACATATTTTTTTGTATACATTAACATGCATGCAATTTTTTTTACTACAAAATAAATAAATCATTTCATTTATATTATATAATAAAAGTTTTGTAAAACAAAACTATACATACTTTTATGGTCATATAGTTTTGTTGTTTTCGACACTTGTCATTCTTTTTTGGGATAAATAAATAAATAAATAAATAAATAAATAAACACACACACGCAGACACATACAAACTTTCCATTTATATGTAATATGTAGTAGTCTGTCAATGGAAGTTTTACTAACCTTATGCATTGAGTACTAAAATGCTTATATAATTTGGTTATAAAAGTTCATTCTACAAAAATGTAAACGCACACTACTTCACAGCTTTTTTTGACAAAAATTCTAAGCGTAAAAGCTCGAGCTTGAAAAGAATCACAGGAAATTTCGTTCAAAAATAACGTGTAAACGTAACATGTTCCGTTCAAATTTCTTCTGAAGCTTTTCTACGTACATGTTATGGCACGCAAATTTTTTAAAATTGAAAATAATGTTTAGCAACAAAATAGTTGATTTACTTTGAAATTTTTTAAAAGAGAAAATAAAATTAATAGAAAACGCTATCAATATTTATTATTTTATAAGAAAAAACTTGCCACTTAGTCTAATGTAGTTTAGCTATACCATAGCTCATGACAAACTATATATTCGTTTGTTTATTTCTGTATTTTATATAGAAGTGCAATAAAGAATAGTATATATATGTATGAGTTTATAAAACATTAAATTTAATTATATATATTTAGAGGATTTCTTTGTTAATTAAAATACATAGACAAACAAATAGACATACAATTCTATATAATAACGAATTTCTACATAATTATAATTACTTTTTCAATAAAAAGGTACATTGCGTCGATTTCAAAATCACTTAATGGTAATTATTCCACTTTTTCGGAATAATTTTTTTATGATAATAATTTACTCATTAAAAAAACGGTTTCACAACTGCTAAAAATATCATATATATTGAGGTACCTTCCCTTCCGTTTTAAAGTCGATCAAAAAGTATACCTACCTAGTGCCTACATGCCTACGTAAAAACATCTGTACTCTCTTCGTCAAAAATCGCACCGACCCGGTCCCCTATTACCTACTACGTATTAGAAGAACAAAATATCATAGAAATTGTTATCCATATTAATATTATAAATGTCAGGGTAACTCTGTCTGTTATCTTTTCACCGCTGAACAAACTTCGATAAAATTTAACAAGAACATAAATTGCGTCCTGTTGACAAAGGCTACCATTGATCATTCCACCTACCCACGCAAGAGAAACCGGGGGTAAAAACTAGTATATAATATAAATGTAATAAAACGCGTATTCGTTTATTTTAAATTAAGGATGATAGCTGTATTCCAATAAGTATTATGATTTAAAATCTACAAGAAAGTTTGTAAATAAGAAGCGCTACTAAATAACAACTTTTGCCTTTAATATATAATTAAAGGCGAATACCGTTTACTTTCAAACTCAAACGAAACGAGAAAAGAGTTTCCTAGGACAGTCGTTCGATTTCAATATATGTACCTCTTCGAATAATTTATAACATCTATTAAGCAAATAAGAAATGCAAAAAGTAACCTTGCCAATATTAAATAATATATTTAATAGGATATTTTTAAGCAAAGAGTCGTTGGTATGAAAGGATATTTTTAAAATTTAATCTCATGAAATGTTAATAATCTCGATAGTTTTTTAATGTAAATAATAATGAAAGTACATATGTACATCGATATACATATGTGATTAAAATTCATTAACAGAGTTCATTCAGTCAGTAAAGGCAAAGTTCCAATATCCTGTACGGTCATTTCCTCCCGCAATCGCTTCCTTCACAAGACCAATATTAAAATTATTCAATTTATAAGTATATTTTGTTTATTCTACGTAGCTTAGTGACAGTCAGATCTTATTGAAATTGTTACATACAATAAAATTATAACTGAGTTGAATCTGAACATTAAATATTTTTTGGAAATTATCAATGAAATAGCCAGTATTATCGATACAGAGACCAAATCTACAGTTTATAAAATTTATGTGTATCTGTCTGTTGCACTAGATATCGTCATGTATTTTGAATATAAGTATGTCATTTTAATTTTATTTAAAAAAAATGTACAAATGTGACCTTTCTAGGGTTTTATTAGTAATATTAGCATTATCCGCGGCTCCGCCCATATTCAAATTACCAATTTGGCTTTTTAAATTTATACTAATATTATAAAACTGAAGAGTTTGTTTGTTTGGTTGAACCCGCTAATCTCAGGAACTCCTAATCCGATTTGAAAAATTCTTTTTGCATTAGATAAATGAAAAATCATTTTGGGCAGTAATACAATATTAGTAAAATATATTAATCGAGCGCAGTGCATTTGTCATTATAAATGAAAAATGACGAATCCCAGTTATAATGAATGGATTTGAATTTTTTTTCTTTAGATTTTTAATACCACAAATTAAAAAGTTTACCTGTTAAAAATTACCGCCGTTTTGAAAATCCGACAATTTAAAAAAAAAGTTTCTAGAAATCTCCACAAAAAATACATTTGTGGGAATTTTTAAATATTTATTTTAAGAAAATAACTGTTATAATTTTTGAAGTTGTTTATACAAGAATTCTTATATAAAACTTTTTATAATTAACAAGGTTCTATCGAGTCGTCCTTAGAAATTTATTTGGCTAACGCTGGCTAAACCTTAAGAGATACATCAAAACAATGTACTTGAAAAATATACTCGTAGGTCTTATTAACAAGGCCTACAGAAAAATTTACAATAGATACATCGCAATAACTATTATTAATATAAGTAAGTCACTATATTTTATATAGAAACTAAGTTATTCTCGAAAGAAAAAATAAATATTGCTGTAAAAAGAATGTACTATGCTAGAAGTAGCATCATTTTCATGGGACAACCCTTAAAAAAGCATTAGCGGAGTATTTCAAAAGGTAAACTTTTTAGTTTTTAGTATAAGAAATTCAAAAAATCCAAAATCAGCCAAATCCATTCATTATAGCTACGTTCCGAAGTATAAACTAATATATAATTCTATATTTTAAATTCCTTTCGCTTTTTTTGACCCAAAATACCCATTTTGGGTGTGAATGCCGTGTGAATGCAAACTGACAATTAGACTTGTATAACAAATTTCGTTAATAGTTGAATAGGTACTTCATTATACACAATTATTTTAGTGACTCCAAATAAAAATAAGTTATTATTAAACTTTTAAGCTATTAAAATTCATTTCAATTAATTTTAATTTTTTTCGATTTTAAAAATTTTCAAATATTACTATCGTTATAAATGACAAACAAAAAGGGCTATAATAGTGATTTATTGTTTTCAGTTTAGGAAGTAAGTTTTTTTCAATGGATCAAGTCGAGCGAGGCTTCTTTTAAACGGCTTTATCGCTCGGAAGGAGGTTTGTTTAAGTAGGTCTTCGGTTCGTGATTAACTGTGAATGCGTTCCTGCGGCAGCCCACTAAGACAGGGAAGGTTCCGTTGGGTTTTTGTTGATAATTCTGGCCGATATGACACCACGTGACCACTTATATGAAGGCAAGTAGTTATAAGTAAATGCATTTTCCAACATAAAAAAGGGATAAAAAATCTAATTTCCGATCTTACTTTGTGGAAAGTGCTGCATGAGTTTTAATGAAACTCTCTACGAGTGTTACAGACTTACGCCGTATTTAAAATGTCGAAGTCAATAGAATTATACGCTCTTCGTTGGATAATGTATTAAAATTAATATTGAAATTATATTTACATGCAGAAACACTGCATAATATATTTATAAAACACGACATTAAATTATAACACGCAAAGTTAAAGCTATACCTAGTACAAAAATAAAACTCGAACCACTTTATGAAAAATGAGTTGATGCACACTTTAGTATTTAATATTAATATTTTAATAGATGCTACAAAAGCATGCATAAAACGCTAGATTAACTCACACACTGAGGATCCGTGCCATGCACCACACAATATGCTCATTTTTGTGTTTGATTTGTACTACTCCACTATGTCTACTATTCAAATACTACGCCACGATGGCAAAGAAAAAATAAAAACATCTTTAAAATTCACTTCGAGTAGGTACCCCGCAAAATTTTTAGTTCTTACTTTTTTATTTAAGACACGTGGGGTTTCGTCTCGATTGTCCAAAAGGATCTGGTACCTGAGATAATAAAAGAAATAAACAAGGAATTGAAATAGAAATTATAATTATGTAAAAATAGTTGTCTGGTGAATTTAAATTCAGGCAAGGTATTATCAACAATCAAGCTGAGATTTGAAAATCTTCTTCAGTGTAATTTATACTTTGCTTTCTTCTGTTCAACTATTTTGGCACAGACCTTGCATACTGCGTCACAACTAAGCGACGTAAAGCTCGGAGCTCTTTATCTGATCTTATTAAAGGCGCCGTAGAACCCAATTCCGATCACGTAGACAATTATTCGAGTAAAGTGTGCGGGCTTGAATCACTAACCTCAGTGAACGACCAACTTTTACAATAAATCCATCCTGGCTTCGACAGTTAATCAGTCCTCCGATAAAAGCTTTAATCAGGAGTTAGATACCTGGGACGCAACTCTTTTTATTCTATTACGCCCTTTTCATAAAGTTCACCTAAGAACCGGTAGCACAAGTTCTAAAAAGAGATACCCAATATTCACTGCTTATTCTGATTAAGTAATAAAAATACTTAATTTACTTAAAACTTTTTTCTATCTATCTTACTTAGAGATACATAATATAGATATATGTTTGATAAAACAAAATACACCATATATTTTATTTCTAAATTTATTTTACATAAAATATATAGCCTAATCAAAAGTCATCTGATAAGGAAAATCGATAGCTGTCCGAGGGAACGAGCCCTTAATCTAATTCCTCGGAGTTAATTTCACTTACAGCAATAATTTATTTCAAGATTATTTAAAGACTGATAATTTCTAAGACACTTTTTATGATATTTTTAGCATTAAATTTTTAATTGATATTTATCAATTTTCCTTATCCGTCGGAAGGTTATATATTTTATTTATAATCAATTTGATAATAAAATATAGGCTGAGGGTTTTTGTTTAATCAAACACACATAGTATCAACGTAGAGATAGAAAAAGTTTTAAGTAAATAAAATAATTAATTTATGTAATTCATGCTATATATGTATATAATGTTAGTCGATAAGGACATATTGGGTAAAATGGACAAGGATTGTGATATTTTCCTTTTCGGTTTTGGTTACATAAAGAGCGTCGGTCGATGCCGCTGGTGATGGTTGTCAAAAAATGGTGAAAAGTCTAAAATTGAAAACATAAAATGAAACGAAAAAATGGACTCAAAGAATATCTGAAAGTTTTATAGGTGGGTTAAAAGGCTTAAAGACTTCGTTCAAGTCGTTATTATTTTATATTGAATATTATTTAGACGACACGTTTGGCTCAGTTTGTAGTGACCCTACTTGCTGTGCCAGCGGTCGCGGATTCGAGTCCCGCTGCTGGATTCATTGGTGTGATAAACACGAATGTTTGTATTCCAGTCATGGATGTTTATATTTGTAATATATATGTGTTTAAAATTATATACATATCCGTAGTGTATCAACTACCTGGTACCCATAACGCAAGCCTCGTAGTTTACCCTAGAAGTAGATGATGCTGTGTGCTAATGTCGCAACATATTTATTACTAGCGACTCACCCTCACTTCGCTTAGATTCGTCCCTGGGTACGTTTTAACGGTTAGTATGGAATAGAAAAACTCTGCGAAAAATCAAGTCAATCTATCAACTCACTTTTTTTATATGGAGATTTTTTTAACCCAAATTTTTCACTTTTCCGTACAATTTTTCAAATATTTCATTCACACAAACCTTGTCCTGATAATCACAAACACAACAAAAAAGAATTAGCCAAATAGCAACAGCCGTTCTGAAGGAATTCGCTTACACACATTTGGCAATTGATTTTTATTTATATAGATATAATAAGTAATATTTCCTACAATTTCAAAGAAACCGAACGGTGACAACGCGACGTCGGGATCCATTTTTGAAATAAGTTTCATAGAGTGCCTTGTCCGTCGTTTATTGTTTACGAACAAAGCGAAATCTCGTTCGTCCCCGATTTGAATTCGAGCGCAGTTCGAGTCCGCTATTCGCCTCCAAGTTATCCGTCTTTGTTCGACAGCTATTGATGCTTGATGAAACTTTCTGCGTTTACGTGATCTAACGATATTATTTTACTGATTTGTGAATGTAGGAGAGGTTTGTGTTATAGAATATTATTTATCATTATGTATAAGATGAACAAGATTCATAAAAACAAAATTCGTAAGACCACGAATTTAACTTAAGTTTATTGGTTTGCATGTTAGTATATAGTAATCCCAAGAAACAGTATTTTTCAAATACTGTACATACTGTATTATATGTAAAAATATTTACATATAATAAGAAAAAAAAAAGAATAAAAAAACGTTTTACGTAAAATGAGTTCTCAGATAATGACCGTCTCGTCTAAATCCATGTCGACATAAGACGCTTTCAAAAAAAATTCAAGACTGTCACCCTCCGTGAAAGCACTCCACTTGATAACATGATATGACACTGACAATTTCTTCTTTTCACAATGACTTAAGTCATTTCTGCGCGCTCTGCTCTAATAATGTAGGTAAGGTGCATACAGCATATATCAGTGAGCGCGAGCAGCGCGTTGACGCGCGCGCACTGCGGCGCGACGGCATCGCGCAGCAGCGCATCCAACCGCCCCACATACGTAAATAAATAATAAATGATTATAATACTCTATAGCTTAAAAATATGCCCTCCTTATACCTATATGTATTTATTTTTATAACTTATTTTCGTTACGATCCCGCCTCGCGTAGACCTACGACATTTTAGTAATTTCGACAGATTATAGTTTTGCATGCACATAAGTACCTTACTGGTAAACTTGCAAAACAAGTTATTTTACAGGTATTTCATAATGGCCTAAGCTACGCTGTAACTTGAGGTGTAACTAATTAAAAAGTACTTCGTACAGAAGTCGCAAGAAGTTTTGTGCTCCTATTTACTTCTTAAGTACATGTAAGGCTATTAATCCTCAAAATTTCAGCATTATTTAGGTGATTATAGGTTTTTGTCGTCGTGGGAAGGCTCATTAGCGTGGGAAGTGGCTCACCTCGGTGAGCGGTGTTCCATGCGGATTGCTCCAAGTATTTCTCTGATAGCAGAATGGACCGTGGGAGCAACCCTTTGGTTGACTTTAGTTGTGTGGTCTGCTTCGGCAGACCTGCCGTCACGTAGGGACGTCAGGGTTGAGTGCGTAAGCGATCCTACGACGCCCCATTAAAACAGGGGAGGTTCTGTTGGATTTTAGCGGGTAGTACTTGAGTGGGGTTCCTTAGCCGGTGAATCCAACATAACCACCTGTATGTATGTATGCAAGTGATATGCGTAAATGCATTTCACAACATTAAAAAAAACGAGTAAGGAAGATCCTTGTACCTTAACACACTTTTTCTTAAACCTTCATAATTTTAGTTCAAATTGATTTGTGGCTATGAACATTGAAATTTCTATTAATAATTAATCAATAACATCACAATATTATGGTCCAACACACTGCCTATTAAGTTTTATTTATGAGAAAATGTCAATTAATCACTCAAGGTACAATCATGGCTTGTACCTTGGGACACCAATGCTTGTACCTTAGGACATAAAGCCTTTCTAACATTTTTGTAAACCTAATCTTATTTATGTATGAAAAAAACAACAGTCATTATAAAGCTTGCTTACAATCACTTTTAACTTAGGAAAACAATAATAATTACAAAACTTGGTCATAATAATTACTACTACTATTCTATAGACTTAATACCGCATTTCTGACAGTAATTTTCAAAATAGGCACAATCTTCGTGCACCCAGAATCGACAAGTGATACATTGAATCTAGTCTTCTGTAATACTTGTACTTGGAAAAGTCCCAAGATACAAAAAAATTACTGTCCCAAGGTATAAATTTCAATTGTATAAAACAAAGTATGGTTATAATTTTTCTATTACGGAAATCCAATGATTTCTGTTAAAATAAGTGGTAACGAATGTAGTTATCAACTAATTGTAACTTAAAGAAATTACTCACCTCAAAATATATCGACTAAAGCGAAGATTCCAATGAATTAAAAAAAACACGTGTCAAAATAGCCGACTTTGCTGCATGTATGCCGAATGTTGTAGTGAAATAGCTACTTTACGTTGCTACTTACCACTTTGCAATGCATTTTTTTAAATAATGAGCTTGTCCCAAGTTACAAGGATCTCCCCTACGTGTAACCTTTACGCGCGGTTGAAGTAAAACTTCTTTGGCGCTGTGGCATATACCACAAATATACAATTAAATTAAAAGTTAAAACAAATCAAAACATAAATATAATAATTTTATAACATTATTAGTAATAAATATTCATTTTTATAAGTAATAATTATTATAAAATTACTAATAACAAATATATATTTTATAAATAATATTTATTATAAATACTAATTATTATAAATATATAATTAAGTATATATTACTTTATTATTAATAAAAATGTGACTCTCACTTCCGCGACACTCATTTTTCCAATGTGTGACTTACCCAACAGTCACGCCTAAAGAAGTTTTACTTCAAAAAGGTCTGGAGGTTCTAGGATTTTACTCTATTAACAGTATGAAAACTTGTTAAAGGTTTATTCCTAAGTTTATTTAATAGATACTTATTGAACGACTTTATGAGTGATCATCTGACCAACTAGACACAAGACCTATCTAAGGATATTCTACACAGTACACGACTAGGAAATCAATTACTACGTTTGTTTATAGAAAAAAAAACGAAAATAATAAAATGCTATGTATAGTAAAATATTTTTTGTATAACTGTGTAAAAAAATCCAAACTCATATACATAATAAAAAAAGTAAAAACCCATAAATTAAAAGTAACTTATCTGGTTTAATAGTTCTCTATACACGCATTAAAAAAATTGCATTTCTATAAAGTTAATATTTAAAACTCTCGTTACTATTAGTATTTCGTAATGAGATCATATTTCTCTAAATCCATAGTTAAGTTACTACTATATTATTTGAATATATAAAATAATCGACTCAGCGACACTAGCGCAATTCTACGTCTGCTCGTTCATTGCTTCCGGTAAAGACACTTATGTGAGATGAGAGACGTGGTTCAATTTGCATAGCGTAATGGATGGATTATCTACACTAGGTTTCCTATGTTATATATTGTTTTTTTTTTCTCTTCATTTACTTAACATTTAACAGTTAAAGAAGTTAGCAAAGTTTAGTGAAATAGATGTATGTTCATTTATGGAAATTATAAAAATTAATGAATTTGTTAAAATCTATCGCAATCGAAGTCATGATGAATTTGTAACATTAAAGTATATTGGCTAATGGATACATAATATATAAAATCACCATATATAATATCAATTACTATGGTCATTACTACTTCGAAAATATTTGGAAGCTAGGCCACGTTTTCTCTTCTCTTGATAATCTATTAATATGCCTAAAAAGCATTAGCCGTCAGACAAATACAAATGTAATATGTATATTATCTTTTCCAACACTACCGATTTTAACCGACTTCAAAAAAAGTAGGACGTTCTCGATTAAGGTATGTGATATCATCGCTAAGATCACTAAGAACTGAAAGAAGAAATTCCGCCCCTTAAAATTGAATAATAACATATAAGTGATTTTGAAGTCGGTATAAATTGCTTAACAATATTATTACGGCAACTTGTTCCCTTCAATGTAAGTAATTTCTTAGTATTTTTACGTCATATTGCAAGGTATATTTTCAGGAAAAACTTTCATGTGAGTAGGATGAGAGACGTGATTCAATTTGCATGGCGTGATGGACGGATTACCCGAACAGTACTCTTGCGTACTTTGCTCAGCGAACTCTGACATCATTATGGCATATTTGACTAAATGTAAATTAAACTTCAACTTTTACACGCTAAATTCTAAAATTATTAACAGACAGGATAGTCTTACTCCAGCAAATTTTATTATATCTGATATTGAAAAACATTTGTTGGATGTTCAATATAAATAAAAACTCCTTTTTTCTCAACATTATATTGGCGACACCTGAGCTAGTTCAAGACCTCTAAAGATCCGGCTTTTTAGGGTGAAGTAGGTAATTATTTTTAAAATGAATTTGAACTCATAGTATTTCAAAAACTCAGTAATTATATGTAATTGATATGAAGATAGTTTAGTCAAAATGTTTCATTTATTATTAAGTACATTTATAAGTACCTACTACTTATTATCTAACATTTTTAAAATCAAAATAGATAAACTCCCACTATCGAATGGTAGAGATAAAACCTATCTAAAAATATCCTAGACGCTTAGGAAATCAATTACTATAGCACAATACTATAGTACAATATCCAACCAAAAATAACATTCAACAAATACAGATTTTAGCAGACAAATTAATTCCATCATAAAAAATATTATTTACCACTGAATGTAAACCCAGTACAATTAAAAAAATTAAAACAACGAAAATCTTAGTTGTCATGAGGAGTCCAATCTGCTATCAAGGTTAACCTATAACTTGGAAGCAGATCAGAGTAATATACTTGTATGTATGACTAAGTTTGCTATCGCCGTGCCGTCATTACTTTTTCTACATTTTTATTAACTATATTAGAGTTTTTATTTTTATTATCCTTATAAAAGCGCTTTGATTATAAAGTTGAAGGGAATAATTAATATAATATGTCTGGGAATTATTGAAATTAGAAAATAATTTAGTATGTTTATCAATATTAGCTTTTGCCCGTAGCGTTGCTATTAAAGTCTATAAAAAGTGGCGTATATCAAAATAAAAGCTATACTAGAGCGATTGCAGTGTTATAAAGTAAAAGGTATATACTCACTCTCTAATCACTTAATTAGTCAATGATAACAATTTTTCTTATTTTTTACAAATAGAAATCTCGTTTTAAGTAAGTTAATTTATTTTGATATTATAAATTATTTACGATATTATATTTTGTACTTTAAACATAGCACTTACAGTGCACAGATCCATTTGCAAAGCTAAGGTATAAAAGATAAGCCCCTTGCTTGTTTATACTAAATAGAAAATGTCTTTTAAAGTTCTTATGCTAACCTACTTTAAAGAGAAAAATACAAGTGGAACCGCGTAGATTTGTTCCATTTATTTATCGACTTGGCACGCGGCTTTATCTCTTGTGACAGAAACAGAAAATGGAACAGCTTTTATCTAGATCTTTAATCGCATAGAGAATACGTAGGTACTGGTTCGAAAGTCTTAAAACGGACCACATGCGGGACCCATGCTTCGTGTTTCATTTTTTTTTTTATTTTCACTAACCCGTTACTAATTAGGTTTAAAAATATATTTATAAATAAAACCATTATCTTTTATCACTACGCCACATCTAACAATATAGCTTTATAGAAGTCTTATGTAATACTTATACATAGCTATACAATATTTCCTTTATTTAAGGACAAGAAAAATTGTTCCATAGTTAAAACTCTACCGCTCCCGCTCGTACTAATGAAGGAGCTACTCTTTCGAATTGCTTGTGCTACATGGGGGCGGTTTCTTTCTCATAACTTCATGTATTTTCATTTAGACAAAACTATTATGAGTAGTTAATATTGCAGTGAATGTATCTACTGAGCATTCAAATAATATCAGTAATCTACTTAACTTATTGAAATGTAAACCTATACCAATCACTCAGTCACTAATTAGACGAAATCTTAGAAAATATAAATGCTATACACTTGAAATTTGGCAATTACATTCCTCATAAAAATGGAAAGGAAACGTGTCCTTTACGGAAATTAAACGTATTAGAAGTGATACTTCATTGGTTATTTAGATTTCAAATCTGTAAGATTAATACATTAATAAAAACCTTTAATATTACACTCAGATAAAAATATGATTTAAACGAATATCACAAAAAGAGGAAAGAATAATAATCAATAAATAGAAAAAAAAATCAGAAGTTTAACTCCCAAATTGGGAGAAAAGGGGTTGTTGGAAAACCCAATATTTTAAAAGTTAAAATAATAATTCAAATAATCTTTCTGATTAAAAAATATCGTTTTATAAGTAATAAACATGAAAATTAATTTTGAAAATTTATAGGATGTAAGAATCGACTAAAAAGACTGTCCTAATTCAAAGCTTTAGGCAGTAAGGACATCCTCTGAGGGTAAAAAATAAGTAAATGTTAGTGTTTTGAACGCGCTTATTTCTACTCTTAGGTATTACTCTTCGGGAAAAATCCTGGAAGTATAAAGCCATGAGGATCGTCATAGTTTATCTAACACCTCGTTACAATTCAGCAGCAAAGCATTTACCTATACCTACATAAATATTAATAAATAATACTTTTAAGTCAGAATATAAACTGTACACAAAGAAGTTATATTTCAATCTATCCGATCATTCTCATTTATTTTACTATGTATGTATACATAGATAAGAAATATATAGGAGCCATGTAAGCCGAGACGGTTTTCAGGCGCTAATGAACCGCGCGATGAACATCGTAGTAAAGACTTTGGAGTGATCTTGGGGTGGATTTTTTTAGCGCACCTTCTTCGCTTGTTCATTAGTGTAATTAACTTACGCCGTACTCTTCCACAATTCGTTTCGGTACCCCTCGTTATTAAATTGCTCTTCTGCTCTCAAACGCTACAAAATTTGTATTTAAGAAATATAAATTAGTTTTACTAGTAGACTTATATTTACTACTTATATTATTGTTATGGATAAAAATCACATTAATTCAAGTTGTATGACCCTACAAAAGATAATGTTATCCTTTACCATGTGTTCATATTTAAAATACCACAGGATATATAATCAAGTGGGCGTGGATGGCCAAAAACAGGTGCAACAAAAGTATAAATCCTAAGGAAATTTCATATTTGAATATATACCTAGACTGTAGTAGTTACCTAAAATATTAAATATACTTTTATGGCTTTTTTATCAATTTTTTTTATAAATAGACCACCACTAACGGCGCGGCGTTATAGCGAGTAGCAGCAAACTATTGATACAGTACAAAAATATATGAAGGGTACGTATTGTAAATCAAACACATTATACCCGACTGGCTCGACAAGAAGAATGTTATGTGTTTGACCTGTATGTCTCCTCGTAATTCCTAAACAGCTTCACCGATTTTGATAAATTTAACGTTAGATTCGTTGAACGAATATTCCACTATAAAAAATCTAAATCGCAGATTTTGAGGTCGCTTTTTAGATTTTAAAGTGGTTTTGTCTTAATTTTAGGCATTTTATTTTCCAAAGAGTGTGTATCAAAATGAAAGGTTTAACTAATGTGCTTAAAATTAATTTGGGATACTTGATTGTTTAATAAAACTTAAATTCTCTAACTGACCAAAACAATAAAGCTATTATAAAAAACTAACAAAAAAAAACCGAACTAGAAAGATAAAACAGCATGACACAAGAATAAAGTATTATGCTGTTGGACATGCATATGACTTACAAATATACAGATTACAGAATCGTCTAGCGGTTCACATGAGACACCTTGTATACTACTGAGCTTCCCACCAAATATCAGGAATATAATTCAATGTCTCCAAGAAATATGGCCGTGAGGTACGGAAAGACGGACAAGTCGAAATTATAAAGATTACGTTTTTGTCTTTTGGAAAGAAACCCCAAAAATGTATGAAAACATCGGTATGTATATTCAAGGTATTAATAAATAAATCTATACTAATATTTTTGAGTCTGTATGTAGGGGGTAATCTCTGAAACTAATGATTCGATTCTGAAAGTAATCACGCGAATAGAAACCTACATTACCGCTGAGTGCTAAAGGATATTTTGTTATTTCGATTAAAAATGTGTCTGCCGTCAGAAATCAAAAAAAACTGGCAGTTGAAATGCTTTATCGGTGTGCTTTGCCTCAATGATTTGAAATAAAGCAGTAAAATGTATTGCAATAAAAAAAATATTATGAAAATAAAGAAACTCGACTGCGTAAAAAGCGAAATAAAAAAAAGAAAACAAGTTGGCGAAAGAACATAGAATTATGTAGTCGGAGTCATACATACATCTTGTACTTCGTAGCAAGGATAAACCGTTTTTTTAGGAATTTAATCTAAATAATTTTTGTAACCACATCTTCATTTTGATACCGCACTCGATAGATTTGAAAGAAATTTTTTTTTCAAGACACAAATTGACATCTAAAATTTAGATTTTTAATGATATCTAAAGGGTAAAAAGACACCTAGGAATACACCGGAGCGAAGCAAACTAAGTCACTAGTAGTTAATAGATTTTGCGTTATGTTCTCATAATTTTCGTCGAATACGAAGCAAATTTTAATTTGTAATCTAGAAATTATTAAGAAATTTCATTTTGTTTTCTGAGCTCGTGATTTGAAAATATGAAACTGGCTACTAGGATGATTTTACGATGATGCTTTCCTGATTCCTCCTATATTTATTTCTAAGCTATGGTATTTACACCATAGTATCTACAATACCTGCGCTACACTATTATTATAAAAAGGTATGAAATCCATACTAATATTATAAATGCGAAAGTAACTCTGTCTGTCTGTTACCTTTTCACGCTTAATCCGCTAAACCGATTTAGATGATATTTGGTGTGAAGATAGTTGGAGACCCTGGGAAAGATACAGGATAGTTTTTATCCAAGAAATCATCCCTTAAGATTGTGAAAAGGCCGATGAAAGTTTGTACGGGGAATCATTTCTCAATTAAGAGATATACTCGTATGTATATGTTTTTTTAAATGTTTAAAGTAGGTACTTACTTTTCTATACCTATGTATGTACATATATATAGTTTATTCTACACTAACCGTGAAAACGTACCTAGGTACGAAGGCAAGCGAGTCGAGCGTGAGTCGCTAGTTATTAAATAAACGTATGGCTTCTGATGTCGGAACTTTTTCTGGAACTTTTGATTCTATTCTGTAAATTTTCTTGTTAGTTCTTTTACTATATATACGACTACCTAAGTGATTTAATGGCTAGCATGTACAGCTGCAGATCCGGAGGTCTTCGGTTCGAGGTTCTGGGTACGGGCCAAGCTTAGTGATTGAGTTTTTCTGTTAAGAAATTCTCAGTAACGGACCAGAGTTGGGAAGTTAGCGGTGTAACACATCGTGCCTCGGAGCTTTCGGAGCCGTTGGATTTGATCTCTCATCAGTCGCGTCGAATTATTGTTCCATCAAAATTTGAGAGTGAAAGAAATAGGAAGAGTGCTTTTGTGAACTGTATATTCTGCATATTTGGCTCGTCTCATTGAGATTTTTATCATTTAGAATATGATGAATTTTCATAACAAAATCACAAAAAACCAAGGCGCGGTTACAACATTATTATAAGATACCAGCAGAAGAAAAGCTATTCAAAAGTGCGCCGGATATAATTAGAACTTTAAAAAGAAGGTTCCAAAAAATTTTCATTTTAACTTTAGTTCTGCATTTCATTTCATCTATTTACCAGGAAGTGTTTATCACAGGTTAAGTACCTACTTGTATACTTGTATGTATATAATAAGTAGTAAATTGAAAGCAGTCATAACATATACAGGCAGTAATAACATATTATTCTAATCTTGCACGTAAGTACTTTATGTGGTTTAGGCAATTGCAAAATAAATAAGAACAATTATACAATATACATATTTTCTAATAATAATTCAGGTAATGTCACATATTATATAACACAATTAAATAGGTTTATTTATTTGCAAAAACCTTTCAAAGAATACATTCTCAAGAAAATATAAATTTATAAGTCTTTCGTGTAAAAAATCTTGATTATCGAATCACGCAACGTCACAACAAAAACAATTATAACAAAAAGGAACAGTAGGTAATGCCATAGTAATTGGTAGGCAGTCTGACACAAAGCCACAAAAGTTGAATTAGTTTTTGTACGGGAATATCCGTCGGAGTCACACTGAGGAAAACAGGATGGGAAATATATACTCATACTTTTCTATACCTACATAAATATACCTACATAAATAAAATCTCATGTAAATCAAAAATATATATTTATTTTTATTGCAATACCTAACTTTCACAGAATAATATTATATGAAATATATAAAATACTTAAATACACACACACACTTAAAAAACTATGAATTTAGAATTTTAGCCTAAAGTCTAACAGATGATAGAGTTTTTAAGATGTTAATACTCATGTGAAATAATAAAAATTGCCTCAAACTAGCCGATAATAAAGGTTTAAAGTGCAAGTATTCCCCATACCTTAATAACTATTTCGTAGTAGCTAAACTTTTAATAGAAATACTCGTAAATAAGAACTTACAAGTTTTTAATATAATAATTATTTGATTTTATGTTAAAATGTAATACAGCAAGTAATCTAATAAATAAATCAAACATTAACTGTAATGACCATTTTAATGCTGAAATCTATAAAAATGTTATAGCTACAAAAATCGTAAAGCGTGTTTTAGTGCGTAAATGGTCTCATCACACTGCAATAAGAATGGCTCAACAACGAATATCCCACAAACGGACAGAGTATATAGTAAGCCTTGATTGTTATTTTTGTACCTACATGCTCGCTTGTATTAAAAATACGCACTATTTGCTACTTTTTACAAAATGTATACATAAAAATGACAAAGCATTCTTCAACCATGACTTTGCTTTGCTTTCCATCCACATTGAAAAATGAGTGAATCTTTTTCAGTGACAGCAGCTTACAAATTGTTTTATATTTTATGAATAGTGTAACAAATATAAACTATGTACCTTTATTATAAATAGTATAATTTTAAAATTATAAATGTGAAAGTATTTGTTTGTTTGTCCTACTTTCACGTCGAAACAGAGTGATAGATTGGCGTGATTTTTTGTAGAGACTTTTTTATGGAGATAGATGGAGGGATGGAGAGTGACATAGGCTACTTTTACCGCGGAAGACTATTTCATTCCCACGGGAAAACAAGTTTTAATACAACCAACAACAACTCATCATCTATTCTGAACTAACCGTTAACAATTTTCTGTATAATCTGAACAGTAAGGAATAGCGAAAAATAAAACCGTTAAATGAAAGCTGCAATTTCAGACCCCAAAAAATGCGTATTAAAATTATATGTATTAGTTAAATAGACTATCTCTATTTGTGACTTATATAAAATGTTGTAATAGATTATTTCAATACCAAAAGTAATGGATGGTTAAGAGTTTTTAGTCCTCTATCTTCTTGTTAAAAATATTATAAATACAACAATGTGACGGCGCATGTACCTCGGCACATTTTATTAGTTAGGTCTGCACGTCTAGTGTAGGTCACCACGCTCCAGGGAGTCGCTCTCCATGCGCGAAGTGTGCTCCGAGATCGCACCTTCCGCTTGCATGCGTGACCTCGCATTACTTTGTGCAGTACTTACACAGAATGTACGAGAAAAAAATTTGTAAGAATTTTTCTATCAAAAAATATTTTTAAGACATAATCGCTTAAAATTCACGTAAACTTTTAAAAATTAGAAACACAGTTGTGTGTTAAATTAAAAATGTTTTATTTATAATGAGCAATTCTTGTATATTTATCTCGTGTATGATGTATCTCGGAAACGGCTCTAACGATTTGGATCAAATTTTGTATTTAGATAAGATTTTGCTTTTTAAGTTTATCTATATATGTAGGTGTCTTTTCTGCAAAAGCGCAATTTTTTTACGTTTCCGTGAAAGCGCCGAGCGAAGCCCGATCGCCCAGGTACTTTCTAAATAAATTGAGAAATTGCTTAAGTGAAATTCAAAAAAAGCTTTTAGTAGATATTAGATGTAAGCATATAAGCATTGAGTATTATTAGAATTAGTTATTTTTCAAACATAGTAAAAAAATGTATCAGGTCCATGTAATATTTTAAAGCTATTTTTAAACTACGGATTTTTCTCATACTACTTTCTCTCCGCGTAAAAAAGTTTTTGTTTAATTATTTTTTAAAGTTCTTAGACAGCGGCTTTATATTAATAAGTGGTAACTTAATAACTAAATTGTTCAAATAGAACAGTAGAACTGCTATCCAACAGGAACATAATACCAGGATAAATAATACGATATGCTTCAGATTTAGAATATAATTCAATAGTTAAAGCATGCTAGAGTTACAAATATCCAATCTATGTAGGTACATCTTCTAAATTCTCACATTTATTAGGATTATGAAAAAAGCTGTTAAAACTGATTATAGTATAGATTTACATCCAAAGTTTTTAGTTTGAAAAATATTGCCAACAAAGAAATATACTTATATTTAAAATAATAAAATTATTTTCTCCACCTGAATTTAATAAATTCCAATGTTTGCGTTGCGCTTCTCTTCGTAAGGAAATAGAAATAGGTGTATCAATAAGTCTTAAATAAATAATCACAAACAAGGGTGAAAGGGCCTAAGTGCAGGACATTAACAAGGGTCCAGTCCAATTTTCGTCCTGTCTGCGTTGATATATTGAGGGCCGAAGTGAAGCCACTGCGGATCTCACCGCTGACCGACGACACAACTCATTTGGCTTTTTCTGTAAATACCATTCTAATATAATTATGGCTTTAGAAAAATACTAAAAACTTAAGTTGTTATTTTTACTTGAAGATTTTAAATCAACAGATATTTTGTAATTATATAATATAAGCAAAATTTGAAGTGTTATAAAGTAAAAAAAAAGATATATCTAAATACGACTACGTAATATAAACTAAAGAGGCGAAGCGCAATAGCAGGAAACATATTTGAAACCCTACGCAGCCAACAAGCCACGAAACCGGCGCTTTAAAAATTCAATGTGTACCCAACCGCCACGCTTGCATTTTTCGAGAGTACTAAAGTCTGCTTCGTTTATATTAAAGACCTCTATCTATTCGTTTTATCCGCCGAGAAATATGCTTTCACTATCATCATCTCTTTATTCTGCTTAGATCTCCGCTTCCACTATAGAAACTCTTAAGATTATCTTATTGAGCACATCTTAAAAACAAACAATCTATATTAAATAATTCTAAAAATTGTAGAATTGTTTTAATACTCTTTAATTAGACGTCTTAACTTTTAACCTACAGTTTAAAGTTAACCTTCAAAATATTCATTTGTTTTACGCACAATTAATTAACTTTGCATTTGTTTCGCTTCAATTAGCATACCATTACTCGGGATAATATATATGTATATATAAACATAAATATCTAAATTCATATAACTATTACAGCAGAATTCTAAAATATATGATATAGTTATATCAGAATATAGTTATTGCACAAACGGTTCATTAAATTCATGTAGCAAATAAACGACAAGTATTTTCTCTTACTCGGAAAGAAAAATCATTAGGAGCTTTTAAATTTTTATTTAGTGATGCTCTCGTGCTAAGCTAATTTAAATAATAGGTAGGTAAACTTATATTATTAGTACATGTTAGTCGCAGCTTTGCACATGGTTAGTTTACTTCGTTTCTCCTATAATAAAATATAAATTTATAAACTACAAAAACAAAACCAAACGTGTTTCGTGATTGAGGAACTTTTTTAGCTACCTTACGAATTTAGACCAGATTCACGGTATAATTACCAAGCCTAAAAAGGTTTGGGAAATTTCAACTTTATCGGCCAACAAGTGCTTTTGAAATTACTCACTGGAACTGACACATGAAATTCTTACTTTTACCATAGATACCCGAATATTCCTATAGACTTTTACTCGTTGCAAGGAGCTTTTGTTGTACTAGGATGAATTGTGCTCTAAATGTTGACTTGGCCATTAAGAAATATTTTTGCCATCTTCTACGAGTAATAAAATCTGTCAAATTCTTTTCGCATTATGACTGAATTGTTATACAACTTCAATGCCCTATACTGCGTAAAAAGCTTTCTTTTTCTAGGTTATAAATATTTATATCGTTCCTAACTTTGGAATTTGCTTTCAAAACTTGTTTAAATTTTATAGTAACAAATAAAAGCATTAAGTATATCTAAGGCTACAGTTTTCTTAACCGAATGTAGTCGATTAAAGATGAGTTAAAAAAACATTAGGCAGCTATAAAAACGAAAATAACGTAACTCGTTACTACTACTACTGTTCCCGGACCGTATATGGGGCCTGAACCTCTGGATCTGGAGCTGTACATGAAGCTAGCAACTAGACCAACGAGGCATTTAATTTAAAATTATAATGATTTGGGAACCAATTATTTGAATTTTCTTCGCTTAAGAGATTCATTAAAAATTTGAATGTATATACGTAATATTATAATGTAAAGCTCTAGTTTTTCGGTTATTTACATAATCACAATAATATTTTACACCATAGATATAGTATGTTCATAGTAAGTAGCATTTGTTTAGTCGCGAATCATTTAATGTTATAAGCATTATGTCAGTTTTCATATTTCGAGTAAGAAAAGGATGCGAACGTCAAAATTATACGAAAAGTACTTAATGAACTGTTTACTTTAGCTATCTGTCAACGCGTTTTAGAGGATAAACGTCATCAAGCATAATACCTAAGACCTAAGTATGAAACAAATAATGAAGGTTACGAAGAAACATAGTATTATGAAGTCGAAAACATACTACGTCAACTTGTTTTCATCTTTTTAGTTAGCTTTTTACCCAATCAGGTTTTTTATTTTTGTAAATATTTTGAAATGAAACTTCTTTAAAATCGTTGTGTTGGAAATGCGGCACTAAAAAGAGACAAACACATAAATAAATACATATATAGGATTAAGCCGGCGAAAGAATGAGATAGAATACATTGCCATGTTGCCATGGTAACCGTTGTTATTGTCTGACAAATATAATATTGTATTCTTTCCGTATATGATATTCTATAAATATATCATTGTAATATGCCTAATATGCCTTATTTAGTTATTTGAGATTAACGTATTCTACGTTACACAGGAAGTGAAAAATAATAAAATTAATAACTGAATACTATGTAATGTATAGGTATTTACGTCTAATACAATGTAAAATAACTTTTAAACTTGGTAAAAATATTATAAAAAAATAAACCTTACTATTATTATTATCCTACTTCTGATACTTTATATTCATCTCATTCTTTCGTAGGTTACTTTTCTGAAGTTTCACTTCTACCATATGTGAATTGCACACACACGCACTTTTTTTCATTTGTTGTTTTTTAGCATTTCGAATTTCAAATTACATTTAAACATATAAGGTTCATATATTTTTGTAAGCCATTTATAAAAAAAAAACCTTTATTTTGATACCCCGCTCGATAGGTTTTGAGAAAAAAAAATTTTTTGAAGACAATATGGCGCATAAAATCGGCAATTTTAATTTTATAATTTTGATAGTCTCAGTGTCACTCTCACAATTAAGACGAATCTTACGACACCTCTTAAGCTAAAATCCATCAAGCCATTTAGGCTACAGAGCGTGCCAAAGAAATATACATACATATATGCATACATACACTTGAATAACTTAACCCTCCTTCTGCCGCAGTCGGGTAAAAACAGCGATCGTCGAATATATGGGCGCGCGATTATTTTGCAATCTAGTTTAAAATATTTGTAACAAACCATGTCAATATTATGTGATTTTATCACAATTTTTAAAATTACATTATAAAAATATTCAATAAAAATAGGATAATAAAGTCTGATTTACAGTTTACTATTAATTTTAGGATCTATTTTGATAGATTTTTATAATAGCAGGAATTTTTAATGTTAAAAATAGTTTTAAGTTAATCACAAAAAGTTTTGTGATGGCGCTTAATTAACTTAATAACGTCATGAAAGATTTGTTGTTGAGATTTTAGTAATTTAAATAAGTATAAATAATATTCGTAACAAGAGGTAAAACGACCTTGCTGAATTATTGTAGTTGAGTTGTTTTTAGTTCATCTTTTTAGTTCCCTTTTTACTCAGTTGAGTTTTTTTTATTATCATTGCGTCAACATCGATAGCATAACAATATACATAACGCCATCTATAAGTTTATATCTATCTATTATTAATATGAGATTTTTATATGATTAGTATAAGTACTCTATATGATCTGTGGTATAAGTATAAATGAAAAATTTATAGAGTTAATGAGAAAGTTAATGAATCCTTCTATTTCTAAGATTATTACTACGCGATTCATTGTAAGCATGCACTACAGTGCATGCTTACAATGCATCTATGATCTAACATAATATGTAGATAAATGCATCTAATGGCATAATAGTGAGAATGAGGGCTATCGTTTCTGGTGGCACCAGTTGGCGCCACTGGCGAGTAAGGTCCTATCGTTGTTGTTAAAATTGTTTGAGGCTGTGTCTAGGGAAACGTCTATTTCAGCGAGTCGCTTTTAGTGTTAAAGATTGAAAAGAAAACAAAATTGATTTCGTTCTAATTGTTTTAATACTATACTGACACTGAATAGGAAGTGTATTATGCATGTAAATTATTAATATATTGGGCAAAAATTTTGTTAAAAATTGATCTATGATATAAGAAATAAGAACCATAAGGCGTTGCTTCCTAAGCGTGCGGCATACCTTGGCAGTTTAGAGACGCTCTTATAACCGCTTTGCACGCTCAGCGCCGGACATTGTGATACCTATGCGTAGCCCATAACCCTCTCTTTCCGATGACAACCGTCATTTATATTTCTGGCTAACTACAGCACGAGCTGGGACTGACATATTGAATTTTTATATTTTTATACACTTCTTAGTTATTACTTCCTATAATTTTTGTCCAAATTACACATATTTTTATTTAAATCGATCGGTCGGAATAAATGCTATAAACACATTATAAAATCGAGGCGCTATCACGTGTGAGTCGTGACTCGTGAGTTACGTCAAATAGAACGGAACAAGAACGACGATTTCGGTTATTCTGCGCAGTGCCATATCCCAGCGAACTCGCCTAACCTTAACGCAAAGTCAAGGTCACAACAGCGAGCTGAGTATATAAGCTAAATAATGCCTAGATAATAGATTTAAGTTTCTAAGACTAACAGTTTTGTAATTATTAAGGTAAGACGATATAGATGATTTCATAACGGTCCACTTTTTTGGTACCTACTCCATATGTTTCGGTGTGATTTTAAAGACGTTTCATGTCTAAAAGTATTTGTTAGTGCGGCAGGCAGTGCGTAAATTTAATATAATAATAATTGTTAGCGCGGCACCAATTTAGAAATATTTTTTTACATAATTAATATATGAAATAGATAAAATGTTAACTTGTTCTTAGCTCTTCTCTTAAAGTATTAACATTTGTTGAGCCGTACCATGTTTACCGTAAAGATATAAACTTTACTGTGCCATAACTAATCAGAAATGGCACAATGTTTACAATAATCTTGAATAATTAGTGAAGATCAGCGATGAAAAAGCTTGCACGTAATATAATTATATACATACATACATATGTGTAATATTACATACAAAATAGTTAAGGGATCGGTAAGTCACAGAGTTACTATTTTAAATGGTTCACAACTTTTTCTTATTCATCTTTGCTATGGAGGGTAGAGGCACAGTGTACTAAAAAATAACAGTGGGCCATCGCCTTTGATGTTTGAAGAAAAGCCGACACCGCGTAGCGTACTTCGCAATACGCAGGGTTGTTACAGTTTTTTTTGTAACTTAATTAAAATATAATATTATTATTTAGTTATTTATCGAAGTTCTTCATAGCAAAGAATACAAAAAGGCATTTCGCGGAGGCAAATTCAAATAGAGTTTTACAAAATTTCATATAATAATAATAATAAGCCTATTATTTCTTTAATAAAAAATAAAATATACAATTGGTTTAACAATTATTTGATTTGATTGAATGAATATTTCTATGTGACATTATAATTAATTTAATGAATAACTAGGTAATAAGAATGAAATAAATTAAGTTATAATAAAAATAAATTAAATCTAACAAATTATATTACATAAGTCAGATTGAATTTAGTTATATATAAATTTATCATTATTTTCAATTTTTTAGCAAAGTTAGTTTTATATGATATAATGTAATTAATAGATTTCCAAATCACCTATCATAAATGGGCAACGGACAAATATTTTCGGTTTCTAGATTTACTGGATTTGAAATTTCTGTTATTAAACTTAATTATAACTTAATAAAAACCTTAATAAAAACTGAATAAAAACTTAACTTAATAAAAAATATATAATATAGCACAGGTAGTGTGAACCATTTTAATTGCTTACAAATTAAAATAAACGCGCGATAGCCCTTAAACTCGTGTCCCGAGCTGCTAACTAATTCGGGCGGCAGAAATGTATGCAGCTCGGGCTCGCCTACCCGCGTCTCACCCCTCACACCCCGCACGATTGCCCTGTCTAGACGGCTTCGTTGGATGACTGTATTGTTTTATAGACTGTGGTAGAGGTAAGTAGAACTATCTTACATGGAGCCAAGTTGAAAAAAATATCCATCTGTAAATGGTAAATAACAGTTCAAAAATCCACAAGAATAGCACTAGCGTAACAGAAGGTATGATATAATTTAGCAGTTGTAAACGGAGTAAAATGTTCTGATTTGAAAAATTTAATATTGGGTGACTTGAGTAGTTTTTGAAACTATTTACGTAGTCCAAAATAATTTAGTAAATATAACCGAAAAAACTGTGGTGATATAATAGTAGATAGTGATTTATTTTTTGTGACCTTTTAATAATACTTTTGGCGCTTTCTTCAAAATTTACCCAATTGTTACCGTGATGCTACCCTAATTTAACACTTCAACGACTTAGATTAACTCACAATGTACATTGTAGAGTAAATATTTTTAATCTCTATACTATCATAGTCTTAGAGTAACAACAAGCATGGAGGAGCTGTATTTAATTGAACATTTACAATATATTTGATTGCGTCCTTCTTATACACTTCTTTACGAGAGGGACAGAGACAGAAATACACAATTTGCCCTTTCTTAAAATCGCAATGAAGCCAAGTATGCTATAGAATTACTATATTTATATATTGACTATTATAGTGATGTGCTAAAGTTTAGCGGTTTATAAATTAAAAATACCGTTTCTTTGTAATATTTATAGTAATTATGAAAAACTATTACACGAAACAATACTTCACCTTAGGTGAAAATTAATTATGTTTAATCTTAACTAATTACATTTTAAGGTTATAACAATTTTTTAACATTATTTAAATTAATTATTTTGGCTAACTGGTGTTGACTTATTATGAATCATTTTTATTGTATTTAAATTGTATTTATTAATTATATAGAAGGGATTTAATATAATTTAATGTATACTTTTGATTATGTAATTATAGCGAATGTTATGTACACTTGTAAAGACATACATATCCGATTAATTATTAATATTGTCTTCTAAATGTGTATAAATGTTTTAATATGTGTGTTGTTAGTGTACTTTTTGATAAATAAATAAATAACAGAAATAAATGAAACTCATTCATAGTCTAATCTTGATTATTCATTATTCAAAAATATAACACAAAAAAAAAATAAGTTAGCCTAGCGCGGGGATTATGGTTAAACCTCTGATTTATAACATACTCATATATTTTAAGAAATTTTATCAACATGTATTCTAAAAACGAATCGGCAAAGTAATAATGAAGGTACGTCATGCCACATCACTATGATTAAAAAACAAAATTACTTTCTCAAATTGACAAGAATTTAGAGATCGATTACACACTATTCTGATATCGTAAGAGTCTTAAAACAATCAATTTAAACATATTTGAATATTTCATAAAAATGTTTAGTATTTTAACAGAAAAATCCAAAAAACACTTACCGGTGAAATGTTATATTTTGATTAATTTCACTTTTCTTTGAACTATGGCGATTACAGCCGTAAGCCACACAAGCCATCGAAACAAAATGTTTTTAAGTTTCCTTAAAACTAAGTTTGTTACATCCAATTACTCTTTTATCATTAAAATAATCACAAATATCAAAAACACTGTAAGTCACCAGCTGGTCACTTTGACAAGTAAAAAGTGGCTTCACACCATTGAAGACGATAGTTTCTTTATTATTACGTCTCTCTCTAACTTACGTCATCTTTTAGTAAGATAAAGCAGTGCAAATTATAAGTTTATTGGTTCAGTTTAATACGAGTCCTCTATGCTTGTTATTACTCTAAGATCATAGTATATACCAGAGACAAGGAACCAACGTCTCCTTAATCTGTGGTACATACTCTATAGTCTACAGATTCAACTGTCAAATTTGTAGAAATTAAAAATATTTACTCTACAATCTACATTGTGCTGTTTTAATTAAAATTATTTATATATTATTAATTTGCGCATTTATATTTTTCACGTCGTATTTTATAAATATAAACATTTAAAATGGAAGAACCCTTGGCAACTTTAGTATCTTGTAAGCCCTTAAAGTCTGAATACAGTCATTTACAAGAAATCAAATTATCTTCTTCAAATGTAAGTAATATACATAATATTTAGTTTGTTATATATTAATATCTTAACAAACGTGAATGAAAAACGTTAGCAAAATTTTAATTTTGAAAACATTTTAGTTTACAATCGGTCGAGGTCTTGATAATTTATTACAAATCCCATTATTATCAATATCAAGAGAGCATTGTAAATTAAGAAAAGATGAAAATAATTGGATCATAGAGGACTACAGCACGTTTGGAATCATCATTAATAAAAAACGTGTGGGAAAAGGGAACATGGAAAAATTAAAACATGGAGATATTATAGTAATGGATGCATATAACACTTTTGTATATAAATTTTTGTGTGAAGATGAAGAAGTCATGCCTACTCCTAGCAAAAGAATGAAAGTTGATCCAGACTCAAATAGTACAGATTTTATTGAAGACATGAAGGACAAATTTGAGCAATCACAAAATAATGAAATTAAACACCTGGAGGAAAAAATTTACAACACCAACCAAATAAAAAATACAAATATATTATTGAAAGAACAAATGCAGGTTTACATGGTAAGAAAAATGAATTTACTTAATAGTAAGTTTGCAACAAAGATTGAAAATTTAACAGGAGAAAAAGATGAAATAGAAAGACAAAAAGTATTACTTGTTAAAGAAAGAGATGCACAATTGGAAACATTGAAGCAGGATATGGAGGGAAAAATTAATGAGTTAAAGGTAAGATGACTTGACTTATTAAAAGATATGTACATAATTACATACCTACAGACCTTTACATTTTACACAATTATTATCCTGAGTGAGATAAAACTATCAAATTCCTATTGTGATTCTCTGGTAGTGTGAAGTAGCAATGTAAATCATATAACCACTGCCTAGTAGAATAACATTTCTTCCAACCCTTAACATATTTTTATTATCATGACATTTTACATATTTTACTAATCTATAGATATCATGAGTATATCTAATGAAATACTTTATAAAATTGGTCAATTTATATAAAAATTATTGTGAATTAATTTAGAAATATGTAAAATTCATGAAACTAAACTATTTTATAGGAACAAATAAAAAAACACAGTGAAATGGAAACAGAACTTTTTGAAGAAAATGAATCACTTAAAATGAAATTGGCAGCAGAAAGGGCAGAGTTTTTGTCAGAATTAAATAGAGAAAATTCACTGAAACAGGATGTTATTGATAAATTACAAGCTAAAATGAAAGAAAAAGAAGAAATGAGATTAAAAGAAAAATCAGAATTCATGGAAATATTGAAAAAGAAAACTTTAGAGCTGCGATTAGAAAAAGATAAGGTATTATATTAAACTTACTGTATTTCTATACTTACTTAAATATTCTAGAGTAATAAATTAACAAAATAGGAATTCGACTACTATTAGTTGATATTGCCCACTTCATCTAGTATTTACTGTCCTAATAACAAGAAATGTAATAAGAGAAGAAACTTCTATGTTTATTTTTTTTTGATGTCATCTCATTAAAATTTTATAACAGTTTTATTTTATATGTCATGAAATACAATGTGTATATAATAAATCAAGCAATGTATTCTAGTTTACAATTTGTTTTACTAGGAATTACAGGAATTAAAGGAGCAAAGAGAATTAATGGAAAAAGATTTGACAACAGAGCTTAATAATATAAAGAAAAATCTCAAAGAGCAAGTTGAAATAGCTGAAAAACAGAAACAAGAAGCCCAACTGCAACTTAATGAACAAATAGAAGCACTAAAAAAGTTGGAAAATGAAGACAAAGCCAAAATGGATAAATTGGCAAGTACACATAAATTGCATAAATTCTTTATATAGTATCTTCTCAGAATGTGTTATAGATTTTTTGTAATGTTTACAATGTACTAACCTTGCAACATACAAACAACATGTATTGTAATGCCAGGGAATTATGAATTGTACAGAATTATAAAAGTTATATTCCCATAATTGATGAAACTTTTGGCTCAGTATGTAGTGACCCTACTTGCTGTGCCAGTGGTTGCGTGTCCGAGTCCCACTGGCGCACTGGCAAATTTATTTGTGAGATGAGCATGAATGTTTGTACTCCAGTTATGGGTGTTTACATTTATAATATGTATGTATTTAAAGTTATATATATGTAGTGTATCAATTATCTGGTATCCATAACACAAGCATTGTAGCTTACCATGGAACTAGTTGGTACTAAATGTTAATATCCCAACATGTTTATTATTATAAAAGTAGCCTATGTGTTAATTCAGGATAAAAGCTATCTCTATTTCAAGTCTCTAGGAGTTACATGAAGCTATTACATATATGAGCTGTAAAGAGGTAATAAATATCTGAATAACAATTTTCTATAAAAATCAAGGTACATATTATATGTAACAGAAAATTTAAATTTATAATTAAAATTTAAGTATTTGTATATGATTTTAAGTTCAAAATATGGTTATGTTATCACAATCCAAAGATCAAATAGTTTTTAGTTGATGATCTGTGTTGTTTTTTTAACTCTCTGTCTGTTTGTACTAATATATAACCCTGTCATGCCCTAGAAAAAAGAGGTTTATTTTCTTTTGATAAACCTTTTAATTCTTTTTTTAGAAGCGTGAACGAGAAGAAATGGAGAAAAAATTACGCGAGTCTCAAATGGATGCTGAGAAAAATATCAAAGAGCTAAAGGTACTGTATCAAAGAATTTTATTTATCCTATGAGTTTACTATGAGGTTGTGTATGTTTTTTTGTGTGCGTTTGTGTGTGTTCGTGTACGTTTGTATGTGCACGCTAGTTACGTTTACGCCGAAATGGATGGATTTAAAACAATTTACTTCACCGATAGAGTAAAAAGACTAATGTGTCCTTTTTTATGATTTTTTAATATTTCTTTAGGCAAGAGTGACAGAACGAGAAGTTGAACTAGCAGCGCTGGCAGCTGAAAGGATACAAAAACAAGCTGAACAGTCAAGTGAAGTGATACATTCCTTGCAGGAACAGTTAGAAAAGGTATTATATATATATTTTTTTTAATTAAGTATATATACATACACTATTTAACTTAATAAATATTTAAATAGTAGTGAGTCACACTTGCTTCGCTCGGGTTCGTCCCTAGGTACATTTAACGGTTAATATGGAATAGATAGATTATATACTATAAAATATATTATAGCCTATAGCCTTACTCAATAAAAGGACTATCTAATGCAAAAAGAATTTTTCAAATCAAATTAGTAGTTCCTGAGATTAGCGCGCTCAAACAAACAAACTCTGCCTCTTTTTAATATAGAAATTTATCTTACATTATTTTATTAGGTCCGCAATGAGTTAAAAAGTGTTGAAAACGAAAAAAAGCTACTCCAAGAAGGTACAGCAGTTTCAGAGTCTATGGGAGAGTGTTCCAAAAGTTTGGGAGCAATTGGTGATATAATGGAGAGTGAATTGCAATGCACTATATGCGCAGAACTATTCATATGTGCGACAACCCTAAACTGTTCACATTCATTTTGCAAATACTGCATCAGTATGTGGAAAACAAAGAAAAAGGACTGTCCTATATGTCGGTAAGTTGATCTCTTAATTTCCTAGTTATAACTTTCATCAGGATTGAGGAGATATGTAGAAGGACAAAGGTCACTGGCATAGCCCGCAGAGTATCCAAGCTCAAATGGCAGTGGGCGGGGCACATCGCTCGCAGATCGGACGGTCGTTGGAGACGAAGAGTTCTCGAGTGGCGGCCACATAGCGGAGGGCGACGCGCGGGACTCCCACAAGGTGAACCGACGATTTATTCCATGTCGCAGGAGCCCACTGAATGCGGATGGTACAAGACCGGCTGTCGTGCAGATCTTTAGGGGAGGCATATGTCCAGCAGTGGACGTTTTTTTGCTGAGGTGACGAAAGAGAGGAGATGCGGGCGAAAATTTTCAACAAATAAAAAAAATTACATAAATAACAGAATAACTATGGCCTTGTGACTAAATTTAAAGGCTGCGGATCATAAGTTTGTTGGGTCAACTAAATTATTGAGTTATTATGTCACAAAGTGTTAGCAGTCCAGAGATGGAAAGTTGTTATGTTATACGCTTAGTGCTTCCATGAGTATCTAAAGCTGTCATTTTCTTCTATTAGCAAGACCTTTTTAACACATACGCAATTACGAGCGTGTAATGAACGTTATTACTACAGAAGTTCATTTAAAATAGTAGTAATACTTAATTTTATCTTTACTTCCAGAGCGCCTATAACATCAGAATGCAAAAGTTTAGTGCTAGATTCATTCATTGAAAAAATGGTAGAAAATCTAAGCCCGGAAATGAAACGAAAGCGGCAGGACATGCTTAATGCGCGAAAAGGTAAAAAAAAAACGTTTACCTTTATTCAGAGTATTTTCGTTTTTCGTACATTTTTTTGATTTAAAACAAAATATCAATTACAACTTAGTATATATAACACCATCTATTGAAATAAATTTGAACTAATTTCTCTATGTTCTGAGGGAGACCCCATTTAGACTATACAAACTAAACTGCTCAACTTAGTTGCTTTCAAAGTTTCAATGGGATATTTTTTGTTATTTTACTTAAAAGTGTACAATAATAAGGTACTTGTACGAATTTTAGTTTGAATTGAACTTTTAAAATTAAAATTTTTAAGAGTAAATTTTAAGAATAAATTAATTATTTTATATCTATCCAAATATTATGACTGTCGTATATTAGTGTTCTATATTGTATTTTGTGCTGTATGTGCGCTTTGTGGCCATTTTCTTTTTATGTTATCAGTATTGAAAAAAAATAAGTGCGTGTAACCTTTACGCGCGGTTGAAGTGAAACTTCTTAGCGCTGTGGCAGATACCGCAATCAAATTAAAACAAATATAAGTATAATATTCTTTATAAAATTATTAATAATAAATATATATTTTTAAAAATAACAATTATTATAAAAATATAAATTTTTATATATATTGTTATAATTATTAATAATTTTGACTCTGCGATTCATTCATTCGATTCTGCGACACTCATTTTTCCAATGTATTTACTTACACCTAGATCACGCCTAAAGAAGTTTTACTTCAAAAAAGGTGTTAAAAATGAAATAAGTATTACTATGTGTATTTATTTATATCAAAATGTTTTAGTACTGTCTCGGCAAACCATGTATCATTTGTCTTTATAATTATTGAGATTTGAGTGTTCAAGACAGCTTCATAATTTTTCTATACATTTTGCTGTCATTTAAACATTAAATTACAAAATGTATGCAAAGAATTATAAATACTAATGTTAAAAACAAGTAATTAATTACTACGTTTATCAAAAAACAAAGATTTGGGTACTTTAATTAATAGTTATATGCTCCTTAGATTTACTTTATATGGAAAATATGAGGAGATTTTGCATCAATTGAAACTTAAATATATTTTATACGTTTTTATAAAAGCAACACAACTTTTAATATTTTTGCTCTCTACATTTCATAAATATAAAATATAAACTATAGTAAGTAAAATAATAAACTTTATGAAGCTGTGTTGTTCACAGAAGTTGAGTCCAAAGCGGTGATACAAGGAAATGCGAGAACAAGTCGGTATGCATGTTTTTCTTTTTGTATCTATATGCATGTACATATTTTATATATTATTTTACTGAATTATAGCTTTTTTTTTTGTTTTTTTTTATGTACTGTCAAAATTAGTTTAAACAATTCAAGCCAAATTTTATACTTTTTATATACATATAAAAAAAATACAGATGTACAAAAAAAAACTATTTTTATATACTATTTATTAAAAATAATAAATATCTATAAAGTAGTTTATATATTTCATAGACGACACGACTCGTATGATGAAGAAGAAGAGTACAGCGACATCGAGTACATCGACGAGGAGGAGATCGAGTGAGTAAAATGTATAAATATTCTTAAATCGGACTAATACTATGAACGCGAAAATTTTCATGTGTATGTTTATTACTTTTCCACGCTGAAACAGTTATGCCTCAGCCGCGATACATCGCGATAACTCGAATATTCGGGTTATCGCGATATATGTAGCCAAATATTAGCGAATACTTCGGCACTTCGGGCGAAGTCGCAAGCATATCGCTCCGCTGTCGGTGAACTCTCGCACATCAAAGGGTTTTATCGCGAAGAACTTCGCTTGCGCGGCCACACTTCATTTGGCCCACAGACATCGTACGTAGCGGACGTGTTTTCGACATGGATTGAAGGAAAGAGAATATTTTGGAATTAGTAATTACGGGTTTGACCCGATATTATGGAACCCGAAAGAAGTCGACCACAAGAGAAAGGATCTCATATATGTATGATACTTGGGTTCGCTGCCATAAAATAAAGAGCGACCGTCCCTGTTGAAAAACTCCAATAGGATCCCATCAAAAGCGACAAAAGCCACATAGAAACCAATAAATATTTATTAGTTTCAATGTGGCTTTTGTCATTTGTTCATTTATTATTTTTTTTTGCATTTGTTTATCGCAATAAACTTTAGAACTGTGCAATGTGGCCACGCACATTTGTCGTAGGCCGAAGGCGAAGTTTTATCGCCCGAATACATTCGCGATGACTGCAGCCGTACCATTAGACGAATTTGGACGTAATTTTAGTGCACAGATAATAACGATATTTCAGAAAACGCTCTCTTAGTAATTTTTTATGTAATATCTACTACTACAGATTTTAAATATTATATAATATGTACTACTACACATTTCCCATTTGATATAAAAAAAATGGATAACTAATTTGAACTTTAATTTTTGTTTTCTAAACTAGGCGATAGGTGGCGTTGAACCAATACTAGTGAACTATATTATTAATACATATGTATTTAAGAACGATTTTTTTTTCATTTTTATTGTTGGGGTCCGTAATATTTTCTTTCATTGCTTTTATACAAACATCATATTTTTTCTATTATAACGTTATTTTATTTTCAGGGACGACTGCGAGATCTACGATCTCGGGATCGATGACGATGTCCATTGGGAACTTACCGACGAATTTGATTCCGATAGTGGATCTGACGACACTGGATGGCCCAACGGAGGTGAGGCCACAAGTACATCAGCGCACCAGTGAAATATAAACAAAAATTGATATTAATTTTTAGGGTTCCATACCTCAAAAAAAAATGCTATGGTGTGCTAATCAAACTTGCACTTGTTACTGAATAATGACGTTCTATCACCGGTTTCTTTTTATTTAAAATATCTAATATTCGCATAAATCTAACAAAGTATTAAGAGAATACATTTAATTAAAAAGAGTTTATACATTTAGTATATATACTGTTGATTTTCTCGCCAGCTCTTCTCAGCGGAACTGCCTTCCGAGCCGGTGGTAGATTCCTCACGAACATACGTATATACTAACATTTAATTTAATTTTTGAAAATGTAAAAGTGACCATTCAAAAGTGCTTGTAAAAGTCTATTTGAATAAAGTATTTTTTTTTATTTAATTAAAATGAGTTTTTAATTTAAACTCAGGGCGCGTCGCGGGGCGCGAGGGCGCGTACTACGGCGGCTACGGGCGCTGCTACCGCTGCGGCGCGCGCGGCCACTGGGCGCCTGGCTGCCCGCTCGCGTAGGCAGACGCATCGAAATCGAACCTAATTCTATATACACATTAGGCTCATTCAAAAAAATCGGTTATTATTTTTATTTTTTTTAAATCCCCTCTGAAATAGTGAGAAAAGATGCCTGTAAAAACCAAAACTCTTATATTAATATTTAGAAGTCGCGCTTCACGTATTTCCATTTTCCATAGAAATAATAAGGGTAAAATATTTTTTTCTATTTCAAAATTTTATATCTCAAAAACCAGTTGACGATTGGAATGACCAAAACACATTCTGGTAGGGAATTAAACGCCTTACATGAAACGTCTGCTGTTATAATTTTTCGACAAACCTACTCGTTCGAAAGTTGTTTAAACTGAAAGTTGAGAAAAGTGTAATTATAACACTTTTTTCCAATTAGATAAAATGATAAAAATTGTCATTAAATACTATAAAATCTTCCTTGGAAATTGTGTTTTCCTGTCAAAAAAGACCATAGGGATTTCAGAAAAAAAGTAATCGATTTTTTTGAATCACCCTAATATACACATGTAATATTTTCTAGCTACTATTTTAAATAAAACTATATTTTCAAATTATTTCACAGATTTATTTTGATTTTTGATTCCCGACATTTCGGATGCTTTAATGCAGTCATGGTCGTGGAAGACTCAGTCTCTAGTTTTATTTAAAATGCTTATGTACATACTTATATGATATCGGGCTAATAGCCTTTTTCCCACCAACACGGTTTAGTTAATTATTATTATATTGTGTAAATAAAAAATGGGATTATAAATGGCATCGCCAATGTTCACTTTATTGCAGATAACTATAGCAGTCTTTAGTCACATATCTGGTGTAGACGACAAGAAAAATACCCTTAGCATTATTATATTAATTTTAATGTTATGTTTTATGACCTTAGAGGTTTTTTAAAGGATTATTGCATCTTGAAAAGTTTTTTTAATCTCCTTCAATAATATTTTATATTTAATTTAAAAACGTACTAAAATTATATACATAAGATAATAATCGTAGCATAGTTATTTCAATAAAAGACCATTATACGCTTAATACTAATGGTATATTTTAATAACTTTAAACAAAATGAATTGTTCTCTTGTAGCCTAAAAAATGTCATCCTGACTATACAGGCTTAATGACCCGCCATTTGTAACCTCTTATCTACACGTACTATATGATAAAAATAGGTTGATCGCGCATGAATATCCTGGATTCGAAAGAAATCATAATGCATTTCTGTTTCTTCAGAGCTTGTTATAAATATATACATATGTATTAGGTATATCAGAATTATATATACATTTATATAGTTGTCCCTTTCCTCATGAAACCCATCCTTAAATTAAGACTTTTGTGCTGTTATATAAATTACAACCAAATTTATAAGCCCATTTAAATCCAATGAAACTTCTTTTAAAGTCTAAGTCAAACCTAGGGTATAATTTCAAATGTTATAAATTAGTGTTACTTTATTTTGTCATGATGTCGTTGGAAAATAAATGTTTCTCATAAATGTATCAGTAAAATATCTGAAGTAAGGTCTCCCTGTCCTCGTCTACTTACCATTATATTAATTATAATAAATATAATTAATTATAATTATACAAGTCATTTTTTTATTTCGTTTATATTTATGGATGAAGTGTACGACTTGCAGAAGTTAGGTTACTTGCTATTTTTTTTACAAATCACACTCGTCGAGCTTTAAAAGTTAGATGTTTAGTATAAAATATTTTTCATTCAGTAAGTGGATGAGGGGAAGATGAGCTTACTTCGGATTTAAAATTATATAACTAAGGTATAGATTTAAGAGTTCTATTAATATTACGCAGATTATCAATTTGTAATATTATGGATCACATATACATAACTCTTCTGAGTACTGGGGTAATTACTCAGTTTATTGAAAATATTTGTATTATGTATATCCATCTAAATTGATGGTGGAGAAATATAAACTCAAACTTATTATATATTTCATTTATCCCCTTATATTTTTTATAAAGATTACCAAAACCACAGATCACATAATACTATACTAGTACAGATGCCTCATCTCATACAAAGAAATTGGCTAATTCGGGCTATTTTTGTTTGCTTGAATAGATAATAGATGTCGTTGGTTCGCAAATAGTTTAACTGTTTTATAAATATGTGCAAACTAGAGTATGGTAAATATTGTAAAATTCATCCTGCATTCGCATAAAAAAATTAGTGATTTTAACTATTTTTACTTGCGATGCTGTACTTAGGTTAAGATACGATGGGACTGGCGTGTCCTAAAAGGATAAAAGTCCCTAAATAAAAATAAAGATTAAAAAAAAAAGAAAACTATTTTTACCGTGATAAACTAATCATAGAAAGTAAAAGCGTCATCTGTGAATATACACTACAAACCCATCATCCGTCGCTGATATTTCAATAATCAATAAAATTACGCAAATTTGATTTATAGGCACATTATTTCGTTTCATTTCACTTAGAATATTCATCACGGTTAAAAATTCTTGAAATGACTATTGACTGATCTTTTTTATAGAAATGCAGGATGAATTTTACAATATATAGCATACGTTAGTTTGCACAATATGTTTATATAATAAAACAGTTTAACTATTTGCGGATCAACGACATCTATTATCTATTCAAGGAAACAAAAATAGCCCGCGTTACCACTGTCCAATTTCTTTGTATAGGATAAGGCGTATGTATAGTATTATGTGATATGTGCTGATATTTAGTATTCGCTAAGTGTCTTCTATCCAGACATAAATTATATTATACACCGAAAGTTTAAAAAATAACATTGCAGCAGATAGTAATAAAAATAAAGGCACAAACTTCTTTTTCCTATATATAAAATATATTTTCTATGTTGTGATAATAAAAATAATAACTACAATTTGGTACAACAATTTAATACACATAAACATGAATTTTCAATAAGTTAAAAGAAGTAAATATCAATAGATACAATAATCGTCGTTTCAATGGTTTTTTTTTTCTTTTTAGGTATAATAATAAATATAAATTGAAAAAAGTTAACAAATAATTAATGTAATTTCTTATTTAAATATTGTTTTAGTTTTTTTTTTCGTAGTCAATATAGTCTTGAAACACATGGATAAAATATTCGAAGCCTTACCCACTCATTTCACTAACAAATAATAACTGCCACTAAATACTGCTTTGTAAAATTTAAACAATTTCAGAGTGAAGTATTGCATATAAATTATGAGTAAAAAAATATATTAAAGCTTTTCCATAAATAGATTAATGAATAAAATTAAATTTTATAAATAACTATATGATGAAGCAAAAAAATTTTTATATGTTAATAGGTTCATTGATAATTATAATCAAAAACGCTTTTATGTAATTTGCACTTTTGTTGATATTCAAAATGTGTTACCTAATAGAAGAGAAAATGTGAAATGAATAGGTAATATCGCAATACAAACATTTGTACTAAAATAATTACCATATTATGTACAAAAATTTAGAATAACTATTTCACAAGAATCATAAAACTGTTAAACAATTAAACCACTGTTATCACTAAACACACATTTGAGCTCCGACTGTCTTAATAGGAGATCTCAATGATACATTGTAAATTCTTATCTTATATATTTTCTACAGCTTTCAAATATGTAATGATGCATAATTTTATACTATTAAAATATCCTCAATATGCAAATAAAATAACATTTTCCTACTACTTCAACAACACCCGATGAGTGATTTGGACAAATTGCAATATCACTTACTTTCTGATAAATAGAATATTAAATAGATTTATTTGACAAGTAGCTATTAATAATATTTGAGGAGTCTGGCGTTTTATTATTCAAATCTTAATAGTCTATGGACAAAACTATTCAAATTCTGAACTGTATTTAATTATAATTTATTATGTAAAAAAATATTTAACTAATTATTTAAATCACCAATTAAAGATGTTCTAAAATTGACGCATTAACTAATTTTGAGAGGAAACAGGGTAAATTGTAATTTCCATCATGCAAATTGCATAAATAGCTTCAAAAGCTTCTTTGAGCTTTTTATACCAAGATTTTAACTGGGACTTTATGTAACTTTTAACATAAATCTGTGAGTAAATAAGAAAACTGTTGTGTTTCTGTCAAAATTGATATTTGCGTTAATTTTGGAACAACTTTCGTCAGACAAAATCACAAAATCATTCCTACATGGGTTTAAAATAAGATAGACAAACTAACTATCTTATTTATTACCTAATACAACTTCAATTCATTGTAAAAAATGCAATAATTTGATCATTTTTAAAGAATACTTAAAACAAATTTACCAGCACTTAATAATTGCATACAGTTAACATTTTAATTGGAAATTTTTTAAAATAATATGTTTAACATATTATTAATGTTAACAAGAATTGCAAAAAAGGTGATAGTAGGTACTTTAAATTTGTGTCCACTGTATTTTGCATGCTTGCAAGCAACATACAATATATCTTCTTTTTATTTTTACTAGCTATAATTTCACTATAAATTAATCATTTTTCTTATCAGTGGTGCTAGAATCCCCTTCAGTTATAGCAAGGTTTCCATTTTCTGATTGTTTTTGCTGTTGCTCCATTTCTCCAGAAAAACCAAATTCATTGACTCTCTTATGATCAACCTTGTAAATCCAACGTTGATACAAGAATATGAAGAATACAATATCTGTAATAAAATAAAATATTATTAAATTTAAAGACTAAAATAGAAATTAATAGCAGTAGGAGAACATTTGAAAAAAAAAATCTTACCATCCCTAAAGCATCCAATGCGATACATTGTTGGCATTTTGATTACGAATGCAAAGATGTCATCAATAAATGTATTAAGGAATTTGTAAGTCATCATACGCCATGGCAAATGGGCAACTGATTTCAATTTATAATTTATAAACAACTGAGGTGTCATCATTATAAATCCAAATGTCAAAAGATATCCATACATCATATTTAAAACAAAGGAATACCATCCTTTGTGTTCTTGATACAGCAGAGAATAAACTCCATATCCAAGGAGTAGAGGGAAACAAGCCCAGCTGAGATATCGGAAAGCTAACATATCATATTCTTTTGTACTTGATTCTACATAAGAACCTTTATCAGTAAAAGTTAATTTTGGTAATCCAAATATTTTATCTTCTCTATTTAATTTAACATCCATAACTTTGTTAATTTTCCAAATTTCAATTAATAAACCAATGAAACATGAAATTCTCACCATGACATTAGTTTCATTATCTAATACATAAAGTAGCACTACCGTTGATTGAAAGACATTAAAGAATACTGATCTCACAGACAGACCTTCAAGTGATTGTCTGTTATTCCAAAACTGAATATCATTCTTGAAAGCCAATAGTTCAAATATTGAGTGTAGAATTGAGACTGATATTGTCAAAGCTAATAAGTAAGGAGATGTGTCTAAAAGTAATTCTTTAATTGTATCTTGCTCTTCATCTTGTTCCTCAGCTCCTAAAGCAGAAAACATATTCAGTTTATCACGCATAGCTTGTGTAGTGTAGAGTTGCCATTTAAAGAGACTCAATGGCTGGAATGTCAATTGTAATTCAAGGACTGTAGATGTTTTGTTTAGTGGTACATAATCCCTCATCATGTTCCAATAATCATTTAAGAATACTGCCGGTTTGTATTGCTTGCCATCAGGTAAGAAATAGATAAATTCATCCAATGGAGGAGGCACACTGCCTTGCATCCAATTTGTTTGATCAGTGACCAGATTTATTGTTAGGTTTGGATGCCAATGAGACACTATTTCTTCTTTTAATGTTTCTGCTTTCATAATTTCTTCTTCTGATTTTTCAGTTTGTCCAGTTAATAAGTTGTGAGTTTTTAGATACTTTAATTTTTTGTATTTATTTATCATTTTTTTGCCGTATGTTATGTAAGATCCTGCATAGATACTTTTGTCCTTGGGATCTGGAGATTTACCTGATGGTACAATATATACGTGAAGATATATAGAACCATTGTTTTTCAACTTTTCAGAAGGTACAAAACTTGTTGAGTATGTGAATGTACCATCGCCATCTGGTCCAGAGTGCCAGTCACCATATACTAGTCCTGTTAATTTCCAAACCAATTTCCCTTCATCAAGGTTATTAAGAAACTCTTTTTCTGATAAGTAAGAATACATGTCTAATACTGTCCCATTTGCAAACATGTTTATTGCAGGAGAACGCGCTACTCCTGCTGGACTGCTAACATCAGTCTTAGGCACTGATGGCTGACGAAACATTGAAGTTATAAAATATACAACTAAGGCTCTAATTATCAACGATTTTGTTATAGCAAAAAATGATTCCATTTTCGACGGTTGCATCTGGCGACGTTGCTCGTCAATCTGTGCATTGATCTAAAAAAAATAAAAATTACAGCTAATTTTACGACCTAAATATTTTTTTTTCTTAATAACGTACGTAAAATAATACACCAACACTAATAAAAATCGATATCATACAATATTTTTTATCTTAAATGCAGGAACTATAATTTAGTCATATAAAAATCTATACCACTTAAAAAATATTTTACTTACATCGACATTTTCGTCTACGTTTGAATCTATTTCTTGAGAGTTGTTACTGGGAACTAGTTTATCTGACGCGTCATTTGACGAATTTTCTTCGTGAACATTATCCATTTTGTAAAATTCCACTTAAGTCACTCTTTTAAGTAAAAGAAGAAATTCCAAATTCTCCCATTGATTTTACAGCAATGTGATATAGATTTTCAGCAACATCATGGATGTTAAATGTCAAATTTCAAGTGTTGGCAGTTAAAAAAATTACTATAGCTATTCGCTAACACGTGAATGTTACAAGTTTATTGAGAAGTTAAATTATTTTTATAAATTACAAATGACTAATTCGTCTCTAGACACGTTTTAATGGTTAATATATTAGAATAGATAAACTATATGTTATATACTAGCGGCTCACCCTCGTTTCGCTCGGGTTCCCCTCTACACAAACAAAAACAAATCTATCCCACGGAAACCGTACATTTTTCCGGGATAAAAAGTAGCTTATGTGTTATTCCAGACAATAATGTATCTCTGTGCCAAAGGGGGTAGCGGGTTAAGGCGGGTCTGGCGGCCCCCACCGAATCTGGTAAAATCGTTCCAAAAATCTTGAAGAGGGTCGAAAAACAAGCAGTATAAGCTTTTTACCGACATTACAACCCCAAACGAAAACACAGTAATGGCGAAAAATATGATTTTTTATGATTTTTATTTTTTTCAACCAGTTTAATTTATTTTTAAATGGTTTAAACGCAATTAAAAATATGTTTTGGATGTGTGGAAGTCCCCTGAATTTTTTCAGATTTTTTGGTCAAGCAAAAACATGTGAATTTTAGGTTTAAATGCGAAAAAATCGTGAAAAACGCGTCATTTTCAAGATTCAACCCTCTTATTTTTAGGGTTGTTTTCATTTTCCCGAGGGGTGCTGTATAGTATAGATAGCGGCAATCGTCCTCTTTCGAATGCAGGCAATTTGACTCAATTTGGTCAATTCTGGTGAGCGGGGCGATTTTTTGAAAAAAACTCGAATTTTTAACTTTCGGTAAATTACGGCGCGTACTTGGTATAATGCGTCTTTGCTATAAAAAATACATCTCTATAGGGGTTTTTGAGCTCGCTGATCACGAATTTGATGTCAAAAAAATTTTTTGACAACAAATTCACCTATAAATATTTATTAACACAGGTTTGATAATGTAAAAAATATCATTGAATCACAGCATTTAAACAATTTTAATATCGTGTTCAACTAATATAATCAATCAAACTAAATTTTCTGGTATAAATCATATTTTATTCAAGCTTACGTAATAGTCACACAGTAATAAAAAATAGCATAATACTTTTTTACAGAGCTAAGTTAACAATTTTACGGTTTTAATCCTCGTCACTATCTTCTTCAATAACAGGTTCAACGCTTTGAACTGAGAAAAGATTTGTGAGAATCTGTGCTAGACGAATAATTCGCGACAAATATCTCGCATGCCCTAAGAAGTAAATGATAGTGGCCACATGTGCACAACAACCGACAGTTCTGAGGCCATTCGCACAATCGCATACGTATTCTTCTATACCACTTCTTCCAATAGCGTTAGGAACGTATTTTACGTAACACCTGTACTTTTTCCGACTTATGTGCCTCGATTGAACTTCGCATTTCAAAATTGATTTATCTTCCAACAAGTAATGCATATTAAGAACTCCATCTTCAGTACATAATTCTGCTAAATAAGAAACGGTCTGTGATAACTGGTAAGACCCTGTAAAAAGTATCTTCAGATCTCTTTCTGTCAACTCCGGAAAGTCTACAACATCATTTGACGTCAGAGGTCTGAAGATCCTGTTTTTTCTGTTCCAGTTTTTCTCTTCTACCACTTTCGCTAAATCATTATTAACGTTTTTTCTGAGTAACATTTCGTTAGTGATCTCATCTTGTAATTCGCTATCACAATTGAGTCCTTTTTCGAACAAGTTAACCAGAAAATTCGCTATTTTGCAATAAGTTTTAGCTGATAGCAAACGTTTATTGTCAAACTCATGATGCAAGAGTTGGAATTTGCTGCCAATGATCCCATGAATAGCCTCTACTACCCATTTTAGTTTAGTTACAAATCGACTGTCATTCGTTATTTTTTTAAATTAATGTTAATATTATTAATACTATTAATATTATTAATTAACTTTTTCTGGAATAAAAACTAAAAAACAGTTAATTGAGAGAAATTAAAAAAATCTTTCATTAATATTTTTACATTATCAAACCTGTGTTAATAAATATTTATGGGTGAATTTGTTGTCAAAAAATTTTTTTGACATCAAATTCGTGATCAGCGAGCTCAAAAACCCCTATAGAGATGTATTTTTTATAGCAAAGACGCATTATACCAAGTACGCGCCGTAATTTACCGAAAGTTGAAAATTCGAGTTTTTTTCAAAAAATCGCCCCGCTCACCAGAATTGACCAAATTAAGTCAAATTGCCTGCATTCGAAAGAGAACGATTGCCGCTATCTATACTATACAGCACCCCTCGGGAAAATGAAAACAACCCTAAAAATAAGAGGGTTGAATCTTGAAAATGACGCGTTTTTCACGATTTTTTCGCATTTAAACCTAAAATTCACATGTTTTTACTTGACCAAAAAATCTGAAAAAATTCAGGGGACTTCCACACATCCAAAACAAATTTTTAATTGCGTTTAAACCATTTAAAAATAAACTAAACTGGTTGAAAAAATAAAAATCATAAAAAATCATATTTTTCGCCATTACTGTGTTTTCGTTTGGGGTTGTAATGTCGGTAAAAAGCTTATACTGCTTGTTTTTCGACCCTCTTCAAGATTTTTGGAACGATTTTACTAGATTCGGTGGGGGCCGCCAGACCCGCCTTAACCCGCTACCCCCTTTCATCCAGATCCGCCGTTCAGCCGTTCTGACGTGTATAACAAAATATACTAGCCTAAATTCGGCTTTCCTACTAAATGCCATCAAGGAGTTCCAGACCCTACATCCCGGCTCCATCAAAACAACTCGAGGGTACCATAATAATATTGTATTTTCACCAAAATTACATATGTACTTACCTATACTAAATTTCAACTCGGACTGGTTGAAAAAAGGGTTTGCTAATTTTGAAACAGACAACTTACATACGAATATTGCAAATAAAAATAAAGCTTGAAAAAATAGAGATAAATCTCGGGAAGATAGATAATAAACTGGAAACTCACGTATACGGTGAACCTCCGTTTTGACGTTTAATATTTATCTTCGATTGTTTTGTACGCATTTTCAAATATAGTCAAAGATCATAAAACTGGTTTTTCACATCGATCACAAAAAGAATGATTTTTCGTAAATATCTTTCTTTAGGATTAAATTAAAAATCCTTCTGATAAACATGACAGCAAAAATTCGGATAAAATTCGGATTACCGCGCTATAAGATTATAGTATATTACTTGTATGCAAAAACAATTTCTTTTTCTTATATAAATTATAAAATCTACCAAAATTTGATATGTATGATAAGTTGTTGTAGATTGTGTTATAACGCGTTTTCCCGTGAGAATGAGATAATCTCTCGCGGTAAAAAGTACTCCCAACTATCTCCACACAAAAAATCACGCCAATCCGACACTACTCACTATTTCAACATAAAAGCAGGACAAACAAACAAACACACTCACATTTATAATATTAATATGGATATTAAATTATTAGTTTAGAGTAACTAAAAGATATACGAATAACAATACGCTTTATTCCACCTTGTGTTAAATTTTTAACGGTGCTAAGTGGTAACCATTACTTACATAATATAAAAATTGTATTAATTTATAGCTTGAATTGTATTATACTTTTGCGCTAGTGAATGTATCTGATTGATCTGCTAGCTCTACTCAGGAACCCACCTCCTCGTTAGGTTACTAGCTATTAGGGGATTTTAGCACCTAGCAGTTCCAAGGTTGGCGGTGTTATATGTTCTCCTGTAAATGCAATCCGGTCAGGAAAACAGCGAAGTAATCATACTTACCTCACCAATCACCAATTTGAACCCGCACAATATAGGGTTCGTGTTTTTTAAAAAAAATATAAACGCTTGTTATATAATTATCTGTTTATTTCAAACACAAATTGAAAGATTCGACAGTTAATCGGACCCAAACGCATTCGGAAACCGTGGATGATCGATTCCCAAATCATTATAAAGTTAGTCTTGACAACATTTAAACAAAACATAAAAAAACGTTACTAACAGCGATTCACTTTATAAAGTTTTTCTAGAATCTACTCATAATACTCAGATTCCATGGTGCACATGTTGTACATCCGACACTGGATCCATCACAGAGATTTCATTACCTAAAAATCCAAAGTAATTTTGAACAGAAACATTTATTTCCGGAATTATTCTCTAGCAATGTAGATTGTTGCATGATTTTCCCCTATCAATAAAAAAGGCCATATACTACTTCTCATGCTTGTACATTATACCTTTTCGCAGGTTTTCGGTATAACCTCGCAACTAGCATACATCATCTTCCATTGTCTCAGGTGATCCTTTGTACAAACTGACATAGCAAGGTATTATGTCAACAAGCACAAGTTTTTATTTGCCTCAATGATAACAGTCCACTAAAACAGGACTCTATTGTACTGTTACGAATTATAAATGCAAATAGTGATTGCTTAAATTATATTTATAAATACTGTGTCTAATATAATTGCATCAAATGAAATTATTTAGAATGAAACCTTTAGGAAACAACAAGTTCATAACTCAAACTATGTTTGATATAAATATTCGAAAAAAAATTTTGGTAAATTGCTAAGTTTATAAGTGAGAGAAATAACTAGCCTTAAGATAATCATTTATTATTTCATGTTAAGTGAACTGTTACCACTTTAAACCTTTCTTATTATAACTATAATTAATCTTGCATTTCCTCAGGCAGTTCGTGAGGATTGATAATGCCCGGGACAGACAACTGGACCCTTCGCTTTTCTTCTTGCGCTTGACGAAGCGCAAAAAGCCGCTCTTCTAAATACAAGTCACTGTCATCTTCTCCTGTGTACTCCTGTGATAAATGAAGGTTTCGTTATAATATCGATTGTTTATTTCCAAGTCTAATAACTATTTAATTATAGATATGAATTATAGGTATTTGTACACGTAAATTGTGAAGAAGTCATTTTAGTAGAGTCGTTTATATCTCAGAAGATTTTTTCTAATGATATATATATTTTTTTGTTTAGCTTTCAAATAGTGTAATACAAAAATATTATATTTTTTTATTGCTTTTAATCCTTCAGTAAATAGTGGATTTTGTGTCAAGTTGTCTGTAGACAATTTTTTACATTATATAGAGCAGAAAATTTGTATGCAGAGAATTTGAGCAGAAAAATATAACAAATTATTTGTACAGGAAAACTGAGTCATACAATAAATTGACATTTTAGAGTAGATTTACGTTTCTATATTTTCAATAAAAAACATGGAATCAGTAAAGAATTAAAGACATTAAAGAGAGGAGTATGGGGATTTTGATGATGTCCTCCTGACCGATTCCAGCCACGGCGGCCAATCTCATTGAGACTAGCCAACTGCGCAGGAGATATTATAGTGCACAAATGTGCGCGCAGACACAAGTGCACTCTCTATTCCTGTCACTCTCATACTCCGGTGGGATGACTATTCGACACGACCGGTGAGAGTTAAGGCGCAGGACCGACGGCTTTACGTGCTCTCCGAGGCACGGGGGTGAAACACCGCCAACTTCCCAACTCCAGGCTGCTACTGAGGCTTACTAGACAGAAAGACTCAATAACTAAACTTGGCCCGACCCGGGACTCGAACCCAGGACCTCCGGGTGTGCCGCCGTACATGCTAGCCACTACACCACTGAGGCAGTTTGGGGATTTTATTCACTAATTGAAATTATAAGGATCTTTCGTAACAACACATCGTATGGCACCCGCTAATGACGAATTAATCATAAATCGACCATTAAAACCATCAGGTATCATTACCTACATTACATTGAATTGGAATAAATAGTATAATTATTATTGTATATTGTATAATACATGAACTATAACTTACTCTTATTTGCACTAGGAAATCTCTTAAATGGTCTTTGAAAGCTGGTATGTCTTGGTCCAAATTGAAGAGCCCTTGAACCGTTATCTTTACTTGATTGTCTGTCAAATGCGGGAATGCTGTTTTCAAAAGATTAGCCACATATTCCTGGAATGATTACATACAATAGTTAATGTAACATTTTTAAAAATTAAATTAAGATCTAACAAACTGTTTTCATCATAACTTACCTGGATGTATAGAACATTATCGGGAGTGCGACCAAGTGGTACTGAGACTCTTCCAGTTTCCACCAGAGAAAAAATGTATGCAAGAATAGTAGCATGCATCGTAAGGCCGGCACCGTGTGAAGTGTCGGTTACGACACTGAATACATGTTCCAGGATGTCACATAGGTAGGTCTGATAGAAACTTTGTGCAGCCTGTGGATGTTGTTCAACATTTTGTAGCAGTCTGTATAATATCTGGAGGCCTGTATCAGCTACGTTTCTCATTGTATGCTTAAATGCCCATATTATGGAATCCAGCACCAATTTAAATTGTGCTGGAGGTATACTTAGGAATGCTTTGAAACAATGTGTATTGACTGCCTGTAATAATAGGAAAAATTCAGTCCTATGTTCTGGGTATTCTTCAAAATCTTTGTTAATCATTTCCAAAGTACATTCAAATACTGCATCAAAAATTTTTGGTACTTCAGAAGTTATATGGCCTCCTAGCTTATAAACAATGGCTGCCATACATGATAACACTTCAGGCTCTCTTGCATCTGGTACTGCAGTTCTTTGATAATCCAAGAGAACAGCATCAAGTAAAGGAGGAATAAAATTTTCCAACACCATACTGTTATCTGTTGAGCGTGAAACCCAACTTGCTATTAATTTTAAGGTCTCTTTTTTTATTATTCTCATATTTTTGATCAAAGGTTGCTTAGTTACCACAACTCCATTCAAAGCAATTGCTTGACTTATATTTTCTGACATTACTTTATAAACATTCAACATGTCCAAATAAATTCTTCCGAGTTGAACTACATATGGATGACCCAATGCTCTACATGCTCTTCCATTGGTTTTCAGTATACTCACAAGCTGTTTAACTGCTTCAGGATCTTTAAGAATATCAACATTATGAGAAGCTTGAGAAATAATGTCATCCCAGACCTGATTTGGTAGCAACATATACTTTTCTATCAATTGCTCCTGTGCAACTTGATCTACTTGTGCACTAATCATGTATCCAACTGCTTCATAAAATGTATGCACTTGTAATGTCTGCAAATCACAGATAATAGAGCTGATTGTACTAAGGATTTCTTCAATAAATGGACAAGCTTCACCTACTTGAGTGGTGACAAAATGGCGTCGACATTTTAAAGCTATTTTAATAAATGTGTCACATGCCATATCCTGAACACCATCATGTGTTTCATGCATGAATTCAAAAAGTTTATTTACAACAGTTTTCAAGAATTTCCAATGAGCTCTGAGAAAGCGAGGATATTGTCCAACTACATACATGATGTTACTAGCTATAATAGCTTTGTTATCTTTTCCTTTCTTTTGCTCACAGAGACCTAGCAGTTCCTTTATAACAATCACTAAAAAACGTTTCTCATCTTCTTCCATCATTGCTCCTGATATGGACCCAATTGCCCAACAAAGAGTGTTAAGATTTTTCCATGACCATTCTGTTCCATTAACTTGATTTTGAAGTTTTTCTGTCATTATTCTCTCAGTATCTTGATAATCCAAATGAGTCAAGTAAACCAATGTTTCTCGCATATTTTTATACAAATTAATAGAATCAGTATCTTTCATAAATTCCCTAACAACTTCACCATTTTCATTTTCAACTACCAGAACTTCTTCAGGTTTGGCCATCCTAGATATCATAATATACCGGACCCCACTTAGAACATCAGCATATAGTGCCTTACGCCCTACACTTTTTCCTAAACTATACAAACCAGCAGAATGTGCACATGGAGCTATCTTATATAAATCAGCAGCCAATGCATTCCAAAATTCTAAACATATTTTGAAAATTTCTACTTCCTCTACCTCTGATATTAAAACAAGGTATCGAAGTGCATTCATTAGGGTATTAGTAAGACCTTTTCTTTCAATCAGCTGTCCATGTTCCTTTAAATAAGTACAAAGAAATAAGGCAAGGTTCTGGATAAACACTTGCTCTTGATCTCGCCCAGCTGCATAAGCCTCTCGTATGTTTGTTGTAAGAGGAAGCATTGCCTCTAATTGCTCCATTGTCTGTACAAGTAGAGCAACAAATTGCTCTTCATAATTACTTACTGTAACTCCAGCTATTTCAGTTAAACAACTTAAGGTCACATTACGAAACATAGGGACATTTAAAAATTTAAATATTAAGGTGCTTATCAATTTCATTTCAAAAATATAACCCAAGGGAATCCAATTTAAGAATCTTAATAATGTATGTAGAGTTGCATCTACCAGTGGAGCATTTTGTGAATTCTCAAGAACAAATTGACAAAGAGTGAAAATTTGACTGAATTCAGAACACATAGTATCCTTTAGATGCTTAGCTTTTGTTTGTGTTAGCTGACCTGTACTGAAGACAAATACTTCTTCACTAAGAAGTTTCAGGATAACCATGTTATTTTGGCATAGACTCTCATTAGTCTTGGATGCACCAACAATATCACTAATAAAAGTCTCCCAGTTGTGAGGCCATTCTCTTTTTAACACTTGGATTAAAATCATGTTCAACTTTTTTAAGTATACTTTATTATTTTCCATAGTAACAGGGTCTGATGAATTTTTTATAATAAGACCGACAATATACTTTTTTATACCTTCACATTGGTTTCTAGGTAACACTTTCCATCTCGTTTGTATGACTTGTTCTAAAATCTGTAGGGCATAATATTTTGTTTCCTGGTTTTGAGAGTACTCTAAAATTGTGTCGACTCTTGTCCATGCATCTGGATGTTCTTTCAATGCTGTTAAAATATCTTGTGCAACTCTCTGTTGATCTCCAACAGTAGAATATAGACATCCAACAATATTATCAAGAAGATTTATATCAAGTTTCTGATTGAAATCTAAAAGTTTAGAAGCTTGCTGCTCTAAAGTTGCCATTCTGATTGTGATCAAAACTTAACTGTAACTTATTTTTCTTAATTAAAACCAGGTAAATTGTATCTTATTTTCAATCATTCCTCATTACACACCACTCTGCAATAAATAAAGGTATAATTAAACAGATATATGCTCTAACCTCTTACTAAGACCCAAGTACAAGTACAAAGATTACTAGTGTAAGTTGCTGTCATATCCATAATAATCAAATTTTAACGTAACTATGCAGCACTTCATGGTGAAATCCTCGTGTTTAAAGAAGAAGAAATATAGAGTGCACACACCCGTAAGATTAACAATGACATTTTAGTAATAAACTTCACTGGTTTAAAGTATACACATACTATTAAATTTACGATTAAAAACATATAATACAACATATTTTCACGTTACTTACCCGGGAATATTAATTGCGGCGCAATCGGTTAAATACACTTCCATACACACTAGCCCGTTGTTTTCGTCGTTTTCGTGATGCTTGAAAAAGCTAGTGTACATGTCGTTATGTCTATGCTTCGTAACTAGAAGCTAGTACATACCACAGATAAAAAAAATGCAAAAAAAATGATTTCTAAAAATATTGTGTGCGAACGGATTTTATACATTTTGTGAATTTAGCAGTAAAGTATATTTTTTAAATGCTATGTTTGTCTTATATATACTATTTTTGGCTTAAAGAGTTTAGAGACTGTATCGTGTAAGTGGCGTTTCTATAGTCTAGATTTAACTTAAAAAAATATAGTTTAACTTTAAAGTTAAAATAAAACTTAGCAAGCAAAAAATAAACTTTGAGTGTATAAGCTGTAAAATAGAAATAATCCAGTTTTGGTCGCTGGCAAGTGGAGCGAGTGTAGAAAACTAAAAAATATAATACATAACGCTAACACCAGATAAATGTAAACAGTTTTAATTTACAAATTTTAATTTAAGATCAAACAATTAATTTGAATGTCCAAAAATAACAACTGTTTGTTTACAGTTTTAAGTTTTCACTTCTGTCGGCAGTCCTTATGACTGTTTTTTATACAATTTTTTTTCTACAGAAATTTACACATGAAATTATACATTATAGAATATATTATAGTTTCCCTTTTTAGTCTATGATTTTTATTACTTTTTTTCAACCTGTTCCCGTTGCCGTTGTTGATGATTTTTATCATGGATGACAATAGTGATGGGTAACTCATCATTTTTATATGAGGATGAGGGAGCACCTCATTTTACCTCGTGAGGTACTCATGAGGTACGCCTCATTTGAGGCGAGGCATCGTACGTCGGCGTATTCACCTCACGAGCCGAGCCCGAGCCGAACTCAGCCGATTGCCCGAGGCAGCGGCAAGCGAGGCAAATATACGCGTCGACTCACGAGTACTTACTTCATTCGCTGACTAAGCTAACTCAATCACTCAATACTCACTCGCGAGTCGCGAGTACTCGCCTCAATTTAATGTCAATAATAAATGACAAAATGTCAATGTCGATTTTTAAGTGAGGACGCGTGAACGAGTGAGGTGGTTCAAAGTTGAAATTCGAGTAACTCTTTCAATTTGCGATCACGAGTGCCTCAAATGAGGCGCCTCACGAGTGAGTTACACATCTCTGGATGACAAATAAAAATTTTTATATGAAGGATAGAAGTAGCAGGAACCGTCTTATATGGGAAACAAGTTGAAAAAGTGTCCAGTGGTGGGCAGCAAATTGTAATTCAGAAACTCACCGATATAGCGCTAGTTTTAAACGGAGTGAAGTGGGCTGAATTATTATTACTTGAAAATAATATGTATAATTAGTATATTCTATATCGGTGTTTGTCTGTTTTACTATTTTGAAAAGTACACCACAATATAGCGGAAATCTTTCTTTCCTTGTTTAATTCACCATCTTACTCTTATTATGGCCTTTAGCGCTATGTTTATATTCATCTGCTTATTTTCTACCAATTTGATGCTTGTCAGCGGTCAATTTTTATATACAGAGATAATTCTCCTCACCCCTCCATAAATTTGTTACCTATCTAGTATCTATAATCTATTTAGTCTGTGGTTTATAATTGTTTAATGTTTTTATCATGGACGACGACAATTGACGACAATCTAAAAGTTTAATTAAAACGCAGTGGTTACATTTTCTTTGACTTTAGTTTGTCAATTCTCATCCATATAAATTGTATAAAGATCTTAATCCTCGAAACGGATTAAATGTAAACTAACTACAAAATATCATTATTTAATATACCTACGTTACATACATTTTGTAATATTTATTGCAATTTGAAAAAATGAATAGGAAAAGGAACGTAAACTATATTAAACCTGAAGATCCACACTTCTTGAAAATTCTTAAAAAAGAAGCCGGTTATGATAACGTTAATCATAAATTTGATAAACTTGAAAACTCTGAAGAAGATTTTGTTGATGATGAAGACAGTGAACAACCTCAAGTAGTTGTTCTCAAAAAAGGGGATCTTACTGCAGAAGAGGCAGAAGCTGAAAAGCAGAGGTTAAAAAAAGAAGAATGTGAAACTAAAGCTGATTTAAGCCAAAGAGTGGTATTTAAAGTAAATAAAAAGGCTGATGTTAGTGACAACAAGAATAAAAAAAAATCATCTAAGAAAGACAATAAAAAACAACTTTTATCATTTACAGATGATAATTCAGATTTAGAAACTAATTAAGTAACTTAGAACCTATTTGTATATTTTAGTTTATATTATGCTAATGGATTTTTTTTTATTTTTATTTTGTGATGACCATTTCTTTTTAATTTTTCATTTACAAATAGCTTAGCATATACTATGCTTAAATAATATTAATAAGAAATAGCAAAAATATTAGGATATGCTTCACTAATAAAATAAGTGAGATTTATTTTAAAACATTTAAATCATAGCCCTGGTTCTGTACAAGAGTAACTGCATTAATAACTTTGTCTTTAATATCAACTGTTACAATGGTGATTTCTAATTTTTTCCTATGTAATCATCCAATAACCTACCTCTATACTGATTTTCAATTTTTTAAGGCCTGTGGATATTTTAAATGACTTGGATTTTTAAAGTACGAGTTGGTGATAAAAATTGTTTTTTTTTTTTTTTTTTTCAATATTTTTGGACTATATAATGTAGGATGGATTCAATTTTCTGCACTTAAACTCTAATTTGGTCTATTGTGCGTCCGGAATTTAAGCTAACTTAGCCAGTGTAACTCTGCCCAGAAGTGCAGAAGTTTCCTGGGAACTTCACAAGCTTCATGGTGTGACCTCACTGATCAGAGGATTTGTTTGTGTTGATGAGCCACTGCCTCTCGTTCCAGGAATATGTGGGTGACCGATTCTTCTGTACTGAAACATCCTCTGCACAGAGAACTCAGTCCCACCAGTTATGAATATGAAATGAAATAAACTTTATTCAATTAGACTTATTACAAGTGCTTTTGAATCGTCAATTTAATGTATAGAATAATTTAATAATAGGAAATAGAATAATATAGGTTAATAATAAAGAATTGTAGTTCTTTAAATGATTATTTGAAATAACTAATATATAACTTTTAATAAATTAAAAATAACCTATATTATTTGTGCGATATTTGTGTAATTAATAACCTAGGATCTAAAATATCTATAAATTTCAATATTGACCATGGCTTTTAAAATGTTGTTTTGAAAAATAAATATGATTTTCTCAGGATACATTTCCAAAACATAATCAAATCTGAAGGAAATATAAATTCATAACATTCTGATATTTAAAAACCTACTGCTAGATTTTAAAAGGCTTCAGATTTTTTATGAATTTACAATAAAGTTGTACACTTTCAAAATTAGTTAAAACAGACACATATAGTTCACACAGTTTTTACATTAAAAATTAAAGTCTTCATGAAGTTCACTTTTACAACTGAGTTATTCTTGTAGTCTCCGCAATCTGGGTCATTCTTCCAAGTTCCAACTGCTGGACTAGTTTGAGAAAAGTAATAAGAGTAGGTATTTAAACAGAATATTATATTATTTTTTGGCTAATTAAATTGTTTTTCTCATATAGATTATATATTTTAAAGTCAACACTACTTTTTTTTAAATTGTTTAAAGTTATGGACACATAAATTAAGCATTCTTTGCGACTTCTTCAAAACTACGTCTTTTCTTTGGTTTTGTCCTTGACCCATTTGATATATTTAATGGTTCCTGTGAATAATAAGAAATAACCATATCTGCCTCTTTTTCATATTCTAAAAGTTTACGTAGTAAAAATCTTCTTTCTTCTTTCACAATTTGTATATTTTCTTGAATTTTAGCAACTTCATCACATAGTGCAGCATTTTCCTAAAACATTGCAATATAATAGATTCCATATAGTTAATGAATCAAATTGCGAAACAGTTTAAACTATCTTACTATTATTAAACTTTTGACTAGTAATTTTGCACAGTGATATTTTTTACGATAAATTTTATTTTGCTTTTCATTTTGCATATTAGACATCTTGTTTTATTACAATTATTCTGACCAGGTTTAAAATTCGTTTTATTTGAAGAGTTAAAACCTTTATTTACACACTGTTTATTATTCATCTATGGCTGTGGCAAACATAGATTATTATTTATTATACCCTGTTTTTTAATCTCAGAGACAAAACTGACATTTCGTGGGTTGTCAGTTTTTTGCAATTCTTAAATAGTGATGTACCACTATCGAAAATTAATGTTAATAAAATCAAGTATCGTTTTTTTTTTATAATAAGTTATCCTTAAATAATGTGTAGATACTTATTTAAAACGTAAGAATACAAAATTGATAATGTAAATTTAAATTTAATAATGTTAATTTTTATGATACTTAATGATTTAAAATTAATAAATATAATATTTAAATTAATAAATATGATATTTTAATAAATAAATATGATATTTAATGATTTAAAATTAATGATTTTAATTTTAGTTATACGCTTTTGAATATAAAACTTTGAAACGAATCGTCTAATAAAGATGAAAAGTTACGATTCAACAAATCGGTATCGTAGGTACAACACTGCACCAAAAGAGCTGGCAACATTATTTGTAAGTTTGACATTTGCATGTGTCAATTTAGTCTCTGAGACTTAGAGTAATAACAAGCATAGAGGACTCGTATTAAACTGAACCAATAAACTTATAATTTGCACTGCTTTGTCTTACTAAAAGATGACGTAAGTTAGAGAGAGACGTAATAATAAAGAAACTATCGTCTTCAATGGTGTGAAGCCACTTTTTACTTGTCAAAGTGACCAGCTGGTGACATACAGTGTTTTTGATATTTGTGATTATTTTAATGATAAAAGAGTAATTGGATGCAACAGACTTAGTTTTAAGGAAACTTAAAAACATTTTGTTTCGATGGCTTGTGTGGCTTACGGCTGTAATCGCCATAGTTCAAAGAAAAGTGAAGATAATCAAAATGTAACATTTCACCGGTAAGTGTTTTTTGGATTTTTCTATTAAAATACTTAACATTTTTATGAAATATTCAAATATGTTTAAATTGATCGTTTTAAGACTCTTACAATATCAGAATAGTGTGTAATCGATTTCTAAATTCTTGTCAATTTGAGAAAGTAATTTTGTTTTTTAATCATAGTGATGTGACATGACGTACCTTCATTATTACTTTGCCGATTCGTTTTTAGAATACATGTAAATAAAATTTCTTAAAATATATGAGTATGTTATAAATCAGAGGTTTAACCATAATCCCCGCGCTAAGCTGACTTATTTTTTTTTTGTGTTATATTTTTGAGTAATGAATAATCAAGATTAGACTATGAATGAGTTTCATTTATTTCTGTTATTTATTTATTTACCAAAAAGTACACTAACAACACACATATTAAAACATTTATACACATTTAGAAGACAATATTAATAATTAATCGGATATCTATGTCTTTACAAGTGTACATAACATTCGCTATAATTACATAATCAAAAGTATACGTTAAATTATAATAAATCCCTTATATATAATTAATAAATACAATTTAAATACAATAAAAATGATTCATAATAAGTCAAGACCTGTTAGCCAAAATATTTATTTAAATAATGTTAAAAAAATGTTATAACCTTAAAATCTAATCAATTAAGATTAAACATAATTAATTTTGACCTAAGGTGAAGTATTGTTTCGTGTAATAGTTTTTAATAATTACTATAAATATTACAAAGAAACGGTATTTCTGATTTATAAACCGTCAAACATTGGCACATCACTATAATAGTCAATATATAAATATAGTAATTCTATAGCATACTTGGCTTCATTGCGATTTTAGAAAGGGCAAATTGTGTATTTCTGTCTCTGTCCCTCTCGTAAAGAAGTGTATAAGAAGGACACGATCAAATATATTGTAAATGTTCAATTAAATACAGTTCCTCCATGCTTGTTATTGCTCTAAGCTCTGAGATTAAAAAACAGGGTATAGATCAATACATAGTGGTGGGCTTAAGTGGTGAATAATAAAAACGGAAAACTTCTAATAAAAAACTGACAACCGTAGATGAATGTGACGTGCTTGACCATAGATGAATAATATAGACAACCATATGACAGGTAATCAAAACAGCAAATTGTATTTTATGCTGCGTATACGGCCGGCCGCACATGTATGGAATCCTGCAGAACGGAAAAAGCCGAATGACGTCATTCCGAATGCAGCGCTCGCATTAATTTTTGCTGATCCGCCGCACACGCACGGAAATTTTCGTTCAGAATAGGGATGTCGACAGTGAAAAAAAATATCAATATATCCATGTATTGATATTTATTAAAATATCAATATCGACCTCGATATCCCAAGGAAAAAATATCTATATATCGACCAAATTTTCATAGATTTTTAGTTTTAAAATAATAATGTATTTAATACTTTTTTAGATTTACGTGAATATTTGATAATAGTAATGGGTAGGGTAGGCACTGTTTGTAACAAGTATTTAACGGCTTTGAAACGTCTAAAACCTTAGCCTCTCCTGTGACCATGATTGCTGTAAAGCATTCGAATATCAATTTTTCTTCCGTACCCAAACATAACCTCATGCTCGTATTTTGCTTTTTTATTTTATCTTTTATGCCATTATGAAGCTCATCAAAGGATTTCATTGATATCCTGTAATATTTAAAGGACTATTCTGGAAATGCCCGTAATTTTGTTCTTTTCAGAGAGAATTGACTATCTTTTATTCTTTTGGTATTTAATGGGTGTACCCAATACCGACGTTTCCTTTTTTTCTTGCTTAGCGCCAGTAAAAGTGCAATAGCCAATAATTCGTCGTCGTCCATGATAGGCGTGCTTTCATGAAAGTGCCACTACTCACTACCTTAGGCTTTTTGAAAAAAATATCGATGTATCGATATTTTTGATTCGATATATCAATACTTTTAGCCGATATATTTTGATCCGATATATCGATACAAAATATTCAATAATAATCGTATCAAAAACGATATATTTTTTTTAAATTAAATTTATTAGCGAAAAATTCAACAGAATCTGTAAAGATAGGAACGAACGAAAAAAAAATAACTGTATTGTCTATGACTAGTATGTTCTGATTGTGTGGCGTATGTGTATGCGGGGGCCATCATGCGTCATTCACTTTCCAAACCGTAAAAATCAGTTTGTTGGAAGGGGGTAAAATACCTTTGTTTTTATTAAGATTCTCATGCATTAGAATAATGAGCATTTTGTATAAAAATAGCCATATGCTTGCTATATATATAGCTTTTATTGAGCCAGTATATATAGCTTTTATTGAGCCAGATTGAACTAAATACATTATTATTTTGAAATCGAAAATCTAGGAAAATTTGACCGATATAGTGATATTTTTTCCTCGTGATATCGAGGTCGATATTGATATTTTAATAAATATAGATACGTCGATATATCGATATTTTATTTCACTGCCAACATCACTACTCTACCTACTGCCAGTAGTAAAATTCCTAATACAAAAAACCTAACGTCTACGCTAGTCTTCCGGAATTCCGAATCAGGAAACCGGATCAGGATTGCGTATATGTGCGGCCGGCCTACACCGGCCCAATAAACGTCAACGAAGGATATTCAGCGTTGGCTTCCGCACGTTCGTTGGCCTTCGAAGATACGTCCAAATACATTTAGTGGACAAGCAAACGATCGTTGGCACCTGATTTCGGCTTGCATTCGCAATTTGATCATGGACAAGGACGAAATAATTATAATTGTTAGTCTTATATACCTTAACGAGTTAGCAAAGACAAGAAAAACGAATCATCATTATTCCACACTTTGCTTTTCTCCATAACTGACGTGTACGGCGTGAAATATTTTATATATTATATTAATAGACGTCTGCACGCCACGGCTATGCTCTCGCTCCAAGGGAGTGATTCGTTTGTTAGCCTTCGGCGACCGTCCACACTGAGTTCGATCTAATGGCACGATTCCTTTGGTGTTACCGCCACGCTTCGGATCGCAGGCACACGCCAATGAACGATCATTGGCGTTCGCTAAGTCGTCCAGACAAAGCGAACGAAACCTAAACGTTCGTTGGGTCGGTGTGTATGCAACATTACGGTAATCAATACTTAGAATAGAATTCTAATTTAGTCAAATCTGTATAATAAATATTTTTTGGAAAATCTGTTTGAAATGTCATTATTATTGATTGATACATAGGCCGAATCTATAGTTTTTGAAGTAAAACTTCTTACGCACGCTTGACTTGGGGGGTGAGCTGGTGAATGCGTTACGAAAAAATGTACGTATGTTTGTTGTCTTAGTAACCGTTGTTATTGTTTGACAAATGATATATAATTTTAAAAGTATACGAGGCGGACGTTTGTTGTCATGGTAACCGTTGTTATTGTCTGACAACTGATATATAATATTATATTCTTTCCTTATATGATATTCTATAAATATATGTTGTAACTAGCCAAGTCAAATCTTGAACTTCAATTTATCGTACTTTATCTACGCTGAGTAAATAATTCGACTGTTCAAATTTAAGAAGTTCTATTTTTAACTCCTCGCGGACCGCGAGCACACCGGTGTGCTAGATAACAATTGAATTCTCGGAAATTCGCACGGATTTCTTAGAATTTGTCCGGGAGGGATTAATTAAATAGCAAACACTTTTGTAGCAAAAAAAAAAAACAAGAAATTGTGTTTTACAATTATTTTAGAATGTTGTACGTTCTTATGAAAAAAATTCAGGATTATCTACAGAACTTGGCACCCATTTAGATCTCAATTTTTTTGTTGGTGAAGTTGACAACCGCGCTTATTCTTAATATTGAACTTGGCTCCTATTTTCATATTTATGTTTTTGATGGGATAGACTATACGTGCAGCGCCCTCCTTTTAAGAAATCTTTTCCATTAGCGGATGACTAATTAATTTTATTCATCCAACAATCGGACAACTAATTAGTAATTAAATTTATTCATATTTCATCCGATTAGCGGACATCCAACGACTAGACATTTCGAAAATTAAATGTTGGCGACATTGTAAAAAATGTCAACTTTGTAACCGGCGTCCGCTGATGTTGTTGTTTATTTCTCAAAACAGATATAATGTGAAATAGAAAATCATGTCTGGATTATCGGAGTATAAACATTTTTTTCCAATAGACAGTATTCAAAAAGTATGTGATCTATTTGAAGAACAACTGCGTAGTAATAAAGAACCTGATTTGGCTTTATTCTCTATCTTAGTAGGAGCTGTTGAAAATAATTTAACAAATGTTAAAAACAGTGATAAAGATGTGAATCTAGCATCAAATAAATTTGTTAAAATGAAATTTCCATCAGTGGAATGGGATGAAGTAAAATCGCTATATGAAAGATTTGTATCATTAATGCGTAGCGGCGTCGATGCTAAACTTTTGAGCGGTGAACTAGCAACGCGCGACTTGGTCAAAAGAGTAGCTGATGTTGTTTGGAATTCATTAACTCGAAGTTATTATAAAGATAGAGCTCATTTACAGTCTATTTATAGCTTTTTGACTGGTAATAAGTTAGACTGTTTTGGTGTGGCTTTTGCTGTAACTGCTGGTTGTCAAGTGTTGGGGAAAAATGATGTTCATCTTGCACTATCTGAAGATCATGCTTGGGTAGTTTTTGGAAAGGATGGGACAAACACTGCTGAAGTAAGATATTACTGTGTAAGAAACAATTATTTTCAGCATTTTTGATGTAAAATTCAATTTAAAAACAAAGTTTGATTGAAAACTTAAATCTGTTAAAAAATTGGTACATAGCCTAGTCTGGAGAAATGGTTTATATTTTTAAATAGGAAAGTGATAGGGAGCCTAATTGTATATAAAATATTTTAACACCTCCTGGTTAATTTCTAAGAAATTAATTTTTAACTGCACCACCGGTGGCTCAGCAGTCGTTAACAGGTTAAGGAAATTAAGGTGACAGAAGCTGAAGTTACAACACTTTCCTATACTATTCTGGCTCAGGAATAAAAAGCTTTTGAAATACTCTTACACTTATTTGTAGTAAGGGGGTTTAAGTATTTTAAAATGCTTTACTTTAAATTCAAACTCTGTAAAATGTGTCTGTATTAAGACCGGACTTGGAAATGGTAGGTGAGAAAACCCACTGCTGTATGTTAAATTTAAACTATGTTGCTGGTGTCATAATAAAAAAAGAAGTTTAAATTACCTTTTAAATTTACATATAGAAAACTCTTGAATCTAAATAGGTTTAGGTTATTGTTTATTTATACACTGCAAAGTTGCATTATATAATGATTGGATGGACAGCTACCGACAGTATAAAATAGTAAGATCTAGGTAGATTTTGTATTTTTAGCTAATAAAAAAGTGTATTAGGTCATGTTAGTATTTTTTAACTAACCCTATATAGCATAACTTATTGAGTTAGATAATTAGATATCGAAAAGTCTAAGAAGGATTTTTAGAGTTGATACTATGAAAGTCATAGTAATATATACCCATAAACAGATATTGAAGCTTATGTAACTTATGTCTTTTTTCTACAAAATATATTTCATAGTTATATGTAAGTTGCAGATTATAATAAAAAATATGTATTAAATACTATTATTCATCTATGCTCAGGTAACATGGCATGGTAAAGGTAATGAGGATAAAAGAGGTAGATCAGTAGGAGAAGGAGTGCTGGCACGTTCATGGCTATATGTAGCAGGCAAACCAGTTGTATGTACAAGAATAATGGAACTAGCTGCATTGGTATCTTCTATTAATCCAACATTGACTCCAACTATTGATGTTCATGAAGTAGCACAAATGCAACACAAGCTACTTTGGCTACTTTATGAAAAAGGTATAACATTTGGCTTAAATTTATTGTAAATAATTTACAACTAAAATTTATTATATACAGATACAGATACATCTTACAGATAAATAAAAATTGGAGTGTCTGTTTGTAATATTAAAATAACCGCTTTTTACTAAATACATATGGATGTATACACAGTACATATATCAAAACAACATTTTCTACAATTTTTGTCTGTCTGTATGTTTCCGGCTAATCTCTGGAATAGCTGGATCGATTTTGACGGGACTCTCACTGGTAGATAGCTGATATAATAAGGAGTAACTTAGGCTACTTTTATTTTAGAAAAAAAAGGGTCCCACGAAAAAAAATTAAAACCAAATTAATTAATTTTGTTTTGGGGACAACTTAGGGACGAACCCGAGCGAAGCGAGGGTGAGTCGCTAGTTATGAATAATATTATCAAATTGAATTTTATCTTTTAGGACATCTGGACACCTACCCTATGGCTTTGGGTAATCTTGGCGATTTAGATGAGTATATGAAAATTTCCAATTGCTCAGAAGAACCTGAAAGTTCTATAACAAAAGATGGTGTTATGAATTCAAAACTTGCCAATACACCAAGGCCAGATTCTGCTGCTTTGTATTTACAAGCAATTCGATCTGCCAGAACTCATTATGAAGATCGTCATGTATATCCATATACATTCCAAGGAGGTTACTATCATAGACATAAAATGTACAAAGAAGCATTTCATGCTTGGGCATGTGCTGGTGATGTTATAAGGCAGTAAGGTTTCCAATATTTTAAATTTGAAAAATATTATTTTATATATTGTGTATGATGTATCATATATTATGTATGTACTCTCAAAACTACACAGCAAAATTTAAAGAGACTAAGTATTTCATTTGCGCTATAATAAGGTTTTATTAATTGAAAAGGTAAACACAACACAACACATTACCTTAAATTATGATTAGACATTGAATTATATGCACTATCAAAATGCCAAAATATGCATGCAAATATGCACTAAGAAAGGGCGAAATATGCGCAAGATATGCACAATCAAAATAGTAATTATTATCAAAATTTACATTTATTTTCTCTCTCTAAAGTATATATACTCGTAATTCTTGTGACAATAGGCAATTACATATTTTTCTAGATTTTAGAGCTTTGTGACGTCACTTAATATTAATTTGTAGGCTGAAAATGGCCTCACTGTACTATAACATACATTTCTGCAGAAATCTCTTCAGGCAGAGTCTCGTCCGTGCCATTGATAATTTTTTTTATTGTTTATTTTTTTTTAATGTTGGGAAATACATTTACCTATACCATCTGTATACAAACAGGTGGTTATGTGAGACTCACCGGCTAAAAAAGCCAGTTCTACCCACTAAAACCCAACAAATCCTCCCCCGTCTTAATGGGGCGTCGCAGGATCACTTATGCACTCAACTATGACGCCCCGACGGCAGGTCTGCCGAAGCAGACCACATAAGCCCCCCACAAAAACAAGGTGAATACACGTGGGATTTTTGTTTTTCAATATTTCCAAGGACTTGCACAGAGGAAGGAGCTTAATTCCTAGTCTTTTCACGGTAATAAAACAACTTTAACTACTGAAATAAGCACAATCAATGAAAAAGTACTAAAATATGCAAAATGCTAAAAAAGTTACGTTTTATGCATTTGCATGTGCAAACATGCAAGTGCATATTATAATCCGATGTCTAATTATGATATATATTACTACTATAAAGCAAATTACAAACACATTTTGTCAACACACAAGACTTATGAATGACTCAATAATGATAATGAAATAAAAATATGGATTAATTTAATTGATGATAAAGAGACTGGCAAAAATTTCGATTACTGAGCTGATCGAAATTGTTTTCAAAATATATTAGCTTATAAATAATTTAACTTAAATATTGACTATTACACTCCTTAAGATTTATAATATGTTTTTCATTATATTAAATTATGATTATACTATTTTTTTAGTTACAACTATTCTAGAGATGATGAAGAGATATATAAAGAGTTTTCTGAAATTGCTAATGAGCTAATACCTCAACTGATGAAGGCCGAAAGTTCAGGACATTCTGCAAGATCAATTTTAAAGGACCCTGAATGTTTTGCATCTCTTTTAAGGTGAATAATTAAAATTAATATATTTTTACTACACAATTATAATTGTAAATCTATAGATCAGTGTTTCCCAATTAGTGATACGCGTACTCCCAGGGGTATGTGAAGTTGCATCAAGGGGTACGCGCGGCTGTCAGTAAAAACAGAACAATTTCCAAAATATTATTTTATAACGATCATCATCGTAAAAGCACGGAGCACCGAGCACTATGACCGTTCAAGCACTATCCCGCGCCTCCAGCATCTTGCGTCATTCGGTATAAATGTTATTTAAACTGACTTATATTTTTTATTTATCATTGGTACAATAAGGGGTACGCAGGTTTGAGGTCTTTTTTGAAGTGGTACGCAGCAAAAACTAATTGGGAACCACTGCTATAGATAATAAATAAAATACAATTTACTTTCATAATATGTATTGCAAAATCTCTGAAATGCAAAGACAAAACATACTTAATTATACCAAAAAATACCCAAAAATATGTTATGTACCATATACATTTGTTATGTAAATTAAATTAATATATTTCATATATATTGCATTATTAAACATGTTCTTTTTTTTTTCAAGATTTTATGATGGAATTTGCAAATGGGAAGAAGGCAGTCAAACTCCTATTTTACACATAGGATGGGCCAAGCCTCTTGTAAGTACAATATCTAAGTTTGATGCTGAGGTTAGGGCACAAGTTAATATCATTTGCAGTCCCGATAACGGTGAATCAGCTGACGAATCACAAAAATCCGACAATACAGCTGTTAATGATGACAAGGAGCAAGATAATGACAGATGGAATAATAATTCTGAAAATACTGAAATGTCGGTACGAGAACAATTGACGGCCGCAGTGAATAGTCGGCCAAGAGTTACTCTGTACAGTCATAAAATGGCGGCATTGAAACCGTTGCTTTTAGCTGAACGGTTAAATACGCATGCATTGCAATTACAATTGACGGCGCAGAGTCAATTGCAAAGACCGCAGCCTCCTGCAAAGAGGCGAGATGACGAAGAGCACAACCCCTCCGCGCCCACGGCAAGGGCTAAGCGAGCTCGACGTGAACGTTAAGTATGCTCATGAGTCGTGGTACCTTCAAGTGTAAGAATCAGTGAAATTGTGTAAAATTATTGTCTATGTAATTTGAAAATAATTTAATGCCATAATAATATAATGATTTGATACGGTTAATAGTTGTTGATTTTGATATTTCTATCTTCTAAAGTATTACCTTTAAATATCATTTTGTTTCAGAAATAATATATTCAAATGGTCTGTGCTTGTTAAACTATTTACACATGGGCATATTGACATGCACAATTTTTCTGATATATAGGTTTGATCAAAAATACAATATGTATATATTTGTCTTTATTGTAGAAAATTTTAACATTTAAGAACTTCGAACTCGATGTTATGATAAAATATTTTTGAATCTTTACTAGAAGCTTTAAAAATGATAGGTAAACTTTATTTTTACAAAGTGTAACTAGCTACTAGTAAACCAGCACTGGTAGATATTTGCAAAAATAAGTAAACCATTAAGATGTCTGCCCACTACACCGTCTCATACCATGACCGTGCTATGAACGTATCAGGCATGGAAACGAGCATGGCACGGACTACTATGCCCACTAGAACGTATCAACACCGTATCATACCCGTACATAACGGTTTTAGTGCTGCGTATGCTCACCATTGCGCCGCCTGCGCGCAACGGGCCCGCAACGTCGCGTGCCAGGTACGGAGCGTACCGGCATCGGCAAAATATTCTCGCCGATAATTGTTAACGCTCCGTGCACGGCATGCGACGGTGCCGGTCGGTGACGGAACGGTCTAGTGGGCAGAGTCTCATACTTTTCAATGCAAAGAATATTTTTTTTGCTTGACACGGTCCTAGCACGGTCATGGTTTGAGACGGTGTAGTGGGCAGACACCTTTAAAGTTAAGGATTTAATTAGTATGTCCTGAGAGTTTTAACTATTATTTTAATAAGTCTGTTTTTAAATAAAATATAGTACATCATAATCTATGAAAAAGTGACTTTAATTGCACTGACACAATTAATACCATTGCTTTCGCATTTTAATGTATGAATATTTTATTTAAAAAAAATCAATGTATTTTATGTACCTCACATAGCTTTTTAGTTATTCTCCTATTTTGCAAATCATGTTCATTATAATTAAATAAAGAGGAGTATTTACTTTTTTGATCAGTTAGGAATCATTATGTACATGAATTAACCATGACTTTAATTAAGTTTAAATTATGTATGCATGAAACTTGTAGAGTTTAAAACTCTTTAGGGGGCATCAATTAATTACGTGAGGTTTTTTTTCTTTTAATTTAGATACACCCCCACCCTCCTCTTGGTGAAATTATGTGAGATTGATTGGTGGGGCAAGCCCCTCTCCCTCATTTGTTTATGCTACAGTTGTTAAAGGACTACATTTATTTTCATATAAAAATTATACAATGTTCAGATACTCTAGAAATAAATGTATTTCATAATGGGACAACTCAAAAGAAGAGAAAGAAAAATTAAATATTTACCCCCTCAGTTAAATGAGATTTGATGAGTTCACGTAATAAATGGATACCCCCCTTAGTTGTTAATTTTTTTATAATTTTGCAACAAATGGTGAAAAATTCTATTTTAAATTAGGCTGCGACTGTTGGTCCGATTTACGCTTTCCCGTAGTTGACCCGTGAATCGATTACATTTAGCTCAAGCTTTCAGGTCCACGGGAAAATTTCCCGCACTTTTCAAAATATTTACCTATAAATAAGTTCTCAAACGATGTTGTGAATAAAAACAAAACAAGTGATGTTTGTTATATACATTGGTAATAATTAAAATAAAAAAATCATTATACTTTTTTTTTGGAGTGTCAATGTTATTAGAGTCTGGCTAACGAAAACGTGACCTGAGAAAACGCGGCAAATTCAAAAAATCTTTATATGGTAATACTAACTATAGTAAGAGAAAAATATTTTGATACTTGAGTATTTTTGGTATTTACGACAATTAATTTGTATAATAGTTGTTAGCGAACTTAATTTCTAATTTAAGGAACACACCACGTCTTTAGAAATTCTGAAAGTTTTCCAATTCATATCAATATCATACATGCTTTACAAAAGAAAATGTCTGAGCCGTGCTTCAAAATTAAGTAATTGTTGTTTCTTAATTTGATATACATTTTATCAATTCATTGTAAACAACCCGAATCTAATATTAGTATACACGTTTCACGACATATGTATGCACCCATTATTTTATGCACAAAAATGTATACAGTTACTAACAACGCTTAAATCCAGAGCAACCTGAGATTTTGAAGTTTGACGTGCCTCTGGCAGCTTAATAATGTTGCAATATCAAAACTTTTAAGGAAACTCCAGGACACGCTTTCGTTAGCGAGACTTTAATAATTTACTGTTTCAAATTAATTCTCTGTTATTTTGAGTTCATATTTTTGCTTTTCACAAAATCGTTTAGTCTCTAGTAGATCGGGCAAATAGTCACTTCATATTATCAATGTATATGTATAACGAACATCACATAATTTGTTTTTGAGAATTTATTTATAGGTAAATACAAAAATTCTCAGAAGTACGGGAAAGTTTCCCGTGGATCTGAAAGCTTGAACTAAACTTAATCGATCTACGGTTCAGTAACGGGAAAGCTTCCCATAGATCGGGCGAATAGTCACTTCGTTAAAATTAATATTATTCTCCGAAATCTAAGGAATTTAGAAATATATTGTTTTATTTGGTTAAGTATTGTTAAAAAAACTTTATAACATGTTGCAATGTACAAATTATTTAAACCCTAAAAGGGTGTTAAAATGTTAGTGAGTATTGTTATAATAAGATTGTGCTAGTTATTGGAAGTTAAGGTAGTATTACTCTCAATAATGTTATGACTTTAGAAGCATTACTTTTTGCGTTTTGGAATATGAAAAATAATTTTAAGCATTAATTTCCTGGGTTGTAAATGTTTGTACAATATTCCAACTGCTTTTATGAGTTCATTGTACTTGTTTACAAAATGTGCATAATATTTTGTTTGTAAGAAAATTGTAATGGGTATTTTTTTACATACTGTGAAAAATAAAATAAAAAGGTACAATTTTCCTTTTACCCTCGTTTAATTTTTAAATAAATTAATTGACCCGTTACATAATGATTACAAATAATTTAAAATGTATCATTGTGCTGTTATTATTACATATTATCTAATGTCAAATTATTTTTTATGTATCCTAATATGGATTGTGTATAAATTAAAAGAGGAGTAGAATGTTTAGTATAATTTTCCTCTTTGTGCTTGACTATAATAATAAGAATAACATAAGGAACCTCAAAAATCAATTTAAATCCAAGTTGCAAGACAGTTTTTAAAGTAATATAAAAAATCTAACTATAAAAGAATAAGATAGATGTAGTGTGCATAAGAGTGTGATGGTATGGTATTATAATTAGTTGTTTCTTAACACCATTATATTACATGCTGCTGTGCCCTCGATATTGAAGATGTAAAATATGACGTTTTTTGCTTTATAAAAATTTAAAATCACATTAGAAATAAAAAATAATTATGAAAGCATTTAAAATTATTCTTAGATATATTTTCTTGCTCATTTTGTTTGTCTTCAATTATATATACGCTCCGTCTATTTTGATCTCTTATTCTGGAGTAGTGTACTAATTAATAATTATATTGCTATAACTATATGATATGGCAATTAGATAATGTTTTATATGTTTTAAATTTTGGTTTCCCGTGCGGCAATTTATAACCTTATTTTAGTTAGAGTAAGGGCCTTATGTAAACTTAAGAACATGGTGATTTTTGAAAACGATACTTTTCAAAATATTTTTTCAATTTTGAATAAGCGTACCATATTGTTTCAAATGGATATTTTTTATTTGGTGCCTACTGTATAAGTTGCAGCAGATTTTGTTTAATTTTTTATAGTTTGAAAATAATTATTTATTAAAGCAAATCATAATATGAATTATAATAGTCTACAGTACACGGCACGATAGTGGTTAAGAAGCGCTAGTCTTACAAAAAATATTTAAAATAACTGGTAAAATGGTGCCAAAACTATACATTAATTTTACTTACAAAATATTAATTATAACTACTTTTGAGACAAAATTAATGACACAAAAATAGTAAAATAATCTAGGACGTACTTTTCAAAATATGATAATCCAGTTTTTACAAAAAAAAATATAGGCAACATTGAATCTATAAAGTATTGGGGCGGAAGTTTACAAAATATGATTCATATCATAGAAAATAAAATGCAAAGTTGCTTGGTTTGTGCAAAATACGACTATTCCGGTTACAAATTTAAGTATTAAACTCTATTATCGGTATCGTTTCAAAATATGACACATCCAGGACAAGGAACAATCTTCCATTGATATTGCAACGAAATATGTTTATTCCGTATGTTCTCGCAAAAAATTTCAAAGAGTATTTAGATTTAGTTTTAATGTATGGATAGTTTATCGAATAATATTTAAGGACTGTTGAGTACTCAGTAAGTCCATACTTTTGCAACACTTGTTGTACCGTTGACAGAATCTAACAAACTTTCTCAATTTCTGAAAAAAACACTCAAAATTATCTTCATTATTAACTAGCGGCTCACCCTCGCTTCGCTCGGGTTCGCCTCTAAACAAAAACAAAAACGAATCTATCTCACGGGAACCGCACATTTTTCCGGTATAAGGTATCAGCATGCCAAATTTTACTAAATTAGGTGCATAAGTTGTTGTGTACTAAGCTGTATAAGTTACTATAGTTTTTAACTATCCCACGAGAACTCTATAATTTTCCGGAATGGAAAGTATTTAAAAATGTTGACCGGGGATATAAGGTACCACCATGTAAAATTTCATTTAAATCGGTCCAACAGTTTCGGAGATAAGCCTTTACAAACAGACAAACTGACAGAGAAACAAAAAAATGAAAAAAATCTGGATTTGTTCCATTTATTTTTTTACATCCCCCTGACTCAGTTTTTAGCATTTTTTTTTTCTATGTACAAGCATTCGACCTCAACAATTTTATCATATGTATAGTTGATATGTTATGTGTTATTTAGAAAATCATCAATAGATGTCACCACGTGTTTATGAAATACATTCCTTTTTATATTCATTTCATCTTCTTAAAATTTGAAATTAATAATTTTTATACCACAAATACATCCCACTTTATTTTTAGTACAATAGTGATTTTGTGTGTCCCATTTTATTTTTTAAAGAAAAAAATAAATAAATTTAGCTTGTTATTAATGAACTAGCGACTCACCCTCGCTTCGCTCGGGTTCGTCCCAAGGTACATTTTAACGGTAAGTATAGAATGACTATATATATGTACGTACAATGTACATACAAGGTTTTTTTTATTAGAAATGAGCTTACTCTTGACCTTCATCTTAGCTCGAAAGCATAGATAAGTTCTACGATCTAGCGAGTTTGCCAAAAATATATATTAATATATATCCCTTACTTGAGAAATGATTAATTCCCCATTCAATCTTCCACCACCTTATATATGATATGTTTTCAGGGATGAAAACTATCCTATGTCATTCCCAGGGTCACAAACTATTTCCATACCAAATTTCATCTAACTCAGTTCAGCGGTTAAGCGTGAAAAGATGACGGGCAGACAGACAGACAGAATTACTTTCGCATTTAATATTAGTATGGATATATAAAGATGTTTTTTTTGTGGTGTTGCTCCATCATCATCGGCTTCGGCTTATCGTTGATAAGCCAGTCAGTAAGTCGCGACATTGCCTTTAATATATAATAAAAATAGTAATTGCGAATGTACCTTAGGAGATAGACATATACTGTTGCGGATTTGTCTATAGACCTTTTTAAGACCTACAATTTTCTAGTACATTATTTTGATGTATTTCCTATGGTTTAGCCAGCGTTAGTCATATTTTCTAAGGACGACTCGATGGAACCAGTCATTGCGTTTTCCCGTGGGAATGAAAAATTTGCCTGCAGTAATAGGTATCCTAAATGTTGACCCGAGTAATAAGTTATCTCTACACAAAATTTTAATTAAAATTAAAATCGGTTCAGTACTTTTTGCGTGAAACGCGCACATCGATTTGACTAAGTTAGTCTTATTATACGTATAGATAAGAATAGGTATTGCGGGTGTACCTTAAGAGATAGACATTTACTGTTACAGATTTTTCTGTTGGCCTTTTCAAGACCCATAATTTTTTAGTATATTGTTTTGATGTATATCTTAAGGCTTAGCCAGCGGAAGGTTTCTAAGGACTCGATAAAACCAGTTATCGTGATTTCCCGTAGGAAAGAAAGATTTTCATGAAGCAAAAGGTATCTTAAATGTTGACCCGAGTAATAAGTTATCACTTCACTAGATTTCGTTGAAATCGGTTTTCGGACAAAAATTTAATAACTCTTGTTTTGGGGTCTATATGTTACCTATACATAATAGGTTACAGACATGGTTTTTAAAAAATATTTCATGTACAGATTTCGCTATTTTACCGCTTTATTATAGTACCTATAGATAAAGTATCACCGTCCGGGAGACAGTATCCGAGCGTAGGACTGAGAAATTCTTCATTTTATTTGTAGGACGATGTGACCATTTAATTTATGCATATTTTTATTAATAAATATAGTGAAAATTGGGCGGTTATTAATAAATTTTATGACGTTGTTATTTTAACAAGTTCAAAGAGGGGGACGATTTGATCCAAACCATCTGTTTTGTAGAGCAACATTTTTGTCTTGTTTTATGTTGGATTACCCCATGATTAAAATATTGTAAAACAACTTGTAAGTACTTAATAACTTTTTCAATTTCAATTTTGATTCGTAGAAAGAAAAGGTGGGTGTCTTGTCAAAACGAAGCTACTCGTAAAGTTTCGACTCTTTATTATTTATTTAAAAAAGGCGTGGTGTACTGTAGACTTTTATATAACATGTATCACTAGCACGCCGTACCTGTTCAGGCTTCGTCTAAATGTAAAGTGTTAGGTAACTGATATAAACACAGGCAACATGCCTACACACGTACGAATATGTGTATAGGTACGCCTAAATTACTGGTTGTACCTGTTATATTCAGATTAATAAATATCAAATTATCTTATTCGACACGTATCACCGGTCGTACGTATGTGTATGTTCAGAAACCTGCGCTTGCGTTCATAATATAACCATACATTTTTTTATTTAATCGCAGGATTACTGGTTGAGGAATTAATAAGTAAGCCACCTTATTGGCGGTACTTTGACAGAAATCTATAATGCGGGCGTGATTATAAAAACTCATCGAAATTTCATCGATCAATCTAAACCCATTCATGATTCTGATGAATGGGTTTAGAATGCATGCACACAAACTCGAACATAATATATTATTTGATTAAACTGATAGCGTTCGTTTACCACGCAAATTGTAGTAATAACAGATTTTGTACTTAAATAGAAATAATAATCTAAACAACTTAAATGTATGATTATTGATTAATATAATGTATCAAGACGAATAATACAATGCTTTCGTATATTAACCATGATACCTAAATAAAAATTATTATTTAATATGTATCTCATAGCTACATTTAATTTAATTTCATAAAATACTTGTATTCTAAAATGTCAAGTGTTTTGAATTCGTTGTTCATTCAATGTAAATTTCAGGTAGTCGGAACATTATTTGTAAGGATAAAAAATTTCAGGCTCTATGCCTTATTATATTCTTAAAGTGATAGCAATTGCATTTATAGAATAAAAACAAATGGAAATAAAATTATTTTACTGTACCCTTATCAAGAAATCGTATCAAATTCTGATTATTAAATATTTCGAATATTACTTGCAACAGATCAGTAGATTTTGATTCAGCAATTCGTTAAAAATAGAGACCCTATATTTATGATTAATAAAATTATAAATAGGTGTCATACCAGACTAAAGAATAAAAAAGACTCAGCCTGGAGTAAAAGTATGGATCTTATTATAGCCCAGTCACATTAGACAAAAGAACAATTCTTAGATAACATAAGCAATAAGCTAAGTACTCGTTCGCGCTATAGTAGTTTGCCAATCTAGTTATGTGCTAGACCTCTATGACCGATTTTATGTTCACTCGTAATTACTAAATAATTCGTTGATTTTCGTTGAATTGATTCGTCTTGAATCTTGATAACATGATGATGGATGTATTTAAAAAAATGGGAGATTTCAAGCGGCATTTCGTTTAATTCTATCGTGTAGTTGATGAAGATTTTTTTAAAGGTGATTACAAAAGTATATAAAACTTATAATATGTTTAAAAATAATTTATAATTAGATGCTAATTGTTAAATAAAACTTAAAATGTCCAAGTGGCAAAAAATAAAAACATGTAGATAAAACCACTCACTACACCACCACAGTTGTAAAAAGAAACTTAGTCTGATTTTTGTTTCGTAAAAAACTTAAAATAATTAATTTAACGAAAGAACATAGTATTATGCAGTCGGAGACGTACTCGTTCATATTGTACCTATCCTTGTTATGGCCTGTGAACCTTACTATTTGTTGTACGTCTCCGACTGCAGATATACTGTGAAGACTATGTTCCTTAACCTTCGTCAACTTCTTTCCACTTTTTTAGTTCGCTTTTTAAACGTTGGGAAATGCATTTACATGTTAGAAGAAAAGGAAACCTGTTCGATTTAAATAAATATTTTCTTTCTAGTTTTCAATTGCGGTAATTACACGAACTAGAACTTATAATTTCAATTGAGGCAGAGTGATAAAGAGAGATATGCACTATTAAAACAAAAAAAAATGCTACAGAAATAAATGTAATTAATTTTTGGGTGACGTCAAATCGACCATCGTTAGCAGTTTTATTAGTTATCCACACAAACTATATAGAAATGCTACGCGTTATAACAATTCTTTAGATAGAATACGAGGCTTGATACATGTATATTAACTGTATGTATGTTAATAGTAGCTGTTTTTAATCTAATATTATTTAATAATTGGTGTGTGGACTTGAAAGCTAGAATCCAGAGCGATAAAGTATGCCTATACATAGTCTGTGGTGAAGTAAATATGAAAAAAATGACGAATGACGTGTGACTTAATCAAATAACTGTAAAAACATTTTAGAGCTAACTTAAAAGTTAAATATTAAAAAAATATCGAAATAAAGTAATATTAAATACAATACATTGTAATCTTTGCTTTCTTTTGCAATTATAATTATTGCTTATACGATCCTTTAAGTATATATATTTAAATATTAAAATGGTAGTATTATTATGTCTAATTTAAATGTTGACCTTGCTGCTGAATATGTGAAAAATTTAGTTGATAAAAACAAATGTGTTACTTGGTGAGTGAAAGATATCTTAGATAATTTGGAAAATTATTTTAAATCCTAAATTATATTAACATAAGATTTTTTTTAGTGACCGTCTAAAAGGACTGTACGTGAGATACCCTTGTGGGCATTTTATTTGTCAGAAGTGCGTCGCGACTGCTGAAGAATGTTTACTGTGCCTTTCTCCACCAGCTGTATCGACCCATTTTATAGATAAACCTTTAACGCAACGTGTAGAGCATATTTCAAATTTGTTAACGGAATTTCAAGAATTATTCAATATAGATGGTATGTGTTTTTTACAATATGAGTTAAATTTATGTGATTGATTATAAACATATTTTATAAATGCTTTTAAACTTGTTGCAGTTTTCAAGCGACACAGAATTTCTGAACAGTTAAAATTGGAAAGACAACTTTTTCCAGAATGTATTCAGGCTCCATCAAAATACTGTAACAAAAGAAAAAGTTCCAGCATTTTAGTAAAAGATAAAGAAAACATAACACCTTCATACATACCTGGTGAAAATACCTCATATTTTAAGCCTTTTAAAATGGAAGATTCTAATTACTATGTTCAGCACTGGTTAGACACAAATTTAACAAAGCCCAATAAATTCCGAAAACCTTTTGCTGATTTAAAAGTTAATTGCAATTACTCTAATGGTAAATCAATAGATCTGGTTAAGAACAATGTCAATGCAGTAGTCAGTAAGAAAAGAACTCATTACAAAAAACTTTCTTATGAAAGCAAAAAGCTAAAACAATCACCCAAAGCAATGCAAAAACAACAAAAGAAAAACGAAACATGTCTTCGAAGTAATGAAATCATTATGTTAAAAAATAATAAATTAGATAATAATGACAGTGGGATTGATTTTGAAGATAATACAATAGTAATAGATGAGAGTCAAAACGATGTCTTTGATAAAGATAAGCTTGCATGTTTAGCTGTGATAGAGGCTGAAAAAAACAATGTAAATATTTCTACAGATTATGAAAAAACTCAATCTAGCTCAATAAGAACTAATGATATAAGCATAAATACCAAAACAATAAAAGCCAAAAGTATGCTACCTTTATTCAAAGTGCCATTTTATAGAAAAAGCTTATTATATGAAGTTTGCTTGTTATGTTCTCAAAATACAAATGAAAGAAAGTATAGAAATAATGCGGATAATGTAACTGTTACCATTGAGAATAATAATTTTGTAGCAACCATTGACATTTTACATGATAAAGAAAACAGTATTAAACTCAGAAATAAGCATTCTGTTGAAATCCAAACTATTGATGTAAATGATGAAAATGAGAATAGTGTTGATCAGATTAATACACCTCATGGCAGTGTAAAAAATAATGCCAATAAAGCTAACATTTTATTAAACAAAGATTTAATGCAGAGTGAAAATAAACAAAGCACCCTTTTACTTAATAATAAGCCTAAAGAACAAGCAATTAAATTAAATTCTGTAAAAGTGAAAGGTGTTATTGTAGCAGAATCAGAAACAGACAGTGATACAGATAATGAACATGTTAATACAATTGAAACAATTGCAGATGTTCATGCATCAGCACAACTGTAAGAACCTGAGTCTTGGCATATTTTTTTAATTAACTCTACAATGGCTATTTTGATTAAACATTTTGACTAATTGTCATTACAATTTTAGTAAAACTGTACACATTTTAATTTTATTTTCAGTGATTATGGAATTTTATCCACATTGGAACCAAATCAATATGAAAATAGACAGCAAAGGAAAGCAGTTCGTGGTTACTCACCAATCAGTACTGATTCTTCTGACAAGGAGAATTATGATCCAAACAGAGCAAAGAGGCAGAAGTTTGATAAAAAATCAAAGAAATATAACTGTTGATAATTAGCTTGTTATTTATTTTATGTTATATTTATTTGATGTAATAAAACTTTTTATTTTAAATATTTTTTTATTTAATATCCAAATTATTTGAATATTTTCATTTTTCTTTTTCTACATATTTTAACATCTAAGTGGTATGGAATATAATATATTATACTATATTATATGACGTGTTATCCATATACTACGAATATCATCTTTAGTGATTACTAATCTTGTGGGCGTTATCAGGGTTCAAATAATAAAGTACTCAATGCTCAATACACAACTTAATCAGAGAAATCATAATGTTATAAACTTGAAATGGTAATTCTAATGATTTAGAGCTAGAGGCTTCGAGATACCGATTATTGACTTTCAACTACAATATCAAAGCATAACTCTATGATCCACCATGATCAACCAACGTTATTAAGCCACATATCTCTAATGAATGTCATGATGGCGACTCGACTCCGCTCAAGACGTAGTCTCTGCCCTAAAACCACTTTGAAAAGCAAAAACTAAACTAAATAATATAGTGACTTTAAACAACAATAAGATTTTATAGCAGAAAAAGGTAACTAAATCCTCCTCCGTCATATATACACTCGCGTGCAACTGAATCGACTCAAGCCGTATATTGGTAATTGGTATTAAGTTTGATTTTTCGGAAAATGGCTTATCCGATTTTTGTAAAAGTTTTTTTATTCGAAAGACATATTTTTTTTTTCATAAATACAGCAATTTTCCAATAAACAATGACAAACTTTTTTAAATAAATACGGTCAAACATGAGCGTTACAGAAATTACTCGTTGCGGTACCCACGAGTTGCGAGACTAAATCATGTAGGTATAAAAGCTCACGTGACCCATATTTCTTATCAGTCATTCGTCAGACGTGACAGGTACACATCTCCTTAAGCTCCCAGTATTTTAATCGCGATCCAATGGACACTACCTCAGAAGCAGCGGCCCTGCAAGTTATAGCTTTGTTGCAAGCGGGCCATAATCAACGGCAAGTGGCTTGTGAACTTAACAAGAGCCAATCAGCTGTTTCACGAGTATACAGAAGGTTTCAAGAGACTGGTGGCTTCGTTCGGAGACCACAAACCAATAGACACCGGAGCACATCTGAGACGGACGACCGCTTCATTGTCTCAACTTCGTTGAGAAATCTTCATCTCACGGGCGTTGATGTGCAACACGAGCTCAGAAGGGTTCGAGGAGTGGCTGTTAGTCAGTGGACATTTAGAAGACGCCTGAAGAAAGCCAATTTAACTCCTAAACGGCCAGCCAGAGGCCCGAAACTGAGCGCAGCTCACCGTCAAGCCCGATTTCAATTTGCTCGTGAACACCTCAATTGGACTATTGAGCAATGGAGCTCTATCCTGTTCACTGACGAGAGCAGAATGTGTCTCCATGGCAACGACAGAAGAGACCGAGTATACAGGCGTCCAGGGGAACGGTTCTCGCAATGCTGTTTCGCTGAAACAGTATCATATGGCGGTGGTTCAGTCATGATGTGGGCTGGAATATCATATGAAGGGAAGACCGAGCTTGTTTTCGTGCCTGGTGGTGGTCGGAGTGGTGGTCTAACAGCTCAAAAGTACGTGGAAAACATTCTCCTCGATTATGTTGTACCTTATGCAGGGTACATAGGAGAAGATTTTCTATTGATTCATGATAATGCTCGGTGCCATACAGCAAGTGTTACTCGCCAGTTTCTTCAAGAGGTGCAAATTGAGACGATGATGTGGCCAGCCCTCAGTCCTGATCTGAATTGCATTGAGCATTTATGGGACGAGCTCAAACGGAGGGTGCGAGCTAGAAATACGGCTCCATCAAGCATCGTCGAGCTCAAAACTGCGCTAGAGGAAGAATGGAATACGATACCTCAAGATTTTATCAAAAAATTGATAAAATCAATGAAAAATCGCATGCAAGCCGTTATAAAAGCTAGGGGAGGCAATACAAAGTATTAAAATTTTTAATTTTCTTTACCTTTATCAAAAATAATTTTTTTTATTCATTATGTTGTTGTTTTCATTTTTCTTCATTTTTTATGCATTTCTGTCAAATTAAATTTTATCAATAAATACTCAACCGATTTTTCTCATTAGGATAGCGTTTTTTAGGAGAAAAGATTAAACTTTTAAACAAAAAAAAAAAAAACAAGAAAATCGGATAAGCCATTTTCCTAAAAATCGAACTTTTATGCCGATATACGGCTTGAGTCGATTCAGTTGCACGCGAGTGTATATTTTTTTCCAACTTGACACATTGTTGTAGATGATAAGTCCGCCTCCAACAGCATCTATTGAAAGTAATCCGAAGTAGTGATTTCCATACAAAATAAACGGTTCAACTCTTCGATTTTCCAGCTGTCTTATGGGTTTTCCCTATTTTTTGAAGTAAAACTTCTTTATAGGCACGCTTGACTTGGGGGGTAAGCTGGTAAATGCGTTACAAGAAAATGTACGTACGTTTGTTGCCATGGTAACCGTTGTTATTGTCTGACAAATGATATATAATATTATATTCTTTCCTTAAATAATATTCTTTAAATATATGATTGTAATATGCCCAATATGCGTTATTTTTAGTATCTCATCTATCCTAATTATTTAAAACTTAAATAGAATTTCATAAAGAATACCGATAACCTACAGAAGTTTTATTTCTTGCTCGTGGACACATTCATACACGCACTCTTTAATATTTTTTTTATACTTAAACCACACCTGAAACATATTTTTTTTTATATCTGTCAGTATTTTTTTATTTCTGTTATTCACAGTTTATACCTTTCCTGCATTTTATATTTTGTTTTGGTGGTCGCGTGGTACTAAATAGTCGCAGTCGCATAGATCGTACAAGGTGATAGTTTAAAATGCCTCGTTGACCTAGTTGACCTACCTTGTCATTTGTAATTCGTGGTGAAATGTAAACAATGCACTTTTAAAAATGGTACATTGGCGTGGCTCTAGTAATTTCTTTATTATTAAATGTATTTATCACTAAACTACGATAAAAAGATTTACTCGCTCGATGTAACTGAACATGTCCTTAGTTGCCAAACAGTAACCTCTGTGTTTATTCAGATCATGTAGTTAATTATCTCTGCCCTAAACATCTTAATCCATCCAGCCGTTTCGTAGCCGTAGGTTTATACTCTCGTCCCGTACGAATTCAGTGATTTGCAGGACCCGGAAAAAGAGATGAAATTCTTTAAAAAAAAGAAGTAAATTGACTGTGATCAAAATTTTCATACCTACTGGCTACTGGAAGTTATTTTATATACCAGTAATTATATTAGGTATTGCAAAGAAACTCCGACCAGGATAGGTTATGGAGTTGAACAATGTGACCCTTGAACGTATTTATTATTTTTATATTATATCCGCGGTGAGCACCTTTCACTTCAGAGTATCGTATTGTTGATCAATTGTAAAGAAATTTGGGCCTGAACTGAATAAACTGATTATAAGATCCGAAGATACACGACAGAACTTCTTAACGAATAGGTAGAAGTGAACGAAATATAAGTCAACCTACCTTCACCATACCTATGTATATAAGTATGTGATATTGGTGGTTAAGTTACTCAATTATATACTAGTACTTTATGGTTGTTGCTTTATAAAATAGCTGCATCACTGTCAATTGCTGAGTGTTAACGCTTAGATTTTATAGATGATAAATAATCAATTTACCTCTTGAACGTGCTAACCCTAATACTATATTTATATTTTATACTAGCGAACCCTCGCTTCGCCCGGATGCGTCTCTTATAGGTACGTTTTATTATTTTCAGCGGAATCCTGATTCTTTTTCTGCAATAAAAGAAGCCTTATTTACTCCTTAAACCATCAGCTATCTCTGTCAGTAAAAGTCCCGTCAAAATCAGTCCAGCCTTATTAGAGATTAGGCGGAACAAACAGATAGACAGACGGACAAAAAGTTTAAAAATTGTATTTTTCTTATAAGTACCGTATATAATTTCATATACATTTAGTAAACATTATTTTGACATTACAAACAGGCATTAATTTTATTTAAAATGTACCTACTACCTGGGCGTTTTGTAATAGCAAAGTAAGAAGAAAGTATTTTAATAAAATTCGCTTAAGCCGTTAAAGTTAGTTTGATGCCGATTTTTATACTGAAGACTGACAAACTAAAATTTGCTTTTATTAGTAACACTAAAAAATCTGTCTCTAAAATCCAATTTTAACGTATTGGGCTTATCAAATCAAACAAAATAAGCCCAAAGTCAAAGTATCTACTACTTCTTAACCGTTGAAAAGTTCCATCTATCCACCTCCTGGCCTTTCCATCAGATCAGGTTGACGATACCGAATCATACTATCAACGGAAATAAAAACACTAGCAAAGTTTCAATGCAATATGATAATTAGGAGTAAGTTAAATTTTCATTACCTACTTATTTTTCCACCCTTGTGGGCTGTTTTTATTTTTAAATTAAAATCTGATCAACTTGAAGTATACACTTTCAAACGAAACAAAAATTATCCAAATCGATTAATAAATGATGAAGTTCTGAGGTAATAAACATAAAAGAAAATACAGCCGAATTGAGAACCTCCTCCTTTTTGAAGAAGTCGGTTGAAATATACAATACCTACCTAAAAGAATTGATCGTTTAATATAATTTATCATATACTAAGATAAAGTTCCGACTCAATTGCGATATTATTTAATAGTACCTAGTTAGTATATATTAGTATTTTTAACTGTATTTTAAGGAGGTAAGTGTATTTTGGTTATTTGGTATCCCAACTAGAAAAAATACATTCCACCTATAAAGAAGAATTAAAAATATAATACAATAAGAAAAGTTATCTCGATATTATCTTTTTTTATAACGTAGTGTTTCTTTTTTGTATTTTTAAGTGGATTTTCAATTAATTTTTGTTCTTTGTTACTAATGAGTAGGGAAATTCTGCCAGAACTAAATTTACTTGCAGCTGTTTGTCTGTTTGATAAGGCCCTTACTGTAGTTCTGAACTATATTATGAAGTAAAAAGACAATTAGGGAGAAGTACAAAGAAAATTAGGGAATCCTAATTTCTTAGAATTCGTTGACAAAATAAAAATTAAAAGATAGAATAAAAAGGTACTAAAAAAAACAAAGTATAAGTTTGAGGTACGATTGTATTTATAAGTTTCGTTGGTCATGATCACCACCAGCCGGATGAGCCGCCGCTGGGCCAGCCGCCACCACCGCCGCCGCTGGACCAGCCGCCACCACCGCCGGACCAGCCGCCTCCACCGCCGCCGCCTGACTTCCATCCGCCACCACCGCCTCCGCCGGACTTCCATCCACCACCGCCTCCTCCGCTGGACCACCCGCTGCTGCCACCACCGATCTTCCATCCACCGCCGCTACCACCTCCTAAAAATAAATATTTCAGGATGGTATAGCGTTACATACAAAATTTCTTGCAGGATAGACAGTAATGTCACAATTAATACTTTTAAGCTAAACATAGGTGAATTCATTGAATTATAAAAAAATATAAATTTAGTCGAAATTATACGGAATATCATATTTCCTGTGTTTATTTATATTCAAGAGGCATATTACAAGTACGAATTTATCTTATGAGTATATAAATTCTAAAATGGCTCTTTTCCGTAGGATCCTGTAGATTGTTTCATCGTAGATAGCAAGTTCGTTCTATCACAAAGGCATCCAATTTATTTGAAAAACCGAAAAAGCCGATATCCACTTAAGCCATAAAGTGTGCAAATTTTGAATTAAATTTTTAATACCATTGTAGTTCTATATTATAAGGCGTAAATGTGATGGCAAGTTTAGATTTAATTATTGCAAAACAACGTTCTTAACATCAAGATGAGTTTAATGTAGACATTATTACACAATTCGTAATTCTGTTGTACTATCAAGTGAATGGATGACCCTCTTGGTCGGTCTTTTGACCTCTCTTAATGCGTTAAAGCTGTATGCACAAATATTATATTTTTGAAATCTTTATGTACATTTATCGGGTCGTACACAGTGGACCTACCTTACTAGCTAGGCAGTAGCCCCGTTAACCTTGCCAAAGAAACATTCGGAAAATGTTTGTTTATGATTAAAAAAAATAACAGTAACAATGGACAGTTAATGTTAGACATAATGTTTTGATCGATAGACATAGTAAATTATAATGTTTTGAACACACCACATACAAAAACAAGTGCTTTATAATATTACGACGAGTGAAATGAATGTCATATCTATCACGAAGTCGTTACTGTGATCGTGGATTACGCAATTATTAAACATCCTTTCTAAAGATAAAGCGTTAGAGCATAGTATAATGCTTACCGTATCCGCCGCCGCCACCTCCGCCGCCGGATGTGATGATTTTAATAATTTTCACCTCTGCAAAAAGTTACAATAAAATGTCAACACATGTATATTTTAATAAAAGTTCCTAAGATACTTAATAAGTAGGTAAGTATAAAGGAATGTAAGTTCCATTACTCTGGGTTCTTATTTAGATTTATTTAAAAAGTAGGTATTTATAAATATTACAAAAGTCAAATAGCCGATTTTATACACATTACAGACATTAAAAATGTCGAAAAGAGTAAATCAGAAAGCTTCCATTAGGAGCAGCTGGACTCTTCTAAGGGTCCATCTGGAGGTCCCCTAGAGGATTCCTTCGACTGATGACGATTAATGATTACCTACTTTAAGATAAACTAAATTCAGTTTAAACATATTGATAAAATTTATTGTTTTAAAATAGTTACCTACATATTTTCGACTGATTTCAAAAATAAGGGCTTAAACAAAACGATATACAAGTATTACGAATAAAAGTTTAAAAATTATATTGTAGAATGAAATCTTGTTGTCTAAGGCTTTAGCCTATCTCTAAAACTAATACTTGAACCTATTGTTATGATTCAGCGTACAAGTTCAGAATGCTTATTCCAATTTTAGAACAGTCGACAAAGTATCAAACTCTGGAAGTTTACGAGATTTACCATGAGTATAGGTACCCCGTACTGATATTTTACTGCAAGTATTTTCAGTAAAATGGAATATATATAGACATTCCTTCATGTGCTTACTACATAATTCATGAAGACAAAAATAACAAGTATGTACTCCTACAATAAACCTCCCCATATTATAATTTGTTATTTATAAATTCATCTACTTCAGCTTTGACCTTTCCAACCCGAAAAAATGCGTTATATATTTACATTTTACATATATCATACCCATCGTACCTGTAAGAGAAAAGACATAGGTAAGAAAAATAATATTCCCATTCCGCTAATTTAGATTTTCCCGAGTGTACCTACATACATATACTTCAGAGTGAAATTTTCTAAACTAGTTGTTACTCACGTCCACCGCCGCCGCTGCCGCCTCCGTGACCGCCGCCACCCCCGAAACCGCCGCCACCCCCGTAGCCGCCGCCACCCCCGCTAGACCATCCACCTCCGCCGCCGCTGGACCATCCACCTCCACCACCCCCTCTAGACCATCCCCCGCCGCCGCCGCCGCCGCCAATATAGCCGGCATTTACGGCCATTGCTAGAGCCAAGAGGCAAACAAAAACCTGGAACATAATTCAAACTTACGGATTAAATTACAGATCAGTATATAATATAAATATATAAGTTATGTAAAACCAAGTAAAGAATCGAGTGTAGTGTCCTTTTTGTCTATCCCGCTAATAGAATAAAATCATAAATAAAAAAGGGACAAAATTTGTAGAAAATTTAAAACAATGTATATATGTATTTGAAATATTCAATTTGATAAGTAGGTTGACGATCTGTTTTTGAAACAAAATATTAATGAATATAATAATTTGCACCTATTTCATTAGAAAAGAAATAGTCAAAATATATAAAAGGGTGCAATAGACTGAGGTATTACCTTCATGTTGATGGGATGCGATATGTTTGCTGAGGGGTCGGCGGTTTGTTATATATGCAGAATTGCCGCCCCACTTGGGAGTGCGGAGACCGTGAGACGAGCTAGAGAACGGAAGCTGTTCCGCGGCCGATGTGACGCAACCCATTGTCCCTGCGGCTCACTCAGGTGAACTCAGATTAGAACATCGCTGTAATTATAGAAATGGGATTACTGATAACCTTACTCGAATACCAACTTGCCTTCATAATCGAATTACAAATTTGTAAGCGTTCTATGTTACCGTGTATATTTTTAACCGACTTGAAAAAAGAAAATTATTATTGTTTACTATATTACATATTTAATTTATTTTTGGATTTTTTTGGTTACATTTCAGTTTAAGAAAAATTGCGTAATCGTAGTAATTTTACAGAATAGTTACGTTGCTCTATCTATCAATGATTCATTATGTCATCATTGCAGTACATCGTGTTATTTGTAAGCTTCGATAAAGCACATTTACGTAATGTTGCATTACATTATGTATCTGTTTGTTTTATCGGATAGGTACGGAAAATCATCAGTGTATTAAAAAAACTGCTGTGTGTGTGTGTTTCAAAAATAAACATTTTGGCATTTTGAACAGCTACATATGTATGTATGACTGGCCGACTTTCATTAATGTAAAAGCTGCTTCAATTAATTAGCTTTAATTTAAATAAGGTACTTAATTCATAAATACAAATTGAGTTGATAAAAGCTTTCAGTTTGATGTTAGTTGCTACACTAGCACTAATACTAGCGATGTTATTTTATTACAATTATATTTAAATACTGATAAATGTATATTTAAGAAAATAGAAATGTCAATTAATATTTTTTTACGATTAAGATTTCGTAATGTGGATAAGAAATAATACACATAAGTTTATGTGAGTATTAGTAGTGATTTCTGTACCTATTGTCCTATCACACATATTAAAAAAAGCTAACTAAAAAGATGAAAACAAGTTAATGAAGGAATATAGTATTATTTATAATATATAATAGAATATAGATTAAAATTAAAAAATAGCAAGAGTAGAATTAAGTTAATAGAACTTTTTTTAGTTACTATATTTTATACTAGCGACTCACCCTCGCTTCGCCTCGGGTTCGTCCCTAGACAAAAACAAATCTATCCCACGGGAACCGTCCATTTTTCCGGGATGATATATAGCCTATAGCTTTCCTCAGTTAACTGGCTATCTAACGCAAAAAGAATTTTTCAAATCGGATTAGTAGTTCCTGAGATTAGCGCGTTCAACCAAACAAACAAACTCTTCAGCTTTATAATATTAGTTTAGATTCCCTACAAAATTAGTCCTTTCATTTTTACTTTCCTGTGACTTATATTTTTATAATATATACATAATATTTTTAATATTAATATATTCCTAATATTTTTTTCTGGTTTCCCCATCAAAATAAGCTTTTTAAATCAAGATATACTCAGGGTCCCGACTCCCGTGGCACTAAAAAATATTTGTGTTACAAACTAAATAAAATAAGACCTTACTTGCATAGTCACTAGACCAACGAGGTCTAGTGGTTATGTGCATATTTGCCAATAAAATGGCACCTTACACGCTAGGCTATAGACCTCGTTAGTGTGTTGGTAGTGGCTAGCTTGTAGATACATTTGAAATCCTGATTCGACTCCCGTGTTAAGCCAAAATAATTAATAAGTTTTTTTGATAGTAAAGTCTCGTAGCAGCTTGAAGCTAAACTAAGTAGTTGTCGAAATTTTATACCCTTGTGCCTCCGAGACAGCCGTGGCCCAAAGTTCACAAAACTTATTGAGGACAGGACAACGTCTCAACAGGCGTTGATCATATTGCTGCCTAACGGCCAGCTATATTATAGACTAGCAGAACCCGCGGCTTCGCCCGCGATCAAACTGCGAAAAACATAAACTTTTTCGCAATACATACTTTATTACTTGCAAAAATATGTATAAGATGTTAAGCGTATATTCTGTAAATAAATTTACTCTACTTTATATCCCACACTTGAGCTATGTTAATCTATTTAAATATATTAACAACTCAAACTTCACCGTCCAGTTTCACCCACTTGGGGGCTGAATTTAAAAAAATTCTACAATACATGTTTATTTAATTGTATTGAAGAGAATAATACCAAGTTTCAAGTAATTCTGATCATAAAGATTTTTTCCTTATATAAACAGCACAAACCCCTTTTATCCTTTTAAGGGATGAATTTCGAAAAAAAATGATATTTGTACTGTTTTAGTTTTCATTTTAAAGTTAGATACCATTTTCCGCGCATCAATTACAGAGTTTCATACAAACTTTCATTCCCTATTTGACAGCTTTATGGGATGAATTTAAAAAAATGCTAAAATACATATTTATTTAATTGTATTGAAGAGCATTAATACTAAGTTTCAAGTAATTTTGATCATAAATAATTGTTTGCCCATATAAACTTCATCACCCCTTTTTACCCTTGTAAGGGATGAATTTCGAAAAAAATCTAATACATATATTTCTTATTTTTCATCTTAAAGCTAAATACCACTTTTCGTGCATTTCGCGTTAAGAATAACAGAGTTTCATACAATCTTGTACCCCCTATATTACCCCCTTAGGGGATGAATTTCGAAAAATCCTTTCTTAGCAGATGCCTACATTGTATAAAGAATATGTCCTCTAAATTTCATGTTTCTACGACCAGCGGTTTAGGCTGTGCGTTGATCGATCAGTCAGTCAGGACAAAGCATTTTATGTATTTATAGATTAAATGAATTATGTATTTAATAAATGTAAATTCCCATAGTGCGAGTAGTTACCAGCTCTAGCTGTAACTTATTGTATTACTTTAGAATCTATGTAGTCACATTTATGATCTATACATACATATAATAAAACTGTAGAGGTCGAATGTCTCTACATAGAAAAAAAATGCTAAAAACCATGTCAGGGGAATGTAAGAAGAGAAATAGAACAAATCTAGATTTTTTCAATTTTTTGTTTCTCTGTCTGTTCGTGTGTTTGTACGGGCTAATCTCCGAAACTGTTGGACCGATTTAAATGAGAATTTGCATGGTGGTACCTTATATCCCCGGTCAACATTTTAGATACCTACCGAAAAATTTAAGAGTTCCCGCGGAATAGTTAAAAAACTATAGTAACTTATACAGCTCAGTACACAAAAACAGCTGATTGGATTTTAATGGAACTTTACAATAATATAGTTCATCATCAGAATAACAAGTAGGCTACTTTTTATCCCGGAAAATGTACGGTTCCCGTGGGATAGATTTTTTTTTTTTTAATCTAGAAGCGGACCCAAGCGAAGCGAGGGTGAGCCGCTAGTATGTATATAAAAGCAAAACATCATACACTCAATGATTAATCACGAAATCTCAATCTCATCTCAAAGTATAGATAAATACTACATATTAGAATAGGTAGATTCCGCATAGAAAGAAAGTATCCGCTAGAAAGGATTTTTGAAAATTCAACTTTGTATGAAATACCGTTTTTTATAAAAGTTACAATAAATTATAGTTTATAAAACGAAAAACACGACTTAATGATGAACGGAACAAAAAAGTAAAAAATACTTTTTAGTACCTATGAGAATACAATGATTAACGAGATAATTAATGTTATTGTGAAAAAAGTGTGGTGCTTTGTACAATATTTTTATACACCATGTGAAGTTTATAAAAGCGAGTTAATGACGATTATTCTAAATGAAGTTTTAGGTAGTACATTCTCTGGGGGTGAAAATACGGAGATAACATAGCATGAATATAAAAATGTCATTAACACTAATATATACATATTATAAAGAGGTAAAGTTTGTTTGTATATAGGGGGTCTACTCTGAAACTACTGATTCAAATCTGAAACTTCTTTCACTAATAGGAAGCTACATTGCTGCCGAGTTCTATAGGCTATATTTTATTTAGATAAAAATATGCTTACTGACAGAAATCATAATAGCTTTAATTAAATCCGGAAAAAAAAACAAAGTTGCTTTATCGGCGTGCGCTAACTACATCGTTTGAAATAAAATGTATGGTGAAGAAAAATCTAGGGATGCACCCGAGCAAAGCAAGGATACGTCGTTACTCGTTAGTACTTATTACGTTAATACCGCCGCTGAATACGATAAAATATTATATTTTATCGTATTCAGCCCTTTTTAAAGGCCTACTGCCGAGCACGGGCCTCCCTTCAATACGAGGGGGATCAGGCTATAGTCCACCACGCTGGCCAATTGCGGGTTGGCGGACTTCACAGGTCTTTCGAAACCTTGCTAGGTTTTCTCAGACATGCAGGATTCCTCACAATGTTTTCTTTTACCGTAAGGCAAGTGGTAATCATGTTAGAAATGATTCGCACATGAAAATATCAGAGGTGCGAGACCCGGGATTTGACCCCGGACCCGCTTCACTCGGTTTCCCAAGTGAGCGCGTTACCACTGGGCTACCACTGCCTATAATATTTTATATATTATTTTTTATACAAGCACTAATCTTATGTATATATATTTACAACCTACGGTTTAACCGTGTTAAGGTGCTTAAACAACCAAAAAAAAAAACAAATTTAAGGTCCTTTTTGGATTGAATTTCGAAAAATTCTGACTTAGCGGATACGTACTTCCTATTAAGAGCCTTAATATAATGTTTTATGTTTGTGACTTTATTATAGAATGAAAACAAGAAAATAAATATCTTATTTATGCATAAATTAATGCTCTTTATTGATCTATTAGACATATTAAAGTGGATTGTGGTATCGAACTCCCAAATGTCGAGTCCATCATGTTCAGGAGGTAAAGTCGTAACTTAAATATGTACATACGTACGTGAAATACATATTATATGATGCTGCGTTTTAAGTGTTAATGTTGCTTATGTACATATAAAATTGTTGCTTAACATGCCATTATTTCTAAGTTTAGCCTTTGGATAGGTTATTGCCCAATTTAAGATGTTGTACTTAGTTCTGTCTAAATCGTATAATTAAGTTACATTCTAGTGTGAACAATGCGTTCAAATGTGAAATGTTGCACTACACACTACGAGTAGTATACCATTACGAAGTAATTACCGGCCGCTAATTTTACCGGATCACGTTTTGATATAAGTTAATGATTGTATGTGTATCCTGTCGCAGATCACTGATAACAGTAGAAGATTGAGAAATTATGATTTATTTAGTAAAGATAAAAGCTTTAATTATCACAGACTGATTTTTTAGAATGATGAGGACTTCTGTCCTCTTAGGTAGCTAATTAATTTGGGTATATACTTTTATGTACATACATGTTATGCGATATCTTCGCCAATAGAGGTTATGCGTGATTTATTTTATTTTTTTATACAATAGCTAACATCGTAATATAATTGTAAAAAAATATTCAGCTCGAAAATCTAAAATTTAGTATAAAAAAAAAGATACGGTTACTTTAAGCGCCCGCCATTTCGCGCGCTTGGCGTGACGTTAAATTATCATACATAGAAAATTACAACATTAGTTTGTAGCGACGACATCGCTAATCGCTTTGTTATGATAATACTTTGACGTCATATTGGATTTGACCAATGGCGTGCGTTTCAACTACTGAATTTCTCTATTTTCTTAATCCAAAAGAAATTATGTATATTAAAAAATATTGATATAGGCTTAATTCAAGAGCAATAAAGATTATAAAATAAAAATGTTTTCACTTGACTGCAGCGAAACCCAAATGATGGTTATATGTTTCACGTATATGTTTGTATATCCGATGCTATGTTCCTCGTAACCCTTAAACGTCTGGACTAATTTTGTTGAATTGTATTTCGTTAAGATATATTTATATTATAAAATATAAAAACGGCGGATTATAATTTGGATATCTTGATTTTATTTTCTTTTAAACTTATTAAGTGTGCTTTCAAAAGGAAGAGTTTTAAGAGAAGTGATTAAAAATATATTATACAACCTATATGCTTAAAAATAGCTTGAATACAAAAGTATTAAACTAAAATCAAATTGTCTAACTAGGCAAAACTAAAAACTTAAAAAGCAGTGAATAGATACTTCCTTTTATTTACAGCTTTTTAGTTTTACTAAAAACTAAAAAGCAGTAAACATTTCTTTTTATTTACAGCTTTTTAGTTCGTCACGAGCTTGTCTGCAGGTCGGCGGATAAAGGAGAAACCCATTTTAGGGTCCTATTGAATTACTATCAAATATGTGTCATAAAAAACCTGATTTTTTTTTTGCTTACCCCACTAAAATCTTAATTTTAGCGGTAATGGCCAAGTGAAGAACAAATGGAATTTGCGATATTGCATAACACTCCTACCAATGGCTTATTCCCGTATTTATTTCATAAAAAGTCAATGTATATTTCTATAATGCCATGAACGTATTTTAAATTCATTTGTTAATCATAGCTTCGTGTGCTTACTTGGTCATACATTTTTACAAGTGTTCATGAATGTTTTTTTTTGCACTTGCATACATCATCATGTTTAATTACCTCTTTCTATCTGGAGATGTATGTATTTATTATATTACTAGCGACTCACCCTCGCTTCGCTCGGGTTTGTCCATAGCTTGGATAAAGTAACATGGATATAGTTTTTTTTTTAAGTATTAAGACCTTCCGTGGACCTTAAGGAACATACAAAAAAATAAATTAGCCGAATTGGTCTCGCCATTCTTAAGTTATGCGTTTACCAACATTCATTTTTATTTATATAGATTATTATCAGCCTGACAGATACTGAAAGGTATTGTTACGGTATCATTGTTCTTAGTGAACGCAGTATCAGGAGCGGGGTACGCACTAGCGAGCGCAGAAACGACAACGGTCACTTTTTACATGACCACCTACTAAAGCGCAATATGTTATATAATATACTAAGTATACTTATTCCGTACCAGTTTAAGTTTTTAGGATCGAAATTACCGACATAGTCAGTTGCACCTAGAAGCTGAAGTTGTACGTAGTGGGTAGGGCACATCGCTTATAGAACTGATGATTGATAGGGGCGAAAAGCATATGCTCGCTTCTCACAAGGTGGACAAAGAACTGCCTGGAAGCGGATCGTATCCGAGTAGGTACTTTAGAGACGATTTCGGTCTAGACGATACTAGAACATCGTTAGCTTACATTGCGAACATTAGATTTTAGATTTACATTTTCTTTAGTAGATAAACATAATTATTGTTGTACTTATTAGTTTATTTTATAATAAGACATATAGAAACTTTGTAGTTTGTGGTGAAACATAGTAAGAGAAAAAAAAGGAAAAAAATATAAATGTCAGACATTACATATTATGTTCTTAAGCCATCATTTAGTTTTATTTTATGATTAATCTATAGGTATATATAATAATATTCTTCTCTTGTTTAAAAATAAAAGCTTAATTGCGTTTCTGTAACAATAATAGAAACTACATTTAAAGCCTCTATTTTAAATCTCTTTATATTTTAACATATTATTTTAAAGTACCTGGCGACCGAGCTTCGCACGATGTTCTTTTTTGTTATATCATATTTTTTTAGATTAAAAAAAAAAACTATAAATTTGGATAAATACAAAAAAAAAGTAGAACTTTGTATCCAATATCCAATATGATCCATGTAATGTTAATCTAGCACCTTGGTCGCTTGACCACGATGCTTATGCCTGAGTGTAAGAAATACGAACATAAATATCGAACATATTCTGCATAGAATAATGCAAAAGAAAACCGCATGAAAACTCGAAAACACGCGTTTTCCAACAACGAACCCGAACGGAGCGCGGGTGAGTTGCTAGTGTAAAATATAACCTAAAAATTGCATATTTAACACTCGATTTAAATAACTTGGCCATTGATAGGGCCCGTGAAAATTGGACTCTAGAATAACTTCTAAATGTATTAATTTATATCTAATTTTCAATCCCGTAAACACTGGGCCCCAGTTTGTTGAACTTGTTTCCGCCCCGAATAACAGAATAACTATTAAAAAATCGGAAAAAATCACGAAAAGAATAATTAAGATTTACATTTACATTTTCTATTTATATCTATTTTAAATGTACCTAGGGACGCACCCGAGCGAAACGAGGGTAAGTTGCTAGTGATAAATAAGATAGATACAATAATATGATGAGAAGAGAAGCGTCTTTCCTGACATTTCTAGTTCTGCACATGGATAATATAATGACAAGGAAATGAAAGTGAAGACGTAATACCAGAGCAAAGTTGATAAAAGATTTTTTACTTTGCAAATTATTATATAATATGTAAACACTGAACTTAAATGTTTAGTTTTCCAAATATTAAATATAACATACTACCTATTATGTTATATCTAACATTGTTAAAGTTTTCATAGTGTAAATCGAGTTATAACTTTAAAAGACTGTGAATTCTTAAGTACCTAAATAAAAAAATTACGAGTTAGGTAGATGCTTGTAGAAAAATATTTTATTGGTTTGATTTTCGTTTCGTTACAAGGGAATGGAGATGATTGTTTATAATTATGCGCAGAAGGTTACGAAGGCAAGTAAACACTAATTATGAGTTACGAGTCAAAGACAACTGGCTTCTCTTCATTCAAGGCTGTGATGATGTTTGCATTGGTTTTTTTTCAATATTTAAGAATCAGTGTTAGCTTTCCGATCAATGCTTAAATTGCCTCCGATCAATGTGTAAACTAATCTATACAGATAAATAAAAGTGGCTGTTTTGTAATGTCAAAATAACAGCTTTTTACTAAATACATACATATACACAATAAAAAAAAGAATTTTAATAACTTTTGACTGTCTTTCTGTCTGTCTGTCTGTCTACTTGTTCCGGCTAATCTCCGAAACGGCTACACTTTGACGGGACTTTCACTGAGAGATAGCAGATGTTATAAGGAGTAACTTAGGCTGATTTTATTTAAGAAAAAGGATAATGGTTCCGCGCAAAAAAATTAAAACTCATGAAATTGCGAACAAAATCCCTCTATCTGGACGTACCCGAGCTAAGCGAGGGTAAGTCGCTAGTGTCGCATAAATTTTGTATATCTACCAACTTATTATGTTATAATTTATAACACGAGGTAAAATTAATGTTGATTTCATAAATAACGTAACTAATTAATTCATAAAATGTAAGCAACTCGAGTATTGCATTGCAATATTTGAATAATGTATATAAACAGATATTACTTAAAAGTCTATCCAGGACGTTGCTAAATTTTACCAATAAATACAAAGTAGGTACCTGGGCGACCGAGCTTCGCTCGGAGTTCTTTTTTGTTATGTTCTTATTTTTTAGATAAAAAAAAAAAACTTGAATAAATAAAAAAAAAACAAAAGTAAAAACATTGTATCGACTATATTTTGCGTGGAATAATGCGAAAGAAAAAATCCGCATGAAAACTCGAAAACACGCGTTTTCCCAGACATAAGACTAATCTAGATCGATTTTTCGCCCCCGAAAGCTCTCTCTAGTGGCGTAGCGTGCGCCGTGCACTTATGCCGCCCGGGGCGGAAGTCAAATTCGCCGTCCTCTTCTTTGGACAATTATATTAAGGTCAATAAAACGGGACCATTTCCGATTTATAACTCAGGTAAGCGATTCGACAGATCAAGTGAGAATTCAGTTTGTTATGGATTAATTATTGAACAATAAGGTCCAATGCTGTTGCTATGCAAAATCAAGAAGCATTTAATGGCGCAAAATAGGATAAAATCTATATGCGACAGGTTCGGGATCACAAATTGTTGGGTAATTAAATGACAGCGATCAAAGAAGAAACTGTAAATCAGATGTGCTTCAAGAAGTTTGTAAAATTATAATATGAGAGTACAATAAGCTTGAATTATGCCATGTTATCTGCAGTCAGATGGTATGGTGAAAAGGTTAAACTAGACCTTGGAACGGCATCTAGCAAAGGTTGTGACTTGTGGATAGAAATTAAAGAATTAGGTCGAACATTTACCATTAATATATAATTCATTCATCGTAACGGACTGCCGTACACGAAAGTAATTTACATCAGCTTATATTATCGGCAGTCTGCTACGCGTATGATCGGAGGATATCCCCAGAAACATTACCACATTTCCTAGTGACAATGGACTAATACGGACAAGAAAAGTGGCGCAGAACGCCTGCAACAGAAGATGCCTGCCATGGCAATCACACTAAGCCACGACCGCACTAGGCCACGACCACACTAGGCTACGAATGCACTAGGCCACGACCGCACTAGGCCACGAACGCACTAGGCCACGACCGCACTAGGCTACGAACTCACTAGGCCACGACCGCACTAGGCCACGACCGCACTGGACCACGACCGCACTAGGCCACGAAAGAACTAGGCCACGACCGCACTAGACCACGACCACATTAGTCCATGATCACACTAAGCCATGACCACAACGTCACCATCACGCCATCATCACAACGCCATGATCACAACGCCATCATCACACCACACTTGTCTTACGGTGAAGGAAAACATCGTGAGGAAACCTGCATGTCTGAGACCTATCAAGTTTTCGAAAGACATGTGAAGTCCGCCAACCCCCACTTGGTCAGCGTGGTGGACTATGGCATGATCCCCCTCGTATTGAATGGAGGCTCGTGTGTGCAGTGCAGTGCAGTGGGCAATTAATAAAAAGGGTTTAATACCAAAGAAACAAATTTTTTTTTGGTTAAATAATTAAAAGTAGTAAATTAGTAGTAACGGGTCTGTTAACAAGATAGTTTAATTTATTCTAATAATCTCAAACAGCTTACTCAGATCTTTATTCAGCCGAACGGACGCAGTTTTACTATAGATGTTAATTTTTTTATTTTCTTTATGAAATGTTTACTGTATGGAAAATATTACGAAATCTGTCTGAGTTTATATTTATAATTAAAACAATCGATAGTTCATAGTAATAATGGTCATCAAAATAATAAATAATTAAGTTTCTCTGTTCCATATAAACGAATATTTTGTCTTTGCGGGGCTCCCGTGAGGCTAAGGGCCTTGGGCCGGTGCCCCGTGTGCCCTATGATAAAGACGGTACTGGACTACACTATCACGCGTTTTTTTCTATATTTACGAATGATATTTTACTACGCGTTGAAAAACTGGCCTAGGTACTACAGCCTATACGGTCCATCGCACGTAAAATAAGAACTGCCGACAGAGCATAAATATTCTGCCTGAATCATCAGTACTACTCTATCGTTCGTTACGTGAACTGTTTTGTTTGAAAAATCCATTGCAATTATACCTAATGGGGATATTACAAAAAAAATCGCGCAACTTACTCAAAAGGGTTACATTCTCTATGACTTACTCTACCTAATGGTGGCATGGAAATGAGTTTTTTAGTCAAAACTGGTGTTTGTGTAGACTTTCCAGCGCTGGTACGATAAAATCATTCATTTTACAAACACAGGTTACTACATAAATTGTAGAAATTTTTTACCATAAAATGAGTCAGAAAAAAATCGGAAAAAGCACGTCGACATCTCGATCTTGATCTTTCTTTCCAGGCGTTGAAATCCCGGAAATCTTTCCAAGTAAAACTACCAAATGATTGAGATAATAACAATAAATACGGCTACATATATTTTAACAGGAATTCAAAATTTCATATTCATATAACTGAATCTATTATTTGATTAATATTATTTGTAATATCTATCTTCTAATATCTTTAAACGAGCAAGTCTTGTAATTATTTATTTATTTATTTATTTATTTATTTATACCGGCGATTCCGGAAAGGGCTCTAACGATTTAGCTGAAATTTGTTATGTAAGGGTTTTCGGGGGCAAAAAATCGATCTAGATTAGTCTTATGAGTCTTATGAGATTAGTCTTAGAGCCGCCTCTGCTCAGAGCAGAGACGGCTCTAGCCCATGTAGCGCCCGTATGCAAGTAATTCCCTGGCGCCCTCTAGTAGGCGCGCGGTCAAAATGGAATACTTATAGTTATATTTTTACTAGTGAATGGAAATTCGGGTGCAAATGTAAACACACGAATAAAAAGTATTTTTTAGGAAGGAAGGGGTTACAAGAATTAAAAAGCACAACGGGTACATAGCCGGATATACATAATATGAAATTTGCCCCCGCGGAGTTTTCTCTTCGTACTTTGGGAATCGTGTTGGTATCAAACAAACTTAATTCTGTAAAAATTTGAGCTTTTCATCTCAAGCTGTTATCAAGATATTCGAAAAAACCTATTTTTTCGACTTTATTTTTTTCCATGATAAAATTGAAATTTGATAAGCGCTGATTTTTTTTACCAATACTTACGAGTTAAAGGCAAGAAAATTTTTTTTTTTTATGATTCCTAGACCGAAAGCCAATTTTTAAGAAAAGAAATAAAACTAAAATTATTTTTGTTTTGATCGTACTTTTAAAAAGTGTCCACCTCTAAATTTTGTCAGAAAATGTCTTCTGTACTCCTTTATACTCAGGATTTTTTTCAATTTTTTTGATGTGGTGGAACAAAGTGAAAAAATTTAAAACATTTTGTTTATCTTACATTCCAATGAACTAATATTTCATTATTGATAGAAAAATTCATAAACAAATATTTTTGACCGAGAGAACATATCAGTTAATCTTCGTCACTAATCGTCACTACCTTCATTTACTACAACATTAACTTTTTCATCTACATATAAATAGATAACTTAATATTTATTTCGGCAGGTCTTATTATTTTAGCCGAATATCAAGCATGGGAAACATTGTATATAATCGCTGCAATGTGACAGCAGCATCCAATAGTACGCCTTCCATTAACACAATCACAACAATATCGACTAATACCAGAAATTTCATTCTCATCTGGCCGATAATTAATTAATCAATTAAACAACGGTATGCTTGGAATGGATATGCCGAGATCGGACTTTTATAATACTAGTTGTGATTTTAGCATGTTGAAGCGTAACTGTTCCGTCGTCATTTATCATCTCAGCTAAATACGATACAGCTTGAGCCATTTGATATGACTCTGTAAAAAAAGATTTAAGTTGTTGTTCCGTTAACTCTGGAAAGTCTATTAAATCGTTTGATGTTATTGTTATAAATGGAACTTTTCCTGTTGCCCAATGATTTGTCTCGACTTCCGAAGCCAAAGTATTATCTTGATGTTTTTTTTTTTAATTCATCGCAGCAATAATTTCTCCAGAAAGCTCGAAATCTGAATCAATTCTCGTACCAAATTCATTGTGTAGAAAACAGGAAACTTGACAAAAAAAAACTAGTTTTAGGAAGTAGTTTATTGTCTAGCTTATGCTTGATATTACCATGAACTGCTTCAACTACCCAATGCACTTTGGTAACAAAACGGGATCGATTTGACTCGACTGTAGTAAGCTAATTTCGTTTCCCTTTAACCGCCGGCATTAAAACTTTGAATCCTAATTGTTCTAAATATTCTGTTACATCATGAAAGCCTCGACCTACTACGATAATATCATCTTTTTTAGTAACTTAATGAGACCATTAGGATTGCTCAAGACGATTTTCGTAATTTCAGCATCGTTCATGTTAGCTGTGTAAAGGCCCAAGCATGTCTATGACAATACCATTCGTATTGCATTTTGAAAATGGTTTGCACAGAGGTACTTTTTTCTGATAAGAATATGATTTTCTCTGGTATTCATTATTTGTACTTTTTTAATGGCGAATATATATGTTGCATCAAAAATGTTGGTTACTAGTTGGTCATCTTTTAGTTCATATCATTTTCTAGCTATGTTTGAAGTATTAGAAAGTAAAGTTTCTCTATTGACAGCGTTAATTCCAAAATTCAATGGTAAAATGTTTTTTGTTTCTAAAAGACAATTATAATCTATATTTAATACCTAAGAATATCATATTTAAATGTTATATTATTCATAATATTTATTTATTTAAGGATTAATACTGAATAGTAGTAAATTTTTAATTTAAGTTTTAATGAAATAAATGGTGAGTGGTGTCTGAAAATACTGTGAGTCAACCGTAAAAGATAGGGATATGCCATCACGGAGTTTTTTTAGGATTTAAGAAGAAATACAATTCTCTAGTACATGATTTTTATGTATATCTTAAGTTTTAGCCTACATAAGCCAGGTAAATTTATTTTGCGGCGACTTGGTTGCAAAATATATATATTTTTTTCACTTACATAAAACTTAATTTTTAAGTAACCACTGCGTAAATAAAATAAAAACCAGAATACAAATAAAAAAAAGGTTGATAATGATAAAGTATTAGGTAATTTTTTTTTAATTTTATTGGTCGAAAAATAGTTTTTTCTTTATGTATTTATAGTATAATATTAGTTCATTGGAACGTAAGATAAAAAAAATGTTTTTATTTTTTTTTCATATTGTTCCACCACATCGAAAAAAATCGAAAAAAATCCTGAGTATAAAGGAGTACAGAAGACATTTCCTGACAAAATTTGGAAGTGGACACTTTTCAAAAATACGGTCTAAAAAAATTTTTTTTTTTTTTTTCTTAAAAATTGGTTTTCGATCTGGGATTGGGAATCATAATTTTTTTTTCATGCCTTTAACTCGTAAGCATTGGTAAAAAATTGTCGCTTATCAAATTTCAATTTTACTATGGAGAAAAATAAAATCGAAAAAATAGGTTTTTTGAATATCTCGATAAAGGCTTTAGATAAAAAGCTCAAATTTGGACAGAATTAATTTTATTTGGTACCAAAACGATGGGATCGTTTTGGTACCAATGTACAAAGAAATAACTCCGCGGGGCAGAAAAAAAAATTATTATATTGATCCAAATTCCGTTATTTTGATCCAAAAGTTAAAACCGTTCGTCGAATTCGGTAATTACGGTATCTAATAGATATTTGTAAAAATTTACTTTAAAATTTGTTTTTGCATCTGTTATCGGTTCGTCCTCCGCCTTAGAATTAAAAAGCCTTCTACGAACGCGAGAACGGGAGAGTGCGGAAAATTCTGCTATTGCCTCGACTTCTTCTGCTACAGTTTGCGTGCTTGTAATGAACTCCCCAAAAGCGCACACATTAAAGAATTCAGACAAAGTTATTTTTGGATTGTTTTAATTTTAAAACATTTTTTTTATACTCTCTCCTAATGATTATTAAAATAAATATTATATTAAAATAATACGACTGTGTTATTTTATTCTAAATATTATGGCCAAGATAATGAGTTAGGCGTGACTCAGATTTTTGAATAAGGGCAATGTGTTCTGTAAGCACATTACCAAATTTAGAGCTATATTCAACCAGCTTTAAAAAATACCATTATCCTCACCTCTATTATTGCCTCGCTAAGAAATAAATTATTTTGATTATTCGTTCAAGTACTGCCATCCGTATTTTTCCGTTCAATTTCAACTTTGTTCAAGAAACCTCCCATCTTTTCTTTTACATAAAATAACCGTTCTCAATGTAATTAGTTTTTTACGAGACATAAGTGAGCTTTTTTCAAGACGTTCTAAAACTATAGACAAATGCTGCCAAACTTTCTAACCTACGCGCGCCTTGCTTTGCTACCGCCGCCCGGTGTCGGCCATAACACGGGCGCTGGGTCTTTGAGAGCGCCGGCTGCGCCGCCAACGACGCATGCTCTTTCGAGGTGTCGCGAGCGGCGCTTGGCGCCCCTTCAGACCCCGCGCCCGTGTGCATTGCACACCCTGCACTATAGGTAAAGCCCCTGTGTCTGAGAAAACGCGTGTTTTCGAGTTTGCATGCGGTTTTCTTTCGCATTATTCCACGCAGAATATGGTCGATATTTTCTTACATTAAGACGATTATCGACGTTATCTTACATATGAAATAATAACTATAAATACCTACTTTTTATCACATTGAGTATGGATTGTATTTTTTGGTACGAATAAATATAACTGTGTTATAATTTTGCATGTTTCCACACTTACGTCTCTTGCGTATGAAGATTCACCCAGGGCGGAACGGCTTTTTAAAATTATTTATTGTTACATAGTCTTCGAATAAAGTGACTGAACTTCCGAGTAAAATTAAATGGACGAAAGATGATGATGATGTCAAAATTTTAAAGATTTCGTTTGAGCCATTTAGTTATGAGATCCTATAATTTAGTAAGCAAATAATAATAATACTTAAGTAGTTCTTCTTTGTCTAGTTTTTTTTAAATTTTTTCACACCGTTATATTTCAAAAGTAAAAAGTCTTTGGTAATCTTAGCCCAGTAGCTTAAATAGGGAGCGGCATGATCAGAATACCTATTCAGAAATGAAAATTACTTCGCAATAACCCAATAGAATGTGTTGGTAGTGATTTTTGTGGCAAATTATTAATTTTCTCCATTTTATGTTGGTGCCTTTGGTTGGTGCACAATATTTATTGTGAAATTTTGCCGCCCTTTAAAAATGCCGCCTGGGGCCATGGTCACCTCTACCCCTCCTATGGTACGCCACTGGCACCCACATCCCAAATTTCAGCGTTAGAGCCGTTTCCGAGATCGCCGGTATAAATAAATAAATAAATAAATAAATAAATATACAAACATTGCTCGTTTAAATATATTAAATAGACGATACTTACTAACAGAGAACCCTCTATCTGCACGTGTGTTATAAAGTTATAACGCCAATAAACCTATATTGTCTTTTAAGAGTAGAACGTACTTAGGTCTTTCAATTTTTGTTTTCAATTTTTTTACGTCTTTTGTCGTGAAAAATGTCTATTATTGTTAAAATAAATTAGATTAATCTCTTATGAGTGTTGTGACAATAGGTAGTCTATACAAATATCCCACGCAAAACATAGTGGAAATTAATTAATCACTGTGAGAAAATACTCGCAATGCTTTGAAGTATCGTAATAAAACCATAAAGCGCATTGGCGATATACTCGTAATAATACACGTCTTAGACATTATTCAACCAAGGTAAGAGGTGTACATTGCGTAAATTGAAAGTAAAAGAATGAATTTTGATGTGAATCAAGACGCTTAACTTGACTTTTAAGACGTGTAAAATTACGTACCACCTATACACATATGCTTAGTGATCAAAAAAGATGAGATTGTATATCAGGCCTTTAATATAATCTTTATCTACATAGTACAATCTACATACATATATGTATGTAAAGCTTCTGTTATTGGCAGACGACAAACTTTACTGGATCACTTTTTGATATTATGTACAATGTACATACGTATTTATTTATTAAGATGTATACTGTCGCAGATCACTGATGGCAGTAGAAATTGAGAAATTATGATGTATTTAGTATTTATAAGCTTTAATTATTATATATCGACTTCGTAGAATGAAGTTCGACACGATCTATGACCATGCCGATATATACCCATGTATACAAAAAATTTGCTCAAGTCTTAATTTTATAAAAGTTGGGATAAGAGTTCCGCGCTAAAAAAAAATATTAAAACAAATGAAATTACAGCGAACAAAATCGTTTAATAAGTCGCTAATAGAATAATATATTATGTCGCTAAGTTTAATTTTTTTTTTACTTATACCCCGACTTATATTATTCTATAATATTAAGAAATAAGAAGGTAAAGAATAGTTTAGTATTTTTAACCGACTTCCAAAAGGAGGAGGTTATCAATTCGATTGGTATTTTTTTTTTTATGTATGTACATCGATTACTCTGAGATTTATAATCCGATTTGCGTGATTCTTTTTTTGTTTGATGCGGTTTAGTTGCCATGTGGTCCCATAAAAATTTTACATAGTTTGGCCGAGTAGTTTTCATTTTATGGAAAAAAAATTATGTTTTTTTTTGTTTACGTGGACGTAATTTTATGTGTGTTCGCGGATTGCTTCGTCATTCATGAACCGATTTTAATGATTTTTTTTTTGTTTGAAAGGAGATATTTCAAGGGTGGTACCATAATAAGGAGACCAGGATCTGATGATGGCATCCCAGAGAAATCGAGGGGAACCTTCAAAAATCGTAGTGGCGACTAGTGCGCTTGTTAATTTTTTTCATTAAGTATTTTAAAGCACTACTATTTAATGAAGGTCTGGAGTCGATCTGATAATGGAGCCGACAGATAGTCGAGGAAACTCCTCAACGATTTACAGCAATTACCTGGTGTTTGGGCTTGATTAATTTGTATTGATGAGAACTTTACACCTAGATGGGTTGTGGGTGTCATTAGGGGTCTGAATAAATGGCTTAATCGAATATGTTTTTAAAAATCTTTCTTCTTACAAATTACCTACACCAAAAATGGAAAAATAAAAACTTTTTAAAAAAAAATAAAAACCGACTTCCAGGCACAGAAAAGTAAAAAATAACCTAACGGGGGTTTTCATTTAGAATAGATACCTAATCAGATATTTTCGAAGTCGGTGCCTGCCAATACAAATTAAAGCACACCGACTTCGAAAATATCTGATTAGGTATCTATTCTAAATGAAAACCCCCGTTAGGTTATTTTTTACTTTTCTGTGCCTGGAAGTCGGTTTTTATTTTTTTTTAAAAAGTTTTTTGGTAGTAATTAAACGGGACTTATAAATGAGAATTAGTTTTGACTTTCTAAGGAGCCATATTTATACTTTTGAGTTTTGTTTGTTTGTTTGTACTACTCGTGGCCATGCTCGAGTGGATTAAAAAAATTGCTCAATTTTAATTTCTACTGAATTTATATGCTCTCATAACGGATTTGCACATTTGCATAAGTGTACATTTACATATGTAATCAGTCTAGATTCACTTAACTTAGTTAAAGGCGTAGTCAGAGACTATCTGTATTCCCGGTCCCCCCCCCCCTCCCCCCACCCCCTAAGCACATCCAGCCAACACAGTGGCCACTATAATGATTTATGCATTACTCGCAGTCTAGTCTCGTTACATACTCGTAGCTTACGTAGCTTATTTATTACAGGTGTGCCAACTTTCAGAAGGAGTTTCTGAGAAAGGAGGCCACATTCCACAGGATAGTGAATTGCTTCATCCATTTGCATCAGTAAATCGTCAGACCTATATTCTATTACTGACCCTTCAAAGGACTTAAGCAGGATGTTATTAAAAGCAGTAAAACTGTTGTTTTTGGGTGTTAGTATCAGTATCACACAAGCCAAGACTTCGTTTGTATATTAGAAACATCAAGATACACTTTAGCTATTAGGTAGGTAGGTATGTTATAATATTTATGTTGTCACTGCTATGGCCAGCCGAGAAGTTATACATAATTTATCATTGAATTCGAAATAATCTCCGTACTCTATTGTAAGTACCTAGTAGCTGAAAATACTCTCCAGAAGAGGTATCTCCTCTTAATAATATTGTCCTCCCGACCGGTTTTGATGTAGGCACATTTGACCTCTCTACTACATTTTATTTTAAACTAAGTAGCTTCCCCAGCCTAACATGTGACTTACATACCTATATACATATTCGAACATACATGAATGATGATACATATCTATAGCTTAAGTTAAACTTGCTATATCAAGAAACCAAAACCAAAGCCTAAAACCAAAGCTTCATATGAATAAGACTTAAATAAAAAACAAAAAAGAGACGAAGAAACAAGTAATAATTCTTCAATTTTAAACATAATATTGGTAGGTACTATACCCACATACTTCTCTTTATAGTCTACTAAGACTACAGGCACATAAGCTCCGTTTTATATTTTAGTACAATACGTAGGTACAAAAAAAAGAACATTAATAAATCCGTAATTAGTATTTGCGGTTAGAAATGTTATTACGCTTTGTAGGTATGTTTGAACGCGTAATTTCAGACACTGAAAGTCCATTTTAAAAAACCAGTTTTTTCGGAAGCAGTTGAAAAAATTGACAAAATGTACCTAAGCTTTATAAAATCACAAAAACTCATGATGCGGAGCTATAATACCCATAAACTCCAGCCGATCTAGCCATTTACAATAACGACCATAAATTATAATCGCTCTCTGCGAAGCACAAATAGTTTTATTTTACGTGGATATTTTGACCGACATAACCGATTGTTTTGAGAGATAGTTTATTTCAATTCAAACTGAAAACACAAATAAAATATAATCTCAAAGTCGTGAGACCCAGATTAACAAACAATGGTAAACATTGCTTATATAAGCATATAAGATAAAAATAAAGTATAAAAGATTATAACATATAAGATTAATACAAAGTTTGATATTTTTATTTGCGATGACCTGATTTCCTATCGGTAAGTCGCAGGGCTCATTTAGGCTGATAGTCATACCCACTTACTACGTCCACATACGATATTTTGTCTGTCTTACTAAATAAATAGAAGGTAGGTAGGTACCTACTACCTACTCTAGAGTACCTACTTTCGTTAGGACAAAAAACCATATTTCAGAAAATAATGTCAACCTTTAATAGTAGAACATGAAAAAACCTAGTGAAACAATACTGACTTTTTACTTTGCGATTAATTGAAATTTACAAATGGATTATAAAAACTTAAAAAAAAAACCGACTTCCAGGCACTGAAAACTAAAAAATAATTAAACGGGGGTTTTCATTTAGAATAGATACCTAATCAGATATTTTCGAAGTCGGTGTGCTTTGATTTGTATTGGCTGGCACCGACTAAGAAAATATCTGATTAGGTATCTATTCTAAATGAAAACCCCCGCTTAATTATTTTTTAGTTTTCAGTGCCTGGAAGTCGGTTTTTATTTTTTTTTTTAAGTTTTTATTTTTCCATTATTAGTGGAGATATAATAAGTAGGTAATTTGTAAGAAGAAAGATTTTTAAAAACATATTCGATTAAGCATTTATTCAGACCCCTAATGACAGTCACAACCCATCTAGATGTAAAGTTCTCATCAATACAAATTAGTCGAATCCAAACACCAGGTAATTGCTGTAAGTCGTTGAGGAGTTCTCTCGACTGTCTTTCGGCTCCATCATCGGATCGACTCCATAATCTCGACCGACCTTCATTAAACAGCAGTGCTTTAAAAAATACTTAATGAAAAAAATTAACAAACGCACTAGTCGTCACTACGATTTTCGAAGGTTCCCCTCGATTTCTCTGGGATGCCATCACCAGATCCTGGTTTCCTTATTATGGTACCACTCTTGGGATATCTCATTTCAAACAAAAAAAGAATCATTAAAATCGGTTTATGAACGACGAAGTAATCCGCGAACTCACATAAAATTACATCCACGTAAACATTTTCATATATTTTTTTTTTCATAAAATGAAAACTACTGAGCCAAACTATGTTAAATTTTTATGGGACTAAATGGCAACTATTCCGCATCAAACAAAAGAAGAATCATGTAAATCGGTTCATAAATCTCAGCGTAATCGGTGTACATACATAAAAAAAAATACCGATCGAATTGATAACCTCCTCCTTTTGGAAGTCGGTTAAAAAGGATATAATACTTATGTTATTTTTATCCGGTCTGAAAAACATTTACAAATCGTAATCGCATTTGGGTGATTCTTCGAAACACGGTTTTGACACGTTTTTCACTGGAGAACATATTTAAATATTTTCCGATAAGAAAACAATTCATAGGTAACATGTAAAAGAAAAACTTCTATCGAGGCCTTATATTTTTAATTGTAAGTAATTAAATTAAACCTAATTAAACTTTACAGATAACATCAAAATCTAATGTATCTGGCGCGTCCGAATCCCATTTTTCTTTGATAAAAGTTTGTTTTCACAAATAATCGTCGAAGTATTCAAAAAAATTTACACTCAAGCGATCTCTGAATATTTAATCCTTATTGTTTTAATAATTTAATCCAATATATTGTCATATTCTTAAACTTACAAAGCTTTACATTTTGTCCGCGGCTAAAATTATAATTTACCTGTACTGACATGTTCATGCATATTATATAGTATAATATCTAAATTTGCGGTTAGGTTAGACCGAGAAGCGATCGCCCGTCTCAGTCAGCGCCGATGCGTCGAAGGAAGCACTCATATCGCTTCACTTTTGAGTGATAAATTACGATTTAAAATTGAAATCTGGACTTTGTAATGTACCAAGGATAATTAATCTACGTTCAATTATAATTATTTGCGTAAGTATAATGATTTTTTAATTTAATAATGATATATTATCAAGTTAAGGGCCACTAATAATTATGATTTAATTCTTATTATATTTAAAGTAAAAACATAGTATTCGATAACATTAAAATTTCTCATTTATATGGTGCTAATTTATCTGATTTTATCTGGCATTTTAATACCAGATGAATTTGAAAACAGCAGATTAATTAGGTTTAACCCAAAATTATTGTTGAAACTGAAGCAAACTGTATGTCCTAAAAAGAGTGTAACGTTTTATAGTCATAAAAATTATATTTCGTTAATATTTTACTTGTTTACTAAAGGTTTATTAGCGTCAACTAATCGATAAAATTATACATTTTTAGGTCTCTATTTTCAAAATGGCAAAATCAAAGAAGCAAACAAAAGAAGAAAGGCTGCCGAAGAAGCGCCTTGCAGAGAGAAAAAGATACGAAATGATAAAAAATAATCCAGACTTATGGAAAGAAAAACAAGAAAAAAATAGACAAAGTTACTTACGTAGAAAGCAGGAAAAGAAACAATTACCTATAAACGAAATGACTCCTAGACAGCAAAGGTTACAGAGACAGACATGGAGGAAAAACTATCGTTCATATTATTTGAAAAAGAAGCGTGAAAAAAGAACAGCAGCACTGCTAGAAGAAAATACCCCACCACAAAGTCCTAGTATTTTATCAGATGCCGAACCTGCAGTTTTAGAACACTTGGCTCGTAGCCTTCCAGCAAGTCCATTTTTAAATAAAAGCTCGGAGAGTATGATGTCAGGACCGTCTATAACTTTGCGTAGCATATCACAGTGCAATGATTTTAAAACGAGTACACCATCTAATACTAAATCTCTGTATTGTTCCTCATCTGTTACTTCTGCCGTGAGACGTATCCGTTACCAAAAAGATAAAGTAATAAATGTTCTTAAGAAAAAGTTAATAAACCTAACGCGACAAAATGAACGTTATCGAAAACAACTTAATAGAATGGCTCCAAAAAGAGTTCAAAATCAAATCATTAAAAAAAAATCCATTGTAGCAAATAAAAAACAAAATTGTAGTTTCGAACCTCTGCCTAATCTACTAAAACAAGAAGTCCGTGTATTTTATGAGTCCGACGAAAATAGCCGTCTATGCTCAGGAAAGAAGGAGTTTATTGTCAGGAAAAAAATACGGAAGCAAAAGCGGTATCTCTGCGACAATCTTTTAAATTTGCATAAGAAATTTTTGAAATCTTCAAATTTTACCATCAGCTATTCAACATTCTGCAAGTTAAGACCATTTTGGGTTTTGCTACCAGATTCTCGATCACGTGATACTTGCTTATGCAAATTACATACTAATATGGATTTAATCATCAAAGGATTGTATCAGAGGAAGATAATACCTGTTATGACCTCCCAAAATCTTCTTTCAATGTTATGTTGCGACGTGTATAGCGTGGACTGCTTGCATCGCAATTGTTTAGCATGCAAAAATAAAGTAGTTTGCTATCAGGAGTTTGATAATTCTATTGAAATGACGTATTGGCAGTGGGACACGAAACAAGATGTAACAAAAGGTAAGGAAAGGAAAATTAGAATTACTGAAAAAGTAAAGAAGACCGAAGAACCGAAAAAATGTATTGAAAAAATTGAATCAATGTTGAAAGAGTATTTAATGCATTGTGGTAATATAGTTTCTCAATATAACGCTTTCAAAAAGTTGAAAGAAAGTCTACGCGATGGTGAATGTATAATTCACATTGATTACAGCGAAAATTATGCAGTCAAGAGTCATCAAGAAATTCAGTCCTATCATTTTGGTGGTAGCCGTAAACAATTAACATTACATACTTCAGTAATATATTTTCTAGATGCTGAAAATATGCCTCAAAGACAATCGTTTTGCACGGTGAGTGAATGCCTGCGCCATGATATATCAGCCGTATGGGCTCACATAATACCAATTCTTGAATATATTAGTGAAATAAGGGCAGGCATTCATACCTTACATTTTATTTCTGATTCACCATCCAGTCAATATCGTAATAAAAAAATATTTCATATGATTTCTAGCTTACACGTATACCTTAGCTCTATCGATACCATTACGTGGAATTACAGCGAATCTGGCCATGGCAAGGGTGCTCCAGATGGCGTGGGTGCCGTGATAAAGAGAACTGCCGATCGTGCTGTGTCCCAGGGTCAGGACATAAAAGATCTGTATGATTTTTTAACTGTTATGAATCAAAATTTAAAGAAGATTAAATTAAAAACTATTTCGGAATATGACGTATTTGAAAAAGACTTACTGTTCCCACAAAATGTAAAAGCATTTCCCGGATGCATGAAAATGCACCAGATAGTTTGGAATTTAAATTCTCCTATGATGGCTGTTCGAAAACTTAGTTGTACTGATAAAACTTGCTTGTACGAAGTAATCAGCTGCAAGCATAAGAAACACCTTGGATTTTATCACTTAGAAGAGGTATCTCAGGAAAACATAACGGTTACACCCTTGGCTGACTCGAAAAGGCAATTAAGAGAAGTAACAAAATCATTTTGGTCAGTAAATAATGAATCAAATGGAAATGATAGCATGACTGGAATAGAAGATACTGTACAAACTATCACTAACAGAATATGTAAAACAAACAATAACCTTATTAATTTAACACAGAGTGCTAACCAAAATAATAAAAGAAAAGTAGACAAACTAAATGAAAGAAAAGATATCGAAAGAAGTGGAAGGATTGATAGTGTAGAACAAAATATGCTATTGGCAGGATCTTCAAATATCGATAACATTTCAGAGATAAATTTTTCAAGAGACGGTGATAAAGATTTTACTATAGATTTAGAAAATATTAATCCATATTTAATGGATGACGATGAGGAATTTAATATCTTCTAGTATTTACTAATAAGTTGTTTTCTAAATTTTTTTTATATTTTTTAATGCTAAACGAGTTTTATTAAGTAATATTAAGTGTTTGACGATCTCGTAATTGAAGTTCCTTTAATAATTAAGACTGACGTAGATTCTAGATAGGTTACTACAATTTTTATTTTTAAAATTTAGATATTTGTATGGATAAAAACTTCTATCTGCGTTGATAGTTTGACGAAATTGGTTAAAAATATCAGGATTAAATATTATATTATATTGTTATTTTTTTTTTATTTGCAAGGTGTCAAAGTATTTTGTTTTTGTTTTGTTTAAACTAATGTTGTTGTTTCATTTTTATAATAAATTTGATTGGAATTAACATGAAATTATCATTTATCTGTACAAGTCAAATTAATATGGGTGAAAATCTCATATATCTGATTCAGTCCTCATTCGTCTGAGTGATAAATTCATCAGTACACTCTAAATCAATAAATACTGGAAGCAAATCAGTGCCTTCCATAAATGTTGTTACAATTAATTACGCGAACAAAGTAATATATAAACTTAAATCATAATGTAAAAAAAAAATTGTGCCAGACCAATGAGCCAAAAACACTTGGTTTCGAAGAACCACCCATTTCTTACTGGCCACAATGCCGTTGTGGTCAAAATCATGATTGCCACGACGCGAATTTCGTTTTGTAATCATTTTGAGTGAAGCACAACGCTTTGTGAACGCTTTTTTCGTACAAACAACATTTTCGGCCTTTGAGCCTAACATAATTCAAAAAAACTATTTTGATAAAACTAAAGTTAATAACTGGTTGATGGTTCATAAGACCTTGTAATAGCATTTGCAAAGTTGAGTTAAAAGTAGGCTAACCCTCCGATGTGTGTTCACTTTGTCGACTGTCGTGGTACCCACAATTACCGTCCGGTAATCTAGCCGGGTGTCAAGCCAAGAGACATATTGTTAGGTGGCTTACTCCAGTAGGCGATGAATCATACGGATTGCACCTGGAACTTCTATGATAGTAAAGTGAACCGTGGGAGCAACCACATAGTTGTTATGGTCTGCTTTGATAGGCCAGTCGTCGGGGAGTCTTGGTTGGATTTTAGTGGGTAGTAGGTACTGGCTTTTCTAGGCAGGAGTAGGATAGGGAGTCTAGGATTCTGTAGCTAAGTCAAAAGATTTTTTACATCTTACTTCACTTTTACTTCTAACTTTTCTATTCAATAATTATTCTTGCGAACTAATATTCGTGTCACTATATTATATATACATACCTTATTATATTTTGTCGATTTCTTCTATTTTATAAATTTTAAATTTTTTTTCTTTACCTTAAGTAGTACCTAATGTCAATCAATTGTTATTCAATATTTATTGATGTTTATTATTCATCTATATTCATAAAATGAGCTTCAGACACGAGATGTGCAGTTGATAATGTAAAACTATAAAGTATAAAAACAATTAGCCAACCTGAGTGTCCGCACAAAGTGCAAATTACTTTAAAGATTGGAGTTGCAAGATTTGATGGGTTTGTCGACAATGAGCAAGGTGCGCGCCCTGAATATTTACTGCGAATATGTGACTAAGCGATCAAGACGCACAACGTTCGACGCAGGTCATGGATAGATTTTAGATAAATAATTAAGCTACCAACTGATTGCGAAATGATGACTACGATGTTAAGTTTTGCACGTTAACTCAATAAACTAGTTGTTTTAGTAATAAAACTCGTAGTTTCAATAAAAAACCTGACCTGATGTGAGAATTATGTTGTGTAGATAGCATTAATATCTAAATTACCAAATTTTCTAAACATAAATTTATTGTTTTTTTTTTGTATTTTGTAATCTCCAAATATTATGCTGTAGGTTATACAATTCAATATATCTACCTATTATATCAAATACACAATTTGATAATAATTATTAAATTGAGTAAAATTTTATATTTTAAACCTGAATAATTTCGTTAAAAAATGAAAATTAATTAATAGTTTTCGTCTTCAAAAGATACTCGTATTTTATGGATTTTGGATTACCTACATATTATCTAACTATAATAAAGCAGTAATTTAGCGAAATCTGTAAAAAGCGATGATTGTAACGTATTATGTACACAATTTAGACCCCAATTTTTGTCTGTTTGTGTGTGCGCGTTTCACGCAAAAAGTACTGAACCAATTTTAACTAAATTTTGTGTAGTGATAACTTATTACTCGGGTTAAAATTTAGGATACCTTTTAGTACAGGAAATTTTTTTATTCCCACGGGAAAACACAATAACTGGTTGTATCTAGTCGTCCTTAGAAATTTATATGGTTAACGTTGGCTAAACCTTAAGAGATACAACAAAAAAGTGTACTTGAAAATTATAGGTCTTAAAAATATCTACAGAAAAGTCCGCAATAATATATGTCTATATTCTAAGGTACACTCGCAATAACTATTTTTATCTATACTAATATTATAAAGAGGTAAAGTTTGTGAGTTCGTGAGGTTGTAGGGGGTTCTCTGGATCTACTGAAACGATTTAGATGAAATTAGATATGAAGATAGTTTGAGACCCAGGAAGGACATAAGATTTTTATCCCGGAAATCCTCCCTTAAGGGGGTGAAAATAGGGATGAAAGTTTGTGTGGGGAATCAACCTAGGGAAGAACCCGAGCGAAGCGAGGGTGAGTCGCTAGTTATATATTAAAGGTGACTTACTGACTGACTTATTTACGCTCAGCCCAAGCCTATGATGATAGCCCAGTACCACAAAAAAAACATCTTTATATATCCATACTGATATTAAATGCGAAAGTAACTTTGTCTGTTTGTCCGTAACCTTTTCAAGCTTAATTCGCTGAGCCGATTTAGATTAAATTTAATATGGAAATAGTTTGAGACCCTGGGAATGACATATGATAGTTTTCATCCCGGAAAACATATCTTTAGGGGATGAAAAGGGGGGTGGAAGTTTGAATGGCTAAACAATCATTTCTCAAGTAAGGGATATATTTTTTTCATGTGTGAAAATACTTTCCTACTTTTTTGTACCTATGTATGTACATTGTACATTCTATTCTATATTAACCGTTAAAACGTACCTGAGGACGAACCTGAGCGAAGCGAGGGTGAGTCGCTAGTGTATAATAAAAATCCACAATCAATATTAAATTTGCCATTTAAACAATTTAAATGAAATATTAAACATGTATTATTGAGCAAGGCATATTATTCCGCAACGGAATATTTTATAGATGTGAATGTGTGTGTGTGTCTGGGCAAAAGTAATCTCAGTCGATACTCACAAGGATAAGTAGGTATCTGTATAATTTTGATAAACATTTTTTTTAAAAGACCAACTGATGATTCTCTCCATCTCTTCCTAGCAAAACTGTTTTCCGAGCCTGTGGTTGTAGCTTCCTCATGGACTTGGACTTGACGATGGACCTACTTACCTTTGACCCACGGACTGACATTTAATTAAAATTGAAAAAAAATGTAAATTTGATGGTTGAAAGCCAAAATACTTGTCTTTTTTAAAAAGTATATTTTGATTTGATTTGAATAAATTATGAATAATATACCTATACGAAAAAAAATGCTAGTACTCAGGTACTATAGTTTAAAATGGGCTTAATGGGTTTAAAATTTTTACAAATAAAAAAAAAACGAAAATAAAAATTAATATGAATGAAGTTTCCAAATACTATAGATGATACAAGTATAGTTCGCAAAAGCGATTGGAAACGCTTTTTTTCTCAATGCTATAAATTGATCAGTGGCGGATTTACCGAGAAGCAAAGGAAGCAATTGCTTGGGGCCCCGCTTGGACAGGGGCCCCAAAATTTGCAAAATTTTGAAAACATATTCGCAAATTTGAAAAAAAAATACAAAATACAAAATAAAAAATCCAAAATAAAACAATCCAATCCATCGATATGGTAAATAATATCGATTTTTCATTGTCCCCAAATGATTTGCAAAATTAACTGGTTATTTATTATTTTGAAATATTCGTGTGGGGGGGGGGGGGGGGTTAATGTCAGAATGAGGGCCCCTAAAACCTGAAATTGCTTGGGGCCCCGTCATAGGTAAATCCGGCACTGAAATTGATTCGATTTATAATTGAATCTGTGTGTGATAGTTGCGGTTAATTAACATGACCATGGATGTGTTTCACAACATCGTAATTATATAGAGATGATCCGAGTTTTATAAACGGTTTTATTTAGCTAGCCTTGTGGCTTATTATACTACAAAATTACTTTTGGATATGGGTTTCGATGTTCAACACAGAACGGTAAGAACACGGTACAGGTAGCAGGTTCCAAGCCCGAAGCAGATGAATGTTTATATTAATTAAGTAGGGACTGGCGTCCCTAAGTAGGTTTTATATACATACAAATAATAATTAATAATAAGATAATAAGATTAATAAGATCTTTTTTAAGACCCAAAATTTTCTAGTACATTGTGTTGATGTATCTTATAAAGGTTCAGCCAGCGTCAGTCGTACGAAAACAGTTTTTCTGACAACACACCGTCTTATTATTATTAATAATTTTGACAAAATATTTACAAATTATATACATCAACCTTCCTCGTTTATCGCTCTTTCTATTAATAAAACCAGTATCAAAATTCGTTGCGTGGTTTAAAAGAAGTAAGCGGAGGACCAGACAGACGCAGACAGCTACTTTGTTTTATACTATTTATATAGAGTATAGATATAGACTACACAAATGTCTGTCATCGTCTGGTCAACTGACTGCGAAAATATCTGATTTGTACATATTGTAAATGAAAAAACCGGCCAAGTGCGTGTCGAGCCACGCGCAATGTACAACACAATAATTCGGACTAAGAAGAGAGTTTTCATAAGTCGCTGACCTAAGAGAGATTAGCAGTGGGGGACACTTGACCCTAACAAAAATTAGCACTTTAAAGCTTAATATTTCACAAAAGGATCCCTTAATCGAAAAATTGTTTTCATAAACCCGCAATATTTTTGAAAGACCTATCTCACGCCACCCCACACTATCGCGCAGATGAGAAAAAAAACATCTCCACTTTACATGTAGAAGAGGTACCATAAAAATTTTTTTTGAAGGTTTTGTTTTACCACTTTGTAGGCGTAACAAGATACATATTTCAAGAAAAAATGTTCACCAAAAAGTGGAACTACTACTAGGTAATTAATTCTTATTTGTGACTCCCGAAGATGCTTTGTCTCACTTAAGCGTATGTGTATAATTTTTAAGAAAGCTTTTAAAATATAGATATTTTGTTTACGTAATGAAAAACGTTGAGGGTTTTTATCGATTAACAAAAAAATGAGGCTGAAAAACGGAATTATTTTTTAAGTCTTTTAATTTAATCTCAATATATTAATATTAACTTTGATATAGAGATAAAAGTGTTTATATTATATGATTTGAGAGTATCTTCATTCCCTGCTTCATTTTAGCTGGAAGAAATTAAAACATACATCCTTTTATCACATCTATACCCACATATAATAAAACAGTAACTTAGCGAAATCTGGACACGAAATATTTTTAAAAACAATGTAACGTATTGTGTACAGAATAGACGCAAAAACAATAGATTAGTTTAAAAATTATGTCTGTTTGGGTGTTCGCCTTTCACGCAAAAAGAACTGAACCGATTTTAACTAAATTTTGTGTAGTGATATCTTATTTTCCGGATCAATATTTAGGATACTTACCTTTTACTAAAGAAAAATTTTTCAATCCCGCTGGAAAATACAATAACTGATTCTATCGAGTCGTCCTTCGAAATTTATATGGCTAACGCTGACTAAACTCAAAATTTAAAAGATACATCAAAACAATATACCAGAAAATTGGTTTTTAAAAGGATTATACTCATAGAAAAGTCCCCAATAGTATCTCAATCTCCTAAGGTAAGGCTACGGAAAAGGTACAATCAATTCCATGTCGCAACTTACTGACTTTTCAACGTTCAACCCAAACCGACGATAATAAACGTTTAAAAAATGGAGAGGATCTTGATTTTATACTATAGGCGTCATTTAAGAAAGTATTTTTCGAAATTAATCCCCTAAAGGGGTAAAATAGGGAATGAAAGTTTGTCAGAAACTCTGTCATTATTAATGTGAAATGCACAAAAATTAGTATTAATAAGTATACATACTTTAAAATTATAAATGAGAAAGTGTGTTTGTATGTCCTTTTTTCACGTCGAATAAGAGTGACGGATTGGCGTGATTTTATGTGTGAAGATGGAGAAGATGGACAGGAGAGTGACATAGACTATTTTTTACCGCGAGAGATTATCTCATTCCCATGGAAAACGCATTACAATACAACCCACAACCACTAATCACATCTATGTATATATTCTTTTTTCTTATTATTTATTTTATTTATGATTATTACAATTATTTTAGTAGTAATTCATACGTAACTTTATGATAATCTTTTAATCGCCCGCTATTATTATCTGCTTCAATAGCGCCACTTATCAAAAAAAATTACTACACAATCCCATTGATATACAAAAACTGTTTTTATATATCAATGCATATTCCGCTTTAATTCAAAATAAACACTAGCTATTTTTTACCACAAAATATTTATCTACTGTTGGATAGACTAATGTTTCCATGAAACTTTCATGAAAATTAGTCTATCGTTAATATATCATCGCTAATATCATTGTTTCATTGTGCGGATGAAAATTGTTTTTTTGACAAACTTCAGAAATAAAATATTGAAATTGTATATGAACAAAATTTCAACTAAATCCGTCCATCCGTTTCAGCGTGGAGTTAAACATACATATATACAAAAACAAACACACACACACACACACTCACACACATACAAACTTTTGCATTGTCTGACTAGCTAGGTTAGTCTCAGTAAGATTATTTATTTATTTGAAGATAAATCAATAATTTACTTATGTAACTTAACATCTAGTACACGATTTTTTTTACACGGCAGAGTTTTCAATTCTTTTACATGACAAAGGCAAAAGTACAACACTGATATAATCTAATCTATTCGTACATGTATAATCTATATATACATAAAATGCTTTGTCCTGACTGACTGATCGATCAACGCACAGCCTAAACTGCTAGTCGTAGAAACGTGAAATTTAAAAGACATATTCCTTATACAATGTAGGCATCCGCTAAGAAAGGATTTTTCTAAGTTTTGGAGTTTTTCAAAAGCTAGTTGACAACGCGCGTCATTCGATCAAAAAATAACTACAAAAACCAAGGACTTCAGCACTTTTTAATATTTATTTATTTACTAGCGACTTACCTTTGTTCCGCTCGGGTGCGTCCTAGGTACGTTTTAATTTTTTTGAGCTAAACCCTAATTCTTTTTCTAAAATAAAAGTAGCCTAAGTTACTCCTTATAATATCAGCTATCTGCCAGTGAAAGTCCCGTTAAAATTGGTCCAGTCGTTTCAGAGATTAGCCGAAACAAACAGACAGACAGACAAAAATTTAAAAAAAATTGTTTTTATAATTCCATATGCATTTAGTATAAAGCTGTTATTTTGATGTTACACTCCAATTTTATTTCTCTGTATAGATTTTATAATTTTATTAAATGTCAGTACCTGGCGAGTGGCGACCGAGCTTCGCTCGGAGTTCTTTTTCGTTAAATCGTTTTTTTTTAAATAAAAAGAACTAAAAACTTAAATAAATACAAAAAAAAGTAAAACTTTATATGCGATCGAGATTCGTTCTCAGATACACCTTTAGATTTATTAATCTCGCTCTTTGGTCGCTTGACCACAATGTTTATGTCTTAATGTAAGAAAATATCGAGCCTATTCTGCGTAGAATAATGCAAAAGAAAACTGCATGAAAACTCGAAAATACGCGTTTTGTCAGACATGAGACTAATCTAGATCGATTTTTCGCCCTCGAAAACCCCTACATACCAAATTTCTGCGAAATCGTTAGAGCCGTTTCCGAGATTGCTGGTATAAATAAATAAAGATATAAAAATATAAATATACAAGAATTGCTCGTTTAAATATATTAGATTTGAGTAATTTAGTTAGGTACCTATGATTTTATTATAGATCATTTTCTATTATTTCATTTATATTTATCTACTAGCAACTCACCCTCGCTTCGATCGGGTTCGTCCATAGGTTGCTTCCCAAAACAAAATTAATTAATTACTTAATTTGGTTTTAAATTTTTTTCGTGGCACCCTATTTTTTTTTTCAAAATTAAAAGTAGCCTAACTTACTCCTTGATGTAATATCAGCTATCTGCCAGTGAAAGTCCCATCAAAATCGGTCCAGCCATTTCAGAGATTAGCCGGAACAGACAAAAATGTTGTTTTCTTATATGCACCATGTATACATCCATATGCATTTAGTAAAAAGCGATTATTTTAATATTGCAAACAGACACTCCAATTTTATTTATCTACTATATAGATTATTTTATATATATACTAGCAGAACCCGCGGCTTCGCTCGCGCTAAAACTACAAAAAAAACTCTAAAAAGGTAAGTTTCTTACAAACTTTCATATCCAATTTTACCCTCTAATGGGATGAGTTTTATTAACTTAAACTAAAAGCTAAAACACGTATTTATTTATTTTATTAAGAGCATTAATATCAAGTTTCAAGTAATTTTGATCATAAATATTTTTTTGGGTTGTATTATAACGTGTTTTCCCGTGGGAATGAGACAATTTCTCGCGGTAAAAAGTGGCCTAGTCACTCTCCAGCATTCCAACTATCTCCATACAAAAAATCACGCCAATTGATCACTCTGTTTTGACGTGAAAGAACGATAAACAAACAAAAAAGCAATCAAACAAACACTCTTTTACATTTATGATATTAGTATGGATATATAATATATACCTATAGTCTATCTATTCCATACTAACGGTTAAAAAGTCGCTGTCAGTATTAAGGACTCTCGATTAATGGTACAGTGCTACAAGGATCATTTGGCACGTGGCGGAAATCAGAACCATCTTGTAAAGCATCACTTTTGAGAGAAGTTGGAATTGATTTTTGTTGTGGATATTTTGTGTTTTTATTTTAATAAAAATTCTCAAAACATGAAGTGATGTTAGAGAGGTTAGGAGGTTTTATTTTTATAAAAGAAAAACCCTAATTTCGCACCCACGCCCTCATGTCAATGTCATCTAAGTGCCAAATGATTCTTGTAGCACTGTAAGATCACTCAATCTAATAACAATTACGCAAAATGTGGGTAATTTACACTATTTATGTACCTATAGCGTACCTACATATTGGTTAACAAAAACCTATTTAGTAACATTATTCTACACTTGTACCTCGAGGTAGGTATATTGTTCGAAACCTATTATAATCGTGATTAGTCTAGTAGATATAATATTTTGATATTCATACGAGTACCTACCAAATGGTAACGCTATCATTTTCAGGTTATTTGAAAGAATTTGCTCCAGATTGATGTTGCAAGTTAGAAGGCGGTTATTTTGAAGGGGAAAGGATTGTCGACCCACTTGTTACAGCAATGGATATCGTATTAGGTTGCGTTAATTCTATACGAAACGTTCTCATTTCGTCTCGTTATATTGCTCAAATTTTAATGGCATGACAATAATCACTAACATTTAGGCGAAAACGTGACCAAACATAGAAGTAAATATTTACAACACTAGGCTCATCTAAATAAAAACAGACTTCAAAAAAAAACACGAAAAAGCAATAAAAATAAAAAAGATTCCGACGAATTGAGAACCTCCTCCTTTTTGGAAGTCGGTTAAAAAATAACTGATTTGTACAGATATCTAATCAAATATTTTCGAAGTCGGTGTGCTTTGATTTGTATCGGCTGGCACCGACTTCTAAAATGTTTGATTAGGTAGGTATCTATAGTAAATGAAAACTACCAATCATTTATTTTTTACTTGTTAGTGTTTTTTTTGAAGTGGGTTTTTTTTTAAAGTTTTATTTTTCCCTCTTTAGTGCAGACATAGTAGTAGCAAAGTAAGAAGAAAGTATTTCAATACAATATTCACTTATGTCATTGAAGTTAGTTTCATGCCAATATTTATATGAAGACTGACGAACTAAAATTCTTTTAGTAGTAACACTAAAAAATCTGGCTCTAAAATCGAATTCCAACGTATTGGACTTGTCAAATCAAACAAAATAAGCCCAAACTCAAAGTATCTACTATTAGCTGTTGAAGAGTTCCACCTATCCATCTTCTGGCCTTACCATCAGATCAGGTCGACGATACAGACTCACTGCACTATCAACGGAAATAGAAACACTTGTAAAGTTTCAAGGCAATATGACAATTAGAAGTAGGTTAAATCATCACTAGCTATTTTTCCACCCTTAGGGGTGGTATTTATTTATTATTTAGTTATTAAACTTATTACAACGGTATTTTATATTTAAAAACGACGAATAATCTATACTATAACAAAACTGTAACTTAATGAAATCTACATGAATATTTTTTTAAAACAATGGCTGTAACATTGCTCGACGCTCTCCCCCCTCCCCTAATCTCACGTGAGATTATTAAAAATGTGTATTTGCAATGTAAATGAGTTAATTTGTGCTTCGATTACTTTAGATTTATTTAATAAAAGATTATTTTTTTAATATTTTTTTTATTTAAGACTTAAGACTATAAAAACCTTTAATACTATATTATAGTATTTAAGGTTTTTAATGACGTAGCAAAGAACCACAATGAGATCGACGGAGAGTCAAGAAGAGAGAAAATCAACCAACCAAATTCTAAAACTATAGTGGAGAAACATTTTTTACTTAAATTAACCCAGTTTTCTCGGAATTTTACACTGTTTCTTGCGGAAAAAAAATTACGTGATATTTGCCGAGACCACCCTCCCCCACGTGAGATTTAGTGAGGTTTTGCTCGACCCCAAAGCGGCCGTTCTGCTGAATAATGATCTGAGTAAGTTGTGTGTGATTATTTGAATAAATAAAACTATCTTGTTAACAGTGCTGTTACTACTAATTTACTTCTTTAATTTTTGCCTAACAGCAAAATTTAAGTTTTTTATCTTAGTTTTACGTAACCTCATCTATCTATACTATAATAAAGCAGTAACTTAGCGAAATCTGTACATGAAATATTTTTTAAAAACAATGACTGTAACGTATTATGTATACGATATAGACCCCAAAACAATAGTTATTAATTTTTTTGTCTGTTTGTCTGTTTGTCTTTTTGTCTGTTTGTCTGTTTGTCTGTACGCGTTTCACGCAAAAAGTAATGAACCGATTTCAACGAAATTTTGTGAAATGATAACTTATTACTCGGGTCAACATTTAGGATAACTTTTACTTTTGGAAAATCTTTGTTTCCCGCGGGAAATCGCAATAACTGGTTTTATCGAGTCCTCCTTAGGAACCCTCCGCTGGCTAAACCTAAAGACATACATCAAAACAATGTACTAAAAAATTGTAGATCTTGAAAAGGCCAACAGAAATATCTACAACAGTATATGTCTATCTCTCAAGGTACACTCGCAATACCTATTCTTATCTATACCTATAGCAAAACTAACATAGTTAAATCGATGTGCGCGTTTCACGCAAAAAGTACTGAACCGATTTCAATTAAATTTTGTATAGTGATAGCTTATCACTCGAGTCAACATTTAGGATACCTTTTACTACAGGCACATTTTTCGTTCCCGCGGGAAAACGCAATGACTGGTTCTATCGAGTCGTCCTTAGAAGTTTATATGGCTAACGCTGTCAAAACAATGTACTAGAAAATTGTAGGTCTTAAAAAGTTCTACAGAAAAGTTCTCAACGGTATATGTCTATCTCCTAAAGTACACTCGCTATAACTATTTTTATTAAATGATATTACTGTTTTCTTATACGAGTACGTTATCTATACTATAATAAAGCAGTAACTTAGCGAAATCTGTACATGAAATATTTTTTAAAAACAATGACTGTAACGTATTATGTATACGATATAGACCCCAAAACAATAGTTATTAATTTTTTTGTCTGTTTGTCTTTTTGTCTGTTTGTCTGTTTGTCTGTACGCGTTTCACGCAAAAAGTAATGAACCGATTTCAACGAAATTTTGTGAAATGATAACTTATTACTCGGGTCAACATTTAGGATAACTTTTACTTTTGGAAAATCTTTGTTTCCCGCGGGAAATCGCAATAACTGGTTTTATCGAGTCCTCCTTAGGAACCCTCCGCTGGCTAAACCTAAAGACATACATCAAAACAATGTACTAAAAAATTGTAGATCTTGAAAAGGCCAACAGAAATATCTACAACAGTATATGTCTATCTCTCAAGGTACACTCGCAATACCTATTCTTATCTATACCTATAGCAAAACTAACATAGTTAAATCGATGTGCGCGTTTCACGCAAAAAGTACTGAACCGATTTCAATTAAATTTTGTATAGTGATAGCTTATCACTCGAGTCAACATTTAGGATACCTTTTACTACAGGCACATTTTTCGTTCCCGCGGGAAAACGCAATGACTGGTTCTATCGAGTCGTCCTTAGAAGTTTATATGGCTAACGCTGTCAAAACAATGTACTAGAAAATTGTAGGTCTTAAAAAGTTCTACAGAAAAGTTCTCAACGGTATATGTCTATCTCCTAAAGTACACTCGCTATAACTATTTTTATTAAATGATATTACTGTTTTCTTATACGAGTACGTTATCTATACTATAATAAAGCAGTAACTTAGCGAAATCTGTACATGAAATATTTTTTAAAAACAATGACTGTAACGTATTATGTATACGATATAGACCCCAAAACAATAGTTATTAATTTTTTTGTCTGTTTGTCTGTTTGTCTTTTTGTCTGTTTGTCTGTTTGTCTGTACGCGTTTCACGCAAAAAGTAATGAACCGATTTCAACGAAATTTTGTGAAATGATAACTTATTACTCGGGTCAACATTTAGGATAACTTTTACTTTTGGAAAATCTTTGTTTCCCGCGGGAAATCGCAATAACTGGTTTTATCGAGTCCTCCTTAGGAACCCTCCGCTGGCTAAACCTAAAGACATACATCAAAACAATGTACTAAAAAATTGTAGATCTTGAAAAGGCCAACAGAAATATCTACAACAGTATATGTCTATCTCTCAAGGTACACTCGCAATACCTATTCTTATCTATACCTATAGCAAAACTAACATAGTTAAATCGATGTGCGCGTTTCACGCAAAAAGTACTGAACCGATTTCAATTAAATTTTGTATAGTGATAGCTTATCACTCGAGTCAACATTTAGGATACCTTTTACTACAGGCACATTTTTCGTTCCCGCGGGAAAACGCAATGACTGGTTCTATCGAGTCGTCCTTAGAAGTTTATATGGCTAACGCTGGCTGAACCTTAAGAGATAAATCAAAACAATGTACTAGAAAATTGTAGGTCTTAAAAAGTTCTACAGAAAAGTTCTCAACGGTATATGTCTATCTCCTAAAGTACACTCGCTATAACTATTTTTATTAAATGATATTACTGTTTTCTTATACGAGTACGTTATCTATACTATAATAAAGCAGTAACTTAGCGAAATCTGTACATGAAATATTTTTTAAAAACAATGACTGTAACGTATTATGTATACGATATAGACCCCAAAACAATAGTTATTAATTTTTTTGTCTGTTTGTCTGTTTGTCTTTTTGTCTGTTTGTCTGTTTGTCTGTACGCGTTTCACGCAAAAAGTAATGAACCGATTTCAACGAAATTTTGTGAAATGATAACTTATTACTCGGGTCAACATTTAGGATAACTTTTACTTTTGGAAAATCTTTGTTTCCCGCGGGAAATCGCAATAACTGGTTTTATCGAGTCCTCCTTAGGAACCCTCCGCTGGCTAAACCTAAAGACATACATCAAAACAATGTACTAAAAAATTGTAGATCTTGAAAAGGCCAACAGAAATATCTACAACAGTATATGTCTATCTCTCAAGGTACACTCGCAATACCTATTCTTATCTATACCTATAGCAAAACTAACATAGTTAAATCGATGTGCGCGTTTCACGCAAAAAGTACTGAACCGATTTCAATTAAATTTTGTATAGTGATAGCTTATCACTCGAGTCAACATTTAGGATACCTTTTACTACAGGCACATTTTTCGTTCCCGCGGGAAAACGCAATGACTGGTTCTATCGAGTCGTCCTTAGAAGTTTATATGGCTAACGCTGGCTGAACCTTAAGAGATAAATCAAAACAATGTACTAGAAAATTGTAGGTCTTAAAAAGTTCTACAGAAAAGTTCTCAACGGTATATGTCTATCTCCTAAAGTACACTCGCAATTACTATTTTTATTCACTACTCGCGACTCACAGGCTGACTTATCAACGTTTAGCTCAGTTCAGCAGTGAAACGTAACTAGGGACGAACCCGAGCGAAGCGAGGGTGAGTCGCTAGTAATTCATAAAAACCGATAAATTAGAATGGATTTTTCCGAATTTAGAAGTTGCTGTAAGAATATTCCTTTGCTTATTGGTTACTTTTTGAAAATAAAGAACGTAAAGATATTGTGAGCCTCTCTGTTGAGCAAACTATTGAACTAGCCTGCGCAGAGCGTAACTTCATTGTTGTATGCGTATACAGACCTAATATCTATACATATAATAAACTAGTTGTACATATATGTATACATAGTCTATTCTATACTTACCGTTAAAATGAACTTAGGGACGAACCCGTGCGAAGCGAGGATGAGCTGTGAGGGTCGCTAGTAATAAATATAGGATGCGGATTGGCACCATCTATCGTTTATTTAAAAGAAACAAAAACAGCCCGAATTAGGGCTATTTTTAGGACGTCTAATTTCTTTGTATAGGATAAAGTATTTTCTACTAGTATAGCGTTGTCACCGATGGTTGTGACTAAATAGATATAGCAATGTTGCAGTCATAAATAGTAGCTACAATAATGTGTAAATGTGTATATGTTTAACGAGGCTATAAAAGAAACAAATATGAAAATTAACATTTTATTTAAAATCCTATATTGTATCATATTATAATTATATTTTTCTATAACCTACAAGAACAAATAATGTAAAAATAAACATTACTTTTTCTTTTTCTTCTCACTCTTACTACCACCCATGTCCTCCAACTGCTGTTTAAGCTCAATTAGTTCATTGTCAGGAACATAGCGGATCTCTTCGTGTTCTATGGTATGTTCATGGACATTGAGTGTGCATCCTTCCGGAAGCAAAGATCGACAGACCCGTAACAATGTTCCCAAAGCCCACGCAGGTACGTCTACCACCTAGTTCAACATTTTAATAGTAAGTTCAAATTGTACATTTCAATTAACTATCAACAATAATGAAAATAAACACACCGGCATATTTAGCGGAACATAAAATAAAGGTTTGATATCAGTATCATATAAGGTTGCCGGCTGGTTTATACGTCATTTAATTTAAAATGAAATATTTTCAAATTAAGAAAACAACTGAACCTCACATTTTATGCAATTGTTTTAATTTTATTCAAATACACCTTATCTGGAGCGAACTTCGAGTATTTCTTCCTTCTGAGTTTGATTTAAAATTTCATTGAAATACTGTTTTTTGTTAGTTTTTTTTTAATCGCGTATCTTTTTGGAGTTGAGGACTGAATTATGCATGACTAGCCCCAACGGAGATTACCAGGGCACTCGAAATGCGAAGAAATGGTCAAACCTACAGAGTGATATCCAGAGATCTTCGTCGACCAGTTTCAACGATCCATCGCAGTATCCAACGGTTCAGGGAGACCGGTACTTATGCGAGAAGAGCAGGACAAGGCAGAAAAAGACGCACTTCGAGTAGAGATGATCGTTTCGTTCGGCTCCGTGTACGTAGGAACCCCCGTTTGACAACCGTCCAAGCCCGACATGAGTTAGAAGCAGTGAGGGGTGTAACCGTAAGTGAGCGTACGGTACGAAGAAGGTTCGAAGAAGCTGGTTTGGGTTCATTTGTGCCCGCCAAGGCTCCAAGGCTCGAGGTAAATCATCGTAGAAACAAGTTAACTTTTGCTCAGGAACATCGACTTTGGAACGCGCACCAATGGAGTAAGGTATTGTTTAGTGATTTATTTATTTATTTGATCGGTAACCATACAGCGTTATAAAAAAATACAATTTGAGCACAAAGTTATAAACAAATACGGCCAAAATTTGATTACTCTATTGTAATATGAATTTAATGGACAACAGAGTACCTACTCCTACACTGAAAGAATTTTAAGCTTTTCTAAAATGACGTAGATCTGGGGGCTCTGGGATCTTGGACTAAATTGAATGATTTAAATAAAAAAAACAATTATTTGAATTTTACTAAAAGATAAATATAAAGTAATGTCTTGTTATGTAATAAAAAGGTAGATTGTCTAAATGCATATTAATTACATGTCTAAACATGTATTTAAGATGTGTTTAAGTATATGTACATAAGTTTAATTTATATCTAAGTGGAGCAATAATGAATAATTTTGGAAATATATAATGGCATCAGCTGTACGCACAGTTTATAAAATTAAACTTTTGCTCACAATAGAAAGATCGATACCATTATAACATTTTGCTATTATGTATATTTCATTATTATATTCATGCTCATAAAATTTCTAGTTCTGATCAATGCATTAACGCCTAGACCACCATTGGACCAAAATGGCTGAAACTTTGACAGCTCTTCAATAATATGTAGGGGTTTTCAAATTTTATCAACACATTTGAATTTAAAGCTGTTACTTTTGAGACAGTGAAATTGTATTGTGGTTAGCTAATTATTTTTACTATAAAAATTTATTATCTAACTATTATTATCTTTTAGAATTAAACATCCAGCACAAATTTAACCCTAAGAAGAGATAGTTGTTATGATCACTAATTCAAACACAGTTAAAGTAGAATTTAGTTAATAAGTTATCATAAAATTACATTATTTTATTATATTACAAAAAAATATTATAATACCTGCACATTTCTTTCATAAACATTAAGGTGGTACTCAAATTCTACAGCTGAGCTTCCGGGCTTAAACTTTTGCACTTTCAACTGCTGTGCTGGTGTTGCCCAGCTAAAAACACAAGTAAATTGTATACAAGTAAGTTAAGTTACATACAATATAAAAGAAGGGTGCTGTTAGTATAGGAGATAAACCAGGGAAAAGCAAGGGTGCTAAGTAGGTGCGGTGCATTTGTTACAATCAATCAGGCAGAGCAATGCTTATTTGATGCCAGATTGCATGTCTGTGAATAATATAAATTTACATATTCTCAGACTAAAACTTTGTCCAATAAATTAATATTGTCCAATATTAATAATAAATCTTTTCAATGTGTAAATAAAAAATATTTAAACTAATTTTTAAGTCTAAAATTTAATGAATATGGATTAAAACTTTTCTGAGTTGGATTTGTCACTAAATTTAATGTAAATCGCTATAATGGTGGTGAAAAGTAGATTAAAGTGTAAGTAAATAGGAAATCCTAGTAATTACTTCAATGAGGAAGAGAGTGTAGGAGAATGTTGCATCTTTAGCTCTCCATAACTTGTTTCCTTCATATTCATCATTTTTACACACATAGATTTCCCACTACTCAAATATTAAAACATACAAGCTACTTTTCTAAGACCCGTGTCCTATATACTAAACTTATGTCAAAAAAGAGCTACTATAATATTTTCCTAATGAGACAAAATTCTTAAACAATTACCACTCTTCCACTTCTACTCCCATTATCTCAGCATATCTGTGGATTTCTTTTTGACAAGATTCTAGCAATGCAAAATCATAACCTTTTAGTTGTAAGTTTAAACAATCATATACAGGCTCATCTGGCTGCATACTCTGAAAATAAAAATAAAACTTGACTGCCTTACTGGTACTTCAGTTTTCAATAGAAATCATTACCCACCCAGACTTTGCTCATATGTGATCTAAACTTCCCATGCATTTTGGTATATTATACACATATTCTATAAAATGATAATTTTATTTTACATAAAGTACATTTTGATTTAAATATGAACCTTGTCTCATTAACATGAAATTCATTTGATTGTAATAAACAAAATATTTGAAATAGGGTAATCAATAAGATTACCCTATTTCAAGAAACTTGTCTAAAAAATCTAGTTAGAAAGTAACAGAGCTTACAATAAAGACTCCCTGAAGACTGAAGAAGCATGGGTTAACTATTTTTATAAAATCATAGTAATTGTTACATCATCTACTTACAATTAAATAATCCGGTTCATATAAATCACTTTTATGTCTTCGAAGTTGTAATAAGGTAGTGTGAGAAGGAACAGTGATTTGTTTCTTCTTCATAAAACGGTGAAATTTTGTCTAAAATAAAATCTTTGAATAATAAAAGGAATAAATGATGCTTAATAATAGTATTTGCCACTGCTACTACATACCAAATTACTGAGTTTTGTTGCAAACATTTTTCAGTTAATGAAATGAAAAAGGATATAAATATTTGCACATCTATAAATAGAGCAGCAGAGAAAAATCCTGTACCTATTAAATCATTATATTAGATCTATAAAATTAGGATATCTAGTACTATTCGAACGACTTTGTTAATTATTTATATACACTCGATATAATCATTAATTGAATTAAGAATATGCAATGCACAGTGAACACATTTAACCATGGATGACAAATAAGTTTTACTTTTGACACAATTCACAAATACAATTTGCACAGATTAATTTGTCTTCTATAAATTTGTCAGTTATCGTTATCACTTATAATATCAGGTTGATGTCAAAACTCAATGTCATTTACAAATTACAGACTATAAAAAGAAAAAATATGGAGATTTATTATTAATCTATGTATTTATCCTTTATTCGCGATACAAAATACAAAGAATGCAATATTACTTAAAAATAACAAAATATAATATTAACACACCATATAAATTACGTATATGTATTAATGGTAAAAATAATAAAAACTATTAAAACATTACGTTTTCCAATGGGAAAGATTTCTCAAAAGGAGGGCGCCACACCTATTGCCTAATTTCATCGAGTCTGAGGTTAAGCAATTTATTGTGATATTTTTTTTATACCTGTCTTTTGCTTCTATTGTGTTCGCATCTTACCTGTGCAATATATTGTACCTAGAAATAAGATCAGCTTAAGGAAGAATTGAGAAGGAGAGGTGCATCCTCTTGTGGTGGTCCTGACCACAGACCAGGAACATGACTGACTTATGGATCAACAATCAACACACAGCTTAAACCGCTTGTCGTACGTGTACCCAGCATGGGACGATTCCTTTGATGTTACCGCTACGCGTCGGATTGCAGACACACGCCAACAAACGATCGTTGGCGTTCGCTAAGTCGTCCAAACAAGGCCAACGAAACCCATTCGTTGGCGTTCGTTGGGTCGGTGTGTACCTAGTATAACATACGTGCGGTAGCCAACGCTAAATAATCTTCGTTGGCGCTCGTTGGGTCGGTGTGTACCCAGCAGTAGAAACATGAAATTTGAAGGACGTATTCCTTATACGATTTAAGCATCCGATAAGATAGGATTTTTCGAAATTCATCCCCTGAGTGGGTAAAATAGGGGATTGAAGATTGTATAAAACTCTCCATTCTTAATGTGAAATATACAGAAAGTGGTGTTTAGCTTTAAGATAAAAAAATTAGAAATATATATATATATATATATATATATATATATATATATATACAGGGTGGTCCAAGAGGTGACGTCATAAAATTTTTTTTAGATTCCTCACATCTGGGTCTATCCGAAAATACCCCATGTATGTTCCGCGATTTTTCGTAGTTTAAAAGTTATCATTTTTTTAATGTTTATTTGCGAATTTTCTACCGGAGCAAATTAAAAAAATCATAACTTGTTTAATAGTAAAAAAAGTTTGGTTTCTTTTTCTGCGACATGATCGTCTTGAATCACTCTTTCACAAGTTATAATCAACTACACAACGTTCTTCGTTATAAGTTACCAAAAAGAGGACCGAAAGTGAAAATTTTAGGTTTGAGTTGGACGAAGTTAAATTTTCAAAATTTTCTTAACAATACAAAATGGAAGTTTCATAGGATCAAAGTACTTTTAAAAACTTCAACAACTTATCAGCTTACCAAATAATAAAAAAAAAGGTTGTTCTTAATAGGCGATTTTACGATGAAATCGACTTCCGAACTTTGTTAGGTGAAAATGCGTTAAGAAAAAATTTGTCCATATATATATATATATATATATATATATATATATATATATATATTTAAATTTATCCCTTAAAGGAGTAAAAAGGACTAAGTTTATATGGGCAAAGAATTATTTATGATCAGAATTACTCGAAACTTAGTATTAAGATTCTTCAATACAGTTAAATAAAAACTTGTTTTAGCAATTCCATAGGGGGGTAAACTGGGGGATGAAAGTTTGTATGAAACTCTGTATTTAATATGTAAAGAAGTACAAAAAATTAAAAAGAATATTTACCTGCAGATGATTTAAGAGTTTTAAAATCACTTTCTTCAAAATGTCCACATAGTATTGAATATAAAAATTAAGATTTCGTTAATTTTGGTAGTCTTATTACTATAGCTCACAATTTATTCAGTTTTTGTCTTTTGGAAACAAATGTCATCCATTTTCTTTACATCCTGGTATACACATTTTAATTAAATTTTAAATAAAATGAAAAAAAATCCATCCACGCTATAGAGCTTTGCAATATACTGAAGGCTATAGTAATCGCGACATCTGGCGAGACAAAATTCTTCCCCATTACAAAGCATAATGCTGCACTTTGGCACAAATACGAACAACGCGAAAAAACGTTTAAATAGAAGTTGACATGAAAGAATGTTAACAGGAAACTTCTATTTAAGCGTTTCACCCCCAACTTCAAAAGGATGCTTACATTTAAAAATAAAAATCGTTCGATCTTAAGATAGGGTTAATTTTTTGTCTTGAACTTTACTTTTCGAAGAAATAAAAACATTGTCACCCTGTAAAAACACCTTTAAAAATTGAAAAAAATAGAGAAATCGATAATTTTTACTTTGTAAACTATATTATTTTTAATAATCATTGAAAAAGTGTACTATAATGACCAAACTTTTATAAATTACTACATTTTTATAGTACTGATTACACCAATGCATTTTGCGGGAAAATAAAAAAAAAGTCACGTAAAGTATACCATTTCTTTTGTATTTTTTCCTCTAGAATCTATTTATGTTATTATTTTTTTGGAAATTATCGATATTTTATAAATTTTTGATCGATTTTGGAGTTAAATAATTTTTTTTTTGTGAAAATTTAGATTTCAAGGTAATAACAGAAAGAAATGGAATTCATTCATAGTCTAATCTTGCTTATTAATTATTCAAAAATTTAACATAAAAAACAAGTTGATATTTACAAAATATAGTTACAGTTTTGTTAAAAATCATTAAAAAATGACAAAAATGGAAAAAGTCCTTGCAGAAAATTTATTGAAAATTTTAAAACTACCATTTAATCTACTGTGCATCCATTAAATGCTAAGATATTGATGATTAAAAAGAAAAGGATCCTTTTTCATTGAAAGTCGACTATCTCAGAAAAAAATCAACGTAAAGAGATGACGAATAGATCAAATTAAAGCTGAATAATCATGTTATCCAATTCATGTATTGGTTTAACTTAAAAAAAAAAAAAAATTAAGTCCGGGTAATAAAAAAAACCAAAGTTTCCAAAATTTTTTTACGACCTTCTTTAAGATTACGCTATAACCCTACATTGAAAAAAAATATATATCTAAATACTTTAAAACTAGAAACTTGAAGCAATTAAATACTTTTTTTTATCTCGATACAGTTATTTTCCGCTGAGATACAGCCATTCAAAAATCTTTAAAAAATGTAGGATATTTTTTCGATCCTTTGATTTTTTATAGTAGTGAATCAAGAAAATGCAGATTTATGCGGAAAAACTTGAAAAATATAAAAAGTAATCGATAAAGCTAAAGATAATATATACTGATAAATATCCTAAATAATTGATTAAGATGAATCAATTATTTAGGATATTTATCAATATATATTGTCAATTATGCCATTCTTTTTTTATTGTTAAAGATTTAAAATTTGAATTTAACTCCAAAATAAATCAAAAATTAATAAAAAGATTTTAATGGAAAAAAAATGTATATACGCATATACGGAAGTATATAATTGTATATACGCTTTCCAATTTTTTTATTTTTTCTCGACTCGTCAAATGCAAAGTTGGAATGTTTATGGCGACATTGTACATTGTAATAGATTCAAATTAAAAAGTTAAGTACACCATTTTTTTTTTTGTTTTTTCCCGCAAAATACATTGGTGTACCTAATCAGTTTATAAAAATTTGGATAATTTACGTCACATTAAGCCGAAAATTAAAATAATTTTTTTCTCAACGTTTTTCATCTCTCCATTTCTCGGGCGTAGCTGGGGCATCGGGGGCATTTTACGGAATTTTGTTCCTTATATACCTACCTACTAACGTTTTAAAAACAAAACTTCAGGTTGTAATTTTTTGTTCCCAAACCGGATTCCGATCGGACTATAATGATACACGTCTAAATAAGTTGATTCGATCGAAAGTTATCGCCGTTCAGAAATTTTCAAAACTAGTTTCAGGGAACAGGAGTGGCCTGTTCAGGTTCAACCATTTTCGATTTTTTCTATTTCATTTCTCTTCTTCATTCTTCTCTAATTGTATGAACAAACTATCTGATCTAGTTTACATGTAAGTCGCAAGAGCTGGGCCTCCTATCCTACCTACCACCTGGCTTGCGAGGTTTATCGCTTGCCCGTGGGGGCCCACGCAGGCTGGGGCCCGGCTGGCAAATGCCAAATCGACTGTATGGCCAGTCCGACGCCGGAGGTCGAATGTCTGTACATAGAAAAAAATGCTAAAAACCGAGTCAGGGAGAGAGTAGAACAAATCCAGATTTTTTTCAAATTCTGTCTGCTTGTCTGTTTGTACGGGCTAATCTCTGAAGTTGTTGGACCGATTTAAATGAAATTTTATGGTGGTACCTTATATAACTGGTCAACATTTTAGATACTTTTCATTCCAGAAAATTAAAGAGTTCCCGTGGGATAGTTAAAAAAACTATAGTAAATTATACAACTTAGTACATAAAAACTACTGATTGGATTTTAACTAAATTTTACTATAATATAGTTATAGGCTACTTTTTATCCCGGAAAAATGTGCGGTTCCCGTGACATAAATATGTTTTTGTTTGTCTAGAGGCGAACGCGAGCGAAGCAAGGGTGAGCCGCTAGTAAACCTTAAAATTGTAATCCTATTTTTTTTTGTAGTTAATTTACTTGAACATGACATATAACTCTTTACATACTTATTTATATCAATAATCTGTAATTTCGACTTAGTGCAGTACAAAATCATTATATCTATTTTTCCCAACCCAGACTACTTTTTATTATACTGTCATCATCTGTGCTTTTAATGTCAGAGCGTCAAATGAAAAGGTTATAGAATAGCAAGGATTTGGGAATTATAAAATTTAAAGTTGATTTTAGTGCTTTCATTTGTCGGCATAGAAATAAATGGTGAACTTTTAAAATCTTATTTATTCAATAAGTATGTCGACGGGTAGTACACCCTTCCCTAAGTGGCAATTAGCCATTCTTCTTGGTGCTCCCTTAGCTATTGGTTTAGGTTACCTTTATCTAAGAAATAGATTAGAAGACCCCGAAAAGAAGAAGGTCGCTGAATTAAAAGCCAAAACAACCATTTCTTTAGATAATGAAGATAATGCTAAAGCAGCCGAGAGTGCTATTGACCGCGCTATGAAGTTAAAGGGTGCCGGAAATCGAGCTTTTCATGCAGGAGAATATGACAAGGCTATTGCTTTGTATAATGAAGCTATTGAGGCATGTCCACCTGATCGCCCTATTGACTTGGCTACATTTTACCAAAATCGCTCTGCTTGCTATGAAAAGCGAGAAATGTGGGAACAAGTTAAAGAAGATTGCACATTTGCTCTTAAACTGAATGAAAAATATGTTAAAGCTTTTCTTCGACGATCGCGAGCCGCAGAGAAGAGTGGTGATCTTGTTTTAGCTCTGGAAGATGTAACTTCTGCTTGTATTTTAGAGAGATTCCAAGTACAAAGTTCACTAGTAAATGCTGATCGCATTCTTAAGGCACTTGGTAGACAACATGCAAGAGAAGCACTTGCAATGAGACAACCTGTAATGCCATCCAAACATTTTATCAAAACATACTTTTCAGCGTTTTCTGAAGATCCTATTACTAAGATCAGTTTTGACCAAGAATCTAGTAATGGTTTTATTAAAGCAAAGCAAGCTATTGAGGCCCAGGATTATGAATCAGTGGTAAAAGCTTGTACTGAAGAGGTGGACACAGATGGAAAGTACAAATATGAGGCTTTGCTATTAAGGGCAACATTCTATCTTCTGCTGGGTAGACATGACGATGCTCAAGTTGATCTTGCCAAAGTTATAGAGAGTGATGCCTCCATTAAAGTAAGAGTAAATGCACTTATTAAGCGTGCCTCGCTCTATACTCAATTGGAAAATACTGAACGCTGTTTGGAAGATTTTGCAAATGCTGCTAAATTAGATCCAAACAACTCTGATATTTATCATCATCGTGGTCAGGTATATCTATTATTGGAACGTATGGATGAAGCAACTGCAGAATTTGCAAAAGCTGTTGAACTAAACCCTGACTTTTCAATTGCTTATATTCAGAAGTGCTATGCTGATTACAGACATGCTCAATTGCATAAAAATATTGGAGCTCTGACTCAGGTACGAGCTGACTTTGAAAAAGCTTTGGAAAGATTCCCAAGATGTGCTGAGGTTTATATTCTATATGCTCAAGTTTTATCAGATCAACAAGAATGGAGTCGTGCAGAAGCCCTATTTGAATCAGCTTTGGGTGTTGATCCCAATAATGCAACATTATATGTTCACAAAGGACTTGTACAATTACAGAAGAGTACAGATTTTGATAAAGCTGTTAAATTGATTAACAAAGCTATCGAAATTGATGACAAATGTGACTTTGCATATGAGACCCTGGGGACAATAGAAGTCCAAAGGTAAGAAATTAAAAACCAAATAACTTAAAATAATTGTCTGATCCATTTTAATATTTAAGATGATTTTAAGATTATTTTAATATTTATACTAGACCTTGTGATTTTTTGTATCACTAAGATAAAGGTTATCACTTGATATTTTACTGCTATCTATTACTTATGAGAATTATCTTTTACTTGATGTATAGGAAAACTTCTTTGAATATGAGCAAGAGATAATAATGTGGTTTTTCTTCAAAAATTTGTAAAATTATAATTTAGAATAATATTAAGTAAAGTATAGAGAGAGAGTGAATACAATTTATTTAACAATTAAAGTGTATTTTTTTAATTAAATAACACATTTTTGGTGGTATAATTTTATTAGAAAAAATAAGAATATTTTAGTTAAATATTTTATTAATGGCATGCTTATATATTTTTATTAATGGCATATAAATATTGTATATATGGCATGCTTATATCCTATCATATTTTTTCAATATGTTAAAACTAAAAAATAATTTATAACTGTTTTTTTTTTCAGGGGCAATTTAAGAAGGTCACTAGAGCTTTTCGAGAAGGCTATTGCATTAGCAAAAACAGAACAAGAAATGACTCACTTGTTCTCATTAAAAGATGCTGCAGCTGCACAGTTGAAAGTTTCAGAGCGTTGGGGACTGGATTGGACAGTTAGTTAGACTTTATCTAGGTCTTGCATCAAATGCACAACGAGAATAATATCCAGTATGATTATGATACATCCAAGTAGGTTGAAATATATTATTTAATTAGATGTCACTTTGTTATTACAATATTTATGTATTATGATTTGATCAAAATACGAAGTCCTATCATGTATGTGGAACTGCAGTTTCAGAGCCATAACAACAGTTATATATGTGAGGTTAGATTGTGGTCTGTATCACAACTATACTGGAAATTATCTTGTTGTGACTAAATTGTGTTGTATTGCTGTAAAGAGCTGTGCCGCCGCCAACTCGCCGCTTTAGACCCCCACTATATGTAACCATGTGTGAACATTCTATTGAAATTGTGAATTGCTTATTATATAGACATTTTTAGGCATATTGTGTACATAATATGTATGTTTGTATGTAAATGCAGTCCTAAATTATGTATAGTACATGCACATATTCTAATGAAGAATAAAGAACTTTATTGTCAAGTGAGACTTTATAATATGTACATATTATTTTTAGATTTATTCCAAACATGTAGTTTGTTTTGTCATGGCTGTTTACGTAAGTTTCGAAATATAATAGTGTTTTTAAAGTAGATTTTTGGCATTTAAAAAAGACATTCATTTAAAATTTAGTTTATCAAAGATGAGTATTTAATGGTAGTGCTTTTGTTTTAACTGCACCAAATATGCATGAAATAATTGAATTAATATTCATATATTTTTTTTATTAAATGAACGAAAAATATAGTATATAGTTCTACTTCATATTGAAGTCATGACGGTTTTTTAAATATTTATTGACTTTTCAGAAATTGAATTATATTTTGTTAAAAAATTTCAACTTACGTTTGATTATTGTAAGACTTATGTGTGGAAATTGTACTTAAATAAAGTATTCCAACTTATTTAGGTTATTCATGCATTTAACACTGCCAATACTTGCAACACCATTAAGGGATAATTGTGAGATAGTAAAAGCTAATTACTTGCATTTTTATTAAATATACTATTTTCTTCAACCAGATTTTATGTGTATTAAATTTTATTTGCAAGCAGAATTATAAGTATTTATTTGAATTGAATTAAACTTATTTTACATATTTCTTTAATAATAACATTCAGTGACATGTTCAATGTATTCTTTAGTACTCAGTAATTAAATATATGATACCCATTTTGTATTTGAAAAAGACAAAAAGTATGTAAATGAAAATCTATCCTCTATTATTTGGAATATGTTGCAGACATATCGCACGATTCATCGTTTTACAAACCGTCTATTTGAAAAAAAATAGCTGGATCTATATAACTTTTTATTTACTTTTAAATTATGGTTACATAATTCGACGAAATTAATTAAGTTCAGAAGTATTTTGCCTTCTGTTATAATTTACAAATCTGAGAGCGTTTACAAACAAATGGCCGTTTGCAAACAAACGGCGTTTGTATAATGATGATTTATACAATATGGCTGCGACATATTTAATGAGAGTAAACAACTTGAGCGAGCTCACAAGTCGAGCTTGCCTTGTGCCCGATTTTATCCGTAAAACAATTTGTTTTCAAGTTACATACCAGTCTTAGTTTGACAAATTTATATAAAGGTCTAAGAGACCGCCGATTTGTCAAAAGTGAACTTGTCTTGTTTAACGTAAAATAAAACTTTGATTTTGTATATAAAACGCAACTTTAATCTTGCCTACACCATAAAAAAAAAATTATTCGCTTAAATTATCAACAGAAATAAATGCCATTATATAAAATTATAAAAAGTTAAAATAAAAGAAACTTAGAAATAACATAGCCGCTAGAAAAGTGTACACTATTTTGAATAATTCGCTTGTTCTATTGTATATAATATAACCACTGTTAAAAAAGTATTGTTTGATTGTGTTCACTGTTGATGTTTAGTTTTTGGGTCCAACATTATAAAAAAGTAAAATAAGTGAAGTACTATAGTAGTTCACGAAATTGCAGCTTAATCGTTTTGGTGTCAAAAGTGTTGTAGTGATGCGTTGAGTTGAGCGGCGGTGCGACTGCACACGCAAGGTGCATCTAAGACTATTCTGACATACTTTTTAAAATGTATATTTATATTTAGTTCTTTATTATATTAATTTGTTTCTTCTTTAGATTTTCTTTAATATTGTCTTTTTCTAGTTGCCATATGTTTAAGTGTCGTTGGACAACAGGATTTGGATGCACCTCGAAATTATCAGTTAGATTGTGAATTAGAAATATAGATTGCAGATAATGGTTCTACTAAAATTGTTACCTCACCGATAGTGAATAGTTATCAATTTATGAAAACTTCAAAATATAATGCTAAAAAAATATAATTTTCTTATTTATTTATGTTGAACTAGCGACTCACCCTCGTTTCGCTCGGGTTCGTCCCTAGTTACGTTTTACTGCTGAACTGAGCTAAACGTTGATAAATCAGTCTGTGAGTCGCGAGTAGTGAATAAAAATAGTAATTGCGAATGTACCTTAGGTGATAGACATATAATATTGCGAACTTCCCTGTATAACTTTTTAAGACCTACAATTTTCTAGTACATTGTTTTGATGTATCTCTTAAGGTTCAGCCAGCGTTAGCCATATAAATTTCTAAGGACGACTCGATAGAACCAGTCATTGCGTTTTCCCGCGGGAACGAAAAATTTGTCTGTAGTAAAAGGTATCCTAAATGTTGACTCGAGTGATAAGCTATCACTATACAAAATTTAATTGAAATCGGTTCAGTACTTTTTGCGTGAAACGCGCACATCGATTTAACTAAGTTAGTTTTGTTATAGGTATAGATAAGAATAGGTATTACGAGTGTACCTTAAGAGATAGACATATACTGTTGTAGATATTTCTGTTGGCATTTTCAAGATCTACAATTTTTTAGTACATTGTTTTGATGTATGTCTTTAGGTTTAGCCAGCGGAGGGTTCCTAAGGAAGATTCGATAAAACCAGTTATTGCGATTTCCCGCGGGAAACAAAGATTTTCCTAAAGTAAAAGGTATCCTAAATGTTGACCCGAGTAATAAGTTATCAGTTCACAAAATTTCGTTGAAATCGGTTCATTACTTTTTGCGTGAAATGCGTCCAGACAAAGAGACAAACAGACAAAAAAATTAATAACTTGTTTTGGGGTCTATATTGTATACATAATACGTTACACTCATTGTTTTTAAAAAATGTTTCATGTACAGATTTCGCTAAGTTACTGCTTTATTATAGTATAGATGGTGTGTACTTTTAAAATTCTACTAATATTATTGAGCTAAAGAGAATGTTTGGTTTATGTGTACTTGGACGTGCTAATCTTTAGAACTTCCAGGTAGAGCAGTTGAGGAAAGTTGTGGCACAGTATAAAAAGGTGAACACACATGGGGTTTGGGACAGGAATATCGCCTAATGCAAGGATTGTTAAAAATTACTAATTTTAATAGCGAACGGTTTCGAAGTTAAGTGTTGTGCTGTCGCGTAAAAAGTTAAAGTTATATCCGTCATCCTTAAAGCAGTCTATCGACTGTTACATAATTAATAGACAATAGTACTCACCTCGCACGCCTCACACGATTACCCTGTTTAGATACCTGCATTAAAAGACTACAAATTAGTAGACGGTGGTTATAGGCTAATAAACATCATATTACGACCTTTAGGACTGGAGCAATTATTCAGCTATGATCTACACAAATAAAGAGGTAGAGATTGTAAGCAGCACCAAGCCGCTAGCTGTTTAACCGCTCGTGTGTGCAATTCCGATTATGCCGCTCCTATTTTATCCAACTGCGGCGAAGCCCAAAGGAGGGTTATGTGTTTAACCAGTATGTATATATATGTCCGATCCTATGTTCCCTCGCAATTACTAAACGGCTTAACCGATTTTGATGATTCCTGTGCATGTGCAAGTGCATGAAATGTTTTTTGGAAAAACTTATTGAAATAGTCATTATTATCGATACAAAGGCCGAATCTATAGTTTTTAGAATTTTTACTGTCTATCTTGTTTGTTGGGGAACGCATTACGAGAAAATTACTGAACAGATTTTGATGAAATTTGGTTTGATGATAGCTGATTATCCAGGTATAAAGGATACTTTTTACTGTATATAATATATAGTCTGTCTATTCCATACCGTTAAAACTACCTAGGGATGAACCCGAACGAAGTGCGAGGGTGAGTCGCTAGTATATAATTAAAAATCCAAGTGGCGGATTTCAGGCGGCGCCTGGCGAGATTTTGCTGTAGTAAAAGATTTTCTAAAATATGTTGACCCGAGTAATAAGTTATCACTATACAAAATTTTGTTAAAATCTGTTCGTTAGGTACTTTTTGCGTGAGCTATTCAGTCTATTTTAATTATTTTGACTAATGGCAATGATTCTCATTTAAATCTTTAAGGTCATGACTTCATTATTAATATTTTACTATTATTTATTACTGATTCAAAGAAGTTACGAATTATTGTGTTACAATGGAACTTTAAATAATAAGATATATGGAGAAGATCCTTTGCAGACAAAACATTTGTTTAATTTAAACACAAAACATATGACAAGATTACGTTGCTATCTCTCGATTTCGTGTAAAGGTTAATAATTATTAACTATTTAGTTAGTGCCACTTTACTCATAAGTATTTTTACTCAGCATACTTGGGCTTTACCGACGCGCCTTTCATTTATAAATATAATGTAACACTAACTTAGCGAAATCTGTACATGATTTTTTTTTGAAAACAGTGGCTAACGTATTGTGTAAAGAATATATACCCCAAGACAATAGTTATTAGAATTTTTATCTGTTTCTGTGCGCGTTTCACAGATTTTTTTAAGACCTAAAATTTTCTATACATATTTTGATATATCTCTTTAATCAGCTTTAGCCATGTAAATTTCTAAGGACGACTTGGACAGAACCAGTTTTTGTGTTTTCCCGTGGATTCTCAAGATTTTCCTGCAGTAAAAGGTATCCTAAATATTAATCCGAGTAATAAGTTTTACACAAAATTTGATTAAAATCGGTTTTGTACTTTTTTCGGGAAATGCACAGACAAAAATTTCAATAATTATTGTTTTAGACTTTATATTCTGTACACAATACGTAACACTCATGGTTTTTAAAAAGTATTCATGTACAGATTTCGCTTGGTTACTGTTTGATTATATGCATAAATTAGCTGAACCCGCGGCTTCGCCCGAGTTCAAAGTAGAAAAAAACATTTTTTCCCCTTCCCTTTACAATAATGTATGGAAGTCTGCCTGAATTTGTTGACATTATGATTACCATTCCGCTCCCTTGAGTAGTAGCATAATGATATTTATAGCCTACCTCAGCAAACGGGCTATGGAATAAGAATTTTTCAAATCGGATTAGTACCTAGTTCTTGAGATTAGCGCATTCAAAAAAACAAACAAATTATGCCTCTTTATAATAGTATAGATAACTCCAGGGTCGGATTTAGGGGAGGGCAAGCGGGGCTGCAGGCCCGGGGCCTCCACAAGAGAGGGGCCCCCACAAAAGAGATTAAAAAAAAAACAAATTCTGACTGGTCGACAACTTTTTCGTTTTTTTTTTTAACAAATATGATTGATTATATAATTGTTCTAAAATATTAAAAACAATTTATCCACATTCGTTCACCACAGTTCGTCGCAATCGGGTAAAAAGAAGTTACAAAGCGGTTATGATTAATTAATTAATTAATTATAATGCTTTTTTTTGGTTTCGCGTGAGTTTATTTATTTTATAATTTTTAGGCCTGCAATATTATCATCAAATGCCAATGTTTTATAGGTAAATTCACGTTTGTTAATTCAAATTCGAAAGAAATTTTCTTCGATCCTTTTCTATTTTTGTGTTTCGTATTTTTGAGTGCATGCACATAACTATATCTACTCCATAGGTTTAGGTAGGTAACTAAACGGTAAACAAAGAGCGATTTGTCAATTAGCGACTTGCCCTCGCTTCGCTCGGGTGCGTCCATAGTTACGCGGACTTTATTCACAATTTCATGGGTTTTAATTATTTACGCGGAACCCTGAGTTTAGCAATGTAGCCTTAGCTACTCCTTATGACATCAGCTATCTTCTAGTGAAAGTTTCGTCAAAATCAGTCCAGCCGTTTCGGAGATTAGCCGGACAAACAGACATTTTTAAAAAAAATTGAAACCTTATATGCATTTCATATGCATTTAGTAAAAAATTGCTATTTTGACATTACAAATAGACATATAAATTTTATTTATCTGTAGGTATAGATGAAAATATAACTGCATTTTTTATTGGATTCACCTACAATCAACCACAATCAAAACATAACTAAAATTGATTTAGACTTATACAAATTCATATACAATATAATATTTAAATTGATAATGTATGTTACGGACGACGAGTCTACGCGATGGCAAAATCTAGCTTAAGTGTAAAATACAATAAGAATTTAGATTTACAGGAGCATATCTAAAAGATTAAACTCACAGTAGCTTATCTAATAAGTTTGTTAATTAATTAGAAATAAAAAAACGAGGTTTTGTTCATTGTGTACCATTCGCCGGATAGCCATAGAAGAGGCAACTAGCAAGAAAAGCGAATGAAGAATCAAGTAACGAGAGTTTCATTTTGAAACCTTTAAATGCAGTCCACCATATTTAAATTTAAAAGTTTCCATGTGGTATATCATGTTAAAACAAGTGAATAAGGTTCATTTATATGCTGTTGCTGATATTATATAATATAGATGTTGGATTTTTTATTCGACTGTGGCGAAACAGGGTGGTTATGTGTTTAACCTGTATGTATGTCTGATTCTATGTTCGTTCGTAATCACTAAATGGCTTAACCGATTTTGATGATTCAATTCAATTCTTTTGTTTAGTGGCTTCCATCAGTGCCAGTTGGGCACAATTTACTTCGCCAATGTCGCGTAGAATGGAGAAGGCACGCTTTATGTAGAATGACCGGTAAAAAAACGGGAGAAAAAAATTACTAATCTAATTACATATAGAAACAGAGCGATTCGTTGTAAAATCAGGACCTACAACAGACAACACAATATATACAAAAATAAAGAGATAAAATAAAAATTACAATTGTTAGTACTAATAATATTTTACATATAACTACAATTTAATTTTGTTACTTTTTATATATTTACACAAAAATTTACATAATGGACTAAACACAAACATCAACAAACAATTAACATTAATAGGACGAGGGACTTTAGAAGGAAGGATGTCATAGATAGGATACTGAAGTTTAGGACAACTGAAAAGAATATGGGAAGAGGAGCCTTCGTCATGGCCACATTCACACAGGGAGTGGTCCCTGCCTCTGATCTTCGCCAAGTGCACAGGAGTACTTGCGTGTCCAAGACGTAGACGACATATTGTAGTTAATACCCAACGCTCCGCCTGTTTGCAACGAGAAAACCAGGGGCGTCTTGGAATCTCTGGCTGAATTACAGCATAATGTTTACCTTTAAAAGATTTTGATGAGTTCCAGTAATTTGTCCATGATTTATCTAAGCGCGATTTTGCAATAGATATAAGGTCCTGTGCTGAGTTTGAAAAATGCTCTAATGACCCACACTGTACCGCAGCTTTGGCACAAGAGTCAGCCGTTTCGTTCCCTGGAATACCAGAATGTCCTGGGATCCAAACTAGAGAGACTGCCAATCCCTTTTGATTGCATGAGTACAAAGCTTCACGAATCCTATTTTGATGATTCATACGTAATTCGAGTCGTATTGATAATGCAAGTGTCATAGGCTATATAGATATTATTATGAATCAAAATGGCGGATCCTAGGTGTCAATTTATGTATATTGAAAAAAAAAAAATTCGTCCGAATAAATCGAGTGGTGTATCGAAATACAAGTTATTAAGAGCCGATTACAGAAATATTTACAACTTATATGTTCAAAAGTAATTTAGGATAAGAAATTGTTAAATAAAACTAAAAATGTGTAATTCTCCTACAAAGAAGAGAACAAATTGACGAAGAAACATAGTATTATGTAGTCGGAGACATAGATATACTATGTACCTACGTGTTTAAAAATAGCTGCGTGTGCGTATGTCTCCGACTACAAAATAATAATAACATTATTTCCCTTGTTCAACCAACTTGTTCTCTTCTTTTTAGGTCGCTCTTTATGCAGTCGGTTTTTTTATTTTTGAAAAAAAAATCTGGAGTGGTTGCGTGTAATGTCCATCAAAAATCTCTGTAGTTTTAGTAAAACAGTACTTATCCACATCACAAAATTATTTATGTCTATTCCAATATAAAGATATAGCTCTCCGGCTTCATCTAATCAACTGATGAAATTAAAATATAGTTTTAAATTATTTATTGATCAACTACCTATCTCAGTATAACGTTGCATTTTATTAAAATAATGTAAGTATATTCTTTTACTTAAAAAGTAACTTTATCATAGATTATTTATACTTACATTAAGTCTATAATTTATATGGTCATTTTATTTATATGGGTAATTTAAGACTTCTATCCATAATAAAAAAGCATTAACGTTCAGCGAAATCATCAACTATTTTTCGTCGAAAAAAGCTCGCAAGGTTGCATTTATTAACGCTGTAATTTAATTTTGAATAATTCTTGTATTTGACTATATCTACATACGTTTATTGAAATAATTTAATTTGTTTCGCAATAAATACTTAAATCACTTGACTAAAAAAATTGTTCATTTTATTCGGAAAATAATTAGGGGCCTCCACTCCTTTGTTGCCCCGGGGCCTCCACACCCCTAAATCTGGCCCTGGATAACTCGTACATATGTATATTACCGGAGTAAAACATAGTAGGTTACCTACGAAAAGGAAATTTACAGAACTATTACTATGATATAATTACTATAAAACAGTCAACAGGACTTCACTAATTCACATTTTCAAAATTGAAAATTCATATCATTCATGTCTACATAGATTAGGTACCAATCGTTGAAAGACACTGGCTTTAAAAACGAATTACGGTTATTGAATTTCAATGCAATAAAAACTCTGTGTTTATAAAAGCACTTGACATTGTGACCATAATTTTTGGTAATATCATTGACACATTTTTAAAAATTATTTTGATGTCCATCAGTTGAACCAATTTACTATTATTTTTTTCTAAATATCTTAAGTATGTACATTCTTATTAATACTAAGTACGAATGTTTCAACTAATTATATCATTTTACTTTGTGGGATCAGCTTATTCTTTGCTATGCTACAATTGCTCTTCCACGCAACGTAGTTGGAATCACTGTGGGGGAGACTTTATCAAACCTTCTGTCGACTTTAACAGCAGCCGGTTATATTTAATTAATTGCACAAAAGGTGACATTATATATTATAGCAAACCAAAGTTTTTAAGTTAATAATTGTTATTATTAATTGGACTTTCAATATATGGTATAAAACTAGTAGGTAAAAATAAAAGGTTAAAATATTATAAAAAATATAGTATTCACTTAATTTTTAAACAGAAAATTCAATGTGCTTCGTAAGATCTTGGAGGGCGCGCGACAGACATGCCTGGATAGTACAAAGGGGATGTTATCAAGTAAACTCTGAAGATATTATTCCAAGAGCTATGAATACACCAACTAGAGCCATGACATGTAAATTGGAACGGTAAGATTAGGTGTAACAACTTAACTAAGGAGTCTTTAGTAAAGACTAAATTTTGACAAATGTCGATATTATAAAATAAACTTACCTATGCTTTTGTATGACTTTAAAGTTAGTGACCTTTTACCTTTATTTAATACTAGTTTTTGCCCACGCCTTCTCTTTGCTCGTGCAGTAGCTTGGCGGCGAACTAAGGAAATCTATGTCCTTTCTTTGTAAATTATTAAGTATCTATACTAAATGAAAACCCCTGTTTAGTTATTTTTTACTTTTCAGTGCCTGGAAGTCGGTTTTTATTTTTTTTTTTTTTAAGTTTTTATTTTTCCATTTTTAGTGTAGACGTAATAAGCAGGTAATTTGTAATTTATAAGAAGAAAGATTTTTATTAATAAAAACATATTTGATTTAGCCATTTATTTAAAAACCGCTTGACCGATTTCGATAAAATTTATATGGGACCACCGGGGAAGAATACCCTTTGAAACAAAAAAAGAATTTTCCAAATCGGTTCAGCCGTCTTCGAGTAATCCGTGAACATACATAAAAAAAAGGAAGAAAAAAGATTCCGACGAATTGAGAACCTCCTCCTTTTTGGAAGTCGGTTAAAAAGAAAGTTTGCTTAGTATAATAGCTTATGATTATTAACAATCTAGGGTTCGCTTGGGTGCGTCCCTAGGTACCTTAACAGTAGCGAATGTATAGACTCCAGCCTCCAGGTTATAGTATATATGTATGTGATATATTTTTTTCAGGCTTGCTAACGCAGAATACAAGACATGTCTATGTAATGCAGATTGGTGTAACTCTGCAAACTTATGTGAATATTCATTAAACTGTATTTTTAATAAATTAATTTACTTGGTGCATGTTTATGCCTACGCAGTTACATTGTAGATTAATTGATACGCTCCTCATATCTATGTTACGACGCAGGGGATGGCCGCGGAAGTAATGAACTATTTGTTATTCACGATTTTCTATGAGCTGTGTGGATTGCAATAAACGTTGACTTTATAGGTTTATAAGCAGCTTTCACTTTATCTTAGTTGCCTGTGTCTTTCTACGAAAAGGATGGTAAGAAACGTGTGTGTTAGTGGGCCGCGTCCGCTGCGCCGCATACATCTTTTTTTGTAGACATGTGTCAATCTAAACCTACATAATTAGAAAAATACATCTTTTGCTTCTTCCTGTTAATTTTTCATATGTGGAAAAGACATTTCGAATTCTGTACCTTTTTTATAATAAAAGTAATTTATTATATACCTATTATTTTTTAGGTAGGGTAGGATCTATTAAACTATATAATAAAAATGTGTTTAATATAAAAAATATTTATTCAAATATAAATTTCCTTTTTTTGTTTAATAAATTAGTTTTTTATTTAAACTATATTTAAATTATTTCATGTTGACTCGTTGTTACATATATTTAGCTAAGATACATTAGCTGGCGCTCTACATAATAAACTACTTACATAATATATATACTACGATTATGTTTTTTCTACTAGAAACTTTTGTATTTGTCGCAGGCATATCGTATGATTTGTCGTTTTACAATTACTGCATTCGATATCGTAGTCGGATTGTAAAATACAGCAATGTGAATAGTAAGGGTATCTGGCTTCAATAAAAAGAAAACAACCTAACGAGAAGACTCAACTGCCATAACCCCAGTATGATCTGTCACAAATCCTGAATTTAACATTATTTTATTGCGATGTCGAAAGTAGCACCGCATGTTTTACAGAAACTGTTTTGTACTAAGAGCTAATTGGTTTTAAAAAATATGGTATTTATAATATTATATTATTAATATTTAATAATTTATTTATTTCTAAATTATAGTTTCATATTTCAGATAAATCAATTAAGTTCAGAAGCACTTTGCAATTTGCCTTCGGCATTTTACAAAATATGTCTGCAACATAATATGCCTGCAACATAAACATTTCGAAAAAAAAATATTTCCTACTTGTACCTACTAATTTGCCTTTGTATCTAATTTGAAATAAATTTAGGATCGGCATAATTTTTTTAAAAAATCTATCGAAAATGAACGTATCATATTGAACGGAACGTACCTGTTGGAATTTTCTTGAATAACTTATTGTTATGTTGTTAAGTTTATTATAACTTTACTAAGCTACTTCTAAGTTAAAAAATAACACAAATCTTTATTATTTAACGTATCATTAATTTTTGTAAGTTATAAAAAGAAACACATTGGTAAAGGTGGGATCTGTAACATAATAAATAATAATAATTCATGCCTGTGATAGATCACATTGTTAAACATACATAAATCTTTTAATGTATAAAATTTTCTTTCCAATTAAAAACTTTGGTAAAAAGTAAAATCTCCTTTACATTTACAAATAGCAATTTCGATAAGAAATATATTATTCGTAATTTTAGTTTTCATTAATTTAGTTTAATTATATGATATCGTTCTCACAAGTATATACTACTTATTTCTTTCTCATAATATACGTTTACATTTGTAAAGTACCTACGTGTTTTGATCGTTATTCATCAATAACAACAATAAATTTCCTTGTTTAAATACTATCATCTATACCAATTTATGATTTTTCGTTTATAGAAAAGTCTTAAAAAATCTTCACAGAATTCATATCTATTAAATTTTTGACGGATCTATTTGCCTCTTATATCGTTTTTGTTTAATTTTAGTGTTCGAGTAATTATTTTCATCAGATTCTACTATACCTTTCCTATACAACTCAACAGGTACATCGCTGCCATCGCTTACATCATACTTAATACCTATGTCAGTTTCTTGTATTTCTATAGAACCGAGGCCAGTATCTACTAAAGATTTTAAATTTTGTGATCTACTTTCTCTATTTGTTACGGGCTTTTCAGGCTTTTTACTATGTTTTTCTTTAATTGGATGCAAGTGTTTTACTTCATTGGTCTCATTTGGATTCACAATTTCATTGCTGACCCCACTGGTTGGTTTAGGCTTAGATCCATATGTTTTTACTTTTGAATGTCCTTGTATTATTAAATACGTAGGAATTGGTTGAGTCTCAGTTGTAGCCTTAATATCTTGCGAAGTTGTAATACTAGTTGCCATAGGTGTGGTAAAGCGCATGTGTAGATATGGATCATGGGTGTGTGTTGCAGGTTGTTCGTGAAGTAAGTTATTTAAATGATGGGGATTTACATGATAGTGTTGCCTCTGGGATAATGGAGTATTTTCTAAGGAAGGAAGTGGAGGTGGTGGTTGCATGGTCTGCATCATTTCTAAGTTCATAGTATCTTCAGTGGCAGGTTCTTTAAAAATATGTATGTTTTCTGATGCGTGAGCGTACAAGTTATCCTCGGGTCGATCAGGATCTGTTACCATGGGCATTGATATCATAGGACCTAGCATACCAATAATATTCGGTTTTGGCGAACCCTCAACTGTCGAAAAATAAAATGGAGTACTCTTTTTTTCAGTTGTAGTTTCTACATACAAATTTGGGGCTTTTGTTGTCAATTCTTGTTTTTTTATTTCTGTTTGGAATTTAGTCTCTTGTGTTTCAGAAACTGTTGATAGAGTTGGCGGTAAAACCGTTGGTAAAAAGCTTGCCATACTAACAGAGTTGAAGGAGACTTGTGGAGATAGAGGAGGTGGCGGAGCTTCTGAAAGAACAGGTTTGTAGTAGGAAAGAGGTTGTCGGGTAAATTCAAAATTATGACTGTCGATATGTGATATAATGTTATGCGAATCATTTATGTCTTCCAAAGGCGTAGTTGGCCCCCAACCAGCATAGTCACTACTAACAGTATTGTTAGATAAATTTGTAGTATTATTGTAGTCAAGCCAATTTTGTTTTATCGTAGATGATTGGTAAATAAGATTTGCTTCTTGAAGGGCATAAGTTGTAACAAGTTCTGGTAATATTGTACTTTCTCTAGTAGACTCAGATACTGATGGAGGCGCAGTAGGTAGTAATAATTTATCGTTTGAGAGAATGAATAAGGAGGGTTTATGTCCTGGTGGCGGCGGCGGTGGTGGCACAAGTATAGTCATGGGATAATGGTCGCTAAATTTATAGGAAAAGTCTTCGTATTTCGTTGAAAATGTCGGTGGTCGTGGATGTCTTCTTATTGGTGCTGGCGGTGGTTTTGAAGCCACGCTAGGCTTGCGTGAAGAAACTCCTAATACTAAAACTTCAGATTTCCTTTCGGGATGTTTTTCGCGTTCAGGGCGACTGTCATCAGCCCAATAATGAACTCTTTCAAGCACTGGAGGCTCATAATCGTAAGTGGGATCATTACGTAGAGGGTCCCCGCGACCAGTTAAGGGCTTCCATTGATCAAAATTCATACGAGGAGAAAAAATGGAAGCTATCCCACTTAGATTAGAATTATCAGCTTCATCTGAAAGTCAATTTATAATATTTTTATTAGCTAATATAGTATTTTAGTAACTTATACTTAAATAGAAATAGTACAACATGTGCTACATACGTGTTGTTATTGTTGTGAACTTGTACGGTATCCCGGTATCATGACTAGGGTCTGAACTGACTGTGTGAATGCTTAAGATACAGAGTCCCAGAACTGTGCGATAACCTTTTCCCTGTAAATAACCATTTTATTAGTTATACATTTTTACAAAATTTAGGCCATAAATCATCATGCAATATATAAATACGTTGCCAAATAAAGAAAAGTTTAATTAAAAGAAAAAGTAACGGCAAAAATAATCATAATTAATGAAAGAACTATACTTAATATTGGTAAATATATAGAATTAAGTTATATTTTTAATTATAAATATTGGTATCCACATAATCATGGCTGTTTTCATGCAATTAGAGCGGTGGTGGATTGGCAAGCATTTTTTGGACACGCAACTTGCTCGTTAAAATACCGGGCGGCTTGGCAGGAAGAAAGACGGGCTAATTTAATATTATAACTATCCTTCTTGTTTATGTATGCGAAATACATGACCTCGATCGCTTCTTATGGAAAAATTTATATATCGTGCATAATGGTTAAAAATTTATGTTAACGAGCGGAGCCTGTTACAAAGAGGATGTAATTACACCCTACATTATTCTTCAATTTTAAATGTTAATTTATCACATCATGTTAAGTCAATGTAAAGTAAATTGTCCAAACTGTTTCAAAAAGTTAGTTTTAATGGTAAGCAGGTATAGTTGTTTAAAATAAAATAGGTATTAAATCCTATTGTCTATACCGATATTTTTATAAAGGTTCCCACACTATCCCAGGCTAAGAAAATAAATTCATTACATATAGCTGGAAAGCAGAGATTAAAGAGATATGATTATATTTATTGTTACATGAGCATCATAGTGCCTACAAAGTGAGATGTTTTTTTGATTCTAACTGCCAACATTACAATATTATGTTTTAACAAAAAACGTATACGTATAATCTTATGAGACATTGACTTTTCTTTGATTTTACGTCAATGACTAAAAGTTATACATAGGTAGTCCAATCGGAATCCGGTTTGGGAAGAAAATATTGAAAACCTGAAGTTTTATGATTTTAAAATGTTAGTACGTAAAAATAAAAAAAAAAACTATGATAGACCCATGTAGAAAATTAATTTAAAATTTTGAAATTACCCTTTAGTGTGCTGTGCATCCATTAAAGGTACTGATGATAAAAAAGAAAAGGATCCTTTTTCATTGAAAATCAAATATCTACGTAAAAAACCGACGTAAAGAGTTTCTGTAAGCTTTTTTTTTATTTTCAACATTTTTTTATGATTCTTTACCAAGTGTAGATATTAACTTTAGACTACGAATGAATTTCTTTTCTTTCTTTAATTACCTTAAAATCTAATTTTTCAGAAAAAATCCAAAATCGATCAAAAATTATTAAAGCATCGATGAATCCGGAAAAATAATGACATAAATAGATTCTACGGGAAAAATACAAAAGTGGTGGCATACTCTACGTGAATTCCAATTTTTATTATTTTTTCACGACTCGTCAAATTGCAAAGTTGAAATATTTATGGCGACATTGTATAAATAACACTTAAGCGTCAAATTAAAACTTTAAGGATACCATTTTTCTCGTTCTTTCCCAAAAAATACATTGATGTAATCGGTTTATAAAAATTTGGTCAATAAAGTACACTTTTCAATGATACTTAAATAAAATGTAGTTTACAAAGTAAAAATTATCGATTACTCCATTTTTTTTTTAATTTTTAAGAGTGTTTTTACAGGGCGACCATACAATGTTTTTATTACTTCAAAAAGTAGAGTTACAATAATATAATATACAAAATAATGAGCCCTATCTGAAAATTGAACGATTTTTTTTTAAATGTAAACGTCCACTTAAAGTTGGGGGTGATTTTCAGCTTCTTGAGACCATAAACATACTTTTTTCGGAAATGGCTTAACATTTCAATATTTTTTTTTTATTTATTACATGTATTTCGAAAATTACATTCCCTTAGTTTCATGAAAATCAAAAGATTATTCTAGAAATTAAAAATAAAAAACCAAGAAAAAATTTAAACCGAGTTTTTGCAAATATATCGAAAACTTTGAGTTTATTGTAAAAAGTGTCATCTATAAAAGTCGTAGATTTTTACTAGACTTATGACTTTTGTAGAAAATATTTTTCGATAGAACGTTACAGTAAGCCGGAAATTGAAAAAAACTATTTTTCAACGCTTGCGTCCGCCCATTTCTCGGAGGCAGTTGGGCATCGGGGGCTTTTTACGAATTTCTATTCCTTATGTACTTGCTAACATTTTAAAATCATTAAAATCAATCAATCAATACTTCAGGTTTTCAATTTATTTTTCTCTTTTAAAAATAAACGGATTCTGATTGGTCTAATAGCAAAAAACTTACATTCAGCCATTAGCGAGTTCTTGAAGATCTACTATATCTATCTAGTTACTTTGTAGCAAATACAGTACATGGATACCTTTAGACCTCAAACAAATACTTAAGTGGCCAGTAGAAGTATTTTATCGAATGGAGTTTTAACTCACAATCTTAAAATCTGTGATATTATTCCTAAACCTTCGGTAAAGGGGTGATCAATGTTAAGAGGTTAATGTCACATATATGCAAAAGTGATGGAAAATAATCGACTACAACTAATACTGCATTTTTTTCGAGGACTAATGGAGCTACAACGCTGAAATTCAGAAGACAGATATCTCTTATGAACTGATAGACAATTCTGAAGTAAATTCTGTAATTCAAAAATTAAAAATAATAGATGTGGCACTCCATACATGTAACGAGGTGAAGAAAATTTTTAAGTCGTTAATAAACCTATCTACTTATATATCTCTGGATGAGTTTTTAAGTGACTTTTTTGTTCAAGCCAACATTTGCAGGGTTGTATACTTTTAAAGTCATAAAAATTGTGTCCCCCCCTTTAACTTTTGAAGTATAGATCGAAAATTTTTAATAAAAGTTTAGATAATAGGGCGTCTAAAACATTTGAGTAGTTTTTGATTTACGGGATATTTTCCATTTCACGCGTTCGGTCGCCATCTTAAATTTTTTTCATATAGCTTTATTATTAAATAGAAACGTTTTATTTATGCCGTCATACAATTAAACATCATCATATATTACATCATATATTATTTTACTTTTAACGTAACAAAATAGTATGTTTAATATGTAGTAGTAGACCGCCTTTGTTATATTTTATATACATGATATTTGTTATTTATCCTTTTTGTTATCTTTTTTTCATCTTCTTTACTCTTCTTTTGTGTGTGCAATAAAGTATTTATCTATCTATCTATGAACCCTCGGTTTTTTCGATCATGGAACATAAATTCGTCAAAAACCGTTCTCCGGATTTTAACCGGTTAAAGATCGTAACCGAAACCTTAAACCGAGAAGCTTTTCGGTTTGGGGTCAAAGACCAGAGCTGGTTTAAAAATTGAACGGGTTTCCGAACCCTGCCAGCAACTCTGTCCGCATAGTTCAATTATGTATTTCTATATAGGTATGTATTTATAAATATAGTCTAAGTGTTAGACACTCTGATGTATAAGCTATATATGTATATTACTGTATATTATATTAGTAAGATAGAACCGTAATATTTTTGATAAAATTAATGATACATGTAATTCGGTGTTTACTTCATTCAACCCCGTAAAGACAAAGGCGGTTGTTCTAGGTTAAAAAAGTTTTACGGGACGTACAGTTTTATCAAACTTTCACTTACGGGAATCATTGTCACTGTCTCTATTCGAAATCATGTTGTCCCGTTGTTCTGTAATTGCATGCAAGAAGGAACCTTTCAACACGCTAAAGTATTAATAACACAAGCGACTTACACTTGCTTCACTCGGGTCCCTAGGTGTCTAACAGTAATCTATGTGTTACTTCAGGTCATAGTCTCTGTCTAACTGTGTACTAAATTTCAGTCAAATTTTTCCTGCTATTTTAATTAGGAGTAACAATTATAAATATAAACATACGCACACATACAAACTTTCGCATTTTTAATATTAGTTCGATTGGTAAAGAAAAAATAATGAATGAAAATGTTATACTAATGGAATTTGCAACAAGTGCTACTCGAACTTATATTACCAGGATATATTTGACGCGGCCGCAGTGAAAGCTGCGCGTGCGCCGCATCACTAACACAAGGTGACATGATGGGAATAAGGGTATAGTATTTTGCATCTAATTTACCCTCCAGTTATCATCCTTTCACTCTCTTATATCACTATAGTAAAGATTTAAGTGCAGATGATTCCTAAAAAAAAAATAGCTTAACGTTATATAACAACATGTCATTATTATGTAATACAAATAATAAAATATATATATATTATATATATTTATTATTATTTTTGCAAGCTATTTTTTAAACAAACATTAATTTTCGTATTAATAGATTTATCAAAAAAATACGAATGTTTCTTATTAGAAATCGTCTGTTTTGCATATTAGTTATTATTTAAACCCCACTCTATATAATTATTATCTTTAAAGATTCTTAGTTATTTGAGTAAGAGTCTGTAAATAAATTAAGGAATATAAAATTATTATAATTAAATTCTTATTTATTTCAAGGATTAGAGTAATAAGATTAATGCTCATAGTATTTAAACATATTAGGTATCGGCAACTGTTCATGGCTTATAACATCACGTTCAACAAACATTTACTCGACCCTGGGCATAACTTTCAATTTCTAATTTTATAAGCTATTGTGGTTAACCCGATCCCCTAGTTTTACTAGCGACGAGTATACTGATCATGTGTACTGCGCACGTACTCAAGTGAAAACGTTAAGACTGCATGTATCAATTTACCAAACAAATATTAACATTTCTAACCACTTAGACATATGAGTTACATTCTAGCCATTATATATGGATACTCACTGCACTTAACAATTCCTAGTATAAAATATGAAATCATAAATAATAATTTTCGAGTCAGTGTTCGAAGGTGAACTCGAAACTATTGATAATGGCTACAGATAGATAGATAAAAAGAAAACTAACAGCTTTATCAGGGTCGGAAAGGGCTGGAAGGGCCCGGGTGACTCCACAAGCCCGGGGCCCGAGACTAGGTAATAGATTTAATCATAATTAATTTTTAACTTCTCTATCTCTATTTCATTTCTCTCTAATTGTAAGAACGAACTATCTGATCTAGTTTACATGTAGGTCGCAAGAGCTGGGCCCCCTATCCTACCTACCCAGGTAGTATCAGATAGCTTGCGGGGTTCATCGCTTGCCCGTGGAGGGCCCGTGCTGGCTGGGGCCCGGCTGGCAAATGCCACCCCTGCTATATGGTCAGTCCGACGCTGAGCTTTATAGTCTCCAGTCTAATCCATTGAATTTTAAAATACATGTTCTTAATTGATAATTGAGTACCGATTATGAAAAAAAAACCAATAACTTTTAAGTAAATCTTTAATATTTAATTTAAGTAAACTTTTCTACACTACTATTATAAAGAGGATAGATTTTTATTTTTGTATGTTTGTAACGAATAAACTCAAAAACGACTGGACCGATTTAGATGAAATTTGTTAAGAAGATTGAGACCCTAGGAAGGACATAGGGTATTATTTATTCCGGAAATCATCCCTTAAGGGGGTGAAAATTGGGATGAAAGTTTGTATGCGAAACCCACCTAGGGACGAACCCGAGCGAAGCGAGGGTGAATCACTAGTCTACACTACTGTTATAAAGAGGAAAGGTTTGTATTTTTGTTGTTTATAACGAATAAACTCAAAAACTACTGGATTGATTTAGATGAATATTGGTAAGAAGATAGTTTGAGAGCCTGGGAAGGACGTAGAATATTTTTTATTGCGGAAATCATCCCTTAAGGGGGTGAACATGACGATGAAAGTTTGTATGGGGAATCAACCTAGGGAGGAACCCGAGCGAAGCGACGCGAGGGTGAGTTGCTAGTAATTAAATAAGATTATTTGATAAAGTTTATAATATTTTTTTTTAATTGTGTAACTAAATCCTAGTAAGAATTATAAAAAAATATTTAAAATTAACGAAGTGTTGTAAGGTTCTTCGGTTACTTTTTATTTTTCTTCCAAATGAGTGGCAAATTTTATGGGTTACCACCGTTTGTAATAACTATGAATTTGAGACGTCAAAAGTTGAAGTCTCTCCCGTAACCATGTGTGCTGTAAAGTATTCAAAGCACGTCGGATACAAAAAATGTAAATAAAACCGCGAGAAAATTTTAAATATTTGCGTAAATCTAAGAAAGTATTATGCCGTCAATTGGCCAACAAAGAAGAGACGTTTTTATATACTAGCTGACCCGACAGATATGCATGCTACAAAAACTGTCCTAATACGATAATATTAATTCACAGAAGGAAATGATTAGGCAATCTTATTAGTTTATTTATTTTTAAACAGATCCAACACATTATATTAAGATACTCGGATAACAATAAGGTCACCATTATCTCTCATAGCGCTGTGTTTTATCAATTATTATATTATTTGGTGACAAATTTTATATTTTTACTAGGCATTAACTAACAAACCCATTTTGAACCAGATTAAAACCTCAATATATAGCTGGCTATTTAAATTACAGCTTTAAGAAGATAAACCAATAAAAATAAATACACTTTATTATTGACAAAGACTTGAAAATGATTAAACTGATATCAATTGATATCTGTTAAAATAATTTGTGCTCCCTAACTGGTTTTGTATAAATTAACTTCCAATCTACTTTAAATCCACGCACATCCAAAAAACTTGTATCTGTGTATTTTTCCGCAGTGAAAGTTTTGAGTCATCTATTTATTAACTTCAAATTTAATTTATGGAGGGGACAGGGTGGCGGAGAGCGAAGCGTGGGAATCTCTCATATGCAGACTGAGTGGCGCCACGGGCGATTTGACGCCTACGCAGCCGTCGATGACGTTGTATTTTGGCGTATCTACTATTTTAACCAAACGCTTTAAAAATAACTTTAACTTAAGTTAAACTTAAGGTTTTATAAATTTTAATTTTTCAAATGACATTAAATTAGAACCATGTCCTTAATTTTTGAAAATGTAAATGCCAAGTTGCAAGCGTATGAATTAGGTAAGTATGTATATTATTTAAACATCAGCTAAATATAAATACAACTATGTAATAGTTCTAAATTTACGAAGCTTATAGACCTATATAGCGATAGTTAGTAGGTTCCTGTTGATATAGGGAGAGTGGTTTATTGTGAAATAATTCGTATGGGTTAAGAATTAAAATATAAACTTTCACGTGTTTTATGCGTTGATGACCAGCCATACTTCGAAGGCAAAGATGGGCCCAGGCGGGTATGTCTGCTGCACTAATACGTTTTCATAAAATTTTGAATATAATTCCGAAGCACAGCGAAAAATTTAAAATTGAAAGGTCATTTCGTATTTACAAGTGCTTAGTAAAAAAACAAAAACGAAAACACTACCTACTACGTCAATATTTAAAAGAACATATCAAAACATAATTTATATCTATAATTAAAAGATTTATTTTAGAATACCTTATAAGGAAACCCGTTTAATCTAGAATTAACATTTCCTTACCCATAGCAAATATTACAACATAGAATCAAAATAACAAAACGTAGTAATGTTTTTAGATAAAATATAATATCATATAATTCTTAATCTATGTCAATTTCATAAGTAGTTAAATTGTAAATTTTGATTTGTTGTTCAAATAGTAAATGGATTCGCAGACCGTGACGAGGAGGTGTATGTAAGTCGAGACTACTTGGTTCGTATGACAGGCTTTTAAATCGGGGTCATTATGTTATATTATTTTTAACTTTTTGTTATAAATTATGAACATAAAGTAGTTAATGTTTTAACATAATTATGAATTAATTATAAAAAATGCGATATTTAGGCAAGGAAACCCTAGGAGCTTTGCAACCATACAATACGTTGACTCTTCGTTGAACATAATCTACATACGGGAAGTAATTACTACATTTGCACGCGTGAACGTAATCGTTGCTGTGTTTTAGTTAGATATTGCTTTTTGCCTAACGAAGCAATTAAAACATCATATTGTTTAGAAAGTGCCAAAAAAGAGAAGTTTTTAACGAATTGCTAGCAGTCGCTGCTTATCATTGACATAACTTCCGTCGGATATATAAAAGTAGCTTTACTTATCTAAATGTATATAGTGTAACATTATGAAAATAATTAATTATATATGTTTTATAATATACTTATTTAATTATTTAATTTTACAATACAACTATTATAGAAAACAATTTTAAGGATGTTGAGAACGCGTTTATGTCTTTTATATAGGGAGAATCAATAGCAAGTCAAAATGAATCATCAAAAAGAAAAATAAACAAAAGTATATTGATCAAAAATAATATATAAATATTATATATCTTATAAAAGAAAACTTTAAAATTATCTTTTATAATATATTTTTTTAAATTTTTATTTAATAAATTTTATAGGTAATTAATTATATAAATATAAGTAACTTAAATAATAATTTTCTTACCCAAATCATTTTAAAGCCAGAACATGTGCACTATTTTTTATTGGAATCACTGGCAAAGGTCGTAAGTCACTCACTGCACGAGTCGCGTTTTCCGCACGGCGTCTGTTGCGCGTCTGCCGGTCATAAAGCACGCAAGGGACACGGGTTGGTCTTGCTATAGTCCACAAGCCATTGTCAAGACTCTAGGCACGTGTCTAGCCATATATCTTTCTTAAAGGCACGATTGTTATCTTTAGTTACTGTTATAAAATTATATACTTACTAAAATCAAGGTACAATTGTATATAATTTTTTATTATTTAAAATAAAGCGCGCTGGAATGCACAATACGGGTCACGGAAATTCTTAACGTAATTAACGTGAAATTGTTGATACGATTTGATGCTTTGTAGTAATTAAGACATCTAAACCTTTAGAATTTTAGTGCGAGCCCTTTTTTCAGATTCTAACGAAAACACGGAAGATTTAGTATTAAATATAAAATATCGAAATTTAAGCAGAGGCGTAGCGTAGAAGGAGGGGAGGGGGGGGGGTGCAGGGGGGTGCGACCCACTCACGGTGACATTTTTAAAGGGCGGCAAAATTTCACAATAAATATTGTTTACCAACATGAAATGGAGAAAATTAATAATTTGTCACAAAAATCACTACCAACACATTCTATCGGGTTATTGCGAAGTAATTTTCATTCCTGAATAGGAATTTCGATCATGCCGCCCCCTATTTAAGCTGGGGCTAAGATTACCGAAACCTTTTTAGTTTTGAAATATAACGGTGTGAAAGAAATAAAGAAAAAGTATTTCTTTATATTATTTACTTACTAAATTACAAAGAAAAAGTATTTATTTATATTATTTACTTACTAAATTATAGGATCTTATAGCCAAATGGCTCAAGCGAAATCTTTAAAATTTTGACATCATCGTCCATTTAATTTTACTCAAAGTTCAGCCATTTACTTGTAGACTAATAATAATTAATTAAAAAATAATCCGTTCCGCCCTGGGTGAATCTTCATACGCAAGAGGCATAAGAGTGGAAAAGGTGCAAAACTATAACACACAATTATTCGTACCAAAAAACGCAATCCATACACAGTGTGATAAATAGTTATTATTTCATCATATCCGTGTGTAAATATACTATGTTGCTAGAGGTGGCACGTTTGATTTATTGCACAATATTTATCTTAATTAAAGAATGAAAAATTTATTAAAACAAATAGCAAATGTTTTGCATCATTTTTGCAATTACTGATTGGTTATTTTCTCACGATTAACTTTGGTTAGTATAAAATTGAAAATATGTATTTTTGGAAATATCCTGTGTTCGAGTCCTAGTTCGGGCCAAGTATAATAAACATTGGGTTTTTCTCTCAAGTTCTTCACCTCACCTCAAAAAACACCTCAGAGAGAACTTTTTTTAACTGTATGCGAACACCACATACTCTTTTTCCGTGCCTTTATTTGATTTTTGGTATTAATCTGTAGCGATTTCTTTTTTTGTTTTAATAGGTTCAAATTTGAGATAATTTAGGCTAAATGAGCCCAGTTGTGCTATAAGTTGGTATTGCGCTCTCAGGTCGTCTTTGTGTGGAATGCTGGCATTTTTGGTGTAGTATGCCAGCGAGAGATTTCCTCTTCTTCTCACGGCGCTGCCAGGTTATCGTGGTGTGAGATTCTAACATTATTGGGGTAGGTTGCCAGCTTCCCGATTGGTTTCTTCGGCTTCCTATGCTGGCACGTTTGGTATAGGACGCCAGCGTTCTTATTAACTCTTCGTCTCTGCACTGATTACCATTTTTAGTCATTATAGTCTTTTATAGCCCCATTTTAGGGGTCCGGTTCTTCCTTCTTACAACTTCTCTAATGTATTCTGATGTTGTTTTCGTGTAATGTATTCTGATGTGAAAGATAGCGATTTTTTCTTCCTCGAGTAGTATTTTCACCAAACCCTTGTTTCAAGTTCGAAAGGCTTGTCTGATATTTCACATGTTGCAAGGTACGTTTTCCCAGTTTCTGTCACAATCGCTATATATAGGCATTTTGCATGTGGTGTCTGGTTTCTTTGGCTGGTGGAAGCTTTGGTGTAATGACCTGTCCCATCTCGGCTTTTGTCGTATTATATGTCTTGCTTCTAGTTTTTGCTTTTAGTTTCAGCAGACTTATCGGTGTTTGGAGCTGTTTGTGGCTTTGTTCATGTAAGCGTAAGCTTGCTGTGATTGCTATGGCAGTTGCTATGGCATATGACCTCGTGACTTAGTGACCCAGTGACTTAGTGACAGGGTTACTACGTGACTGGGTCGCTAATTGTCTGGGTCACTACGTGACTGGGTCGCTAATTGACTGGGTCTCTAAGTGATTGGGTCACTAAGCGACTGGACCACTAAGTGACTGGGTCACTGAGCGAATAGAACACAAAGTGGCTGGGTCACTAATTACCAGTGTCACTAATTGGCTGGGCCGCTGAGTAAGTGTGCCACTAATTGGCTGGATCCCTAAATGGTTGGGTCCCTGACTGACTAGGTCACTAAGTGACCGTGTCACTAATTAGCTAGGTCACAAATTGCCTGGGAACTAATTAACTGAGTCACTAAGTGTCAGGGTCACTAATTGAATGGGCGCCTAAGATACAGTGGCAATAATTACCTGGTTCACTAATTGACTGAGTAACTAAGTGATTGGTATCACTAATTGACTGGGTCATTAAGTGGTTGGGTCACTTATTGACTAGGTCACTAAGTGACCTTGTTTATAATTGACCGGGTCATTATTTGACTGGGCCACTAATTGACCGTGCCACTAATTGGTTGGGTCACTTATTGGCTGCGTCACTAATTAGCTGGTTCACTAATTGACTGCTCACTAAGTGACAGTGTCAATAATTTACTGGGTCATTAATTGACCAGGTCCCTAAGTGACAGTGTCACTAATTGGCTGGGTCGCAAATTCACTGGGACACTAATCGACAGTGTCACTAATTGACTGGGTCATTAAGTGACTAAGTGACGGAGTGACTAAGTAACGTAGTGACTAATTAACGGAGTGACTAAGTAACGTAGTGACTAAGTAACGGAGTGACTAAGTAACGGAGTGACTAAGTAACGGAATGACAAAGTAACGGAGTAACTAAGTAATGGAGTGAATAAGTCACTGATTGAATAAATGACTGAGTGAATACGACTAAGTGAATAATTAGATAATTGAATAGGTGGATAAGTGACTAAGTGTAGACTGACTAAGTGTAGGCTAAGTGACTAAGTGTAGAATGGAATTGAAATTTTCAAAGATTCATTGTTACGGATAGATACTTGTCCAGTTCTAGAGCTAGTGCTACTGAGACTCTTGAGCAAAGAGAAGCCTTGGTGAATCGCATTGACTTAACTCTGAAGGAGGTGTCCGATTGGGGTGACGCCAATATACCTAGTTAAATTTAATGCCATCAAAACACAAGCGTGCTTATTCACCCCAAAAAGGAGCCCCTTTACCTTGGCTCCCACTTTCCAAAGTGTATCCATCATCCATCCCGATCAATGGCCACATTAAGCTCTTGTGCATAGATATCTCATCCAATATCAACTTCGGGAAATGCATATAGTCAAAGGCCAAAACAGCAGCCAATAAATTTGGTATCCTGAACAAGGTGAAACGGTGCTTCACGTCTGAGCATCGCCTCTATCGCGCTCTCTATCAGGCTCAGGTGCGCTCAGCCATGAAGTACTCCTGCCACCTCTGGGATGGCTCTGCCAAGTACCAACTCCATGCTTTAAACTGTATAGATTGCGGCGCCCGCTGTATCATAGGTGATCAATCACTTATGGAGGCGAAAATGCTTAGTCTACAGCATCGACGCAATGTCCCCTATCTATCGATTTTCTATCGAATATACTTTGAAGAGTGCGCTCAGGAACTTCACAACCTTGTGCCTTCTTCACCGTTCTACCACAGAACTGCGAGAAGTCGTGAGCGTTGGCATTCATACATGGTACAAATCCACTCGTACGAAAAAGTGTGGAACGGATGCTGGACGAGTGTCCAGCACAAGCGCAAGCCTATCCAGTTATATATATATATATATATATATATATAGGTCATATTAATCAATCACATTTTGTCCTACTTTGTTCAAATTAGTTTACAAAATTCATTCAAAAATAGACATTCGACGAGGCTTATGACGCTCTTCGCAGCTTGCCGCCTGGGCCACGACCGCCACCGCAGCAGGGTAAAACCGCCACTGCCTTTTTGGGATCTCTTTTTAATGTTACACAAAAAAAAAGTATAACATATCGATATATTTAACTTAGTTTACTTTAACTAGGAAATTACTTTATTCCTCATCAAACCCCATTTGTTAGCATTATGTAAACAAATATGAGATTATATGTAGTTGTAATTTAAATTTAGATGATATGTTAACAAACACACAGACAGATAGGTGATATTTAACAATATGTATTAAATCGCTTTATATTGAAATTAGATCACGCTATTATTACGTTGTACAAAAAAAATATTTTTGCGAACGCTACAGTGTTTTTTTTTTTATTTTATTATGTTAGATACTAGAGATTTACCCTCGCTTCGTTTGGATGCGTCCCTGAGTAGGTTTTAAATAGATAAAAATAGTTATATTAAGAGAGTATTAGTAAATATTGCGAGTGTACCTTAGCAGATAGACATATATGCTGTTGCAGACTATTCTATAGGCCATTTTAAGACCTACAACAATTTCCAAGGACGACTCGATATAACCAGTTATTGTGTTTTCCCCTGGGAATGAAAATATTTTCCTAATATTCATAAAAGATATCCTGAATGTTGACCCGAGTTGTAGCTACACAAAATTCAGTTAAAATCAGTTCAGTACTGAAACTGTTTGCGTGAAACAACCTTCGATCAACAATACTACTAAGTACTAGATATCGGTTCGGCGTAAGATATCCATCTCGATAAATATAAGCTCACTTGCAAAGTGAGCGTGTATTTCGATTAGTTCTATTGAAATACTGCAAGCATAAACACATTCACAATACCGCAATTTGTATTCAAAAGTTGCAAAAATAATGCGCGAAGAAGAAATTTTTCGGACGGAGTGTCTTATTTTCGGTAAGTACATGTACTTAGATTAAGTCAATATTTTAAGATTTAACCTACGAAATAATATAAAAATGAAATTTTGAGCAATTTTAAATCCGCTAAGTTTGGCAAAATTCAAAGAAGCAAACAGAAACAAAACAAAGATTTAACTCACAAAACAACAACAGGAAAAAGTGATTTGTTTTTTTTTTAATATGGTGGATTTTACAATAAATATTATAAAACTTACAAAATGATCGTAGGTGTATGATGATAATTTTAAGATTTGTGACTTTATTACAAGGTGGTATGGTGTTGATTAGGTTGAAAATAAAACTATTATAAGACTTTGTCTTGATTCGTTAGTATACAAATGTAGCTGTATAAGTACATATTCGCGCGGATGGAATTTAGCTTTAATTTTGTATGTGATACTTTATCTAGTAGTATTGTTGATCGAAGAGATATACAGACAAAATTACAAACGGACATACAGACAAAAAAATCTATAACTATTGTTTTGGGTTTTAGTAATATATTCTGTAAACAATATGTGACGGTCATTGTTTTAAAAAAAAATATCCCATCTACAGATTTCGCTTTGTTACTATTTTATTATATGTATGTATTGATACTCTATGTATATAAAAGTATTCTGTAGTTGACTAAACAATGACATGTATATCAAACTAAATAGGATCTCTATGTGGTATTCTCCACAAGTAGAAATAGGCAGGTAAATTAAATATAAAACTTATTAAACTATTGCTTATTGTTTAGAATTATTTTAACTATTTCTTGTTTACATCTCATTCTAAGTTAAAATTTGTTACTAATAAAACATCACTAACGGTTTTTTTTAAATAATAGATGCAGCACAATTTTATTTGGAATAAGGCGAGTCAGCGTCCGCCAAATATTCAATCAGAGATTGTTGAGAAACCGAACGTCCGGTAGTCTTATACATTAGTCCAGTTTTTAGCCCATCGTAACTTCAAACTATAACTCTTTTAGTTTTCCATATTTTCCATAGTTCTTACGCATTATCCATTGACCATCCTTGGACAATTCCTTATGGGTTACTTAGAGATGGATCTCGGTTGATGCGTTACATTAAACAAACTTGAATTTCTTAAGGAGCCTCTACGTATTTTACCTGTGTCTGCACGCAAGCCTACTAAAGGACCGGGCTCCTTCGAGCCCTTGAAATCCAAAGTGATACAAATAATTATAACAAATACTAATATTTTATATTACGTATGCGAAAATAGCTTCGTATGTCTGTCTGTTTTATTCTCGCCGTCTAACATCTTAATTTTGGTCAAATGTAATAATACAGTTTGTACAGAGTGAACGATGCTCTGGCTGCAGTAACTAGTAGGAGCGACTGGTCATGATCAATTCTGCGCAAGCATAGACTTTAGAAGTACATATCATGATGTTGGTACCAACCTTACTGTACTGCAGTAAAACATGGAAGTTACAGACGAAGTATGAATAAAAACGACGAAGTATGAGTAAAATGAATGCAATAGTTACAAATGGAGGCAGTGGTAGCCCAGTGGTAACGCGCTCGCTTGAGAAACCGAGTGAAGCGGGTTCAAGTCCCGGGTCTCGAACCTCTGATATTTTCATATGCGAATCATTTCTAACATGATTATCACTTGCCTTTCGATGAAGGAAAACATTGTGAGGAAACCTGCATATCTGAGAGAACCTAGCAAGTTTTTAAAAGACATATGAAGTCCGCCAACCCGCACTTGGTCAGCGTGGTGCAGATGGACTATGGGCTGATCCCCCTCGTATTGAAGGAAGGCCCGTGCCCAGCAGTGGGACGTTAAAATGAGCTGAATACAGGTACAAATGCGATCTCAGAACTCTGTACAGAGTTGGTTTATCTGATCAAATTCGCAATGAAGATACGTAAGTTTGGATGGGTAATAAAAGTGTGACTTTAGAAAAGACATAGAACATATTACACGAGTTTTACTAGCATGTAAGCACACGCACCTACGAAGTACTACAAGAAATGAGTGCTAAAAAATGCTTAAATAGGTATAGAATATAGATATAGAGCAAATGGAAGACGAAGTGAGCGCTAGGAGGACTTTTAAAGTCTAAATGTTTATTATACTCAAAGAAGGTCAAGTCAAAAGTCTCAGGCCTTCCGACGAGCTTGTAGGAAGTGAATGATTACATTGTAACAAGCAAAAGGACTAAGAGTACCTACATATGTAGAGCTTATACCTACTTCTAAGTTCTACCTACCTTGAAGTAATGGATATAGCGTGAAATTTTGCACGGATTATTGATATAAATATTACAGGTGGACATACATAAAACATCAACCTATAATATCCTAAATATTATACAATGTAGATACCTGTTTATATAATATGTATGTAGGTTAGGTACCTTAGATACAAAGTAAGCAGCCAACTTTCTTTAAATTCTTTTGCAACGTTGATAACACTGTGTAACATATCCTTAAAGTGTTAATGGGTTGGACATCCTTATAAAAATTAACGACCAATTATTACATAATATGAAACTACACAACTGTAAATATTTAACAAAATTATTAAACTAGCTAATAATATATTATAATAATACAATTGCATATACAGGGTGGATTTTTGAGACGGGACAGTAAGGGCAGGTACCTTAACTACTACAGTTATAGGAAAACGTTACTAGGAGACCATCCATAACTTTTTGAGATATTCTGAACTGCATTCACAGATTTTAGAAAAAATGTACAGTCAGTAAGAAAAATGCTACAATACGAAAAATATTTTTTATATGTCAGTCGATCCTATTTCATGTAGGGATCAAAACACTCTATGGGACCATTTAAGGTTTGAGTACTAGAAATGACAGAAATCGCCAAAATCTTATCACATACATTTTGTACGAAAATACGTTTAATCAACTCGAAACATTCTTTGTTGCCAAACGGTCCTATTTTTTTATGTGATCAAAAGACTCTTGAGGCCAACTGAAGTTTGAGTACAGAAACTACGGTAAATCACAAGACCGGGTTTACACGCAGGCATTTTATGAAACTGGTATAAGATATTTTTTTTTGTTTTTGTTAAGTCCATTTTGTGGCATACTGTACCCAGAAGCAAAAGTACCTACCTAAGTAGAAATAGTATTTAAGGTACCTGCGCTTACTGTCCCGTCTCAAAAATCCACCCTGTAATCTGTATATTTACATTTAGCGCGTCTTTGCTATATAATAGTGACGGGCTTACAAGGATGTATGTACGTTTCTTACTTATGAATAAATTAACCGGTTTATTTCAGTATCAAAACCGAAATCCAACTTTTCTCTAAGAAAAACCGTTAACCATTATTATTTCGGTGTACTAAACTGTTCATTTTCATTAACCGGTTAAAGAACAAGCGATGAATTAATCATTACATTACCGAAATAAACCGATTTTCGTAAACTGGTCCCGAGCCGTGGTACATACATGTATATGTCCGAACCTATGTACCCTCGTAGGTAATAACTAAACCACAAATTTGATAATTTAAACGTCGTTAGATTCGTCTTGCTATCGAATAGAGTTATAAGGTATGAGTATAAAGATGTTATTAAAAATCAAAATGGCGGATTACAGGCATCAATGTGTGTCTTGAAAAAACTTTTTACATTGGCTATTGTATAAGACATTAAAATGAAGGTTTTTAAGAGGCAATTACAAGTACATATCCCACCTATACGTCTAAAAAAATAATTTACGACAGTGAGTGGTTAAAAAACTAAAAATATCTAAGTGGCAAAACTAAAAAAAAAAAGAGTCAATTTTTAAAAAGGAAAAATTTATAGGACTGCGACACATGCTGACATTTAATTTGACTTTGATATAATGTCATGTTCATGACTTAATGTTACATACAGCTGATTATTTTAATCATATCGCCTCTTTGCTTCAATAACGTGACAAGTCCGAAAGAGCCAAATTTTTTTTATTTGATATTTAAAATCGCCGTATCTGATTTTATTTTTTCAAAAAACGTGGTACCTTTTACACTAATAATAGCGAAACTATGAGTGGAAAAGACGGCGGTACTGTGCTAGATCGCGATATTGCGTTGTTGTTTTACAACGAGGTGTTTTGTTTCATCAACGAAACAAAACAGTTGTCGCTGTGGAAGTTGCTCTCGGATTTTAGTAAAAATGTGACATCTCAATAATATCACATTCTGGTTACAAAGGTAGGTGTCATTCAATAATATAATATTTTGCATTTCATAATGTGATATGCGTGTTTAACACAGTGTTGGTGAAAAATGTGTTTAGAATGTTCCCTGTTAAAAATAATTATGTCACATTATTGCCGAAAGAACGAAAATTTTGCTTTATGTTATCTTAGGATGCTACATTGTAGATGATGAAACTTTTTCTAATACAAAAATCTAATTGTAGTTATTTGCTCATGTAACGTTATTGGATAAAATATAAAAAATTATCGAGAATTATTCGTACATAATATTACGTTGTTTATACTATAATACATACTTACTTGTACTTATTTTTTCAAAACGCGATGGGATCTTGTTGTAAAAAATACTTGAACTTGCAATAGCAACTGCAAATTTAAGTGCTCCCGTAGCAGTGGGTAGTACAGGTTTGTATATTGTATTGTATGTGTATTGACTATTGACCAAAATATACCATTTGCCTCATATTTAATGTTTTACCGTAGGTATATTTACGCAAGATTTTAATATTTCATTCTTTGTTCCTAAAAAGGACTTACGTGATGAATTTGAAACTTGTAAAAATAAAGCACTGAAGAACAGAAAGAACGTCTAAAAGAAAGCTACGACACACATCAAAATAAAAAAAAAGTTCTGTCTCGTGCAGAGAAAGATTATTATGAAAAAATCATGAAGTACTTGTTGCTGTGTACAACCTACAAGCAGTTTTTCATTGCCCCAAAGGAGACATCTCTGTCTTCTATTGTAAGTCTAAATTGAATGTATTTAATTTAACTATATAAAACATTTAGAATAAATGCTTTGAAAGCTATGTTTGGGATGGGTCAAACGCTAACAGAGGTGTGAACGAAATCGGTACATGCGTTTACAAATATCTCGACAATCTGGATGTTGTGTTCTATTAAGATAATTGTGCTTGCCAGCAGAAAAATAAATTTATGATCTGTATGTATCTTTAATAAAACAATAGCAAAACTTAATTCAGTTACTCATAAGTACTTGATAAAACGGTACATACGAGTGTGTACATCTCGCGGCAAGGATGAAACGTGTATGTCTCCGACTGCATATTCCTTCGTGAACTTTCATCTTTTTAGTAAGCTTTTATGCAGTCGTGCTTTTTTTTATTTTTATAATATATTTATTTATTTCCAGCTTTTTAAATATTTTTTCTTAACCATCTTTAAATCATTATATAACCTAAATTGTTACTTAAAATGAATAAGACAGGGATGCTATACCTTTTTGAAATCCTTGTTATGAACCCTTTAATTTGATACCCATATTGCAGAAAAAGAGTATTTTTTTTTATCTTAAACAATGAAATCTAGCAGCCCTCTATATTTTTTTTAACGTCACCTATCTAAGAACACTTGGACTAATGATACGTATCTAACGATAGCTTAATAAAATAAATCTATCGAGTGGTTTGAAAGATATGAGGGAATAAAGAATATTACGAACAAACAAACATACAAAGATAGGCGTGAAAAACATAATAGTTTCCTCGCTGTCGTGTAAAAAGAACAAGAATTTGGAATTAAAAAATGCTTACGATGAAAAACCTGGTTTATTCGATAAAAAAAGCAGATCTTATGGATTTGGTTAAGAAAAACCTAATTAATAATTATTATAATATCACAGGCCATTTTATGAATTTTTGTAGAATTGTGAGAATAGTGATTTTATAGATAACTACTTAAAAGGCTGCTCATGACACATATACCAAAGCAAACCCAAGACTAATAAATTTAAGACAATATGTGTGTGACTGATGTAAAGGGCTATAATTATAAGTAAACATATGATTTTAAGTTAATAAACTGTCCTGACATTATGTGCCATGCCATGGCCACTAAGTGCGTTTAGTTGATTTATTTTGATCTGAGTATGTTAGATACTTGATTTGGTTAACTTGACTTGTTATAAATGTTTAATTTTTACTTAATTATCATAGTCTGATTAATTTTTAAAGATTGTTAGCTTTTTGTTTAATTTTAAGCTGATATTTTAATTTCATTAGTGATAAATACCTGCGTATTAGTTTTTAATGTATAATACGACTTGTGATGATTTTTTTGTGATATCAGTCTGACTAAGTACTTAATAATCATAATATTTTGTAATAGAAATAAACGTTGTGGTTGCAATTACACTTTATTCCAATAAAAAATGGTTCTCAAATCTAAAAGCTTTCATTTCAACAACGTGTCTTTATTAATATAACTCAGTAATATCACAAAAGTAATATCATCAAAACCGTGACAAACTAGTTTGTAACAGTCATCTTACTAAATATTTGCAGCAACAACGTGACATAATTTCCCCCTTTTTATAAATATGTCAATTTCTTGCTCAATTTTAAAATAGTCAGATATTTTGATGTATTTTCAGATAGTTTATTTGTCTATAATGTAATCAATTTTAGGTCAATGGTAAAAAAGCTATTCATTTAGACACGATAATTTTTTGAAACTTAAAAAACGTTCTCCTGTAAAATTGCGTTTTTCATGATAACACATTATTGAAGCAAAGAGGCGATATGCACTATACTACAGGAAATATGAACATTCGGGTACACGACCCCGGCCTTTTCGAGCTACTGTTACTGCTACAAAAATACCCCAAATTAAAAACAAACATCACATAATTTGTTTTGAGAACTTATTTATGGGTAAATGTAAAAATTCTAAGGAGTATGGGAAATATTCCCGAGCTTTTAGTCAATTTACGGGTCAGTTACGGGGAAGCTTCCCCTAGAGCCCTTGGATCGGGCGAATAGTCCTAACTTTTTATAAAATTCACTTTACAATTTCTATACAATGTAATAATCGGATGTAGATTAAAAAAAACTGATTTATAAATTTTTTACATTATTTTTATTTTAGTCATATATTAAAAACTGCCTCGGTGGTGTAGTAGCTAGCATGTACGGCTGCACATCCGGAGGTGCTAGTTTCGAGTTCCAGTTCAGGCCAAGTTTAATTATTGAGTCTTTCTGTTTAGTAAGTCTCAGTAACGGCCCGGACTTGGGAAGTGGCGGTGTTTCACCCCCGTGCCTCGGAGAGCACGTAAATCAGTTGGTCCTATGCCTTAACTCTCGCCGATCGTGTCGAGTAGTCATCCCACCAGAGTATGAGAGTGACAGGAATATAGTGTAAATGTGCCTGCTCGCACACTTGTGAATTATAATTATATTTCCTGTGCAGTTGGCTAGTCTCAATAAGATTGGCCGCCGTGGCCGGAATCGGTCAGAAGGATTTATCTAATCTTAAATACAATATTCTCTAAATATAACAAATATTTTTGTATCTGCACATTTCCCTACTCAAAAACTCCAATAGAATCTCATCAAAAGTGACAAAAGCCACAAATACACCAATAAATATTTATTGGTAACTGTGTGGCTTTTGTCGCTTTTGAAGAGATCCTATTGGAGTTTTTGAATAGGGTTTATCCCTAGTGTCTACAAAATTTGAGAACAAGAAATATTTTTACATTATCTAAGTTGGAATCATAATACAAATTTGTTCAAACTAATATATAATAATATATAATGAACATATTAACCTCATTTTTAAATATTTTCACAACTCATTTAAAGTAACTCATACTATTTCATTTAAACTTGTAATAAATACTAATAAGAAAAAGTATCTTTAAAAGTACGAAGTTATTAAAATTTGAATATGAAAATTAGCTTCAAGTTATACATTCTGTTGGAGATTTTTGGAGATATGTTCCATAAATATATCAAGTGGGTCATTAAGAGTACTATTAAGTCCTGGTGACTTCTTTGTACTATAATCTTCTCTATAATTCATATGTTCTTCTAAAGTTTCTTCATCATTCTCAACAGAGTCAAAATATTTATCTTCAGCGTCTTGTGATATTTGTTGTAAATCATCATATTCTTCATTATTATCAACAGAATTATAATCAAAATCAATATCTCTTCCTTCAATGAAACTACTGTACATTTCTTGAAGAAACTCTTCTCTAAGAAGATTTCTTTCATTTGCATTAATCATAGCATGTTTTTGTGATTCTGGTAAACTAGCTGAATCAATCTCTGGAATGTCAAAGTCACCCCATTGCTTTTCCTTCACAGACACCTTACTTTCTTGACCAACATTATCTTTATAACATGTTTCATTTGATACTTCTTCCTCTTCTATTTGCATTTGCTTGTTTCTTATTTCTCTCATTTCATTTTTGTCTACAGTATCTAATATCAAATTAAGAAATGTAAGATTTTCACTACCAACAGCATCCCTCTCTATTATTTCATCATCAGTTAAATACTGCCCAATTAGTTGTTCATATAGCAATGGATTACGAAGCATCATTTGCTTTTCACTAAAATATTCTGTTTCTTGTTGCAATTTTTGTAAAGCTTTATACCTTCTATTTCTTATTCGTTTGTTTGCACATTTATCTGAATGATATAATTTTAATTCTGCTACGCAACTTTGAAATTTATCATTATTTATTTGTAATTTTTCAAAATAGTGTAGATGATTAGGAGATAAATATTTTCCAAATTGCAGCAAAAACTGTACTGGAGATTGCTTAAAAAGTTTATATGCAAATTGAATTTTATCATTTGTTCTTAATTCAGGTTGATTAATAGAAGAATTTTTAAATGAGATTTTCGCACATCTCACAAGATAATCAATAATATCAAAAATAGGGTCGACTTTATAATCATCCTCATCGCTTTGTTTATTAAAACAGTATGTATCTTCCATAACAAAGAAATTAGAAATGTAATTATTTATACCGTATGAACATACAATTATGATGCTTACGAGTATTTACAACGTGACCACTAAGAAAATCATATACATACTAATACACTCAAAAATTAAATTGACTTCGGGTATTTGATTTCTTTCATGTACATATCTCCTACACAGCACTGTGTGAATATTACTCGACACAAACTAGAAATCACGAATGACAAATAATACTAGAAATGTGTGAAATGTTTTGAAATTGAATAGGTAGTAAGATCAAAGAGAATGTCACCACTACGTTTTTTTCTTTATTTTGACATATTAATATCATAAATAATAGAGTAAAAACCATAGATTAATATTATGTACTAGCGGCTCACCCCATAGAGTTATAAGAATAGAGTGCGCGACGTAGGCTAAAATAGCGTTAACTCATTAGAGAGAAAACGCATTCCAAACCACCTTTTTTTCTTTCTCTCTCTAGTCAAGTCGATACGATACGATTTATACGAATACTCTAGTTAAGAAAGAACAGTGTATATTTTTTTGTTGTGCAGACAACACAGGGGTATAACTAGTGACAGTTCAGTTAGAGTGAAATAGAACGGTGGCTTAGGATGCGTTTTCTTTCTAATCCGCTTACGCTGCCACTTGTAAGAGAGCATAGCAGTTGCGCACTCTATTCTTATAACTCTATGGCTCGCCCTCACTTCGCTCGGTTTTGCCTTTAAACAAACAAAAACAAATATATCCCACTGGAACCGAACATTTTTCCGGGATAAAATGTAGCTTATTTGTTATTTTGATGTATAAACTATGTTATTGTCAAGTTCCAGTAAAATCCAATTAGTAATTTTTGTATGCTAAGCTGTATAAGTTACTATAGTTTTTTAACTATCCCACGGGAACTCTTTAATTCTCCAGGATGAAAAGTATCTATGATGTTGACCAGGGATATAAGGTACCACCATACAAAATTTCATTTAAATCGGCCCAACAGTTTTAGAGATTAGCCCGTACAAACAGACAAACAGATAAATAGACAGAGAAACAAAAAATAAAAAAAAAATATTTGTTCTATTTCTCTTCTTTCATCCCTCTGACTTGGTTTTTAGCATTTTTTTCTATGTACAGACATTCGACCTCTACAGTTTTATTACATGTATAGATCTTCATGGTTGTTGTTCCTGGTCTGTGTTACTTTTTTTTTTCTTTAGTGGCTTATGCTGGGTACACACCGACCCAACGAACGCCAACGAAGAATATTCAGCGTTGGCTACCGCACGTATGTTATACTGGGTACACACCGACCCAACGAACGCCAACGAATGGGTTTCGTTGGCCCTGTTTGGACGACTTAGCGAACGCCAACGATCGTTCGTTGGCGTGTGTCTGCGATCCAAAGCGTGGCGGTAACATCAAAGGAATCGTCCCATGCTGGGTACACACCGACCCAACGAACGCCAACGAAGGATATTTAGCGTTGGCCTTCGAAGATACGTCCAAATACATTTAGTGGTCGAGCAAACGATCGTTGGCACAAGATTCCGGCTTGCATTCGCAATTTGGTCATGGATGACGACGAAATAATTATAATTGCTAGTTTTATATACCTTAACGAGTTAGCAAGGACAAGAAAAATTAAACGAAAACGGAGATGGTGGACAACCACATATTTTAAGAATAGAAATGTGTATCGCAATTAAAAATATTAGCAATTTCTACCCAGCAATCACTTCTCTTCATTTTTAATTTATATTAATTATTAGTAGGGTCCCAAAGACTGGAGGCTTTTCTTTGTATAGATTAATTAACAAAAACATGTCATAATACTTTCTTAGATTTACGCGAATATTTGACATTTAAATAAAACTATCTTTTCGGAGTTATTTCGCGGATTTATTTTGATTTTTGGTTCCCGCCGTTTTGATTGCTTTATAGCAATCATGGTCACGGGAGAGACTAAGGTGTTATCGTCCGGGTCATCTCACATCCCCGCAAGGGGAGTGGGGAAACAGTGTCAGGGCATAGCCCTCTGACTGTGGTTTCAAGCGCCGCCCACTAATATGGGCGCGTCCCTGGGGGAGTCCTGCTCGGACTCATGATGGCAGTAGACAGGGGAGTGCCTTATGCGTCGCGGGCGGTCAGCCCGGCCGGTTTTGGACCCCCTGGTGGGAAGTCCAGCCAGGCGACCAGCGACCAGCGACAGCGGCTCTCACCCTGTCATGGATGAATGGAATCCCTGGGATACGCCCTCCTTTTCGGTGGGCGAGCATGCAGAGGAGCTATGCCTTTGATGTGCGCGTAGTCGGAGGCGTCTGCCCTCGCATACGTGTTGTAGGCGAGTCTGCGTATGAAATCTTCTATGCCTTCTATGCGTAGGTCACGTTTTATCGTGACGTTCCTCACATATCTGGGGGCTCTGGTGATCCTTCGGAGGGCCACGGACTCCACTGCAGTGATCCTCTTCTTCTCGTTGCCCGATGTGTATGCGAACCATGCTGGGGCTGCGTACGTCAACCGGGATCGGATGTAGGTTTTATAGATTCCGATTTTCGTACGCAGCGGAAGCGACGATGATGTTATAGGCGTCAGTATGTTCAGGGCCACTTTTGCGTTGTTGATAGCAAGGGTCACCTGCGGGGCCATGGTGAGCCTCCTATCCACCACGACTCCAAGGTACTTCGCTTTATGGACCCAGGGAATGGCTTCATTATTGAGAATTGACGGTGGCGGCATCTTCCGGTTGAATCCCATGGTTACGGCCTGCGACTTGGCAACATTGATGGTTAGTCGCCATTTCGCAAGCCAGGCAGGTAGGACGTCCAGTGCTCTTTGCATTTTCGCAGCGGCGTGGTTATCGTTCAGGGACGTGGAGATGAGCGCCACGTCGTCTGCGAATAGTGCGAGGGATGCCTCCTTAACGGAGGGGATGTCGTTCGTGAAGGCGGCGTAGAGTGTGGGCGACAGGACACTGCCCTGCGGGATGCCTGCGGTGATGGGTCTTAGGCCGGAGTGGGCGTCTTCTACCCTGACCTAGAACGGGCGATTGTGCAGGAAGGAGGCCACAACTCTGAGTACCCTCTTCGGCAACGGGATGGCTTCAAGTTTGTGGACTAAGGTGTTAGATGTCTCAAAGGTATTATATAGTTGTTACAGACAGCAACATTGGCAATATTTACCTTACAATATTTGTTACTTTTAATTTTTAACATTTTTATAATTTTAATTACTTTTATACTTGAATATGGAACATTATTTGTATAATTTTAGATATTATTATAATTATTGCAATTTTTTAGAAAATTTATTGTTTAATAATCTATATTTAGTGTTGCCATTATTATATTTATAACTATAAAGAAAAAATAGAATATTAATTATTTAAGCCACATTATTGTTCTATGTGTAATTTAAGAAGTTAAAATTAAATAAGAATTACATTTGCAAATGAAAAATATTAATTTGAATTACTAATTTGAATTACTGTTATTTTGATTCGCACAGTAAGAACTTCCTACATCTAACTGTCTGTTTTGTTTAGATTTATTATTTGATTTTATTATATTAATAGCAGGATCCCACGACAATGGTAGTACCCAGCCATCTTCCCTATTTAAATTTGGATGTTTTTTTCTAATTTCTATGGCTTCCCGAATCATTCTAGAGCGATATCTGTTTTCTTTCGCGAGGATTTGGGGTTATATTCGCTTCGATATATTCTGTCGGTGTGTACCCAGCATAATAATGGGACGATTCCTTTGATGTTACCGCCACGCTTTGGATCGCAGACACACGCCAACGAACGATCGTTGGCGTTCGCTAAGTCGTCCAAACAGGGCCAACGAAACCCGTTCGTTGGCGTTCGTTGGGTCGGTGTGTACCCAGCATTAAAATTGCGTTATCTGGGTTACTTTTTACTATGGCAACGAGGGCTCACCAAACTTGGCCCCCAGGATTTTTTTATATCTAATTTTTGAATTTTGATTTTCACATATCGTTTGTTCGTCGTTTCTTCTTGTTTGTTTGCCATAAATAATTGTTTGTTCGTAAATTGTTTATTTATAAATAAATAAACAAAAATGTACCATCAAAATAGCCCCCTCAATCAAAATTTATAATTTTTTTTTTGTTACTAGGTGTCTTTAAATATTCATGAATGTTTGTTCTTTTATAACATACGTTTGTTTTATCGTTAAAATGAATATTTTTTGTTTAATGAACAATTTTATTTTGGGTCCCAGGATTATATTTTTGCAATTTTTGAAATTTTATTTTCACACATCGTTTGTTCGTCGTTTGTTCTTGATTATTCGCCATCAATAATTGTTCGTAAATTGTACATTTATAAATAATTAATCAGAAATATAACCTCAAAATAGACCAATCAATTGAAATTTATATTTTTTCTTGTTACTAATTGTCTTTAAATTTTATAAAAGAACAAACACTAATGAATAGTGTTTGTTCTTTTATAAAATACGTTTGGACTGTCGTCAAAGTGCCTATTTTTTGTTTAATTAACATTATTCATTTAGCTCAATTACTATTCAGATAGGTACTTGTGTAACGCATGCGTCAATTTTATTTTTCACGAGTGTCAATGTAGTAAATATTTAACAACTTTCGAGACATTATATAAAACAGACACACAAATAAATTATAAGTAATAACGCTACAGCAGTTTTGCTTCTGCCGCCCTGCACGTTGCCGCATGTGTAGCGCGATCAGGGCATTTTCTCTATTAATCTTTTGACTTTTGATTTTTCGATAATATTAGGATCATTCTCAACGCGTGGGTTTAACTCAACTCTTCTGCCCGAACACATAGTTTGTTCAGAAATCTAACTAACAGGCATGTGAGTAGAGACAATTCCAATATTACCGCGACTATCGCGTCGTGCGCTCTAGATCGCCCCTGCGGTAGGTACGTGTGTAGCCCGCCTAAGACTTTTCGATCCTACGGCCCTTCTCGATCATATTTAATTCCAATTTAAACCACTACACAATCGTGCGATGATGTCAATTTCAAGAGTACGAATCCTAACAAAATCGATTCAAACTCGATTGATTCAGAACTCGAAGCTGTTAGGAGTAAGCAACTGTCTAAAAAGTAAGCTAGGGGATCGCATGCATTTGATCCGATTTTCAAAAGATCGATCCAAAAAAATCGCATGAAAATACAACATTTAAATATTAATATACAACATTTATTTCAAACAAAAAAGGATTGCGTGATTAACTTAACATTCAAAAACGCCATAGAAATAATATTAACCTAAGAAGACTAATTTTTAGATTAAAATTAACTTACAATAATTGAAGGTATACGTAAATACGAGTAGTCATAGATATTCACAAATTCGTTTCCTAAAAAATAATAAACACGTGCTTATCGTTTATTTCGTGTTATCTTTTTACCCGCCGTTGCCAATAGCAACAAACAATAATAATTAAGATGTAAAGTACCGATATTTTGTTTACATTTGAAACATAAACAGAATAAAGTTCCAGATCACATTTTTATTGACCGCCCAATATAACATACCTCCATTATATTGTTTGCAAACCACAATGTTCGGACCGCGAGGCGTGATCCGATATTCGATAGAGTTGAATCATTCTGTGGTTGAATCGATCCGCAGTTCGGATGGTTCGCATGGTATCGATCCGATCCGAAAATCGATTGGATCGTGATTGGATCGTATGCACACGATCCGATCTTCGAAAAGATCATATCGGATCGACGCATCACTAGATTTGTCAACTTGAAGCAAGACATCATGATCATGTCAATTGACAAATACCTAAAGTTTTTATTTGTCATCCATGCCTAAAGTAGATGCTAGATGGAGTAGTGGTGACATTCTCTTTGTAGATGGATTAATTTCATGTCAGATGTGTAGTCTCCTTAACCCGTCAATTCCCAGTGTCACCTGTAGGTGACAGATGTTTACAAATTTTTTTAGACCACATCGCATTTATTTTTTCATGTCATTTCTTTATTAGTACAAAGCCAATAAGTAGTAGAATACGATTTAAATTTTTGGAAACACTGAGAATACGTTATCTGTCAAAGTTATTCAGTTGTTTCGCGCGTAATTGGAGTTTTCTTACTTTGTGTGATTTCTTGCAATATAACTTGAGAAAAATATGCTCAGACCGTAAGTATTGTCTTTTTTTTCTATTGTATTTCATAAATGAATATCTAAAGTGTAAATTAAATGTATCTTTAGATAAAAATAATGTACACCATGATTACTACAATAACCAACAGATGACGTGTCACCTGTAGGTGACACTGGGTGTTATAACTACTTATTACACTACTTATTACAATTCAATGTACTTGGTGTTTGCACGGTTTTTTTGCGGTCGGCCTTATTGCTCTCTGTGGCGATGGTATTTTACAGTTTGTTTATGCCTTACATATGGATCTTGGATGAGATTGCCGTGAAATTGCACGCTGGAGAGGATTTAGGCAATATTATTTTGTTTCCTCCGGATGACGGTGTGGTAACCGATGTAAATAGTGAAGATGAAAATGAGGCTAACATTCTGTATCTGTCTAGTCGCATGCTTCGGTCTCAAAATAGAGGTACAAAATAAACCTTCTGTCTCTAGGGAAAATGTCTATCAAGAGCAGGAAGAAAATTATGAAGTTGAAGAAGAAAAAATGAAAATACCATAACAAAATTGTACTCTAATACTTCGTTTATTGCTTGCGGTAAAGAAGACTGTGATGAAGAAGTCTTTATAAACTTACAGGTAGACATGACGGCCGTTGAGTGTTTCCAATTGCTCTATAGTGACAAAAATATAAAGTTTATAGCTGATACGAGCAATTTGTACGCTTTACAGAGAAATCACACTCTACATGTAATAACTGATGAAATTACAGTGTACATTGTAATATTGCTATTTACAGGATATTTGACACCCAAGTGTATGATAATGATCTGCGAAGTAAAGAATGATACCCACAATGAGCTAGTAGCTTCCAGTATGTGGCGAAACAGATTTTTCGAGGTTCAACAATATTTTCATCTTTGTGTACAGAACTTCATTATCATCACCAATCATTTTGAAAAAGTTTGCGAATACTTTACAAAGCTAAATAGACAAAAATCCCTGTAAAAAACCTAATGTTTTACTTCTACAGAAATTAAGGGGAAACTGTATAAACACTACGTATATTGCCCAGTGTCACCTGTAGGTGACACCCCTATAAAAAAATATACGGGGGTGGTAGTTTTTTTTTTTACTTTTTTTTGGTGTAAACTAAACGTATCTATACTATTAAGCAGGAGAGATAGTCTGTTTTTACTTTTTTACACGAATGGGAATTGACGGGTTAATCTGTGGTCTGATGTCAATAGTTATTCTTATTTATTTATTCAATGTGTCATACTGATAGGGGATTTTCTGTAATCAAAATAGTAGCAAAAGGGCTATATTGTGAAATTTACCATTGAAATTGCAAAAGATATTTAGTGTCAATATTAAAATAATGTATACATAACGATGTAATTATTAAATATAATGAGAAAAAGAAATTCCTAAGACAAAGTTAAAGTGGTGGTGTTACTATAGTGCTGGTATAACAATGACTTCTTTTATGAATTTAACATGGAAATGGGAATATGTATGTGGTCCTGCGGGCTTACACCCATGGAACGATTCTACAAAAGATTTCGGGATGTGCTTTCAAGAATTATTTCTGCAGATACCCATTTATTTCATTTTAGCCATTTCTTCAGGATATTATGTAGGGTTAAGAAAACATTGGGTAGTTAGAGAAAAAACACAGGAGAGAGCTATAACACTACGTAGTTTTGTTGTATTAGTCTTAATGTTCATTCCAATTGTAAAGGTCTATATCTATTTAACCAATAAGGATTTAAATTTATTTCCTATTAATTATTTTACCACTGGAGCCGCGTGCTTGTCATGGCTTGTACATTTTGGATATGTTTTGGCTTTGAAACACCGTTTGGGACAAAGTGCCCGTGGGCCTTTATGTCAACTTGTCTTATGGACTACAATAGTATTTTTAAATATAATAGAACTTCGAAGTTCTATTATTACTGGTGATATAACTGCTTTCAATATTGCTGCAGTGTGTTGTCATGCAGCATACTTTATCACTTTGTTACCATCAAGTGAGTCAAGACCAACATTCTATTCACCATGCCTGGTTGGTTCGCAACATTCTCATGTAAGTAGTTTATATAAACAATATAATATACTATATTAAATTTACTAATACAATATGATCTATATTATAAAATTTTAGAGTGAGTACACTCCACTCTTGCCCCATGGTGATGAGGGTATATTGGGTACTGCTATGCAAGGCTCTAACTGTTGGTCTAAGCTCACCTTTTCTTGGGTTGATCCACTACTTCAAAAAGGTAAACTATGCTAAGCATGAATATACTAATTAAAAATTTGCAGTTGTGTATTTATTTTAAAAATAGAATGATGAATTGTAGGTGCATTGTTAGATAAAATATGCAAATGCGCACTATTTAATATGTACTTACATTATAATTTTAAAAAGTGTGAAATTATCTCGATGTATATATTAATTAAGAAATCATTATTAACATTCATAATTTTTCAACGTAACTGTTAGGTTTTGAAAACAAGCTACAGGATCCCGAAGAGCTACATGACATTCCAGCTAGGTATAGGTGTTCCTATGTTGGAGCAAGATTGGATCGAGCACTTATTGGAAATGTTGATAATTACCAACAATTTGCTGAAGTACCACATGAACCGTTCATAAGGTCGGGTAAGTAATTTTTTTATAGACAAGTGAATTTAGTCTGTGGTTTTACTTAGCTTATAAATGAACACTTTTTCATGGCCATTTGACATGAAACCTATACATATATTCAATCAATATGATTTTATAGCTTTGCATACTATTTTCTTGTCGACATTGAGTAACATTAAATAAAGATACATAAAATTAAGTAAAGATAAAAAACAACACTAAGTATTTTCCTCTAGTAGGCAAGTAAAACATTCCTCTGGCTGACCATTACTTAACTTTTTATGACCTTAGTTAAGTTTCAATTATTTAGGACAGATACAGCTACTGTTGTCATATTGTGTTATTAATCACGATATATCTGTAAGATTGAAAGCTCAGTTCTAAGATAAATTTGTTTTCTAATTAGGCTACGGAGCAACAGGAGAAATACAGCCACAAGTTTCTACTCCAGTGACTCCTACTTCACGAGTCTTGCTACGTCCAGAGCGTCGTCAAAATGTATCGCTTTTCCGTGCACTCCACCATTGCTTTGCTCTTCAGTTTTATGGAATTGGAATGCTGAAACTTATTTCTGATATGGCGGGTTTTGCTGGGCCCCTCCTTTTGAATAAATTAGTTATATTTGTCCAAGATGACTCTATTGACCAGCATTTTGGGTAAGTTGAAACAATGATTAAAATAATTGTTAATAAATACTAACAACTCTCCTCTCTTCGCTTGGATGTGTCCCTAGGTGCCGAAAAATGACTATGTATTACTACAAGGTCAAAGTCTATCCGTTATAAATGGTTAAGCGTTCGTAGTTTTATGTCTGAAGCGCTTTTTTTATATAAACAATGCGAACATTTTTAAAACTCGTATTCGCTCTTTCAGATATATTTATGCGGCTTCACTTTTAGCAGCCACAATTATTGCTGCCTTGGCCAATGTTCACTTCAATTGGTTAATGTCCATTATCGGATTAAAGATGCGTGGAGCGATAGTGTCAACAATATTGAGAAAAACTCTTAGTGTGACGTCCACAGAACTTGAAAAAGCTTTCAGTGTTGGTGAAATTACCAACTTCATGTCAACTGATACAGATCGAATTGTCAACTCTTGTCCCAGTTTTCATTCGTTATGGAGTATACCCTTACAGGTAAGATGATGATGATGTATTTAAATATTGTATATAAGAACAAAAATAAATGTAAATATTGATCAGTTTTAAAATTGGCAATGTATAATTAATTTACAGCTAGTCATAACATTGTTTCTTCTGTATCAACAAGTTGGGATATCTTTCTTGGCTGGAGTTGGCTTTTCCGTTATTTTGATACCAATCAACAAATACGTGGCGAATAAAATAGGAGAACTAAGTACTGAGATGATGAAGCATAAGGATTCACGTGTGAGCTTGATCAGCGACATGCTTCGTGGCATTCGTACTGTGAAAGTACATGTTTGGGAGGACTATTTTATTAATAGAGTGTCAGGTACGATATATGTAAATCAAGAGTACTAAAACTGCATTATATTTATATGTCATTCGTTTAATGATATCAAACTTTTTGAAGCAAAAATTAATTCAATCTTAAATATGTCATCAAATGCGATCCCAGTGATTTGTCTGGGAGTACAATTAAAACATTTACAATTAAGACATTTAAAATAATATAATTTGTTTCTATCTCGACCACGTCATCATATTATATAATAGACAGCTCGGGTCACTTATCATACATACAATATTTATCTATAAAAAAAACATCAATTATATTAAAGAGTGAGTGTCTTATCGTGGGTAATTAAAAAGGAAACGTATTTAATAGAAAGAGGTGAAGGAACCCAATATATATGACAGGAAATCCAGTATTCTTAATCCGAGCTCTGATAAGTGAAATTCTTTGTACTACTGCTTCGGTTGTCTAGTGGCATTCTACATCCAGATGTCCTGGGTTCGATTCCCGGATTGAGCCAAGTTAAGTTACTGAGATTTTCTGCCAAGAAATTCTCAGTAACAGCCCGGAGTTGGGAAGTTGGCGGTGTTTCACTCCCGTGCCTCGGAGAGCATCTAAAGACATCAGTCCTGCATCTTAACTCTCACCGGTCGTGTTGAAGTATTCTCCCATGGAATTTTGAGAGTGACAGGAAGTGTACGTTTTGTTTGCGCGGACACGTGCTGCACTATAATATCTCCTGCGCATCTGGCTAGTCTCAGTGAGATAGACCGCCTTGGCCGAAATTGGTCAGGAGGACAGTATTGATCTTACTTTCAGCACATATTTTTGTTCAATATTATGCATTTTATTTTTAAATTAAGATATTAAATAACCTTATAATGACACAAATAGGTAGGGAAATAATACATAATCAATATTATTGAAATAAAATCAACGTTTTAATGTGTCTTCACATCAACCACCCGGATTTAACAAGCGCCAGGTACCTCGCTCATGCGACATGCACGCACCTTTAATTGATTTATCTCCTAAACTAATTAAGATCCCATTTTATATTTTTTATGATTTTTATATATATTAAGCTTACTTATGCCTAAAAAAAAATAAAATTAAAATGGTCGAAATTATTAAGAAAATTATTTAAAATATTTACTTCCGGTTTAACACAAGAAAAATAATAAAAAAATATATTGTGTGTACGTGTTCATATCCCCTAGAGGTACAAAATATATGCCTAATATGAACAATTTCAGAACATCACTTTTTTTCATTATACGCTTCTCGTGAAATGCCCTAGCTGTCTGTTTTAAAATGTTACCCATAAAAAATAATGTGTCTCCGTTAGTGAATTGTATTCTTTTGAGAAATAAGTGAACCTTAACCCCAAAAATTATGGAATGTATAATAATGACACTACGGGACTTAAACGCGGGTAGACTGCTCGTGATCACGGCTGGTGCAACCCAGTCGAAACTTCGGGTATAAGATATTTTGCCACTTACGAATTGACGCATAATAAGTTCCGTAGTATCATTATTATACAATTGTGGAACGCGAAAAATTAAAAAGTTAATTAAGTTACAACGTGTACAGAGGCGCGTAACAAGGAGCTGCGCTACTTGCGCGGACGCAAGTACCTGGACGCGGTGTGCGTGGTGTTGTGGGCCACCACGCCCGTGCTCGTGGCCGCGCTCACGCTAGGCACGCACGCGCTGCGCGGCCGGCTGCTGGACGCGCCCACTGTACGTACCGACTACCCTGTCTCTACTCCCTGTGTTAGAGATAACACACTTTCTAGGAATAACACTGTAGCTTTGTCTTTCTTATTCAGCCTTTTTTTAACGTCTCACTGCTAGGCAAGGGCTGCACTTTAATCGGAAATCGGGTAGATAGATCATAGTAGACGCTGTCAGCCTGACTTCATCTGTCTTTCGAAAACAGATTACCCAACACTGGACAGGTTTCTTTACCGTATTTTACTTTTACCGTAGGTGAGTGGTGATCATGTTCAAAATGATTCGCACATGAAAATATTTGAGATACGAGGCCCAGAGCTTGAAACCGCTTCATTTGGTTTTAGAAGAGTTTGTTATCACTTTAAGGCCGCCATTGAGTGCTTTATCGACACACTTTATCCTTATTCTTAGACCATTTTAATTTACAGTTACTACAATACTTACACTTGTCAGTTATAAAGATGTTCCTTGCAAGTGTTGATATAATTTATGTGGTGATATAATTCAGTATACAAACATAAACGAGTCTATTAAACAGATCTATCATGTATACTTTTGGTGTACATAAGTACTAATTTTACACATATTTTATATCAAAACACATATGTAATGTTTTATTTAAATATTTGCGTAGTAAACTACTCCCAATTTGGCTTTGGCATTTCAAAGCTACTATTACAATTCTCACTCGATTTGTAAAATGGAATATCTATAATATTTTCTTTTAGCAGAAACTTTGTTAATTCTTAAAATATAATAAATTATTTTAACTACATTTTAAATTTAATTATAATATGTTGACATCTAGTTTTCAATTCAGAGGAAATAAACTATTCACAGGTATTCACGGCGGTGGCCTTAATAAACATGTTAATAGCACCACTGAATGCATTTCCTTGGGTATTAAATGGACTGACCGAAGCATGGGTATCGATTAAACGAATTCAGAAACTCTTGGACGTAAGTAAGCTATATTGTTTTTTTTTTACTAAATGTTTAATAGAGGATAGATAGCATTGATCAAAAATAAGTTTATAGGTTATTTAAATTAAAAATCTTATTTTTAGTTAAAAGACATGGACTTTGAGTATTATTATGACCGCCTCAATACGAACAGAGATGAGGATAAAGTGATAATTATGAAGAATGCTTCTTTCTCTTGGTCCAAGTCCACTATACGTCGTAAGTCACCGTCAAAAATAAAGAAAAATAAGGGAAAATCCAAAAAGAAGTTATCAAAACGTACACAGCGAAGCGATTCCGTGTCGTCTTCAGAAGCTACCGTACAAGAACCGTTTTCATTGAAAAATATATCATTGGAAATTGGTAAAGAGGAATTGATAGGCGTCGCCGGACCCACCGGTAGTGGCAAGACGTCCTTGCTCTTAGCTCTTATTGGCGAAATGACGAAACAGAGCGGGGACGTTCAAATACCGGAAAATTTGAACAGTGAGTTGTACTTTAACGATTAATTGATTAAACATATAGAGACAGATGTTTATTTTAAACAATATAGACATTTTGGAAATAAAAAGAAAACATTTTAAAACATGTAATTTCAGGTTAAGTTTTTTTTTTTTTTGTAGGTTTCGGATATGTGTCACAGCAGCCATGGCTCATACGAGGAACTATACGTGATAATATATTATTTGGGAAACCATATGACGAGGTTAAGTTTAAGTCTGTAGTGGACGCTTGTGCATTAACAGGTATGTAATCTTTTTTAGCCGGTTTCTAATTATCAAAATTTTACAATAAAATCGACCCAAAAATTAACATATATGATTAAACCTATTAATTCAATCAACAGTATTTAAAAAAAAAATAGTGCATTCTGACGTTTCACCAAATAGTAACGAATTGGCGACTTACCACTTAGCTATTTACTTATTCTGGAAAAATAAAAATAATATAACGCATAAACATATATTTCCATTCAAAACTGAGCTAATATGAGGCTAATAGTATATCAGTTATCTGATTTTAAAAGAAAAATGAATAAATAATGTCTTATTTATTTATAAATAATTAAAATACAAATATTACATTTCTAACATTATCTATATGAGAAAGTAATATTATTTAATTACTTAAGGGCTAAATCATAGAAAAAATCACCTCAATATTTTAAACTAAAAAAGCACACCAACTTTAAAAATAATAATTCCATACTTTTCTTGAAATTTCTTGAGACCATCTTTATTGTTAGATGATTACAATTATCGAGGATATCTCGTAATATACACAAAAACATACACCCGAGTTAACTACCTACTCTATCTTTGGAGTCGGTCAAAAAGTGTGAGTTTTCCGTTTATTCTTGGTAATGAAATGTTGATATACGCTATATTTTAAACATATTCTAATAAATATGCTTTACTTGATTAGAGGACTTGAACGTGTTGGGCTGGAACGCGTACGTGGGCGAGGGCGGCTGCACGCTGAGCGGCGGCCAGCGCGCGCATCGCGCTCGCCCGCGCTGTGTACCAAGATAAACAAGGTATAGTTTACTGATAAGTCCCTTCTTATTCTAAATGTAAATAATATTATTATAAATATTATCGACTTACATCTCTCTAGGTGTCTTACAGTAGCCTATTGTTTATCCAGGTCATAGTCTATCTCGATACTAAATTTCATCCAAATACCTCCAGCTCTTTCAACGCGAGGATTCACATATAAACTTTCGTATTTATAATAGTAATCTGATTAATGGAACAAATTATTAGCATTATATTTAAAAAATCAAGGTGTTTATTATTCAATATAAAAAATAATAAATGATTTTTGTATTATAACTGTGCTAAATTACAAGGCATTTAATTAATAGAACATCAAATTATGAATTCTTATATTAAAATTGTATACGACCAATATTGTTGTCTTCAAACCATAAATGGATTAAATTATCCTATTACGAACCTATTGGGTTAATGCTATTACACTAGCACGTTTAATTATGATCCTATAAATATCTAACTACTCCTAATTCTTCTAGAAGGCTTGTATGTTGTTCTTTCTAAAGCCAATTTTCTTCATTATAAAGTACAGACGCAAACACTTTTCACTTTTACTTAACTATCATTACATTCTAAATACTTTTTAGATTTTTCTTACATTGAACTGAAATTAAAATATTTTAGTTTGATTTATAGTTCCGTATATCGAAAGATATTCTCCGAGCATTTAAAGGTCAAAATCTATTAAAAAAAAGGGCAGCCAAAGTCAAATATACTCTGCGACCATCTTCGATCAACAATGGTGGGTACTATTGTTGGTAACTTGAAACGCTTATTTTAATGTTACACCTGTAAGCGCACTCTATATCTTTTGTTAGACTTAATAGTTAACACTTAACCTACACAAATCATGTTTTATAATTACATTGCGCTAAAGTTCAAAAGTTCGTTATGTAACAAAACTTCTTTTCCCCTGTTGATCTATCACTCATTCATTTCCGTTGGCTACTTTTTTCACGTGCAACTCGTTAGATCATGGGTTTGAAATACGGAAGCTGGAGGGGATAATATTAGGTTTATCTGTTAAGACATTTATATTAAATACGTCTATTTATCTACCGCAGTGTACCTCCTAGACGACGTGCTGTCGGGCGTGGACGCGCACGTGGCGCAGCACATCCTGCAGCGCTGCGTGCTGGGCCTGCTGCGGCGCACGGCGCGCGTGCTGGTGTCGCACGCGCCGCGGCAGCTGGCGCGCGCGCACACCGTGCTGCTGCTGCGCGACGGTCAACTTGTTGCGCAAGGTGATGACTTGAAATACTAGCGACTTGCCCCAGCTTCGCTCGGGTAACTCACTATGACATTATATAAAATGCTAGTAGAGCGCTTCTGATTGTCATACGATGGGTATTTTCATTTTGTTAATTTATTTAAAACATTTGTTCTTCATGTCTTCTCCATTCTACGTGGCATTGGCGAAGTAATCTGTGCTAAACTGGCATGCTTTGAATCCATTAACAAAAAAATTGAATTGAATTCAAGCGTTTGTTAGATTTTATGTCAATTTTGAAATTTCTTACGATAGGTACAGGTTAAAAAAATTGCATTTATTTTTAAGTCCTGAATGGTAAAGTGTATAATATGCATGTACATGAAAATTATCTATGGTCCATGCTTATGTTATGTGTTCGCTTTTGTAATATATTATGTCAGTTATATTGTCAATAAAGTTACAAAAAACACACCTTATATGTGCTTTTTCCTACTAAAATGATAATTTTGGTTTCCCAGGGCCTCCCGATACGGTTTTAAATGAAATAGAAGAATTCCTACCAAGTGAGACAGAGTCTATAGGCGAGGAGCCACCGCAAAAAGACTTTGAGCCTAAACGCGATGACCTTGACAGTGTCAGCCGAAATAGCTTAGATAATGATGTAAGTCATGTTTATATATCTGTCTCAAAGGCTAAGGTAGGATTGAATAGCCTCTGAGGCTTAGCTAGCTTATAGTTCATACACATTCTTTGTTGAAAATGTCTTATTGTTTTTCGTAATACATTATGCATTTTGTTGAACTTAATGTACGCCGTTAGGATGTGGGCGGTCGTGGGCTAGGTGGTATAAACCTAAGATTTCAAAAAAATCTAAAGAAAAATATAACGATCGCTTGATCTAGATGGCGAATTCTATTATATAACTATATACTAACTAACTTTTTTGGAGCTTATACTCAGGATTCATTGACAAATCAAGATTCTCACATTTAAAATTTATTGGGTGCTAAAAATAAGGCGAAAACACAGGTCGAGCAACAATTTTCAATTACTGCATACACAAAAGTTCAATAACTGCATAAGTTCCTTTAACATTTCCTGGTCGTGTAATTTCTCTATAAATCCAAGAAAAAAAAAACAATTTTAAATTAAGAACTTGTGTCCTAAAAAAGTAGCTTAAAGTTGCCGAATCAGATTCATTACTTTTAGTTACATCACAATTTTTTTATTAAAACAATTTTAAAATAAATTAAGTATTGTTAAATAACTAATATTGTTTATAGGAAACGATGTCAGAGGGCACCGTGGGCTGGTGGGTAGTCGGGCTATACCTTCGCTCTGTCGGCGGCTTCCTAACTATGACGATTATAATGTCCCTTATTCTAATGCAACTTTCTCAAAACTTCACATTTCTCTGGCTTACATTTTGGGTTAAGAGTCAAACTAAAAACTCGACCGCTCTACAAGCAATAGACAACGTGCACGAAAATACAACCATACTCGACCACGGCATGAACATAGCTGACGCAATTGTGCATACAATTGTTAATAAATCCATGGAAGTTATTAATATGATAACTGGTTATAACTCTACGGACGACGGTACTGATTTCAATACAGTATCTGTGATACCTGACTTGAGAATACCAATAAACGCCGATAGCTACTACTTGGAAGTATACTTTGGCCTCGCGGGCCTTAATGTGGTGTTTACAATAATGCGAGCGTTCCTGTTCGCGTACGGAGGCGTCAAAGCTGCAGCCAGAATACACAAAATTCTTCTGAAGGTTATTGTTAAGGTGTGTTGTTGATTTATTTATTTTTTAATTTTATCAATATAATATATTAAAAATTTATTAAAATTGAATGTAATCTCTATGTATAAAAGGCAAAAGTGATTGACTGATGTATCAACGCACAGGCCAAACCCTTAATGCTAGAAAATTGAGATTACATACATGTATTCCTCATATAACGAAGGCATCCACTAAGGAAGGATTTTTCAAAATTCAACCCCCAAGACGGTGAAATAGGGGATAAAAGTTTGCATAAAACTTTCTATTCCTTGAACATATTTGCATGAAATTTCGTATGAATTGAGTATGGCAAAAATAATGAGTTACATATTTCAGCGTTTTCTAAAATTCAACCCCTAAGAGGGTAAAATAGGGGATGAAAGTTTTAAATAAACGCACAGACCAAACCCTTAGGGCTAGAAACTTAAAATTTCGCATACGTATTCCTCTTATGACGTAGGCATCCACTAAGGAAGGATTTTTTAAAATTCAACCCCAAGGGGGTGAAATAGGGGGTAAAAGTTTGTATGAAACTTTTTATTCCTTGGACTACGTATTTTTCGTAGTTTGATCGAGCGAAGCCGCAAGCTCTGGTAGTATTAGAGTAAAATTTTTTATCCTCTATTTCATTATAAATTGCTTGTTAAATTATAGATAGTATATTTTACATGGCTTGTATTAATTTTGATTCTTTTTCAGGCAAATGTGAAATTTTTCGATGTAACACCAATTGGACGGATTGTTAACCGATTCTCATCAGACACATACACTGTGGACGATTCTCTACCTTTCATTTTGAATATCTTACTTGCCCAAGTATTTTCTTTAATAGGTACGTTATTTGTATTTTTTTATTCATTAATATTGTATTTATTATATATTAGCATAAAAAGAAAAAGAACACTCCCTAATTATTAATAAAATAGAAGGTATTATATAAAATCATTTGTTATTTACATTATTATGCATGTAAGTGTTATAGTATATTATAATACATATATTTTCTTAAAAAAAGGTATTATATATTAAAAACATGTATTTATTCACAATGATTTTTTGTAAATGCCAGGCGCCGTGGCGGTCACTGTGTACGGCCTGCCCTGGCTGCTCGTGGGCGTATTACCTATGACTTTCATTTACTACAGGTGTGATTTTAACTTTTCCTTTCTTGGTATATACTAATTTTAAGAAAAAATATAACTTCTTGTAAAGTATTATGCTAATTGATTCAATACTACTCTTTATATATATTTAATAAAAATAAGGTTGTGGCTACAATTTAAATAACAGGTGTTAATTAACAAAAATTGTAGTTTGATGTAAGTAACAAAAAAGATAATAAACTAGATTATTACTGAGATAATATTAAAGTAAAATTTGAAATGATAATAGTTTATATACGGGATTAGCGGGAGATATTTCTTTTCTCTACATGTCTACTACTCTAAAAGAACCACAGGAAAAAAACTAATATTAAACTAAATGTTAAATGTAAATCACCGTGGTCGCCAATATAATAATTCAATTCAATTTTCTCGTTAATAGCTTCAAAGCGTACCAGTTGAGCACAAATTACTTCGATAATATCACGTTTATATTAATATTATAAAGAGAAGTTTGTTTAGTGTTTGTTTGTAATGGATAAACTAAAAAACTAAAAAAAAAAAACCGCTGTACGAATTTAGATGAAATTTGGTATGAAAATAGTTTGAAACCCTAGGAAGGAAACAGGATAGTTTTTATCCCGGAAATCATCCCTTAAGCGGGTAAAAAAATGAAAGTTTGTATGGGGAATCAATCATTTCTATAAAATTCATTAAGTCTATGTATATAATATATCTATTCCATATTACGTTAAAAGGTAGCGGATGAGTCGCTAATAGAAAATATAGCAGTTATTAATGTAACACAGGCTGCAGCGCCGTTACCGCGTCACGTCGCGCCAGCTCAAGCGTCTTCAGAGCGTCGCGCTTTCGCCCGTCTACGTGCACTTTAACGACACACTCGAGGGTCGCTGTTTTTTACTTACAATAACAAATAATCACATTGATGTATCACTACATATTATAAAACAAAGTCCTCCGCCGCGTCTGTCTGTCTGTTCGCGATGAACTTAAAAACTACTGCACCGATTTTCATGCTGTTTTCACCAATGGATAGAGTGGTTCTCGAAGAAGGTTTAAGTGTATAATTTGTTAAGTTTTTGTATACATTGGCTAAAAACTCTTGAATGAACTCAAAAACTACTGGACCGAAGAACCTTTAGATGAAATTTGATAAAAAGATAGTTTGACACCCTGGGAAGGACATAGGATATTTTTTATTCCGGAAATCATCCCTTACTTAAGGTGTTAAAAATGGGGATGAATAAATGGGGATAAATAAATGAATCAGGAATAATTTCACACTTTGCGGGATACATGGATACATGCTAGGCACGCACTCAAAACTTTTGGCTGCGTGACAAAAGGCATTACTAAATGTTACAAAAATCGGTACGTTATTTTACATAAATAGACATGCTATTTATGTGAAATAACGTACCGATTTTTGTATTAAATATTACATAAATGAATATAATATATTCTCATATATTAAAAAGAAATGTATATGAATATGTGTGTCGTACGTGGCGTGCAGGTCTGAGCACAATCCGCGCGCTGGGGTCGGGCGCGCGCTGGGCGGTGCGCGGCGAGGAGGGCGTGGAGCGCTGGCAGCGCGCGGCGCTGTGCGGCGCGGCGGCGGCGCAGTGGCTGGCGCTGCGCCTGCAGGCCGCGGCCGCGGCGGCGGCGGCGGCGGCCGCGGCGCTCGCCGTGCTGCAGCGCGCCACGCACGCCGCCGACCCCGGTACGCAGTGCGCGCACGGCACGGTGTCACATCGCTGACCGCGCTACACTAATATTATAAAGAAGAAAAGTTTGTAAGGTTGGATTTACTCGAGGAAATCTCTGAAATTATTGATCCGATTATGAAAATTCTTTTTTATTTAGATAAAAACGTATTTACTGTCGGAATTCATAATAAGTTTAATTGAAAAACTAGCAGTTTATGCGCTGCCTAAACGGTTTAAAGTAAAGCAATAAAATGTATGGCAAAACAATTCAGAGACACCCGAACGAAACGAGGTAAATCGTTAGTTCTAAAATATACATTATACACCTATCTAATGTTAACTCAAACCACTGATTCAAAATTTAATATAATGTATATTTAAATTATCCGCGCCATTATCTAAGCATCCCGCATCATGGCCTTTCACTATAATTACACATTACATTAGCACAGGGTATCGTAATATAGTATGCAATTGTATAACTATTTTTATATAGTGTATGGCTTATCAATAGATGAGGGCGAGCTTATGGCTGTTAAGAATTATAGTAGTGTTTAAAGAGAATAATATAATTTAATTGTTTTGAACTCAATTTTGTGAAGGTCTTGTGGGCCTGGCGATATCGTATGCGCTTTCGATGACTTCCATGCTGAGCAGCGTACTCAATGCCTTCACGGAGACGGAGCGCGAGTTTATTGCGGTGGAGCGCGTCGGCGAATATATCACAAAGGTTAGCTTGTGTTTAACTTTTTTTTTTACAATAATAAGCCTTATATTTATTGGTTCAGTATTTTAAATAGATAAATAAGTCCTGCTGGTCGATTTCGGTCACGGCGGGTCAATCGCAATGAGACGAGCAATGTATGTAGGCGATATAGCGCAAACAGCACAAACACAAGTTTACCTTTTACTTGTTTTACTCTTTTTGTGGTGAGACATTACGCATGAGACCTACGGCTTTACGTGTTCTTCGAGGATCGTGGGTGAAACACTGCAAACATCCCCAACTCTGAGCAAATATTCTGAACACAAAAACTGAATCAATATACTTCGACCCAGGATTCGAACTCAGGACAATAAAAAATAGCTTTCATCGTTCTTTCATATTGTATAAACATAAAAATATAGTAGTGTAATAGGTGCCCTAAAAAAAACAAACTAAATCAGTAATGAAAGTTGAAATTACAAAGTATCATGTTCTTGTGATCATTACATACGCAAGGAAAAAATATCAGTAAAAACTAAAAACACATTTGCAATTATTATTTGAAATATGGCATTATTATGACAGGTTGAGAGCGAAAAGATCGAAGGAGAATCACCTCCCTACGGATGGCCGTCACACGGTGTCATAAGTTTTGAAGATGTCTATCTTCAGTATGGGTAAATAAATTCTTACTAATATTTTTTGAGCTAATATGAACAAATAAAATAATGTTTACTAACACAATTAAAACTGAATATAAATAATTCGACTTCTTAAAATTGAGTTAAAAAATATTAAAATAATTTAATATATTAAACGATTTTCTAAATGTTTATTTGTGCCTAAAATTATAATTTTATTAATTAATCGGCAACTTTTGTTATATGCAAGAATGAGACCGGTGGACACACTTTCATATAATATAATGAGAATAATGTTTGTTTTACCTACACCTAAAGGTTGCCTGGAAGAAATCGCTCTTTTAGTGATAGGGCCGCCTTTTGTACCTTCTTCTATATTTTGTATATTTTCTTTTCTCTTTTTGGATGTACAATAAAGAGTTATTCATTCATTCATTTTAATATTGTATTAAGTAAATTACTGAACGTATAAATATATTTTTTTTTGTGTTTTATTAGTTTTGTTTGTGTTTATAGTACATGGAGACTTTAATTAAGACTTAAGACTTTAATTTACGCCGATGACATTTAGCAGACTCACATGAGATTGACATGTACTCGTTGTGAGCGCACATGTATTGCAATTAATACATCATACTAATGAACAGTACTAGGGGCTTAAAAAGTTACCAGGGGACTTCATATTTTTATATTTCCTATCTTTGAGTGTAAAAATTAATTAGAACGAATTTTAAATAAAACGAAGAACGAATTTCTTGTTATCACGATATTTCAGGCTATAGGGGCGAAATACATATTTGTAAAAGATATTTTTATTTTCAATGTAACAAATAAAATTCAATTCTGCTCAGGGTAAAATAATATAAATTCTCTTTATGATTGATATTTTTTCATATTGATTGAATTTGTAGATTTTTCTGTATTTAAAGTTGAAACACTGATTTAGGAACTTAAGTAATTTTCCAATGTATTTGTGTGCCTATACAGCAGCAACAGCGGGTCGGCGGCGCTGCGCGGGCTGACGCTGGCGTGCCACCCCAGCGAGCACGTGGGCGTGGTGGGGCGCACGGGCGCCGGCAAGAGCTCGCTGCTGCGCGCCGTGCTGCGCCTGGCGCCCGCCGCCGCCGGCGTCGTGCGCGTCGACGGCGTCGACGTCGCCAACCTACATCTGCACGCGCTTAGGTACATTTTTTTTTAAAGTTGGTAGTTGCGCATACTTGTTTGATATGTACATATATGATTATATGGTGACTAGCCAGTTAACAAAGCAAGTAGATACACTATGTCTAGCACTTTTTGCGAGCTCGTGTATAGATATTACAGGTAGTGGTCTCTTTCCATACTACGACTTACGCGAGTAATATTATTTATGCCAATCATAACATTTTATTTTTTTCGTTTAAAATGTTTTCATAATATGATTATAGCACTACTTTGAGAAGAATAATTATTACTATTACTGTGAGAAGTTTTTTTTTATTAAAAAAATTAAACAAGTTTTACATAGTATTTGGAAACATTTTAGATAGTTTTAAGATTATAAATGTAAAATATTCTTAAATGTATATATACATATTTGTAAATAGCTATAATTACTTTTAACCGATATCGAAAGTCATTAAATAAAACATAACAATATATAAATTCCATTCTATGAATAATGACGTCATTTATAATTTAAAATTTATTTTCTGTAAAGATTCAATGAAACATGCAAATAATAATATGATATCAATTAAAACTGCACAGGGCACGTATCGGCATGATACCACAGGAGCCGTTCATCTTCACGGGCAGCATCCGCGAGAACGTGGACCCGCTGCAGCAGTACCTGGACGCGGAGGTGTGGCGCGCGCTGGACGCGTGCGGCGCGCGCGCGCTGGTGGCCGCGCGCGGCGGCCTGCACGCGCCCGCGCTGCCGCTGGCGCGGGGCCACGCGCAGCTGCTGTGCCTCGTGCGCGCGCTACTGCAGAAGCCTAAGGTATAGTATCTTCACACTATATACTAATCCATATAGTTACCTAAAGAAGACGTCTAGACTGGGCATTAGACAATCGTGCGGGTTATACTTGGGTGAGACCCACCCGACTGTCATACTTAATTTTTCTTTTGATAGTTGGTAAATGGATATAGAGAAGAAACTCGATTAACCGGACTAATTGTTGTCAGGCATTCGGATAATCGAAAATCCGGATAATCGAATGTATAAAGAAAAGCTGGTTTTTTCCTGAAATAATTGCTAACTAAAACAATAATGAAACGCGTGGGGCAGCGATCCCACGGGGCGCGGGCGGGATAATGCCAGTTCCGACGCGTTCATCTAAATATAATATAACTGTAGATGTCTGTACACAAAAAAAAAGCTAAAAATCGAGTCAGAGGGATGTAAGAAGAAAAACAGAACGAATCTAGATTTTTTCTATTTTTTGTTGCTCTGTCTGTCTGTCTGTTTGTATGCTTGTATGGGCTAATCTCCGAAATTGGTGGACAAAAACTACTAATTAGATTTTAATGAAACTACAATAATATAGTTCATACGTCAGAACAACAAATAGGCAACTTTTTATCCTGGAAAAATGTATGGATCCCGTAGGATAGATTTGTTTTTGTTTGTTTAGAGGCGAACCCGAGCGAAGCGAGGGTGAGCCGCTAGTGCTTTAGTGCTTGCATAAATTCGACTTGTAGGTATATAATTGATCGCGGTTGGTAGTCCGGATAATTGCGATCCGTATAGCTGAGTCCGGATAATCGAGTTTCTATACTGTACGAGTATAAAAGTAAATTGCTACGAGATAGCGTTATAGCCCTATAACCTCGAATCCGTTCGCCATGGCAACTATGTACATTTTTATACTGTGGTGCAGACCACTATTGAACTGATTTAATCTTCTATTTATTCAATTCAATTTAAACTCCCGTTCCAAATATTTTTTCCAGATGTTTGAATGTTTTAATTGATCCTGAATTTAGATGTAGCTATGCCATATATTATGGAGAATTTTCTTATTCCATAAGTGTTTATGTTACTGTTATTATATTATTTAGCTAGTAAATAGATAGTATTGAAATCATTTTTTATGTTTTTATGGAATGAGAAAAAAAGAACTATCTAGAAGGCTAAGACACAGGTACCATAACCCTAGTTGCATCCGTCACCGAGCCTTTTAATATTGCGTACCCTCGCATTTCAACAGCCTCCCCACGTTACGTTCTCGCCAAAAGCTATTTTCATAAACTCACGAAGCCACATAATAAAACTGAAATGTCTGATTATCTATACTAATATTATAAAGAGGAAAGATTTGATTGTTTGTTTATTTGCACCGAATAGACTCCGAAACTACTGAACCGATTAAGATGAAATTTGGTAAGAAGATAGTTTGAGACCCTGGGAAGGATATAGGATAGTTTTTATCCCGGAAATCATCCCTTAAGGGAGTGAAAATGGGGATGAAAGTTTGTATGGGGAATCAACTTAGGGACGAAACCGAGTGAAGCGAGGGTGAGTCGCTAGTTATTGATAAACTTATCCGTTTTTATACAATATTGCTCAATAAACAGTACCCAAAGATGTTTTTGAATTTTTATTTATATATTTTAAAATCAATTTATCGTATGAACAATGGTTCAGATCCTACTAGTGGATGAGGCAACTGCCAATCTAGACGCGGAGAGCGAGCGCGCAATACTCGACACTATCCGCGGCGCGTTCGCCTCCAGCACGGTGGTGTTCGTGGCGCACCGGCTGGCCGGCGCGCTGGAGTGCGCGCGCGTGGCCGTGCTGGGCGCCGGCCGCCTGCTGGAGCTGCGCGCGCCCGCCGACGCGCTCGCCGACCCCACCTCGCACCTCTACGGGCTGCTGCACCCCGACGGCAACCGGTACTAGCCGATATTAGCCGAAGATACTCGACTTTAGCCGATGATCGAACAGATATAATTATACCAGTCCATTAATCCACACAGTCGTCTGACGAAAGCGTCTAGACAGGGCAATGGTGTGGTGTGTGCAAGGTGAAACGCGGGTGAGTCGCATCCGACCGTCATAGATACCTTCATATGACAGTTGGGAAATGGCTTTAGAGATGGCCACGAGATGGCACTACAGTGCTTTAATTTCGAAACGGTTAGCCATGTAAATATTGGTATTTTTGAAAACCCTTGCATTTGACAGCATTTTGTTAATGAGCAAGGCGATCACTGTTATGGGGATTATGACTTGTTATAATGTGGTTATTCGGAATTTACAACATGAAGGTTAAAGAAAGGAAAAAGAATTTAACTCCGCAGTCGTATATAGTATAATTAATTTTTAAGCATGTTACGTCGTTGTTAGCAGTATTTTTGAAGTTAGAGTTTTGTGTATAAACAAAAGAACTTATTGAGATGCTCGAATTGTATTCAAATAATGTAGCAATTTTATGGCTGTCTTACGTTCTTCTATAGCGAACATCCTCTTTTTCTCTAACCTCGATGTTGCTCACGATCCCTTTTTGTTTTCTTATCTCTTCTTTCGTACAGATTATAATATAAACAAAAAACGCATATAGCTTATTGTTTATATAATATACTACTAAGTGCATCAAGTAAGTTGACCCAATATTGCGCTAGTTTTTTTGGTAATCAGCCCTATTATTATAAGTGACGAACGCTATTTTGGGTTATCTTTTGCATATTATGTTATCGACGCAGTAAAGCGCAATACTATTTTACATAATGAGCGTCTAAGATGGCGAGCTCGGATCGCAAATTTAGATTATATTGTAATGCTGATTTTTTTTAACATAAAAAGCTAGCAAGACTTATGATTTGTTAACATAAGTTATTATCTTTTTTGCTCAATAGTGCTAGTGCCTAATATTACAAAAAAATCATCGGTGCTAAAGTATTTGTTTGCCCCTTAATTTTTTAAGCTTATTTAGTAATATTTATATGCTTCCTATAATATTAAAGCTGATATTAAAATATTTTGATATGACAGTATTCCTAATGATGTTCTACTACGTGACTATAATAATATATAACTTACGTAAAACATTATCTTTGAAAAGATCTCTCGATACGGTTATAATGTATAAAGTTACATGAAAAAAAAAAACCTGGATTTAACTTGTTAACTTTTTAAGAAGTAAAGAACTTAAAATTTAATTAATGTTTTAATAAAATTAATGTTTATGTCCAAAGAAAACGATTAAATATTTTACGATATAAAGTACCTATATATTATGTAATATAAACTCATGTATTGCTTATGTATAAAAAAACAGGGTAGCGAGGCATATTCCAATTATTTAAGTAATAACATTTAATGTTATTATGTAAATTTGTTTATTTGCATTTTATATGATAATTATGTTTTTTTTTTAATAGAAAGAAATAAAGTATTGTCTCTTTATCCTATTTGTATTTACCTCAATAGGAGTATTATTATTGAGTTCATATTTAAATATGCGTCAGCTGTTTATATTACCAAAATAACATGTGAATTAGCCCTATTTATCTTTATTTAATAAAAAATAAAATCATTTGCCATATTGATATTTCAAATGTGATTACATATTAACTATTACTTTAAGTCGATGTCATTAAAATGTAACTTGATACCAATAAAAAACTTTAGAAATCCAATCTTATTATATATTTAGACAAAGAAGATAAATATTATAAAAGATGTTGCATAAATAGTAAAAATATTAAGTTTGTGATAAACAAAATCGAAGTTAAATATAAGAACTTATTATGTTTAATTTAGTTAAAATATATAAAAATATTAAATGAAATAAAATGACAGTTCAAAAGGTGAAAACAATTTTGCTTTTTAACATTTTGGTGATATTTGGAATACGAAAGTCAATTATTATTATCAAAATGATAATTATTATTTGTATTAGATTTAATTTTGTTTGATTTTGCTAGGGGATACTGCAGATATAAATTTATTTCCAATTAACAATTTACATTAAATATAATGTTTATAAAAGTTTAATGCTAATAGATCACTATTATAATGGGAAATTTTCCTTAACAGTTACATGTTTCGCTCTTCTGGTTTTTTGTATGGATAGTCAATGTAGTCGAAAATTTCTTCTTCCGATGATATCTGCACCGGCTCGCCCGGGACACCTAGAAATATTAAATATTTTTGTATTATAGATCTCTCGACTATGCCGTGAATAGCTGTGAACTTGGAAATATAACTTTCAATATAATCAGCGTTTTATTAATTTTTTTTCTTATTATAAAAGGAATACGTTCGTGTGTCTGCCGTCTTCATCCTTGTTTTTTTGGCTTTTTACAATAAACCAATGTCAATAAAAGACACCTATACTAATATTATAAAGCTGAAGAGTTTGTTTGTTTGTTTGGTTGAACGCGCTAATCTCAGGAACTACTAATCTGATTTGAAAAATTCTTTTTGCATTAGATAGCCCGTTAGGTTACGGCTATAGGCTATATATCATCCCGGAAAAATATACGGTTTTTGTCTAGGGACGAACTCGAAGCGAAGCGAGGATGAGTCGCTAGTATACTTATACGAGTACATTACTACGAAATAAAACAAGCGTCAATTCGACCGTACAAATATGTTATCAATATGAGATGGTGAATTTGCCATCCGTCGCAATTTAAATTTCCTTTTTCAATACTTGCGACGCTTGATGAAATTGGTATAATACAAATCAGAAGTGCCCTAAAGTATTACATTCCGGAGGAACTCGTATGAATTTGAAAGGAATGGATATAATAAATATTTTAAAAATGAACTAGTCAAAATAAAAAAAAATCAAACAGTTAATACTAAGCAATTCATATTTATAAAATAAATTGATAGCAAATCCTTCGATAAGCTAGGTATTCTTGTGTGATCCTCACCGGTAACACCGATTGGTCTCAAACAGTATTCGTTCAAAGTGAAGCCAGTCTGTAGAGCGTGAGCGCGCATCTCCTTGTTGAACACGTCGCTGCCGGTGAAGTACAGCACGGCGCAGTAGAAATGCTCGCGCGGCACCAGCCGGATGTCGAGGCGCCGGTGCACAGGTTGATCCGGCAAACGACAAACTCCCTGTACATTGTAGGTACAATTAGTACCTACTTATAATTAAGTAAATTCATTTACACTCACTCAATCATTTATAATATAACTAGCGTCTACAAATGAATATTTTTTTTATAAGTTTGTCCTCTATGCGTTCCTAAGGGGGCATGCATTAATGACGTAAGCTGATTTTCTTTCAATTTAAAATGTTCCACCCCTATGAGGAGATTTAAGTCAGATTTGGTCAGACCCCACTTCCCTTCATGTAAGATGTACATATATGCTACAGTTATTGTACTCCATTTATTTTCATAAAGTATAAAAATAATACAGCGTTCCAGTATTTTTTCAGCGGGCAAAATAGGACACTTCGAAAGAAATGAAAGAAAAAAAAATATTTTTTATTATCTGTGTTATATATATTTTCTTTTAAAGTTGATGTGAGATTTTCAGTTATGCCCTCAGTTTAAATGAGATTTGATTAGATTTTACTGGACCGCCGACCGCCCCTCCCCCATTTTGAGCTCACGTATTAATGAATAATGGATGTACATTAAACCATTCTTCGCTAGGGTCGCACGCAACTCGAGAGTAAGGGCTAAAACTAAAGTATATTAAATATTATCATAAGGGTAGCATATAAGTACATATTTGCAAAATGTTCATTAATTATATTTTTAGTATACCTAATCATATGAAAAATCGTACATTAAATAGTTTCTGAGATTATAGACCGAAGAATATACCTACTTAATAATATTGAAAAAAAATCGTTTATCTTAAGGCGATTAGTGTCCCCAATGGCCTTGTGTGTCTGGGCGGGGCTTAGCGCGCTACACCCGCGAACCCCGCACGAATACATCGAACGATGCACGCACTATGCACCCAGAACACCGATCAAAGAATACGCCACGTAAGCGCGCGGCATAGTTTACTGCCTACGAGCGATACTTTCCGAACAGGGTCAAAGAGATGCAGTGCTACAATTATCGTACTATATAATATAGATAATTAATGATAATCCTACTAATAGTTTAAAATATGTGAATGATTGTATGTTTGTTTGTTAATCAAGCGTAAAATATACGGCTAAACCAATTTTCACTAAATTTGGCAAATATGATCTATACATATAATAAAATTCCAACTAAGCCGAATCTGTTCATTAAATATTTTTTGAAAAATCTTATTGAAATAGACATTATTACCGATGCAGAGGCCGAATCTAGTTTTTAGAATTTTTGTCTGTCTGTCTGTTACCACATCACAGAAAAACCACTGGAGGGATTTTGATGAAATTTGGTATGATGATAGCTGGATATCCGGGTCAACATATAGGATACTTTTTAGCGCGGGAGATTATCTCATTCCCACGGGAATACACGTTATAACACAACCCAAAAAAATATTTATGATCAGAATTTCTTGGAACTTAGTATTAATGCTCTTCAATACAATTAAATAAATACGTGTTTTAGAGTTTTTTGAAATTCATCCCATAAGGAGATAAAATAAGGGATGAAAATTTGTATGAAACCTAACTTTTTAAAGATTTTTGTTGTAGTTTTAGCGCGAGCGAGGCCGCGGATTTTGCTAGTAATAAATAAATTATTATCATTCATTGTAGGTATGTCAGGCAAGCTAGTTAGTTTTTAACCAACTTCAAAAAAGGAGGTTATCAATTCGACACCTGTATATAGTATTATTGAAACTTCAAAATATTCACAAATGATAATCTATTAGGACTTCCAAGCAAATATACAGAAAATAGGTATGTATGTTTGTCCACGCATTTCTCCGATACTAGTAATCGCATCATGATCATTCTTTTTTTATTTGCTTACATTTATTTCAACTTAGGGAATAGTAAGGATTTTATCAAAATCGGTTCAGTAATTTTTATAATATAACGTAGTTTTGGACAGCTCGGCCACGCTTCACCTTACATTTATTCTTATATTTAGACATAGTAAGGCTTACTCTATGATAGGTTCAAAAAACAAAACGAAATTACAAACTACTTTACATATATTTACAAACTTAATTTCTGTTGTTGTTTTACGAAATATTTATATTTGTACTATTTACAATATGATTTCATTCAAAAATCATTCAAAACGAGAAGTTTTAGGTTTTATTTGGAAAAACACGCGTATAGTCCACCCGTCACAAAAGTCATCAAGACACTGTTGTATCGCCTCCGCCCTCCCGAGTACGCGTCACAGGCCGTAGCGGGGGTGCTCCAGCGGGGTACTGGTGAAGTTTCGGGTTTTTATCCTTTATTTAAAAATATTAGAATAAATAAGAAAAAGAAAACAATACAAATTGTGAAATACGTCATTACATATTTTTTGGTACAAAATTCACGCCAAACTATTCAGCCGTTACAGAGAAAATTTACAATTTAGGTTGAAAAAGGCCCTATTTAAAAATATTTTTTTCAAAATTTGGGAAAGTTTATTAAAATTTAAAACAATAGAATGTATTTGTGATATCCTTAAGAAAACCATATATTTTTTATATGTAAATCGCACGAGAGGATTCATCTACAATCTTCTTTAAACTTACAGTGTTTTTGAGATTTGAGCGAGGCAATCCCCTTAAGCATAAATATTTTTAGGACACTGATATGCTATAATTTCAAATCTTACAGATACATATAGTTATCGAATGAGAAACAATCAACAAAAAATCTATGAAAAAGATTTACCATAAACTTGGTATCTCCAATTGAAATAACATCCGTGATAAGGTCATCTAATGCTGCTACTATCTTTTTCAATAGCGTTTCCCCATATTTTTTTTTCTCACCATTAGCATTCAATGATGAATGAGTCACCAAGACGTCTATATCACCGCTCTCGGCTTTGCCTCGCCTGTGATCAGATGTAAACTGCGTATAAATGGATATGACGTAAAATTTAAGTAACTAAAAAAAATCAACTCAAATACTAGCAGGGGCGGCTTTACCTATAGTGCAGGGTGTGCAATGCACACGGGCGCAGGGTCTGAGGGGGCGCCAAGCGCCGCTTGCGACATCTCGAAAGAGCATGCCTCGTTGGCGGCGCAGCCGGCGCTCTCAAAGACCCTGCGCCCGTGTTATGGCCGACACCGGGCGGCGGTAGCAAAGCAAGGCGCGCGTAACGAATAATCAAAATAATTTATTTTTTAGGGAGGCAATATCTGGCGATTTGAAAAAAAAAATACGTTTTTGATAATGGTATTTTTTTAAAGCTGGTTGAATATAGGTCTAAATTTGATAATGTGCTTACAGAACACATTGCCCTTATTGAAAAATCTGAGTCACGCCTAACTCATTATCTTAGCTATAATATTTAGAATAAAACAATACCATTATTAGGAGAGAGTAAAAAAAATTGTTTTGAAATTAAAACAATCCAAAAATAAGTTTGTATGAATTCTTTAATGTGTGCACTTTTAAGGAGTTCATTAAAAGCACGAAAACAGTAGCAGAAGAAGACGAGGCAATAGCAGAATTTTCCGCACTCTCCCGCTTTCGCGTTCGTAGAAGGCTTTTTAATTATAAGGCGGAGGATGAACCGATAACAGATGCAAAAACAAATTTTAAAGTAAATTTTTACAAATATCTATTAGATACCGCAATTACCGAATTCGACAAACGGTTTTATCTTTTGGATCAAAATAACGGAATTTAAATCAATATTTTTTTGGCCCCCGCGGAGTTTTCTCTTCGTACATTGGGGAATCGTTTTGGTACGTAATAAAATTAATTCTGTCCAAATTTGAGCTTTTTATCTAAAGCCGTTATCGAGATATTCAAAAGACCTATTTTTCGATTTTATTTTTTTCCATAGTAAAATTGAAATTTGATAAGCGCCAATTTTTTACCCATATTTACGAGTTAAAGGCATGAAAAAAAATTATGATTCCCAGTTCGAAAGCCAATTTTTTTAAAAAAAAAAAATAAAAATTAAATTATTTTTTAGATCGTATTTTTGAAAAATGTCCACTTCCAAATTTTCTCAGGAAACGTCTTCTGTACTCCTTTATACTCAGGGTTTTTTTTAATTTTTTCGATGTGGTAGCACAATATGAAAAAAATTAAAAACATTTTTTTTATCATACATTTCAATGAACTAATATTATACTATAAATACATAAAAAAACTATTTTTCGAACAATAAAATAAAAATTGCCTAATACTTTATCATTGTCAACCTTCTTTTTATTTGTATTCTGGTTTTTATTTTATTTACGCAGCGGTTACTTAAAAATAAGTTTTATCTAAGTGAAAAAAAAAAAAACAATATTTTGCAACCAAGTCACCGCAAAATAAATTTACATGGCTTATGTAGGCTAAAACTTAAGATATACATAAAAATCATTTACTAGAGAATTGTAATTCTTCTAAAATCTTAAAAAAACTCCGTGATGGCATATCCCTAACTTTTACGGTTGACTCACAGTATTTTCACTGACTACTCACCATTTATTTCATTAAAACTTTAATTAAAAATTGCGTTACTTGCTACGCTATTTACTCCTATTCAGTATTAATCCTTAAATAAATATAATGAATAATATAACATTTAAATATGATATTTCTAGGTATTAAATATAGAACTTTTTAACTTTTTTGCTTATAAAATTGTCTTTTAGAAACAAAAAACATTTTACCATTGAATTTTGGAATTGACGCTGTCACTAGAGAAACTTTACTTTCTAATACTTCAAACATAGCTAGAAAATTATATGAACTAAAAGATGGCCAACTGGTATTTATTTTTGATGCAACATATATATTCGCCATTAAAAAAGTACAAATAATGAATACCAGAGAAAATCATATTCTTATTAGAAAGAAGTACCTCTATGCAAACCATTTTCAATATGCACTACGAATAGTATTGTCATAGACATGCTTGGGCCTTTACAAAGCTAACATGAACGATGCTGAAATTATGAAAATCGTCTTGAGCAATCCTAATGGTCTCAGTAAGTTACTAAAAAAATATTATATTATCGTAGTAGGTCGAGGCTTCCGTGATGTAACAGAATATTTAGAACAATTAGGATTTAAAGTTTTAATGCCGGCTCTTAAAGGGAAAATCTATCAGCTGACTACAACCGAGTCAAATCGATCCCGTTTCGTTACCAAAGTGCATTGGGTACTTGAAACAGTTCATGGTAATATCAAGCAAATGTTCAAGCTTTTAGATCATAAGCTAGACAATAAACTACTTCCTAAAACTAGTTTTTTTTTGTCAAGTTTTCTGTTTTCTACACAATGAATTTGGTACGAGACTTGATTAAGATTTTGAGCTTCCTGGAGAAATTATTGCTGCGATGAATTAGGAAAAACATCAAGATAAGACATCAAGACTTTGGCTTCGGAAATCGAGACAAATCATTGGGCAACACGAAAAGTTACACTTATAACGATAACTTCAAACGATTTAATAGATTTTCCAGAGTTAACGGAACAACAACTTAACAATTTTTTATAGGGTTTTTTCAAATGGCTCAAGCTGTATCGTATTCAGCTGAGATGATAAATGAACACGGAACTAACGCTAACGTACAATCTGTAGCGTGTGCGGAAAAACGAACAGTTGAATTTTGTCTAGGCCCACAGTTACGCTTCAACATGTCAAAATCACACCTAGTATTATAAAAGTCCGATCTCGGCATATCCATTCCAAGTATACCGTTGTTCCATTGATTAATTAATTATCGGCCAGACAAAAATGAAATTTCTGGTATTAGTCGATTTTGTTGTGATTGTGTTAATGGAAGGCGTACTATTGGATGCTGCTGTCACATTGCGGCGATTATATACTATGTTTCCCATGCTTGGTATTTGGCTAAAATAATAAGACCTGCCGAAATATTAGGTTGTCTATTTATAGATGAAAAGTTAATGTTGTAGTAAATGAAGGTAGTGACGATTAGTGACGAAGATTAACTGATGTTCTCTCGGTCAAAAATATTTATTTATGTATTTTTCTATCAATAATGAAATATTAGTTCATTGGAATGTAAGAGAAACAAAATGTTTTTAATTTTTTCACTTTGTTCCACCACATCAAAAAAATTGAAAAAAAACCTGAGTATAAAGGAGTAAAGAAGACATTTTCTGACAAAATTTATAGTTGGACACTTTTTAAAAGTACGATCAAAAAAAAAAAATAGTTTATTTTCTTAAAAATTGGCTTTCGATGGTCGATTCGATGGTCTGGGAATCATAAAAAAAAATTTTTTCATGACAAAAATCTCGTAAGTATTGATAAAAAAATCGGCGCTTATGAAATTTCAATTATACCATGGAAAATATAAAATCGAAAAAATAGGTTTTTTCGAATATCTTGATAACAGCTTGAGATAAAAAGCTCAAACTTTTACAGAATTTTTATTTCATACCAACACAATTCCCAAAGTAGGGTAACCTGGGTACAGTTGTGCCAGGGTACGGTGGTGACAGTCGCAATAATAGCGAAACTATACGGAATACGAGGGAGGATGTAAGAGAAGAGAGATGCATCTTGCAAGTCTAAACATGTTTCCCAGCATTGCGTCAACGTAACTAGGAGCCCACATTGCTTTTCAACAATCAAAAGTAAGTATTTTTGTTCGATTTCTTTTCATAATTACTGTTATTTGTATACAGATAGATTATCTCGTAATTTTTTTTTGTTATAAGTTGAACATTAATAGTTAATGGCGAATGAATACTTTTTACGTAACTCATTTGGCAAAGTCATGGCAATTTTTTGTTTTTAAAATGGTGTGTCGGGTACGGTTGTGATATATATATATATATATATATATATTGCTTTTAGACGCCCAGAATACGTTTGCGGAAGACCTAAAAAGAGCGCGGTGTGATATCAGCAAATATGAAGATGCCTATGAAGAAGTGAAACGCGGGACTTCTTTACGAAGAGCCGCGGAAATGCATGACATTAATCGCATGTCGTTGCAAAATTTTGACTGATTATAAGAAGGCTGTTGTAATAACGTTAGATGTTTCCGTTTATTAAAAGTTAAGCATTTTGTCTGATTCTAAGAATACTGTTATAATCACATGAGATGTTACCGTGCCTTAGTTATTAATTATAAAAATTGAAGTGATTTCAGATTTTAGTTCATTTGCTATACCTAAGACTATTAACTATGTTTGAAAGAATATTATATTAAATATTTCTAGCAATAAAAGACATTCTAGATCATTTTGGTGTATGTTTATGCATGTCACTACCGACCCCAAACACTGTCACAACCGTCCTTGGTATGTGGACGGTTGTGACACTTTCCCATTTTTTTTTAAATTTGATTTTATGAGTAAATACATCGTATTTAGGGGCAATATATTCGTGTTTTTACGCAGACAAATGTACAAATTACGATACAAGTTGCTTTTCTACGAGCTAACTAGTAAATAAACAAAATTATTGGCGATCAAGCAAACATTGGCACAACCGTACTCAGTCTCCCCTACGAAGAGAAAACTCCGCGGGGGCAAATTTCATATGTATATCCGGCTATACCCGTTGTGCTTTTTAATTCTTGTAACCCCTTCCTTCCTAAAAAATACTTTTTATTCGTGTGTTTACATTTGCACCCAAATTTCCATTCACTAGTAAAAATATAAGTATTCCATTTTGACCGCGCGCCTACTAGAGGGCGCCAGGGAAGTGCTTGCACACGGGCGCTACATGGGCTAGAGCCGCCTCTGAATACTAGGGTCATTCATAAGATAAATACGTCACGTAAAAATTCGATTTTGGCCATAAGTAGGTATAACGTCACAATGCTAGTCAAGAATTATTGCACTCACATGCGCCGTGTGTTTATCTATTTATTTAGTCTATAACCACTAAAGATGAAATATACATAGATGATAGATCAAACCTGTAGCTGCCGCATATGGTCACAGTGTACTCCGGATCTACTCTCTTAATGTGTTTCATAATTTTTCCTTCTATTTCTTGAATTTCATGTCGTGGAATCTTCTTTTCGAAATCTTCAAAGTACCTTAAAGTAAGTTAATAAGGTTTAATATTATGTAAGTATATTATATTGAGGTAAAACGTCTTTAAAATCATACCAAAACATATGGGGTACCAAGTCAAAAAAGTGGACCGTAACGAAATCGTCTATATCGTCATACCTTAATAATTACAAAGCTATTAGTCTTAGAAACACAAATCTAGTGTCATTATTTAGCTTATATAGTCAGCTCGCTGTTGTTACCTTAACTTTGCGTCAGGGTTGGGCGGGGTCGCAGGGTTACGGCATTCACTGCGCAGAATAACTGTAATCGCAGTTCTCGCTCCTTTCAATTCAATGTGACTCACGACTCACACGTGATAGCGCGGTGATTTTAAAATGTGTTTATAGAATTCATTCCGACCAATCAATTTAAATAAAAATACATGTAATTTGGACATAATTTATAGGAAATAATAACCAAGAAGTGCATAAAAAAATATAAAAAATCAATATGTCGGTCTCAGCTCGTGCTGTAGTCATCCGGAAATATAAATCATGGTTGTCATCGGAAAGAGGGTATGTTACGCATAGACCGTACCACAGTGTCCGGCGCCAAGCGAGCAATTGGCGGTTCTGAGAGCGTCTCAAAACTGCCAAGGTACGCTTATTACTAATTACACAACATCTTATGTTCCTTATTTCTCATATCACAGACCACTTTTTAACAAAATGTTTGTTCAATATTAATCGAAAGAACTTTATATATACTGTCTATTCAGTGTCAGTATAGTATTAAAATAATTAGAACAAAGTCAATTTTGTTTTCATTCCAATCTTTAACAATAAAAGCGACTCGCTGAAATAGACATTTCACGTGAAACCAACGGCGCAGCGGTGTGCTACGACACAGTCCCACCCGATTTTTTTATAACTTATTTGTGCAATAAAAAATATTAAATAGTTTACAAAAACATCTTTGTGGATTTAGAATATTTAAGAGACCCTTTATTGGATTAAACCTTTACTTAAGCAGATTCAAATTCTTACTTTAAACCGATAAGTTGATGATGATTTAGTTTATTTTCGTTATTTCTCAAGTCCTCTAACGTTTTAATACCCATATTAACAAGATCTGCAGCTTTTACGGGGCCAATACCCGATACTCTCATTAGTAGACTAATGGATTGTGCATTTTCGTCTTGATGAATATTTTCTAATTTTCTTAATTTTCCTGTTTGTAGGAACTCATCAATTTTTTTCGAAATTTTGTCTCCTATTCCATTTAGTTTTTTTGCTTCATCGCCTGATTCTATTCTTTTATTATGAGATGCTAGAACACTGGCTGCTTTTCTGTAAGCGTTATGCTTGTGTATGTTACGGCTTACATTTTTTTCATAATCTGCTAATTCCATTAGGAATTCACAAAAATCTGCATTTAAATTATCATTTGTAGAAGGATTCTTACGTTTACTCATACTTTTACCTCCAGGTTTAGTTTCCTGCAATATTACATATATTAAACTCTGTTTTTTAATCTCAGAGACTAAATTGACACATGCAAATGTCAAATTTACAAATAATGTGGCCAGCTTTTTTGGAGCAGTGTTGTACTTACGATACCGGTTTGTTGAATCGTAACTTTTTATCTTTATTAGACGATTCGTTTCAAAGTTTTATAATCAAAAGCGTATAATTAAAATTAATATTATTAATTTTAAATCATTAAATATCATATGTATTTATTAAAATATCATATTTATTCATTTAAATATTATATTTATTAATTTTAAATCATTAAGTATCATAAAAATTAACATTATTGAATTTAAATTTACATTATCAATTTTGTATTCTTACGTTTTAAATAAGTAGCTATACATTATTTGATGATAACTTATTATAAAATAAACGATACTTGATTTTATTAACATTAATTTTTGATAGTGGTACATCACTATTTAAGAATTGCAAAAAACTGACAACCCTCGAAATGTCAATTTTGTCTCTGAGATTAAAAAACAGGGTATACAAAAACACCAGAAAGAAGTTAGCGTGTGAATATTTTTTTTTGTATTCTGTTATATGCTAATAAATTGCTCTTAAAATGCTCCTCCGAAATCTGCAATTGCTCCACGTCTAAAGTGATTAGTTAATTAATAATTATTTTTAAAAAAAATTGCTAACTCAAAAATTAAATTCGCTATAACACGAGAAATAATCAGTTTTTTACCAAAGTTTTTTGCTCAAAAAATTGCTCCTTAAATGCTCTTTCGAAATATGCAATTGCTCCACGTCTAAAGTGATTAGTTAATTAATAATTATTTTTTAAAAAAATTGCTAACTCAAGAATTAAATTCGCTATAACACGAGAAATAATCATTTTTTTACCAAAGTTTTTTTGCTCAAATATTGCTCTTTAAATGCTCTTTCGAAATATGCAATTGCTCCACGTCTAAAGTAATTATTTAATTAATAATATTTTTTTTAAAAAAATGCTTACTTAAAAATTAAATTCGCTATAACACAAGAAATAATCATTTTTTACCAAAGTTAACTTAATTTTTGAGTAAGCAATTTTTTTTTAAAATAATTATTAATTAACTTATCACTTTGGATGTGGAGCAATTGCATATTTCGAAAGAGCATTTAAAGAGCAATTTTTTGAGCAAAAAACTTTGGTAAAAAAATGATTATTTCTCGTGTTATAGCGAATTTAATTTTTGAGTAAGCAATTTTTTTTAAATAATTATTAATTAACTAATCACTTTAGACGTAGAGCAATTGCATATTTCGAAAGAGCATTTAAAGAACAATTTTTTGAGCAAAAAGCTTTGGTAAAAAAATGATTATTTCTCGTGTTATAGCGAATTTAATTTTTGAGTAAGCATTTTTTTAAAAAAATATTATTAATTAACTAATCACTTTAGACGTAGAGCAATTGCATATTTCGAAAGAGCATTTAAGGAGCAATTTTTTGAGCAAAAACACTTTGGTAAAAAAATGATTATTTCTCGTGTTATAGCGAATTTAATTTTTGAGTTAGCAATTTTTTTTAAAAATAATTATTAATTAACTAATCACTTTAGACGTGGAGCAATTGCATATTTCGAAAGAGCATTTAAGGAGCAATTTTTTGAGCAAAAAACTTTGGTAAAAAAATGATCATTTCTCGTGTTATAGCGAATTTAATTTTTGAGTAAGCAATTTTTTTTAAATAATTATTAATTAACTAATCACTTTAGACGTGGAGCAATTGCATATTTCGAAAGAGCATTTAAAGAACAATTTTTTGAGCAAAAAGCTTTGGTAAAAAAATGATTATTTCTCGTGTTATAGCGAATTTAATTTTTGAGTAAGCATTTTTTTAAAAAAATATTATTAATTAACTAATCACTTTAGACGTAGAGCAATTGCATATTTCGAAAGAGCATTTAAGGAGCAATTTTTTGAGCAAAAAACTTTGGTAAAAAAATGATTATTTCTCGTGTTATACCGAATTTTATTTTTGAGTCAGCATTTTTTTTTTAAATATTATCAATTAAATAATTACTTTAGACGTAGAGCAATTGCATATTTCGAAAGAGCATTTAAAGAGCAATATTTGAGCAAAAAAACTTTGGTAAAAAAATGATTATTTCTCGTGTTATAGCGAATTTAATTTTTAAGTAAGCATTTTTTTTTAATATTATTAATTAAATAATTACTTTAGACGTGGAGCAATTGCATATTTCGAAAGAGCATTTAAAGAACAATATTTGAGCAAAAACACTTTGGTAAAAAAATGATTATTTCTCGTGTTATAGCGAATTTAATTTTTGAGTTAGCAATTTTTTTTAAAAATAATTATTAATTAACTAATCACTTTAGACGTGGAGCAATTGCATATTTCGAAAGAGCATTTAAGGAGCAATTTTTTGAGCAAAAAACTTTGGTAAAAAAATGATTATTTCTCGTGTTATAGCGAATTTAATTTTTGAGTTAGCAATTTTTTTTTAAAATAATTATTAATTAACTAATCACTTTAGACGTGGAGCAATTGCATATTTCGAAAGAGCATTTAAGGAGCAATTTTTTGAGCAAAAAACTTTGGTAAAAAAATGATTATTTCTCGTGTTATAGCGAATTTAATTTTTGAGTTAGCAATTTTTTTTAAAAATAATTATTAATTAACTAATCACTTTAGACGTGGAGCAATTGCAGATTTCGGAGGAGCATTTTAAGAGCAATTTATTAGCATATAACAGAATACAAAAAAAAATATTCACACGCTAACTTCTTACTGGTTTAAAAAACAGGGTATAGAATATTACATATTATAATCAGCATAAAGCATTTCATGAATAAAACACCGCTACAACAATGATTCTAGTCAAGGGTTATTTTATCTATAAGTCTCAGTAAATCGTTAACTATTTCCCTTTCCTAAAAATAACAGTTATAGTTAGTTTATGCTATTCGTTTATTAATATTAAATTATTCATAATAATATTTTCATATTGTTAATTTACAAGCGTATAACGAAGTACATAGTATCAATTGGCGCCTATTATTATTAGGTTGGTATTTAGTATGACAAAAATGACATTTCCGACTGAGTTCAAAATGTCAATCAAAGGTTTAGAATATTTTTATTTCGAGGTTGTTTTTATTAAAATATTTATAAGTTTCTGTGAAATTTAATGAAATTTTTATTAAATAATATTAGTGTAGTGGTTGATTATGTAAATAACTTACCTCTGGAAACGTAGTAATAGCGAACTTCGTGATGGATAACGTAACAGAAAAATTATTGCAATGTTTTGGTCACAGAAAGTTCAAAAGTGAACTTCAAGAAAGAGCTGTTAGAGCAATTGCAAGAGGTAAAGTAAAAAAGATAAACAAAATTAAAAATACACCAATTGTGACATAGTAAAATTATGAATTGCCGTATTTCAAAGATGTTTTTTTGTAAGGCATAATAGCAATGTTACCATATCTATAATTTAAGTCTTGCGGCTTGCGCGCATTATAAAATATATCTATAGTAATATTTTAATAATATTGCTATGTTCAATGTTGTATAAGTTAATATTCAGGTAATATTGGTATGAAATAGTTAAAAATAGCTGTATTTTTATGTAATTTCATTTTTAGGTGTCCATGATGTGTTTGTTTCAATGCCAACAGGCTCAGGAAAGTCATTATGCTTCCAATTACCAGCTATGTTACAAGACAATAAAGTTGCCGTTGTTTTTTCACCTCTATTAGCTTTAATTAAAGATCAAATTGATCACTTATCAAAGCTTAAAATCTCAGCTGAATCTGTAAATTCTAAAATGACAACAAAAGACAGGGAAAGAGTTTTAAACGACCTCCGCAGTATGAAACCTAACACAAGATTTTTATATGTAACTCCTGAGCAGGCAGCCACAAGTACATTCAAGTCTTTAATTGAACACCTAGTCAAGTACAAGAAAGTTTCATACATTGTTGTTGATGAAGCCCATTGTGTAAGTGAGTGGGGACATGACTTTAGACCCGATTACTTAAAGTTAGGTGATCTTAGAGAGAAATTTAAGAGTATTCCGTGGGTTGCGCTCACAGCTACAGCCAGTGCTGCAGTAACAAAAGACATATTAGAAAACCTTAAGTTACTGAAACCTGTAGCTCAATATAAAACACCAAGTTTTAGAAGAAATCTCTATTATGATGTAGTATTTCAAAATTGTATACAAGATGAAATTGGAGATTTGGTTGAGTTTCTAAAGAAACATTTGAAAGACGACGATGATATTAAACCAGTAAGTATTTTTCTAGGTTAGCATAGTATTAATGAAGCACTTATAATATTCAATGATTAAGAACTGTAATAATATATATATGTATAATATATATATGTATAATAGTAATTTGTTAGACACATAAATTTAACAAATAATTACTTGTTAAAATTCTAAAAAACATACATACAATGTATACTGAGTATAAAAATATGTGCAATAACAGAGCCAAAAATTGATGTGAGATATTACTTATAGTAATAATTCATGTTTAATATTATAAATGTGAAGGTGTTGGTTTATCATTCTTCACATCAAAAAATTCAATTTTTTGTATTCATAGTTCAATGGCTGGAGGGTGACAAAAGCTACTTTTTACAATTGTAAAATATTTCATGACAACAGGAGAAAAGTTATACTATAATAATATATACCTGTAGTATATAACCTATTAAGCAATTATAAAAGCTTATTTTTTAAAAAAAATCAAAAGGTATTTAATATTATAATGAATGCGAAAGTTTGGATGGATGTTTGTTACTCATCACACTAGAACGGCTGAACAAATCTGAATGAAATTTACCACAGAGATAGATTATAGTCTGGAATAGCAAATAGGTTACATTTTATCCTGGACAAATGTATGGTTCCCGTGGGATAGATTTTTTGCTCTTCACATAGTTGTTTTGACAACACATTTGGCTCAGTTTGTAGTGATCCAAATTGCTGTGCCAGCGGTCGCGGGTACGAGTCCAACTGAGGGCATTCATTTGTGTGATGAGCACAATTGTTCGTACTTCAGTTGTGGGTGTTTATATTTATAATATGTATGTATATAAAGTTATATACATAACCTGCGAGGCTTGTGTTATGGATATCAGATAATCAATGCACTACATGTGTAGTGCATTAATTATTTGATATCCATAACATAAGCCTCGTAGCTTACCATGGAATTAGATGGTGCTGTGTTTTAATGTTCCAACAACATATTTATACTAACTGTTAAAACATACCGAGGGATTAACCCGAGCGAAACGAGGATATGTCGCTAGTATTATATATGGTTTAATTAAACAATTGACTTAATATTATTTTTTCATACTTTAATTAGTAGTGTAAAATATTTTATTAATAAAGGAATTTGTGGTTTTAGAAAGATAGAAGTGCAGCTATTGTATATTGCCGCACCCGGGAACAGACAGAAGAAATTTCAAGCATGCTCACAAAAAGAGGATTTAAATCTTTAGCTTACCATGGAGGTATGTCAATTTTTATTTTTTCTATTACCCAGGCAGAGTAATTAATGCCAACCTATGGTAGTGAGAAATAGTGTTATAAAGCACGCTAAAATTGTGCAGTTGTAGTCATATAAATAATAAATAGATTGTAGATATTCAAAAATAAATACATTATTATATATAATTAAAATAATTTTTGATTTAATTGAGTGAGGAGGTGCTGCTTTAATTTCTTTTTGAAAGAATGAATAGAGAGACTAAGTTGGATGTCTTTAGGAAGTTTGTTCCAGAGCAATGCGCCATACACCGAAAAAGAATGCAAAAGGAACTTTGTGTTGCTTTTGGGTATGTCATGCATCGCAGTGATGCAAGGCCGCCTGGGACGTGAGGGAGTATGAAGTATTTGGAAACGAGAACGGAGGTAGGAAGGAGAATTAGGGTCATTAAGAATATTGAAAGGAACGAAAGGATGTGCATATCACGATGATTGGGAGCCATTTAAGTTGAGCACGAAAGTTTGATATATGGTCATGCTTACGCAAGCCAAAAATAAAGCGTATCGTGAGATTTTGGAGACGCTCTAATTTGTTAAGTTGCTCCTCGGTCACATCAAAATAACACACATCGGCGTAGTCAAGTATGGGGAGAAGGAGCGATTGAGCTACTATAATCTTGGTTGTAAAAGGCAGAAAAAATTGTAGACGTTTGAGAGAGTGAAAAATGTGATGGATTCGTTTGCTGACCTCGTTGACATGAGCTACCCAGGTCATGTTACAATCCATTATTAGGCCCAAGTTTTTTACTCTATTACAATAAAGGATTGGAACGCTAGAGAACTGGACTTGAGGTATTGCGTTCGAGTCGATTTTTCACCTCAGTTTGCTGCAGCTAAAAATTATACATTGTAATTTGGTGGGATTCACAAGAAGGTTAAAAGACTCAGCCCACGAACTTCAACAAGGTCCGAGTTTAATGCACCAATAGTCTCATGCAATTCGGTCAGATCAAAGTGTCGGTATAACTGTAAGTCATCTGCATACAGATAGAAGAGAGAAGCCGCCTTGAGGTACACCTCCAGTAAGATCTAACCAATCCGATGATGCATCGTTGGTTTTCACGCACTGCAGACGTCCGACGAGTTAAGAGTGAATCCAGTCTATAACAGTAGGAGACAGTTTCAATAAGAATGTCAAGGTCAACAGAGTTGAAAGCACTGCTAAAATCGAGCAGGACCACCGTGGTGAGCTTGGTGTTATCCAGTGAACCACGAATAGCCTGTTTAATATTCAGCAGTGCCCCAACCGCGCTGTGGGAAGAGCGGAAACCGGACTGATAAGAGCATATGAGGTTATTGAGAGATAGGAGTAAAGTTAGTTGTGACTTTGGATAGGATAGGAAGGATCTATATAGCACGGTATTGAGTGAGGCACGTAGGATTCGAATATTTAGGTAGGGGTATGACGAAGGCTTTCTCCCATAATGACGGGGAGACATTGATTGTGAATGAGAAGTTAATTATGTGAGTAATAACAGGTGCAATATGCTCCAATGGTTTTTGTGGAAATAGAGCGAGCACACTTTTTTTATATCATCTACTGAGACTGTTTCAAAGACGAATGGCGGTATGTCAGGAGGAGCAAGGTTCGATAAAAATGAAAGTGTTTCAGTTTTTGTATGCGAATCTAAAGTGATGGGTGGAGTGGTAAAATGATAGTTTAAGGTATTGAGATCCACAGAACTTCAAGTTTCTGGGGCCTTGCCCACACCCAGTGAGAATAGGAATCTCCAAACTTGAGCTTGACAAAAATCCTGAATCGTTGAGTGAATATAGCGGCGTTTGGCACCCCTACACATTCTTTTGCAGATGTTACGTAATTTTTTTATATGCATTAAGATTTTCGGCAGATGGGTGCCTTTTGTTCCTGGATTTAGCCTTATCACGTTTGGCCATAGTTTTTTTTAATAGCTGGCGATAGTCATGGAGCGGGAACATGGTTCATCCGCACCGGCCTGGTCGGAACATGCTTGTCGTATAATTTAATCAGCTCAGCAGTTAAAGAGGCAACCATGTTATCGGTGTTATTTACTGATATTATTGCTGACCAGTCAATGTTTTTAACATTCTCTGTCAAACGTTCTAAATCCATATGCTTAAAATTGCGTTGAAGTATAACCTTGCCTCTAACCTTTGGAGGACCCACTTTGTAAGCGAAGTAAATTAAGCCATGATGTGAGAAGGGTGCAGTCATTTGACCATGCGAAACAGTGAGAGTAGGTTGAGAGACAGAGATTATATCCATGACAGATGGTCGACTATTAGGAAAGTAACGAGTGGGGGAATTCACGGGAAGAATATGCAAATTGACTGAAGACATCAAGTCATTTAAAGCTTGTGCCCTGACATCATTTTTTAATAAACAAGCAATTATTTAGATTGGCCTTGTAAATTATATGATCGTAAGTAGGAACAAAGCTCTCAAGGATATCTGCTAATTCCTTAAAATAATTAACTTTGTCGTTAGGACAGTACAAAACCCCAACAAGAACTTTTTTATGTTAAACTACAAGAACCTATCAAACTACGAAAAATACGAAATTTCATGCAAATAAGTCCAAGGTATAAAGAGTTTCATATAAACTTTTATCCGATATTTCACCTCCTTGGGGGTTGAATTTTGAAAAATCCTTCCTTAGTGGATGCCTTCGTTATATGAGGAATACGTGTGCGAAATTTCAATTTTCTAGACTTAAGGATTTGGCCTGTGCCATCAGTCAATCACTTTTGCCTTTTATATAAATAGATTACCAATTCCAGAAAAAGGTATTCTAGAAAACCTGTTGAGAGTGAAATAGAGTGGGAAAAAACACAGGCAGGAATGCTGCTGCGAAGGTAAATACGCACGCTGCCACCACCCAGACCAGTGCGATCATTACGAAAGAACCGATATCCTGCAATAGAGCAGTTAGTCGACGGGAGTGAAGGTTTAAGCCAGGTTTCAGACACTGGTATACAATCGACTACGCCGCTACTAAAAGATGTGAGAAGATCTGAATAGTGAACAGGAATGCTCTGCGCGTTAATATGCACTGTAGTAAAAATGCCACATCATAGTACATTCTATAGTACTATTATAGGATGTGGCATTGTAGTTGTAACCAATTATGTTATTAAGTCTTTAAAGTAATTATTTAATTAACATAGTGTGCATATATTGTAATCTGGATTAAAAGAAAACAATAATTTAACGCCATCAAGCTAATCTGAATCATTTAGCATTAGTTATTTCTGGATATGTCAATATTTCTCATTTGATTCATTGTGATAAGTCATATTAATTACTGCTGGCGTACCTCAAGGCGGCGTACTTTCTCCCTTACTTTTTTCAATCTTTATTAATAACATATCAAAAGTCATTTCTTCTCCCTTCCATCTGTATGCAGATGATTTACAAATACATATATAGACACTGTGAGCTGACTGAGTTGCATGAAGCTATTGATGCATTGAATTCGGATCTCGTCCGGGTCCAAAAGTGGGCTGAGTCTTTCGGCCTTCTTGTGAATCCCTGCAAGTCACAATCCATAATTTTTGGCAGTAGTAGGCTGAGATGTAAAATCGATTGGACCTCAACACCTATTGTCCAGTTTTCTGGTGTTCCCATCCCCTACTGCAATAAAGTAAAAAATTTAGGTCTAATTATGGATTGTAACATGACCTGGGTGGCTCATGTCAACGAAGTCAGCAAACGAATGCATCACACTCTTCACTCTCTCAAGCGTCTCCAATTCTTCCTCCCCTTCACAACCAAGATTATGCTTGCTCAGTCCCTTCTTCTCCCCATACTCGACTACGCTGATGTGTGCTATTTGGATGTGACTGAGGAGCAACTTAACAAATTAGAGCGTCTTCAAAATCTAGCTATTCGTTTTATTTTTGGCTTGCGTAAGCATGATCATATATCAAACTTTCGTGCTCAACTTAAATGGCTCCCAATCCGACTTCGCCGTGATATGCACATCCTTTCGTTCCTCTTCAATATTCTTAATGACCCCAATGCTCCTTCATACCTTTGTTCTCGCTTCCAAGTTCTCCCTACTTCCTCACGTTCCAGACGGCTTTGCATCACTGCGATGCTTGACATACCCAAGAGCAACACAAAGTTCTCTTTACAATCTTTTTCGGTGTATGGCGCATCGCTCTGGAACAAACTCCCCAAAGATATCCAATCAAGTCCCTCCATAACTGCCTTTAAAAAGAAAATAAAACAGCACCTTCTCACCCAAGTTAATGCACAATTATATTAACTATTATTATTATGTAGTATATTATATAGATATGTATTTGTGTATGTAGTAGTATGTATATATGTTATGGTATATAGTATGTATAATATTTTATTATATATTTATATATATTTTATTTATTTAATTATTTATATTTGTGTAACTGCACTCTAGCCTGCTTTTTAATACTATCTCTCTTACTCAATTAGGTTGACTGGAAGAGATCTCTTCTAGAGATAAGTCCACCTTTGCTAACTAATATTATTGTCTCTTAATCACTGTATTTTACTTATAAGTGCAATAAAGAATAGTATATTAATATACAAGAGTTAAAAATGTGTTTGTTTTTTTTTTTTATTTAAAAACTGTAAGTATAAATTATTTTAATTATTGTATTGGTAGGTCTAAAGACCTCAGAACGTATATCTGTGCAAGAGCAGTGGTCGAACGGAGAGTGTCCATGTGTGTGCGCGACGGTGTCCTTTGGCATGGGCGTGGACAAGGCGACGGTGCGCGCCGTAGTGCACTGGGGACTACCGCAGAATGTTGCTGCTTATTACCAAGTAATTTTTTTTAGAATTAATTTTTTTACATTTACGCGAATAACTTTTTAAATAAAAGTATTCTTTCGGATATTTTGAATGCTTTAGACTCTAAAGTTTAGAGTAATCGTTGTCATTGTCATGACAGACCATGATTGCAAAAATTCGAAAAGATAGTTTGGTTTAAAATGTTTTTCAATATTTTACGTAGGTAATTACTAATTATCAAACTAACTTATTGAAATTATACTAAAAAAAAAGTTGGAGAGGTACTTAGTGTATTTGTTATTTCTTTGCTCTGTAAGCAAAACACCGACATTTTTATTTTTTACGTAAGCGAGTAAAAGTTTTGTTCAAACCGCAATAGAAAAAACGGGAAGCTGTAAAAATGTACTAAAGTGAGTCAACAATTGTTCAAGTTTACAATTAAGTTTTAGATAATAATACAGTTTTGTAAGAAAAACAATTAAAGGGGAAAATATTTAGTAATCATAAAATGTACTTACGATTAGAATTATAAAGTGATAAATGATAATGGTTGAACAAAATGTTAAAATTTAGTATTCGAAGTATTATTTGTACGTTGCTAAGTTTCTTTCGACAGTTCTCTGTTCTGCGTAAAGTAATAAAACTAATGGGTAATAACGAAATATGTTAAAATAAGTAATGGGGCAGATTTTGCTGGGACAATGGCGCAGAAATAAAAATACATCATTCGATTTTTGAAAGATAAAAAAACATTCACGTGAAGCCAGTTACATATACAAACAACATGCAAGTATTATTTATTGCACTACATAAGCGATGCTCTAAGCCTCTAAGGGGTCAAGCTAGACCGGAGTATGAATAGTTATTCAAATAAAGTAGAAAGTGCCATTAATCATCATATTCAGTATCATATAATCGAAACTTTTCAGGAGTCCGGCAGAGCTGGGAGAGACGGGAAACCAGCATTTTGTCGTATATACTACTGTCGAAGCGAGAGAAACGCTGTTGACTTTTTGTTGAAATCTGAGATGGGTCGCGCGAAAACTCCTGAACAAAAACAGCGATGTAAGACTGCGTATAAAAGCTTTGAAATAATGGTGAACTACTGCGAAGATGTCAGGTAAATGTTTCATATCAAGATAAGAATAATATAGTTACTAACAATGTACACGCTTTGTATTTGTAGGTCTGAAACCTTGTACCTTTTTTGTCTAATTAAGAAAGTCTCCAATCACGAAATTGTTTTGTACAATAATTAATAATTATACTATGTGTGGATCAATGCTGGCAGCTGGATGCTTTGATCCATCAATCATGTCATTATATATGCTGCTATAAAATCATAAGCATTTTTAAATTTTTGTATTGATGATTTTTTACATGTAGTAAAAGTTAAATATAAAGTGAGTTCAATAGCGGGTCTCGGACCTCTGATATTTTCATAATCGAATCATTTCGAAAAATTTTTGATTACCATTTGTTAACGGTGAAGGAAAACATAGTGAGGAAACCTGCAAGTCTGAGAGAACCTAGCAAGTTTTCAAAAGACATGTGAAGTCCGTCAACATGCACTTAGCCACCGTGGTGGACTATAACCTGAACCCTCTCGCATTGAAGGAAGGCCCGTGCCCAGCAGTGGGATGTTAAAAAGTGCTGAATACATAAATACATACATTTTATCAAGCATGATTCAGGAATAGTATTTGTATTCTTAATTAAAAACACCAATTTTCATTTTTGTTGGTCGAGTAGATTAGAGAATACCCGCGGTATCTTACCTATAAAACAAATTTATACAAACATTTTAGTCCCATTTACGAGATAACACATTCAATTCAAGCTACCTGTTGGCCAATTTAAAGTCAATAAGTTATAGTATCTTAGGCCGTAATAAACGTACTAAATAATACAGCGAGGCGGAGACTTGCCTACTGTAAATTCGTGACGGCCGTACTGCTTACAAACCAACTTTAATCTGATCAATAGCTAAGATTGCGAGTATTGTACTTAACATGTAACAACACCTGTTGTGTTATGTTACTAATATTATAAATGCGATATTTTGTGAAAACGTATGGATGTATGTTTGTTGCCTTTTCACGCAAAAACTGTTGAACGTTTGGTGGTGATACTTTACTGTAATATAATACTTCAGGGTAAAGATTATAATTTATAGAGATATAGGAGAACTCTAGTTTCTCATAGTAATATTATGAAATACAAACTTGTTTATGCTGTCAATAAAATGAATATCTTAGATTAGATGTCGGGTAAATATCTTATTTTGATACTAGCATTTAGCTACCGCGGCTTCGTCCGCTTTCAAACTTCCGAGCTCTACCAAACTTCACAGGATCACCCGCCGCGCTGGGCTTATCTGAAGGTTTTCCAAAAATTTCATCAAAATCGCTCCAGCCGTTTTGGAGTTCATAGGGAACATACATACACGATATATATACATATATATATATATATATTTGTTTTGGCAAGTCGTCAAAGTGAAAAGTGTGTTTTTAAGGTTTTATAATTATAATAATTGCTCTATTCTTTTAAAAAAAAAAATGTATGGCTTTTAGCTTTTGTCCAATGGCTTATTTTTACTTACAAGTCCCATTTCTCAGATGTCGACACAAGACGTTCGCGGATTACTTCGGCGAGGAGTCCCCGGTGTGCGGCGCGCGCTGCGACGTGTGCGCCGACGCGCGCGCCGTGCGCCGCTCTCTCGAGCAACACCAGCGCCGCGCCATGAGCGCCGCGCTCGGGCACGGCGGCTACGTGTCGCACCAGGACTGCGCCGACCTGTACGGCGAGGGCAAGCTGGGGCAGACTAGGTAACATTTATTTTGTTATTGTTTGGGTAACATACAGCATTAAAATAGTACATATAATTAAAACACATATTATGCACTATCAAATCAGTAAAGTTCTTACGAAAAACATACACTGATTGTGAACTCAAATTGTAGTTTAAAATATACGGGTTATATAAAGTATATGTTATAATATAAAGGTAGGCAAAATATCAAACAATAATCGCATATGATTTTCAAAAGATGAACAAATTTTTAAAACAAGCCTATGTCATGATATTGTTTATTATAAGTATTAAAATTAAAAGCTCTTGTAATAAATGAGTTATTACAATACTTTGTTTTGATTATACATTATTAATAGTATGAGCAATAAATAATATGAGCAATAAAATCTGTCCTTTGTCTAAAGATTAAATCTATTTGGTATGATGTTCTTGTTATCTATATTATTATGTTTATCGAATATAAATTTACTGTTAAGCTGGACCCCAAGGTCCCCTACCTCCGTTACTCATTTTAGCTTATTATTCGATATGGAATAGTTGAACGAAGTTTTTTTTTTCTTGAATATGTAATTCTACAAAATTTCGCTAAGTTTAAATGGACATTTAGACACGCAGTACTCTTCTAATCTATTGAAATCATCTTGCAGCTCAAAATAATTTTGATTATTCTTAATAGCTTTAAAAGTTTTAGTGTCATCATACCATTATAGACTGGCCGTCCTGAAACTTAGTTACAGAGATATTAGTGATAACTAATAAATATCCTAGATTAACACATAGGCTTAACAACATATCTAACGATACTAATCCTGTGACCAAGTCGAAGGCAAAAACCAGTTCATATTATTAACGTCTTATTGGGGAAACGAAAGACAAGATGGGTGTTACTCATTATTTTACCCCAACTAGCGAGATGTCACCACGGCCCTCGCGAAATCTCGCTAGCTTCACTCCTTAAGAGGAATCTTTGACTATTTTATAACAATTTTGGATCTTTAGTAAAGTTTAATAGTAAAATAATATTTAATTTTGATGCAATTATAAATACTTTGAAATGCTTATTCATGAAGAAATTCAGAAATGCAAAAGTTTGTTCATATTTAACTTTAAATATATTAAGGAATTATGTAAAATAAAGAAATTTTTTTAAGAATTCTGATAACAATTAATATTTTATGGTTTAGGGAAGTAGAATCATATTACGGCAACGGTAGCGGAGAGTCGGACGAAGAGGATGAGCGCCGGCGCATCGCGCAAGAAACTAAATCTTTGATTATGCAGGAATTTGCCAACAGAAAAAAGAACATAGAAAAAGATAGATTTAAAAATAATGACGCTGAATCTGCAAAATACTCAAAATGTAAAGCGGCTGACAGTACTGCGAAAAAGGTACAATATTTATTATACAGACATTTTAATTATTGTAATGAAGTGCACTCAGGATAACCTTTATGTTTTTCAGGTCAATGGTTTGACAGTAGCTGGACGGGAAAGTTATCTTTCTTTGCTAACAGACGCTTTAAGAAATAATCTTGATAACTTAAAAGGAATCGACGAACCAGACAACCAGCTGTCCCGGCGCGATGTGGAACAGTGTGCGATAGAATTAGAATATGAAGCATTCTCAAGTAGCACCGTCATCAGTTTATACAGACGTGCTATGACCAAATTGGTAATATGTTATTTACAAATATTTAGTATGTAATGAAATACATTTAAACTTGACAGTATTTTAATTATTGATGATCTTTAATTTCAGATTACTAATGTAAAATCAAGTAGATACAATTTATATCCAGATCTGAAAAAATACGAACCTAAGCGTGAAACTCTTGTTGAATTTGCAAAGGATTTTGAAAAAAGCCGCCAGAGTTCACAAAATCGACACGGTTTTGTTACCGCTTCTGAATTAGAAACTCGTAAGTGTTTGTCGTGTTATTGTAATTCAATTATGTAATAAAAATATGCGTTTTTACCTAAAGGTTTTTGTTTACTTCAGGTGGTGCAGAAAATAAAAATGAGCCGAGAACTCTTTCCAAAGCCGACAAGGAAACAAGAAGGAAAGCTAATTCATTTAAAAGAGATCCTTTAACACAAACTAAACTACAGAACTTTTTTTCAACAAAATCATCACAAGAATCTCCAATTTCAGACGACAGCGAAGACGAGGGAGGGTTAGTTATAGCAGAAAATGTGAGCCCCAACGAAGGTGACTCTACATTTAAATTAGAAGATAATAAAGACCAAGACAAAACTTTCAAAATTGATAAATTAGATACAAATTCTGATGAAGAAGAGACAAAAACTTTTGTTATAAATATAACTTTGCAGGGTATACCTAAAAAAGAGAAAAGTGTAGATAACAAGGATATAACTGACAATAGACAATCTAAAAAAATAGAAAATCCGATCAGAGAAACGTCTTCCGAGAAAACAAAGCCAACTGCCAAAAGAAAAATTAAAGCTCTTTTTGGGGAATCATCTGATAGCGACATGGAACCAGAAGATATGAAAAAGTGTAAACTTTCACGCGATAAAATTTCTTCTAGTAAATTATCAGAAAAAAAGAAAAGCGAAAAGTCTAAATACAAAAAGTCTAAAAGAAAGCACAAACATAGGAAGTCCATACAATCAGATACAGAAACTGAAAAAAGCGTAAAAGACACAGGTAATATTTCTAAAGATAATGCAGCAGAAGATACACTTGTACTTGATAACGCAATCAATGTTTCTACTGAATCTGAAAATACCCTTATAATAGATACTTCGGACGAATCGGGAAGGAATAAAGACATATCAATCAAGTGTGACTCTCAAAACTCTTCAGATTTAATAAGCGATGAAAAGGATCCACCAGAAAAAAAGTTTGTCGATGAGAAATCATTTGATAAAGCACATCAGCTTAGTTTAGAAGCCGAAAAAGTTTTACAAGAACTAAAACAATTTTCGGAAATCAAACCTGAGCCTGAACCTGTAGAGAAGAATGTTCCTGCGGAAAAAAACGTTTCTGCGGAGAAGGATGTTCTTGTCGATGATAAAATCATTAATGCCAAAAGTTCAGTTGTTATATCTAAGTCTCCAACTAAACATGGGACTAAAGAGAAAGATAAAGAAAAATTAACTATCTCCTCAACAGAAACGCACAGTAAAGAAACAAAGGTATCTAGAAGAGATATTAAAGAGCATTTAAGTCACAAAAGTCACAGAAAAGAGGAAGCTTCAAAGAAGAAAGAGTCTAAAAATAAAGAAAAGAAAGCAGAGAAAGTAGATGTAGCTGGTTTAGTTGTTAAGCTATTAATGCCCTATTATAAGAAGAAAAAAATAAGTAGTCGGGACTTATTTAAGATTACCGCAAGGCATATAGTGCATCAACTACTTGCTATTCAAATTACTGGTAAGTTGCTTACCTTAAACAAAGATTTTTATACAGTTGCACCTTTATTCTATGGAATGCACTACTAAAATATCATTCAAATCTATTATTTTTCTTTTAAATAATTTAATGACCTAATCTTTTATAAAACTGTTTCTGAAATATTTTATTTAAAGACTTAATAAACATAATTGTTCTAAGATTTAATAATACAATTTTTTGCAGAAGAAGCAGCTATCAATATGCTACTGAAGAAAACATTTAGTAAAATTACTATTGACAAAGAAAGTGATTTAGAAACAAAGTTAAAGTTAAGTAATGACATGTAATTTATTAATTTTATTTTACTTATATTTATTGTTAGCACAGTCGGGTGCTATTTAATAATTATTCTTGTATGCTGTTGAAATTAAAATGTTATTTTCACAGTTATTTATTTTACTTTTAGCTTATGCGTGTTTTATTTCTGCTCACGACGTCCCCTGCTTTTAAAAAAAAATCGTTAAAATTGTTTAAGTACTCGATAGTTTATACTTTATATTCAAAATACAATCCTAGTTAAACGGTAAATTGAAATTAATAAAGGTAAATTATAATATTATATACTAGCGACTCACCCTCGCTTCGCTCGGGTTCGTCCCTAGGTTACGTTTCACTGCTGAACTGAGCTAAACGTTGATAAGTCAGCCTGTGAGTCGCGAGTAGTGAATAAAAATAGTAATTGCGAGTGTACCTTAGGTGATAGACATATACCGTTGAGAACTTTTCTGTAGAACTTTTTAAGACCTACAATTTTCTAGTACATTGTTTTGATTTATCTCTTAAGGTTCAGCCAGCGTTAGCCATATAAACTTCTAAGGACGACTCGATAGAACCAGTCATTGCGTTTTCCCGCGGGAACGAAAAATGTGCCTGTAGTAAAAGGTATCCTAAATGTTGACTCGAGTGATAAGCTATCACTATACAAAATTTAATTGAAATCGGTTCAGTACTTTTTGCGTGAAACGCGCACATCGATTTAACTATGTTAGTTTTGCTATAGGTATAGATAAGAATAGGTATTGCGAGTGTACCTTGAGAGATAGACATATACTGTTGTAGATATTTCTGTTGGCCTTTTCAAGATCTACAATTTTTTAGTACATTGTTTTGATGTATGTCTTTAGGTTTAGCCAGCGGAGGGTTCCTAAGGAGGACTCGATAAAACCAGTTATTGCGATTTCCCGCGGGAAACAAAGATTTTCCAAAAGTAAAAGTTATCCTAAATGTTGACCCGAGTAATAAGTTATCAGTTCACAAAATTTCGTTGAAATCGGTTCATTACTTTTTGCGTGAAACGCGTACAGACAAACAGACAAACAGACAAACAGACAAAAAGACAAACAGACAAAAAAATTAATAACTATTGTTTTGGGGTCTATATCGTATACATAATACGTTACAGTCATTGTTTTTAAAAAATATTTCATGTACAGATTTCGCTAAGTTACTGCTTTATTATAGTATAGATAATATTTTAAAAGAATAATTATAACTCCAAATAATGAAACTTTTAAAATGTATATCGAAATATTTATTTTTTTAATAATTACGTACATAAACCGTAATAATAATAAATCACCACTTAGGAGCATATTTATACAAATAAAAATTTATATAGCGATTTATAAATGAATGTTTTAGATCAATCAAATCAATGTCTTATTTCCATTATAGAACTAAATTATAATTAATAAATAATATTCATCTTATATAAAATTAAACATTTAAGTTCCCAAATTTTACAACTACTTTCTGATACAGCAGAATGTTGTCAATTATTACCAAACTTTTCTTGTTCAGAAATGAATATCATAAAAGTAACGGCTATCATCCACTTTAAGGTATAGTAACGAGTTGTATCACACTAATAATACTCGTAGCATAGAATAAAAGTGTTTGATTCTGTAAAGGTTGTCAAAAATACAAATTTTCGCGAAGTTGAAGTGCAGAGATTGGAGTGCCATCTCGTGGCAAGTCACAATTATACCCCTTAATAAGCCCTTTCCCAAATCACAAGAAAAAACGTCAACGGTCGAGTGCGCGTCACACGTAGTCACACACACGTCACACTTCCTTCATACAATTGTTCTCTTTAGATGCCTTCGTTATAAGACTGGATTAGTAGAATATTCTAATCGTATTAAACCAAAAATTCGTAAGTATGATTTTTACTTCTTCTTTGTATAACGGCAAAACAGACTTGACAATGAGTAAGAATAGCTTGCTAGCTTATATCTTGAGCGCCCGCCTCTTGGGCGCGTGGAGTGCGCGCGGCGAGCGCGCGGCGCGGGCGGGCCGCTTGCGCGCGCGCGGCGTGTCGGGCTCGGGCGGCGCGGACGCCGTCACCAGGTTGCGCGCGTTGCCGAACGACGCCTCCAGCCCGATGGTCTCCTGGAACTGCTGCACGCGCTCCACTAGCTCCTCGTCGTTCTCTATTAGCTCCTCGATCTGTTGTTTAAAGTTTTACATTTATATAGCGTTTGAACTAGGACTGTTCATATGAATTTATTATGGTCCTACCAGGAGGGAATTTACTACAAACAACAAATAACATTTAAAATTTAATTTTGAAATTGTTAAATTTATAAGAATATTTGCTTATTATTCAAATAATAAATACACAGACAACATAATACGATTTTACGCCCGCACTAAAGGATTATTTACGGACGACGCGACAAAGTCTGCCAAAAAAATGTTCAGTCAAAAATGCCATCTTGTGGCAATGTACAGCAATACGGATAGCATTAAAAATTAAAATCTTATCCACTTGAAACACTACAAATCAATCGATAAAGAATTTCGGAAAATTGCGGTTTTACAAAAATGAAAATAAAGATCAAAACACCTTTCAGCCCTAAAACCGTCTCCTAACTGTCATATAGAATATAGATAGATGTATGTATGACATGTCATCATGTCAGGAGCATCTCACCCGCACAAACCTGCATGATCCTGTCCTCGTTAGACAACTGTATGAATTAGTAGTCTGTGACACAGGACACTTATTGCTCACCTCATGCTGGTAGTCGTTGAGTAGGTCGGTGGCGATGCGCACGAGGTAGGCGGCCAGCTGCCCGCCGCGCCCCCGCATGTGCGCGTACAGGCGCAGCACGCCCGGCACCAGCTCCTCTGCCACCGTACGCTTCATTTTCTGTTCATAACACCAATATCTTCTAATATTTTCTTTGATTTACGGAAATATTTGACATTTTAAACAAAACTATTTTTAACTAACTTTGATTTTTAACTACCGACGCGACGTTTCAAATGCTTAACAACAATCAACGTCACGAGAGAGACTTATTTAAAATGCCAATATTTTCATTAAGTATTTTACTTTTAATAATTTTTATGAAGAAGAAAAAGACGAAATTTATATATTCATGTTACAATAATTATAATACGTTACTTTATTAAAACATGACATGACATTTTAAATAAAATTATCTTTTCGGAATTTTTCATGAATTTATTATATTATTATTATTATTATGGAGGAACCAAAAATCAAAGTAAATCTGCGAAAAAATCCGAAAAGGTAGTTTTATTTAAAATACATGTACAAATTACAACCACTTTTATCGAACTGGGATATCGCTTTAATATTAATATTTATGCTTGCTTATAGGCGGTGAGCAGATTCCCTACTGGCAATCTGCGGAGCTAATACCGATCGACAAAGTTAGTCTGTACAGCAAAGTTGTCATGTCAGTGTGAATGATAAAGTTATTAGAACTTTTACTGTTAAATAGTACTTTATACTGCTGTCTTTAGTTCCAAAGCCTAGTGGCTATTAGAGTAATCTAATACTTACTCGCCAATAATTTCAAATGGAGCGAGAATATTAATGTTATCTAATATATAAAATTCTCGTGTCACAGTTTTCGTTGCCATACTCCTCCGAAACGGCTTGACCGATTTTGATGAAATTTTTTGTGCTTATCCGGTATCTATGAGAATCGGCCAACATCTATTTTTCATCCCCCTAAATGTTAGGGGTAGTCCACCCCAAAATTTTTTTTTTTATTTTTTTGACAAAATTTTTAATTTCTATTTTTTTATGATACAACATACAAAAATACATACAATCCTCAATTTTCACCCTTCTACGATCAACCCTTATTTTTTAATAGCCATTTTAGTAATTTAATCATTTTTCCTCTCCGGTCGAAAACTGATCAATCGTGATTTAATGCAAGCTAGGGACGAACCCGAGCGAAGCGAGGGTGAGTCGCTAGTATTTTAATAGAAATGTAATATTCCAAAATGCTAAAAGGTTTAAATTTATTAAACTTTATTTTTAGAGTAATATAGTAGACTAGCACTACCCGCGGCTTCGCCCGCGTTCAAACTTCACAGGATCACACGCTGGGCTAATCTGAAGATTGCCTGAAAATATCCGTTGGAATATACATACACACATCGATTTATATATACATATTATATAGAAAAGATATTGAATTCGATAATTGTTATAAGCCTTTAACTTTTACCATTATTAGCGATACACTATACATATAAGTATTCCTATTAGCAATATATTTCATTACAACTAGCTAAATAACTAATTGTACCTTCTCTTTCTCCGTGAAAATCTAGGACAGAAAGAAATCTTTGTAGCCTATGCACACTTAGAGCAAAATGATACTATTTAGCAGTTTCTAAACAACTTGAAATATTTAAATTACATCAACAGAATCTATGGTATTCTATATCTGTTACAGAAAACGCCGATTGTGCACCCTAAAACGTCTATATTTAGTCAGTGAAGTGAAGTATTTTGCTTGTCTAAATGGTGAATTTTTCTATGTAATAGGGAATATGCGTGTGATTTATATCAAAGTTAAATATTTTTTTATAATCTTTATTGCCTTCGAATTAAGCCTATATCAATATTTTTAATGTTATTTCTTTTTGATTAAGAAAATAATTATTAAAAAGTGCAAATATAGGTGGGAAATTCAAAGTAGTTGAAACGCACGCTATTGGTCAGACCGAATATGACGTCAAAGTATTATCATAACAGCGATTAGCGATTTTGTCGCTTCAAACTAAAGTAATTTTTCTATGTTTTTATTATACTTCGACGTCAAACGGAGGGCGTTTAAAGTATCCGTATCGGTATGATATTTTAAAATAATTTTTTTAAACTTAATTTTAGTTTTTTTGATCTGGATACTTTTTTTACAATTATATAACGATGTTAGCTATTGTACATTTATTTAAAAAAAATCACACATATACCCTATTATATGCTGTTTATGGCATAGCTAGGATCTCAAAAACTACTGTGCTGTTTAATTAATTTAAAAATATAATATTATGTTTAAAAAAACAAACCTTGATCTGTGTATTTTAGGGATTAACATAATTAAGGAATATTTAGAACTTACATGAGATACAATATTTGTAGTGACACGTTCTTGTAGGTCATCAATGTCTGCATCTCCGCCCTTTTCTGGTTTTTCTTTAAACAATAATAAATTTATAAATGTGCAGTATGCAAATATAAAGTATAATAATAAATCTTTATTTCGGAACAGTTTTCCATATAATTTGAATTAATAGTCTGAATTAGCGCTGTCCAATTTCAGGGGTACAATATATTAAATATCATAGTATTGTCACAGCCTACTAATCCATTCGGTCGTTTAACGAAGACTTAGACAAGTCGTTCTGCGGGGAGAGTTAGGCTAGACATAAATGGCGCAATACCGATTGTCATACATACTTTTATATGACAATCGGAAAACGGCTGACAAGTATAACTGTAACTTGCTACGCGGTGACTCTACAGCGTGCATGCATTTATAAGTGGTTATGTGGGACTCATCGGCTAGATAAGCCTGTTAAAACCAAACGGAACCTCACGCTTCCTCGGTACTTTTTTTCAACCTCTGTAATTGACAAAATTTCCGTCAAATCGTTGACCCACTGTTTGATGAAGTGTATGATAGTACGTACGATAGTATAGATAGATACGTATGATAGTACGTACTGGGCAGTTTCATCCTGGGGCCGCACAGCAGCGTGATGGTGTCGAGCAGCGCGGCGTGCAGTGCGGGCGGCAGCTCCTCGCGCTCGTCGCACACGTCGGCGGCGTGCTGCAGCACCTCGCGCGCCAGCCGGCACTGCACGTTCAGCTTCTGCACCAGCGACATGCGCTGCAGCATTATGTCGTAGATCAGCTGCCGCGCGTCGAAAGAGATCGCCTCTGTGGAGTAATTGCGATTTTGAGGAAGAATTGCGGATAATGTTAGTACCCAGGGACGAATCTGAGCGCAGCAATGGGAAGACTAATAGTATAATACTGGAAACCGTATTGTTGTGGTAATCTTAGATGACTGAACTAGCACATGACAGAATTTGCCTAAATACGGCGAGATAATAAGGAAAAAAAATCTATTTAGAACTATAAAAAACTTTTCAAAATAACTAGTAGTAACACTATTATTACACTACCGTCACGTACACACCGTATACTATCTCATTATCACACTAACCGTTACCGGTTTTAAGCAAGTAATGTTTCTTAAATATCAAATTATCGACATAGTAAATTAAACAGTTAGGAAGAGCTACATAAAGTGCTTTTATTTTTTGTATAAAGCTTGGGCAAAGTACCTGTTTCGTTGTTGTTGTAATACAACACGCAGTCAACAAAATGGTGGTAGATGGTATCGACGGTGAGGCAGCACGACACGTAGTACTCTGCGGGCTCGCGCACGTCGTGGTCTTCGTCCGCCAGTAATGCGCAGTAACTGTATAGAAGAAGTAAGAAAACATCAATTCAGTTTTTGTAATATGTAACTAGTGAGTCCAATTCCACGATAATTCCTTGCGTTGCAAAATTTTATATTTCTAGACCTAACCGTTTAGACTGCACTATTTCTCAGTTAGTCAGTGAATGAATTGAGTTTTATTGAGTAGACTAGCGACTCACCCTCGCTTCACTTCGGGGTCTTCCCTAGACAAAAATAAATCTATTCCATGGGAACGGTACATTTTTCCCGGGATAATATATTATAGCCTATAGCCTTCCTCAATAAAGGGGCTATCTAATGCAAAAAGAATTTTTCAAATCGGGTTAGTAGTTCCTGAGATTAGCGCGTTCCAACAAACAAACAAACTCTGCCTCTTTATAATATTAAGTATAGATAGCATATAGTGTACCATTAATTTCAAAAATAATATAATAATTTTCTTTCTTTTATTACTTAGGATTATAATAGGAGTTAAAAATTTTATCTTCAAAGTGTAACTGAAGCAAAGCGATGGTGATAATAAGTCACTTAATTAAACATGCACTTCCGTTTAATTGCATTTAAAATAGAAAAGATAGTTTCATTTAAAATAACAAATATTCGCGTAAATGTAAGAAAGTATCTTTCGATTCTTTTACGAAAAAAAATAGTGTTAACATATTAGTGAGAGACTATCCAATAGATTCAAAATATCGATATAACATAATATTCTAGTTGTATCTGGCGGCTCCTACGGACCGGTAGTAGAGCGGCGTCCTCAGGCGCAGGTAGCCGGCGAGCAGCAGCCGCGTGAGCGCGCGCACGGCCGCGCGCCGCAGCGCCGCCGCCGCGCCGCGCGCCACGCACCCGCACACCGCGTCCAGCAGCGGCTCCACGATGCACGAGTATCTGATTGTGTCCACTTTCTTATTATTCTATGTAGCAGGAGACGATCACTAACGTAAATGTGGTTACTGCTATCACGTAGGCTTTAAAAAATGAACTCTTGCGCTAATCATAATTTAAGTTAAAATTTGAATTTTAATATACTCTTCTGATATTATTGTGTATGAGGATAAATTATAACGAATGCTAATAACATAACGCTGTGGCTAGGTTTTTAACGTGCATTTAATATTTAAGTTAACGCATTAAAATCCCTTTCTAGACATCTTCGTTAAACGACTGTATGGCTTAGTATACTGTGTCATTTGGTTGTAGAATAAAACAGTCTGAGACCTGGCCCGAACGAGTGACTGTAAATGACAGTGACAAAAAAATCACATTGTCACCTCAGTGGAATGCACGTACGGATGGTGTTCTTTATCTTTTACGTAAAATGAGTTCTCAGATGATGACCGTCTTGTCTAAATCCATTTAAAAAAAATCACGACTGTCACCCTCCGTGAAAGCACTCTACTTTGATAACATTATAAGACACTGATAATTCCTTTTTGTGACGATGACATAAGTCATTTGTGCGCGCTGTGCTCCAATTATATAGGTAATTACTATTAGTGACCTGGTGCATATATCAGTGAGCGCGAGCAGCGCGTTGAGGCGCGCGCACTGCGGCGCGGCGGCGTCGCGCAGCAGCGCGGCCAGCGGCGGCGCCAGCGCGGCGGCGGCGGCGCGCGACCGCACGCACAGCCGCCCCGCGCCCGCCACGCACAGCCCGCGCGACTCCGCGCTCCATTCTACAAATAAGTAACTAGTAAGGCCAATTATATAAAATATTTCTTAATACTTAGTATTATTAATTACTTATTAATAGACAGACAAAAGTTCTATGTATTGCTATAGTGTGGCTTATATTGCATTCCAGATACATATGTAATTACAAGCATATATTTATTTAATGCTATCCCATTTAAATATCCAATGATGTCGACACAGATATAACACAGCTCACCGGGCGGCGGGTCGGCGAGCGCGGCGAGGAAGAGTCGCAGCAGCTGCGGCGAGGGCGGCGCCGGCGCCACTAGCGACAAGTCCGCCGCGCGCAGCCACTCGCTCGCGTCTGCGCCGTCGAGCGCACGCCGTTCCGCTATATGTATCATTTAGACCGGAAATTAGCATAAACGGCGCCGCAATATACGTCTTTAAGCTTTACAATACAAGCGGGACAGTTACACCGGCAGTTAAGCACACAGTTTTAAATCGTATTGCGCGCTTTTAACTGCAATGTCACTGCTGTGGCGAAAACTCTGTAACAAGTTACAACTTATTTGCGGCACGGTGGTTCATCGTCTTTTCGTAACATGAATGTAAAAGTTCAAAGTTTATAACAAACATAACGTATAATTTGCATACGAATTAAGAATTTCCCCATTCTTTGAAGTTCAACATATACTTTTTAGATTTTTACATGCTTTAATTAATTATTATTAGTCATATGATAATCATTAAAGATCCTTATGTTGTCTTATCTTTTATCGTCTTGATGTTTATGAGCAATTTTGCTATGATGTTTAAACTTTAACAATTTAGAAGTGATTTACTTTACTCAATACTTAATTAACGATTGTATAGTATTCCAACATATAGATCAACTCACATATTTGCATTAGCTCGGTAGCCCACTGTAGATTTTCCGGATCCAATTGTGCTGCAAGCGAAGCACACGCTGTTCTGCATCCTAGAGAGGAAAACCCAAAAACGAAATGAGAATTGATAATAAATAAAAACGTATTCTTTATTCGAACTCCTCCATCACGTATAAAGTATTCGTTATGTATATTTGCAAAAAATGTTTATTCAGCTATATCCAAAAGCACAATTTCAAGCAAAATTTGTATATACTCTATTATACATGGTATAGCTATTTATGCTCATGTTCAATAGGGGCGCGTATAAAGCGAGAAGACATTTCTTTCTATGTTACTTAGCGCTCTATTGCCATCTTGTAGTATTGATATGTGTTAACTTTAATGCCGTTTCCCGATTTTCATATAAAAGAACGCAAGACAATCGCGTGTGCCTCCCGCGTCTCCCCCCGCAACCCGCATCATTGCCCTGTCTAGCAAACAGAAAGTTTAAAAATAATAATTTGGTTCATATTTGTCTATTAGGATATTGACAACGTGACGAAGACCTAAGACCACCCCCCACCCTCACCTGCGACCACGCGTGGTATTTTGAAGACCCCTTCTCCCCCCCTGAAAGGGTCACGAAGTATGGGTACGTTTCCTTAGCAGACTATGTATGTGATAGTTTGTCCTGTCTAGACGCTTTCGTTAGACAAGTATATGGATTAGTAGATTAATTATGTATGTGATAGTTGGCCTCGTCTAGACGCCTTCGTTAGATGAGATGGATTAGCAGTGATAATGACCGTCGTCGGTAGCAGAGGCGAGTCGCGCCACAAGATGCTGGCGCAGCGCGGCGCGCTCGGTGGGCGCCAAGCCGCACTCCCACGCCGCCAACAGCTCCACCGTCAGCGGCAGCAGGCGACCGTCTCGACCCTTTTAACAATATAAAACTTAAATATATACACTAACCATCACTATACTAACAATAAGAAAACTTCAAAATGCCAATATGAAATAAGGTATTTTTATATAAAATAAATCACATATAATAAAGATAGTGTACACTCCACAATATTAGTATGAGTAAGCGAAATCCAGCAAGCGTTAGAGATATAAATTTTAACTTATCTTAATTATTTGACTATCACTTATAGTAAACTAAAAAATACACTTTGTACTACAGGTTAAGATAAATACTTTACTTTTTTGATGAATTCGGACTCCTTAAAATTTTGTATACAAAATGTTTCTTAATAATATATTACTTTGAATAATACCTAGCAAACACGGCATAAACTTCAAATAACTAAGATAATATTCAAACTCATAAAAATCCCAAACATTATATAAAACATTGATTTTAAATATTTTCAACAGTTACCTGTGTCTCAGTCAGGTTGTAATAGTAATCCAGTAGGAAGCCAATATCCGAGTACTCGACATGACGGGCGACGCTCGTCAGCAGCACCAGGCACTGCAGGTCCCTGTCGTCGTCCAGCACACCCAAATGAGTGCTTAGCAAGTCCACTAGACGATGGCTACAGTTATACAAAAAATATAAATTATATCTTATATTGAGGCCCAAAAGATGATATTATTTTCTTTTAAATCGGTTATTTTATCATTAAAAATATAAATATATTCATCTCAGATATTTAGTTACTATAAAATTGCTAAATTTAATTATTATTGGATATATTTTTTATTTTTAAAAACAACGATTACTTCCTTTAAAATTCAAGTGTAAGATATTATAAGCTATGCAGTATAAACTCAGTTAAAATAATAAGAAGAACGTGAATAGAAAGTACATAATCAACGCTTAAAAGTAAATGTTATTCTATTCGTATGTAATAAAATCGTGTATCTTTCAAAATTCAACATGTGCTCACCTTGTCACTGCCTAACCCTCTCGATAGTGTACTATAATAGTTACCTCAATAATTAAGGTGACAATACAAAGGACCTATTTGTATGATATAGAATCGGTTATCCTTTAAAAAATCAACACGCTGACTTTGTCACTGATCAACTCTACTTCTAGTATTCTACTAACGACTTACTCTCGCTTCGGTCGGGTGCGTCTGTTTTAATTTTTTTGAGCGGAACCCTAATCCTCTTTTTAAAATAAATGTAGCCTAAGTTACTCCTTACAACATCAGATATCTGCCAGTGAAAGTCCCGTCAAAAAGGGTCCAACCACTTCGGAGATTAGCCGGAACAAACCGACAGACAAACAGACAGACAACATTTTTAAAAATTGTGTTTTTCTTATAAAACTATATAATATATAAAAAAGCTGTTATTTTGACATTACAAACAGACATTTCAATCTTATTAATCTGTATCTATAAATAGATTACTGTGTAAATATAAGGATCTCACTTAATACAATTGGAGGCTTTAACGAGCAACGCGCAGGCCTTCTGCAGATGTCGCCTCATCTTGTGCCGCGTGATGCCGGCCAGGAACAGCCACGGCGTCGCGTCCTCCTCCGACGGCTCGTACTTCTTGAACCGTTCCATTAGTAGCTGCTGTATTAGACTCACCACTTGTTCTTGAATCTGTGATATGAAAATATGTGACATGTTATTTAATACTTTCTTAGATTTACACGAATATTTGACATTTTAAATAAAACTATCTTTTCGGATTTTTTCGCGGATTTATTTTGATTTTGGTTCCCGACGTTTCGAATGCTTTACAGCAATCGTGGTCACGGGAGTGACATGATCTCATGGAAAGCGATACCTGTCGCCCATAACACCTACGGTTTATGCGCTTAGGTTTTATGTAATAAAAATGCAGAACCGCAAGGGCGTTGTCACTGTGAGGATTTAGATGATATGCCTCTTGCCTGTAGTGCGTTGGCTACCTTATCCTTCAAACCGGAACACAATAATGAAATCATTATCGCTTGACGGGCACCCATCCAGTCGGACTCCTAAGTCCTACTACTGGGAGAAACAGTTATAACGTTGAATTAAAATAGTTATGATCAATTAAACGGTCATCAGATATTTATTACAATATTACCGACATTATAGTTACTTTTTACAATTGATTAATGCCATCTAATATGCCGCAAAACTCATACACCATCTTCGAGACCCACTTCGACGCATTAACTAACTTGTGAAATGAAATCACCGTTGCAAGATATCGACTGAAATGTAATTATGTCCTATTAAAAAACTCTTGCACGATAGAATACACACTTGAGTCTCAGGTTTCGTTATACTTATTATATAAAAAAGAAGAAAAAATACCTTAGTCTCAGGGTCAGAGAGCTGGTGCATGGGGCCGGCGAGAAAGGCGTCGAGCGCGTCGCGGTCCGGCCTCAACGCCGCCACCTCGCCCAGCGCGCCCACCGCCGCCACGCGCACCACGATGCTCGCGTCCCGGCACAGACCCACTAGCATCTGGAATGTTTGTCCATTTACTCGTGAGTAGTAACTACGTATTGTGTCGTCGTTTCGTTCTATAGACATAAAAACATGTTATTTAACATTTAACTAAGTGTATATTATTTATAATTCGAATTTATTTTAACTGCACTATTTTAACCCGCTTTTAACTCTATTTCTTACTTCCATAAGTTGGCTGGAACTTGGAAGAGATCTCGCCTAGAGATATGTAGAGATATGTCCATCTTTACTCACATTGGTATTGTTTATTTGACTTTTTTATGTGCATTGGAGAATACAAATACATACATATGTATCAAATGTGCTTAAATAGGTGATGTGCATCGTTTAAAAAAAAAACAGATTACTTGCCCTCATATAATATATAAGAACGACAGCGCGTTCACTGCGTGTCAAAAGAGCGTTAAAAATCGTCGTGTGCATAAGACCCAAGTGTATTCACTTATTGAATCAAACCTCTTTCTTATTCTATAAATTCACTTAATCAGAATTAACTGCATTTACAATTACACATCCCCATAGCATTATATATGTACCTATATAATACCAAAAATACTAGGCAAACTAAAAATAACGCACGGCATAATCCGAAGCAAGCGGTGTCCTAGCACTCGAGTGCGTGGTGGTGATGAGGCGCTGCAGCAGCATGACCGCGGCCTTGCGCACGACGGCGCGCTCGTCGCACACGCAACGGGCCGCGATGGCCGCCAGCCGAGACACTTCCCCGGCACCGTTAAGCTCCTAGTAAGTGTTTTGACGAATTATTATCTAATTATAAGAATATATATTGTTGCGATAAAGCAATGGTAGCCCAGTGGTAACAACGCACACGCTTGGGTAACCGAGTGGAATGGGTTCAAATCCCGGGTGTCGTACCTCTGATATTTTCATTTGCGAATCATGTCTAACATGATTACCCTTGCCTTACGGTGAAGGAAAGCATTGTGAGAAAATTTGCATGTCTGAGAGAACCTAGCAATTTTTCGAAAGACATTTGAATTCGCCAGCCTGCACTGGACAGCGCGGTTAACTATGACGGTTGATCCCCGTCGTATTGAAGGTAGGCTAGTGCGCAGAAGTGTGACGTTACAAAAAGGACTGAATACATATGTACGTACACATATTGTTGCATATTTGAATGTAGAATCTCTTTACACCAAAATTGCACGACTAAACAATGCTAAAAATAGATACCAAGACTGTCGTGAAAGTAATATCACACCTAACGACATGAATAGATAATAGTAAATTGTCCTAAAGAGAGGAACAAAATATTTTTTGAGAAATCGAATTAGGTGACACGTGTTTCAATATCCGATCCCAGAACCTTAGCTCGTAACAAAGCAAAACTAGTAGGTATAATAATATACAAAAGAAGTATTCATTTACTACAAAATAACCCTACGAGTACCTTTATAGCCTCAACCACAGCCGGGTGTTCAGACTGCAGGCCTTCAGTAAGTATAGCGAGCGCGCGCGTGCGCAGCGTGCTGGACACGTCGTGCACGCGCTCGTACACCGCTCGCAGCACCTCGCTGTGCGCTATGGTGTGGGACCGCTGGCGCATCAACCCCGCTACCTCTTCCTCCGGTATGTTGTCCTGGTAGGTTTAGGTTTTAGTAATATAATAAAGGCGTATGTATGGATGTATTCTTTATTGCGGCTACAGGAATATCACTGCGAACATGGTCTTTTGTGATCTAAAATGGATGAATGTATGTTTATTACTCTTTTACTCAAAAACTATATCAGAGCCTTATACTACATTATTTAAAAACGCGGTCAAAATGCTACAAAACAGAAAGCATTGCTATAAAATACCGCTCGCAAAATCGTCAATCATCACGAGTCACCTCGATATTCTTAAGAGGAAAAATTTATATAAATTATCCATGAGTTCTACCTGTCCAAAGCTGTCAAGTGCATCGGATTACTCTTATTCATATATGCGAAAATTGATGTATGTGCGTGCGGTATGTATGCTTGTTAAGTCTTCTCATAGCTTGACGGATTTGGATGCGTTTGGCACCAGGGACGCCACGGAGCGAAGAGTGGTTAAGCCGCTAGTCTATCTATATAAATAAAAATAAATGTTTCTTTGTATTTTTGTACTCTATGCGTTTCTAAACCATTCATTCGATTGTGATGAAACTTTAGTGTGTTATTCTACATACGCCTGAGAAAAAGAACTGGCCCATTAAAAGAATATTTCTTTATATATTTGTCGTCTATGCGTTTCTAAACTATTCATCCCTAGGGATACACCCGTGGGAAGGTTCACTCGACTAAGAATTATTAATAGTATTTTAGGTACTTTATAGTGTTTGAGCTCATATGAAGCTTTATGTGCTTGCACATATGCATAGACTATGCAATTTGTATGACGAATTTCTATGGTTATAGTATTACATCTAAAGGCTCTTGACTGCTCTCGTCTTCAGTGGTGACATGCTCAGCTGTGCTTGTGTGTGATTCTGCAGAGGTACTGGGTTGTGGTTCTTCATTGTTTTGATTATCCACACTACCATTTGCATTATTTCCTTCAGTGACGTTTTTGTCTTTGTCGTCTAAAAGACAAAACTTGTAGTAAAAAATCGCATTATACATTAAAGTTCGACTCATATTGTAATTTATTCACTACTAGAGACTTACCCTCGCTTCGCTCGGGTGCGTTCTTCGTACGTATCATATAGGTACGTTTTATTTTATATTTTAAGGGAGCCCTAATACTTTTTCTAAAATAAAAGTAGCTTCAGTTACTCCTTATAACATCCCATAAAAACAATCCAGCTATTTCGGAGATAAGGCGGAACAAACAGGCAGACATATTTTTTTTAAATTGTGTTTTCTTATTTAAAGTATAACAATATAGTAATAACAATTGTATAATGACAATATTGATACTTACCGAAAATATGAAACTCCATCCTTTTTTAACGTCCTAGATGTGTAATTTTTGCAATTTTTAAACGAGCACCGTGGCATGTTTGCCGTCGAAGCGTTTGAATGCTATTAAATTAAAAACGCGCTCAAATGTTTAAATGAGCGCTCATTCGGTGAGGACGTTTTATGTTGCTGTTTGTATATCTAGTACTTTTTTGATTGATGGCTATTTACGTTTTGGAAAAAGAATTAGGGTCTCGCTCAGAAAAATTAAAACGTACCTAGGGACGAGGAGAGCGAAGCGAGGGTATGTCGCTAGTTTCCAGTAGTCTAATTTGTACAATATACAAGATCATGTCAATTACCTTCACAGCCTGTTTGAGTTATCAATTTCTTTTCACCAGATTGATTGGACTTGACTAGTTCTGGGTCGTTATTTAGTAGCTTAGCCAACATTTCCTAAAATATTTAAAAAATAAGGACTATAGGTAGGCACTGTACAATAAGTATCATATATTATAGAAATTTATTAAAAGAATTACATACCAAAGCAATTTGTCTATGTGACACTTTTGCAGTTGCTGATAATTTAAGCAGCCATTTCACAAAATTTTTGTATGATTTGCCTGTTAGCATACTCATTAGACCCACCACAAGTGATACACGTGCAGATCTCACTTCTGCACGCTCCTAAAAATTAAAAGTAAATATAGTTTTTCTTACATAATATTTCTGTATACTGACATTCATAGAACAGAATACAAATCATTTTTAAGAAAGTAGAAACAGGTTTAGATATGGCAAAGACAATTGAACTAAAAACCAAACATAAATCATGATTTTTTTAAAGGAAAATGTCTTACTAGTCCATCCAATGTGAAACATAAATGTTGTAGTAGAACAATATAACCTGATAGAGCTGCTTTCCCATATTTAGTTAATAGAAGTCCAGAATATGTCACATATGAGGCCCGTACCACATTCTACAATTGAATAATAAAAAAAAATTAATGAATTAATCTATACAGATAAAAAATTGGAGTGTCTGTTTGTAATATTAAAATAACCGCTTTTTACTAAATGCATATGGATGTATACACGGTACATATACCAAAACAACATTTTTTACAATTTTTGACTGTCTGTCTGTTTGTTCCAGCTAATCTCTGAAACGACTGAACCGATTTTCACGGGACTTTCACTGGCAGATAACTGATATTATAAGGAGTAACTTAGGCTACTTTACTTTTAGAAAAAGAATTAAGGTTCTGCTTAAAAAAATGAAAACGTACTGAGGGACGAAACTGAGCGAAGCGAGGATGAGTCGCTAGTATGATTTAATAATATTTGATAAATATAGGGATAGAAAACTTTTCATTCTTTCCATATTTTTTTTATAATGATACTTAAATGCTAAAATAAATTTTGGATAAGAAAAAATTTTAAACAATATATGCACATGGTACTTACATTAGCATTACGACAATCCACAGAGGCAGCTATTAATTTTGGTAACAAGCATTTAAAGAGTAATTGTATGGCTGAAGCATTTGGAGCTCCATTTGGCTCACATACCAAAATGTCTATCATTTCATATATTGCAGCAGACAAATTGGCCAATTCAATTTTGTCTATGAAAATAAAATTGTTAATGTAGGGATTTAAAAAAATATACAAATAAGTACTCATAATAATTATGTAATATAAAAATTGTACATGTTAGATCTAAAGGATCTAAAAAACAAAATAATATGTTATATTTTATGAATATTTTTTTTCATAAATATCAAAATTATATCCTATATCAAGGTACAAATATTTTTATAACTTCATCATACCTATATTAAGTTTGTTAACAATAGCTCCTCCTGTAATGTCTACCAAGTTACTTAGAATATCCTCAAAGTTCATGTCATTTGAGGTTAAATGTAACTTTGAAATTATTCCTCTTAAATCTTTAACTAAATAACTCAACTCTTTGATAATAGAATTAACTTCTCGTGTCAATTCTTTAGCATTGAAATAAGTTTCTTCACTTTCACACATAGCTTTTGGATAGCTCAGACACAAAAGTGAAAGTGCAAAAAGTTGTGAATGATAAATATGATAAGCCTTATACCCAGGAATCGAGATCAATTTATAATAAAATCTAGATGCTAATAAAGCTTTATTTCTGTATTCTTTGGACACAACATTTTTTCCACCAAAATCTATATAATAAGCTAGTAACGCTAATAAACTTTGATGTTTTACTTGATGAGACAGAACTTTCCAAGACTTCTCTTCTTCGTTGTTAAAATCAGATGTAAGCCAAGTATCTATGGCTGACATAGTAGTCCGAAATACTGCTTTGATTTCAAGAGATTCTAATATGTCCTCATATTCACCAGGTATTTCTCCATATTCTAAGAATTCAGAATCAAATATATTTTGAACCCACTCATCGCTTAAAGAATCTAAGCGTAATTTATGTAATTCACTCAAAATATCCTCCATTTTAAAACAAAACTTGCTAACTTAGTAAGAGTTGTTTTTCATAAATTTATAAAACATGTATAAATAAAAAAATGAAAACATTCATATAAACATCTATTGTTACTAAACAAATGTTTACCAAAGAGAATGTCACCACTACGATGTTTACTAGGTCTAGGGATGGAAACGATTCAAATTCTACCTGAGAATCGATTTGGTGGTCAAAAAACTCGATTATTTAGACTCGACTCCCACTTATTTGAATCGATTCTTAGTAATCGATGAATCGATCGCGAAGCAGGCGGTCTGCTTATTGAACTTAGGCAGTTTATTAATCGGTCCACAGTTGACCGGAAACCTAACCTAACCCGATTGCCACCTGGACATGACTCGAAAATGATTAACCCTATTATTTTGTCAACTGTAACTAACAAATACAAGTACAGTTGGAACATTAACACCGTGTGAGTGTTTATTTTCACCTTCGAGTAATAATGAGCATAGAGGATCCCTTATACATTTTTCCGATCTTTCAATTAACTTACATATATCTTCGAAGAAAAATGTTTTATCTTTGTCTGAAAAATACGCCGAAATTGCATCCTTCACTTCTTCGCCGCTTGAAAATTTCTTCCCACGAAGATTTCTTTAAAGTTTGGGAATAGGTAATAATCGCTGCGAGGTCAGAACTGTAGGGTGGGTGGGTAAGTTAAAATTTCGAAACCCACCTTCTGCAGAACAGCCATCGCAACATGGTTCTTGTGAACAGGTGCGTTGTCATGCAGAAGGAGGACACCTTTGGTCAATTTTCCTCTACTTTTTTCTTTGACTAGGTACTTCCTTTAACCGCTCTTGGATTGAAGCGTAGTATTCTCCAGTTATGGAAACACCTTTATCTTTATAATCGAGTAACAGGGTTCCTTTTGAGTATAGATGTAAGGCCGGTTTAAAACCAATTAAACCAATCCGTTTAAAACAAAAAAAAAACGGTTTAAAACCAAAATAAACCATTTTTTCTGGTTTAAAACGGTTGGTGTTGATGACTATGTTTTTCTTAATTATAACTACATTTTCTTGATTTTACCGAGGTAGGGATATGACGGAGTAAAACGGACAGCATTGTGTTAATGATGTCTTCTAATTTAGTGTGTGTAATTTAATATAATAAATAAATAATTTTGTTAATAAAAATAATAATTTTGTATTATTACGTTTTAAATAAGTACCTACACATTATTTCAGGATAATTTATTATAAAAAAAACGATGCTTGATTTTATTAACTTTAATTTTCGATAGTGGTACATCACTATTTAAGAATTGCAAAAAACTGGCAGCCCACGTTAATGTCAGTTTTGTCCATGGATGACAAATAAGTTTTGTCTCTGAGATTAAAACAGACTATAATCAGTTCTGTATGGACACCACAGAATAAAATTTTCAGATTTTTTATCTATTGGATACTCCATAATCCATAGCTATTAGTTAGTCTGTGTTCATAACCTTTAAAGTTTAACGGTACGAACTACTTAGATATTGATAATAAAATCAGTACGATATTATGTAAATATTATAAACTTCGCTTTGAAAATAAATAAATAATTGAAAAATAATGACATCCAGAAAGCCTATTTCGTGGTTCTTAACAGACCAAGGTCGCAAATTTTCTTTTTTTGTTGTGACAAGCACCAGTATTGCACTTACTGCGGCTAAATTTACTCCTCATACACTACTTCTAAGCAAATATAAAGATTTTGTACATCATTACAGGTAAAACAAAATGTAATGTATGAATTCTATTTAATATTATAACGACTAAATATTTTGATTAATTAAAAAATCCTTAACAGTGATGGTAAACCAGTTGATCTCCCAATAGATCTACAGAAAAAATGTGAGAAATGTCTAGATCTTCTACAAATTAAAGACGTACAAAGGAAATTAATTCAACCTTTTAGTGTGTTTGGTTTTGATTTATTTCATGCCGGTAAGAATAGCCTTTTAAATATAATGTAACTTTCATAATGACTATCAATTACAATAAAAATTTATACAATTAACAACTCACACTCGCTTCTCTCGGGTTCGCCTCTAGAAAGACAAACAAATCTATCCCTCGGCAATCGTATATTTTTCCGGGATAAAAAGTAGCCTATGTGTTATTCCAGACTATAATCTATCACTCTGCCAAATTTCATCCAGATCCATTCAGCCGTTCTGGCGTGAGAGTAACAAACATCCATACATACAAACTTTCACATTTATTATATTAATACGGATTTACGATTGGATAAATAACAAAAAGAGTTATTTGATATGTTAACCTGTCAACAACCACCTAGCCACTGGTGGTCTAGTTAACAATTAATTTCTTAGAAATTAACCAGGAGGTATCAAGAAGATTAAAATAAGCTTTTATTACAGGAAGCACTAGCTCTAGATTTGGTGTATTAGTAGGAATACCAATTAATTTCACATACCATTCACTAGATGATGTTGATAAACAAAAAATACAGGTATGTTTAAAATATAAATTGAAATGAAATTTATAAAAAAAATATATCTGTTGATTCATAAATAAACATATTTTTAGGTTAACCAACGAAATCTGGATTTGACATCAGAAGTTGGGAGAAAATTAGCAGAGTCTCTTATTTTACCGGAAAAAGCAAAGGAATTCGCAATTTGCAGAGAAATATTAATGACTCAAAATAACAAAGTTATATTTGAATCAACTTATCCATTTATAAGTTTGTTTTTTGCTTATAGTTTATCTCAATATTTAAATAGGAGACTTAACTTATATGCAGCACCACAAGCTTTAAGAGGAATATTATATTCAATAATTGGATTTTTTAGTATAGGTTCATATTTTCTTTTTAAAGATATGACAGAAGTACATTATGAGACACAAGTAGATAAGAAGTTGTGTGAGCTTGGACCAGAATACATTGAAGGTGGTATAATATTTTATGAAAAACTGTTACAAAGAAACCAAGCTTTAAGAGAACTTTTGGGGAATGAGGGACAAAAGAAGTATACCAAATTAGGCAACGAAAATTATAGCTTAAGACAGCCACATATAGCTCTGATTCATAGGAAACAGTTCTTTGAACAAAAATTAAAAGAGATAAAGGAACTTTATCATGATGAAACTTTAATGGAAGATAAAGCTTAAAATTTGTAAAAATAAGTGAGAAACATAGTATAGGGCAGTAGCAACAAAATTAATAAAAATGTGGAAAATTTTAGTGTCGATTTTATTTATATGCTTACTAACTGTAGCTGATAGTTTCATTTTTAGGTTTCTTTCATCATTTTTCATTATAAATAACATTTTAGATACAGTTTAGGATTTAAAGTTGGTTAACAACCATTCTCACTAATTTTCCTACATAAAAATACTTTAAAAGCTATAAATAAATAAATATATTATTATACACGTTTCATCCTTGCCGCGAGATGAACACACTCGTACTCATATGTATGTCCTCGACTGCATAATACCATCCATTCCATCGTGAATTTGTTTTCATCTTTTTAGTAAGCTTTTATGCAGTTGGGTTTTTTATTTTTATAATATATTTATTTATTTTAAATCTTTTTAACTGTTTCTTTGTGAACGAGACGTTCATTTAGGCCTATAGGACTTTGGATGAAATTAATGTAACTACTTTTGATCCAAAAATATTTAAAAAGTTATGGGTTAAGACTCTCCTAAATATGCGTTCAACAGAAGGAATATAAGCTCATAAGGATCTGGTAATCAAGCCAGGTGTGTAGCTTAGCTCCTGCTACTTTTCTGACAGCAGACAACCGTGAAAGCGATTTCCTGTTATATCTTGTTTACGATGCGAGGATGTCTGCTTCAGCAGGCTAGGCGACAGGGCGTCACGGTTAAGCACGTGATCCTGTGGCGTTAAGACCATTAAGACGTGAATGTTCCGTTTGGTTTTGTTTAAGTAGGTAGTACTGGATTTTCCAGCCAGGTAGATAACTCATAACCGACTGTTATATTTAGAAGTCTACTAATTTAATTTTACCCCCAAGGTAAGGCAGGAAAAAACCGACCATTCTTAAAAATTATGGAAATTTATATTTTTAGCATACATAACATAAGATATATTTTTGTGATCACCATTATGATTTTATTATTATGTGTATTCATCAAAATCGGTTAAGTAAGCTGTTTACATAAAAGTCCAACACAAGTCTTTTTTGGGATTGGCATAGGCCCATAGAGTTGTAAGAATAGAGTGCGCAACTGCTATGCTGTCTTACAAGTGGCAGCGTAAGCGGATTAGAAAGAAAACGCATCCTAAGCTACCGTTCTATTTCACTCTAACCGAACTGTCATTAGTTATTCCCCTGTGTTGTCTACACAACAAAAATATATACACTGTTCTTTCCTAACTAGAGTATCCGTATAAATCGTATTGTGGTTGAATATCGTACCTTACCACTAACTGATGCAATCGAAGCCACTAGAAAATCTACTAGCCACTAAAACCAATATTTGTCCGCTAAAGGGGAAGTCTAAATCACCAGATCTAGTGGAAAATCCAGTGAGTTGGCAACACTAGTTATGCGGGTTAGACGGAGGTATAACCAATCGCGACTCGACTAGAGAGAGAAAGAAAGGTGGTTTGGAATGCGTTATCTCTCTAATGCGTTAACGCTATGTTAGCTACGTCGCGCACTCTATTCTTATAACTCACCGAGCCCGCGGATTCTCTTTTGGCGGGAAGAGAAACGCGCCTTTTTTTAAATCGTCCCAGAAATAAAATTGAATTTTATAGTATTTTTAATTAAACTTAATAGTTAAATAATAAAAATGCAAATAGAAAGCGATGGAGATGAGGAGGAAAGATCTGTGAAGTCAACATCCAGCAAAAAACGAAAAATTAGGACACCAGTAACCATCGATAAGTATAAGCCATATATTAAAAATGCATACACAAGACAATATCCCGATAATAGCTCTAATGGGGAATTTATAGTTTATGTAGAACATAAAGATATGGAAATAAAACTTGGTAATATGAATCCCTTGAACCTCTCTAAATATTTTAAAAATATCAAGGGGGTTCATGAACGAGCAAGAATTAATGCAAATAAAATTAAAATATCTTTCAAACAAGCAGCTTTAGCCAATGATTTCCTGAAATCCCGATGTTTATTAGATCATAACTTAAGAGCATATATTCCTGCATCCTCTGTGGAAAGGGTAGGCGTTATTAGGTACATTCCTAAAGAAATAGGAAACATAGAACTGTTTGAAAAAATTTGTTGTGACAGAGATGTCATTGGTGTTCGAAGATTTATGAAACGAGAAAAAGACTATTTAAACCCATTAACAACCGTATCCATAACATTTTCGGGTACTTCTCTACCTGAATATATTTTATTAGACGGATGGAGATATAAAGTACACACTTATATTCCTCCGGTGTTACAATGTTTTAAATGCTTAAAATTCAATCACTCAGCTAAAGTATGCCGTAGTGAACAGGTTTGTTCTAAATGCTCGGAAAATCATTCATACAAAGATTGTAGTTCTGAAACATTAAAATGTACAAATTGTTCTGGAAATCATCTAGCTATTTCAAAAGATTGTCCAATAAAAGCAGCTAGAATATTAAAAAATAGACAATCTTATGCAATGGCTACTTTAAATAGAGATTTTATTAACTTTCCAGCTCTTCCTAAAACTAACATTCAGAAATACACAGGAAAATTTGACAATAATAAAAATAAAGAATTAGAGTATGTTCCATCAAAATCAAATAACTTTAATATTTCAGATATTATAAATAATACAAAATTCATGAATTCGATAATAAAAACTTTAGTAGCATTAGGAAATTCTGAATCTATTAAGACCACATCTCATATTAAGGAAATTTTAATTAAAAATTTAGCTGAATAATGGATATTTTAAAATTGGTACAACATAATATACAAAGTATTAATAATAAAAAAACCTTTGTTACAAACACTTTTATTTGAAAATGAAATAGATATATGTTTATTAAATGAAACATGGTTAAAAAGTTCCCAATCACACTTTTACATGTCTGGCTATGATTTTATTTTTAAAAATGCTGAAAATGAACATGGTGGTGTAGCCTTTTTAATTAAAAGTTCGATAAAATATGTCCAACTTTCTACTCCAAATTTCCAAGATGTTCAAACAATTGCCATTTCTGTTGATACAAAAGTAGGTCCTCTAACTATTCTGTGTGTATATTGTCCACCTAAAAATAAAATTAATATGTCAAAATTAAAAAATATTATAACCAGTCTCCCTAAACCATATATAATATCAGGTGATTTTAATGCACATCATGTAGCATTTGGATGCACTTTAACTAAAACAAGGGGTAAAAATCTATATGATTTGATAGATGACTTAAATTTATGTATTCTTAATACTGGTAATGCCACTACTGTACGTAGGCCAAATGACAATATATCGGCCATTGATGTCACTTTAGTTAGCCCAGAGTTAGTACCCTTATGCGATTGGTATGTTGGTGAGGATCCATTAGGTAGCTATCATTACCCAACATTTACTAATATAATTGCATCTCCAAATACCTATGAGATAAATAAAAATTTAAATAAATATATGTATAATAAAGCTAACTGGGAAAAATACTATTTTCTCTCAGAAAGTTATTTCAATAATTTTAAGATATCCAATGAAGATCCTGTAGGATCTTACAACAAATTTTGTAGTATTCTAAATAATCTAAAAGATGAATGTGTTCCCAAATTGAGATATGGTACAAAAAAGAAAGATAATAAAGCCCCTGCTCCATGGTGGAATGACATTTGTGCAAAGGCGGTAAAGGATTGTAAAGTAGCTTTAGGTATTTACCGCCGGAATTTGAATATGGAAAATTATCTTATCTATAAAAAAATGGAAGCTAAGAAAAAGAGGATTATCAAAGAGGAAAAAAGGAAAAGTTGGAAAAATTTATGCACTACGTTTAATAGATACACTCCCATTAGCAGAGTAATGAATTTTATAAAAAGATTTAAGCGCTTAAAAATAGGTTCTAACAGTAAAAATGATAGTTTTATACCAGACTTTTTTGATAAATTTACAAAGACCGAAGTTGAAAATGTTACTTGTTTAGAAAATTTATTTGCTAAAACAAAAGAAGATAAAAGTAATGAATTTCTTCTAAAACAATTTAGTTGGGATGAATTTAATAGTGCTTTACTGTCAAGAAAAGATTCGACACCTGGTTTAGATGACTTTCCATATTTAATGATTAAAAAGTTACATAAAGTAGCACAATTAGTTCTTCTAAATATATACAATCTTTTATGGTCAGTTCAAGTTGTTCCTGAATCGTGGAAAACACAATGTATTCTTCCAATTTTAAAAAATAACAAACCAATTCAAGATCATAACTCTTATCGACCTATCTCTCTCACTTCTTGTGTAGGGAAAATATTTGAACACATGATTAAAGTAAGGTTGGATTATTTTGTAGAAATAAATTCTTTATTACCTGATTATCAACTAGGTTTTAGAAGAGGTAAAAGTGCAGTAGAAGGCTTCGTTTCAGTCATTGCCGACATTAAAAATTCTATCCTGGCACACTCTAATGCAATCTGTGTATTTCTGGATGTTGAGGGTGCATATGATAATGTGAACCTGTTTCAATTGATCAGAGTTTTAAGTGAATTAAAAATACCTGGTAAGTTATTAAGATGGATATTTAATTATTTGTATAATCGTATTGTATATGTAAAATTTAATAATATTATACATGGGCCTAAGTATGCACATAAAGGATTAATGCAAGGTGCTATCTTATCACCAATTTTATACAATCTTTACACTTCTCAGATCCAAAATTATATAAAAGAAAATAATATAAATATCATACAATATGCAGATGATTTGGTTATGTATTCTATTAATCAAAATATAAATATAGCTAAATGTAGTATAAACCAAGGTCTTAGTCAATTGCAAAATTTTTATCATAATAAACTTAAATTAAATATTAATTCTTCCAAAAGTTCTGTTATGTTATTCGGAAAATCAAATTGTAATGTTCAAGTTAAATATAACTGCGAAAACATCCCTATTGTAAAGGAAAAAAAATTCCTTGGTGTAATTATAGATAAGAAACTTAATTTTAATAGCCATATTGATTGTATATGTAAAAGAGCTTATAAAAGAATCAATATATTAAGATATTTAGCAGGAGTTTTTTGGGGTGCTGATGCAAAGATTCTTAGTATTTTATATAAAAGCATTGTAAGAAGCCACTTTGATTATAGTTGTATTGCCTATATAAATGCTAGACCATCTCTGCTAAAGAAACTAGACATTATACAGAATAGGGCATTAAGAATAATTACTGGAGCTATGAAATCTACACCAATTAACTCAATGGAAATTGAAACAGGTATTCCTCCTTTAATATTAAGACGATTGATGTTAGCCCAGAAGTTTTTTCTAAAAATGCTGGCAATAAACTCTTCTTTACCTGTTAGGAAGTTAATGTTAGTAGAAGAATTATCGAGTGCTATAGTGTCTTCTAATATTATTAACGCTCAATCTATAAATTCTGCAATGCTTCCGCAAATGTCAGCTATATTACATTTAACGATAAATATATCAAAGGCTATTTATTCTAGCTCTCTATGGCCTGTTTATGAATATAAATTTGAAAGTACTTTGGAAAGAAATTTTACAATTATTTTAGATATTAATAGTAAATCGGAATTGTTTAGATTATTAGATCTCAAAAATGATTTTTGTAAAATTTATACTGACGGATCGAAAAACACCCAAGAAGTTAAAGCAGCATTTTTCGATAGTAATTTAGACTGTACAAAATGTGTTTTGTTAAACAATAATTGTTCAATTTTTACTGCGGAATGTTACGCAATTTATATGGCATTATTATATGTAAATTCCAGTAGCAATATTAGAAATGTTATTATTATTAGCGATAGTAAAAGCGCTTTATTATCTATAAACAGTTGTAAATTAACCTTTAAAACAAATTATTTAGTATTTAAAATAAGAAATTTACTGTACAATTTAAATGCGAGAAATGTTTACGTTGAGCTAGTCTGGGTACCCTCCCACAGAGGAATTGCAGGTAACGAAATAGCTGATCAAGCTGCAAGAGATGGATATGATGAGGACCACAGAGATGTTGTTAAAACTCCTTTCTCTGATTACTTCCCAATCATCAAAGATGGGATTAATAGACTTTGGAAAGATTATTGGACTCTAACAAATCAGAATAAAGGACAATGGTACGCTAAAATTCAAAAAGACTTCAATACTAAGCCCTGGTATAATAACATCAGCTATGATTCAAGAAAATTTATCTCCATAATTACTAGAATGAGATTTGGACATTGCCTTACTCCATCTCATCTTTTCAAATTAAAAATAATTCAAGACCCTAAGTGCACTAAATGCAATGAGCCATACGCTGACTTAAACCATATTATTTTTAAATGCAAGTCATTGAAGATACATAGATTAATCCTGGCTTCGGACATAAATAACATCTGCGCAGAAAATAAAATAAATATTCCCCGCCGCCCAGAAGATATACTAGCTAATACAAGATTTTTTAAACCATTATTCAAGTTTATATGTTCGTCAATAGAGAAGATATAACAAAGGAAAAAATAGGAAATGTAGAAGATGTTGTGTATAATTATATAATATTAATGTTTTAGTTTAAGACTGTAAGTTGTAAAGATTTGTACAGTTTAGAGCGAAGGACTTGTATCCAGCTCTCAATAAATTAAAAAAAAAAAATTATTCTTATAACTCTATGCATAGGCCACAGACGTAAATAGGCTTGCCAGATACAGGCATTTTATTTCCGGGACGAAAATATACGAAAATAAAAACTTTATAAGAAAAAAATAAAAATCGACTTCAAAAAAAGCACTAAAAAGTAAAAAATAACTGATTGGTAGTTTTTATTTACTATATATACCTAATTTGATATTTTCGAAGTCGGTGTGCCTTGATTTGTATCTGCTGACACCGACTTCGAAAATATTACTAGCGATCGTAACTAAAAAATATCCAGTATCTTAAAAGATGTTAAGCTATATTCTGTAAATAAATTTACATTTTAGGTATTTAGCGAGCTCCACTACCGTACCGTACCGTATTATTTGCACATTTTTCTACTCCATGATTTCTACTCAATTTTCTACTCAATAATACAATCGCATACAATGTTTACGAATTTAGAATCATGTGACTCTGTTAATATGGTTTTTTAAACTAGCATACTAACAGGATAACATCTACGTTATTTTTAAAGACCCAATGCTATGTACTCCTGAAGCTTACAGTCTACTTCCTTCTCCTTCTTTTTAAAGTTACATATATTATAAAGTGCGATCCTTATTTTACTGTAGCTGTTTGTTCGCGGCTATGCGCGCGTGAACTGAAAAATTTGGTCAGTTTGTAATTTCCATTGAATATGTTGTCATATCGAATTTTTAATATTATGTCTAGAGTAAAACTAGGTTCACTTAAGTTAGTCTACACTAAAAAACCAACCACAAATATACCATATTGATAGATGTTCTGTCTAGTTCTGAGTTCTGCTAAAATGTCCCTGTGAGGAGCTATCCTCCCTTAAGTCTACGCCTGCTACTTTTAACGACTGGCCCTGAGATATATTAATGGTCATTGCAAAGCAAACTTTAAGGAGGAATTACAATAGATTAAATTCAAAGGCGTTGTCAGAAGTTATCAGTGTAGGCGAGTTTTCAACCGTTTAAAAAATAATTATTTAGGGTTTAAAACGACAACATTTTATTTAAAACGTTTTAAATCGGTTGTTTTACATCTATAGTCACACGTATACATTCAGTCTGAGGTTAGCAATTTATTGTGATATCTGGTTTTTGAAGTAAAACTTCTTTACGCATGTTTGACTTGGGGGGTGAGCTGATGAATGCGTTACGAAAAAATGTACGTACGTTTGTTGAGATGGTAAGAATACCTACCAATAACCTACAGAAGTTTTACTTCTTGCGCGTGTATTATATTCATACAAACACTCTTTAATTTTTTTTTCTTCTATTGTGTTCGCATTTTACATATTATGCAACGTATATATTATACCTGGAAGTTAGACCAGCTGAAGGAAGAATTGAGAAGGAGAGGTGCATCCTGTGGTGGTCCTGACTGACTGATGGATCAACACAGCATAAACCGCTGGTCGTAGAAACGTAAAATATGAAGAACGCATTCCATAATATGGAATATATGTAACATAATATAATAATCCCCATAACATATCTTGTATGTTATAGGCATCTGATAAAAAAGAAGTTTTTCGAAATTCATCCCCTAAGTGGGTAAAATAAGGGATTAAAGATTGTATGAAATTCTGTCATTCTTAATGTGAAAAACACAGAAAGTGGTGTTTAGCTTTAAGATAAAAAATAAGAAATATATTATAATATAATATAAAAAATAAGAAATATATATAAGAGGTAAAAGGGGGTAATAAATTTATATGGGCAAAGAATTATTTACGATCAGGATTACTTAAAATTTGGTATTAATGCTCTTCAATACAATTAAATATATACGTATTTTAGCATTTTTGGAAATTTTATTCCATAAGGGATTAAAATGGAGGATGAATGTATGTATGAAACTCTGTAATGAATATTTAAAAATTTACAAAAATAAAAAATATATATTTACCTGTAGATGATTTAAGAGTTTAATAGTAATAATTTTCAATCTGCGAGCGAAACTATTATTTTTGTCCTTTAGAGTTTAGAGTCACGTATTAGAGTTTTAGTATTATTAGATGTTAGTGCAGAGTGGATTAAATTATCGGCGCATAGGGCTACTGAAAATACTCTAGAATTTTGAAACGTACTTGCCAAAAATGTTATTGCCACTAAATTAACTAAATGGGCTTAAATTAAAATGCGTAGAGATTTTTTTAACATAAAAATATGGTTGTTTACATCTTAATTGGTCATCCATGGTTTACATAACGTGGTTTCCCTTCTTCCTAAATTATTTTTGAACGAATTCGTATTCGGTCGTCTGTTTACCGCTGGATGGGCGGACGGACTTATCTGTATCAGGATTATAACCTTTTTATTTGTCATCCATGCTTATAACCATGGATGACAAATAAAGCTTATAAATAATACGCCGGAGCTCGTAGACAGAGAGAATTCTTTGTCTACGCCGGAGCTAGTCTTTCATGAAGCTGTCATGCATGACATTACTTCACAAACTAGACATTAGTGATTAGACATCTGTCATCTATTTATAGCTAGTTTTATTTGTCATCCATGATAGCTAGTGTGTGATGCGAATTTGTGAATGTGCATTGTGCATTGTAAAAGAAAAGTAAAAGTCTTAATTTAATTTAAAGAAATTTTATATTTACAAAAAATTAATAGTTTGATTATTACATGATATGAGACTTGTTGATTAAATTTTTAAATTAGTATACATTTAATGTTCTGTTTATAAAAGAATAAAAGCAAGTAAGAGTACATAACCATTGTGTAGAGAAATTTACCTTCAGGATGTGTGGAGGATTTACTTGTTCTAAAAATGCTTTGATTGCTTTAAATATTCTTTACGTGGTGAGTAATCAATTTTGTTATTTGATTGCTTTTTGGTAAACTATTGTTTGTTGACTAAATGTTTTGTAAACCTTGACAGGTGGTGGCTTCCATTCTCATATCAGTGGCGGTGTACGGGCAGGCATCGTCACTTGTGACCAATCTGCCCATATTAGGAGGAATATTAGCATGTGGAGTATTTCTTATATTAATATCCCTTTTGGGTCTAGCTGGAGCTGTTAAACATCATCAAGTTATGCTGTTCTTTGTATCCTTTTTACCTCACAAAAAGTTTTTGATATTAGAGATGAATTATATGAACATTAATTTAATATTTAAATGATAAATTTGGCAATGCAGGTATATGCATGTATATATCATGCTTCGAAATGTTGCATTTTATGAAAAAAAAAGAAACATTATATTCCTTAATAAAAAAACAGTACATGGTTATACTTTTCTTACTGTTTTTAGTGCAATTTTCAGTTGCTTGTGCTTGTTTGGCTGTAAATTCTGAACAACAAGAGATGCTAGCTCAACAGGTAACAATTAAAAAATCATTAAAGCTAAGAAAATGAAACTAAAACATTCTATAATAAATAAATTAGTAGTGGCTCAAATTGAATTTTCACTCGTATGTTGCATTTTAGGGTTGGAATAAAGTTGACATGGATGTAAAACAGCAAGTACAGGAACGGTTCGAATGTTGTGGCTTTCAAGGCAGAATAATGCCTAATAATGCTACTATTGATTATCCATCTTGCAATGCAGTTGATGTAAGATAAATAATTGCTTGTTAATTTTTGATAAATATCAATATTGTTTATTAATTTTATCTATGCTATTATTATTTCTAACAGAATTTCACATAGTATTTGTTATACACAATGATATATATATATATATATATATATATATATATATATATATATGTGTACTTACACAATGTCTTTTGTAGTTTAGTTTGAGTAAAGCATTTTTTACATATATAATTGATACTGATTTTATATAATTGCTTAAAATTAAATGCCTGTTCAGTATTGCACTGATCTGTGAAGGATGAAAAAGAAGCTCTTTAATTTATATAACTTTGCTAGTATGTTATGAGATCATCTTTAAAATTTTATATGTAATTCTATCTTTTGACAAAGAGTGTACCACAAGGGTAGCCTATTAGATTTTAGGATAGATATTAATTATTAATATTATGCATTTAATTTTTATATTTAAAATTATATCACAAACATTTAATCTTTCTCTCCTAATGTAAATGAAATTATATTTTTTACCTTACTTTTACTATAATTAATTATTAATATACATTTTCATATCATAATCTTTTTTATGATGTTTATTTGATGTTTATTAATATTTAAGTAAATTTAATTGTATGTGTATGTATTTAATTATATGTATGAATTGCATTTAACAAGAATGTTTAAAATTTATTTTAAAGAAATAATACAGCACAATATTTTTAACATATGAATTTTTACAGAGAGCATGCTGCAAAAATATGCCTATAACTCCAGAATGTCAATGTCAGCCATGTATGGAAAATCTTAAGGAAACTATTGATTATGCATTCAAACTTTGTGGTGGTATTGGTCTTTTCTTCAGTTTCACTGAGGTATGTCTCCTAAAAATCGTAAAAAACTAGTGATTTTTATATTAAATAAGTATGGCGACAGGGGTTAAATTAGATTTATTCATATAAAAGGAGGTTCAAAATGTTTATTTGTTCATGTTTAACTGCCTTTGTTACGCATTTGCTACTCTTATCTTCAAATTATTTAAATAAGTTATCAGGAAGGAAAGAGATAAGAAGATCAATGAAACAATATTATGATGGAATCCAATGATGTTAAATTGCTTATCACTCATTATTATGATTATTGTAAATGAATTTTCACACAATTTATAAAATATTTTTATTATTAACTACAATTGATCGTGTTTATATTTTAAACAAAAAAAATATATTATTTCATTTTTAATGGACTTCAGGATATATCATATTAAATTGTGATTTTGAGTATTATTATAGTAGGGCAGGTATTACTATAGTTATATAAATTATAGGCTTATAATCTAGCAATTAAGAGATTAACATTTTTCTGTAAGTAACAAAGTAACACATTTTCTGGGCTGTGCAATGGGCATCTTCTTGTGATTAACAACATGGTCTTTGCAGTTTTTGGGTGTTTGGTTGACGGTTAGATATCGAAACCAAAAGGACCCCCGTGCTAACCCAAGTGCATTTCTGTGAATGGTCTCAGGATTAATGATATAAGGTGGATTGGTCAAGTACTTAAAAGTCTATTCACATGGCAAATATTTGCAACCAATAATTTTGTGTATTAAACAACATTATTTTTTTTGTTTCTCTTTGGTGTTAGGCCAATCATAGACATGACACAAAAGATTATTAAAGTTTTTATTGAAATATAAAAAAATGCTATGTGAATCAGGCCTTAAGTGTTTCTTTATTAGATCTGAATATTACATTGCATGCTTTTTAGCGCACGGCTTCAATTATCCAATCACATAATGCACATTAGTCCTCGCGTTTTAAGCTTTTATTTTAAAATGGTATTACGAATGAGTTTGCTTATTAGTCAATGTTATTAAAAAAATTACACTGCAATATGCAAAATAAATATGATTGTTTTATGATTGCATGTATAATTTATTTAAGCATGTACCTAGATTTACATTTTATTTTACAGTTTTTTATTTATAAAGTTGACTGTATATTTGCGAAACTTTTCATTTAGGTACTGTTGATGTTTTAAGAGCTCGGTGTACAACACTATTGTTTACGTTATTAGTTTACTTATTATGGAAGCAAGAAAAAATTGGCAAACCTCTAACGCTTTGCATGGTTGGATGGTATATTCATGCAATGCTTTCAATTGAATTTTGAATTGAAACTGCAACACTTACCTTTGACTTGCGCGCAATAAATTATTTATCAAAAAATATTGTAATTGTTTTCTGTTTAAACTATTTTTACCCTAATTTCTTTATCATACAAAACAATAAAGATCATATTATCATAGAATACAGAGCATGTTTCTAATATACGGAAATGTGAAATTATTCATTTGATTAAATAACGTCTGTGATTATATTGTTTTTAATTAAATGACGCAAAGGCTTAAATAGTTACTTAAGAAATACGGTTACGACGTACTTTCAAGTTCGCACACAAATAGAACCGCAATCCGCAAGTGCTGTCTTAAACTCAATTGCATGAAAAATGAATGGTGATAGTATTCTCCTTGACCTTACTCTATATTGGCACTTATTGTTTATTATTGCTAAATAGCTAAGTAGAGATATACTTTACGAAAGTTTAAACAAATTATTAATTCTCTCACATAAGTATTGTATATTTTCAGCTATTCGCAGTGTGGCTCGCTCGACGGTACCGCAATCAACCAGATCCCAACTACAAGGAACCCCACGCTATATTTCCTAGACAAAATTATTTGTATTAAAACATTTTGTTTTAATTTGAAATGCGTTGTAGATAAATTAGTTTCGTGATCACCAGTGATGTGGAGTAGTTGAATAACTGTAATGATTCATATGAATTCTCATAATGTTATTGATAATACAAACAAAATAGCAGGGTTGAATTATGATGTAAATATCCTATGAAGATTTGAAAGTAAATAAGTTACAAAAGACATTATCAGATGTTTAAAATGGTAGATAAGGCATTATATTATACATATTTCATTAGCTTAGTCTTACCTCGCGTAATTGTGAAGGCCGAATGTTTCTCGAGAAAGTGTACATGTTACATTTCTGCTAAATTAACTTCATTTTGTTTCTGGTATTTGGTACAAGTGTTCAGTATCTATGGGTGTGCTATTTACCATAATTCGCGCATTTATTCTATTATTCTTATGAGTTGACTCCAGTAATACCAAACTCTTTTTAAGCAATACATACTTACATTTAATTGCTATGATAAGCAAGAATTTAAATTTGGTATTTCGGACGAGGAGTTGGGGTATGAATGATTACCTACTTTAATTTTTTGAATAATAAGCAGTGATCATTATTATTACAATCCTAAAATTGTCGTGTATACCTATGCTAAATAATTTCAGCTGCTATCAATATTTCATTTCTAATTCCAAATATTAACTGAAAATAATTAAATTTTATTATATAGTATGTATTTGTATTCTTTTCGTAATAGCATAATAACCCTAAAATATTTTTTGTTTGCAAATAGTCGATAGCTATGAATAGGAAGTAGTTAGTCTAACAAACTACCATTGCTCACACTGATGAAGGAAGCCCGATGAAACAATATTAAATATGTATAAATAAAACATTATATTTTAAATATTTTTTTTAAATCTAGCTTTTGTCCATTTTGTGATCGCTTTCCAATTTACCTGCAGTTAAAAAAAGCTAGTTTTAAATTCTTATTTGAAATTATATCTCTTGTTATTTAACGTTAAGATGTTGCTTTAATATAAAATGCAAAAGTACTAAATATCGTATGCATTTTATAAAGTTACATTACGACAATTGAGTCAGTATAAGAGCTCTAATAATAATTGAATACGTTTATTTGCTTTATAATTACACATGTTTGCAAGGTGTTCTATGGCCTTCGTTGACTTCATGATAGTACGTTTTTAATATTCAATACCCTTGTCTGATTTTTCAGTGATTTGTGTATAGTGATGAATTATCAATTAAGTTGTATATTTTTTCCTAGTCAATAACATAATTAGCTGAATGTTTTACAATATATTCCTTTAGGTTTTAGTAGTTCGTTTTGGCGCAACGTTTGCCTTCTAAACACATTTACTTTTCATTTCATTGACTGCCTTGCCATTTCATTAGAATTATGATTTACAACATATCATGTTACTTTATTGTTAGCTTTAATTTTTACAATTCCCTGTTATTTTTTAATATATTTTTTTGAGTTTTTGTAATGCTTTTAATTTAATGTTTTGTATTTCAGTTTTGTATACATTATGTTTTCTTTCTATTGATTTTTTTTCATGTGATTCAGTTCGAATAATACAATATTGTATTTAGTTGACATATCTTATATTCTTTTTGCAATATTTTTACTGATAGCTTTTCAGATTTGATTTTTAATGTGATATGCAATCATATGAGAATATAATAATGTCATTGTATTGATGTGAATTTATTTCGAATAAAGAGTGTTAAGCATTACATATAACTTGTTTCGTTTTTATGTAAACTGTTTTATCCAATGTTATTTTGTAACTAAATAATATATGTATATCTAATTTTTTTGGGAATTGATGAATTTTGAACTTTACCTCATTCACAGAACAAAATGAGTTAACAAAAAAGTGAAAACCAATTTTGTTAAGTGTGAGTTAATACTAAGGAAATTAAAACTCTTTCTGATTTTTCTTGAATTCTAGTTCAGAAATTAGGTACCCCTATCTAATAATGGAGATAAAGAATACCCGATTTTGCTACACATTATTTAATATCTTTTTAAGTAGGCACTTTACAATAATATATATATATATATATATATATATATATATATATATATATATATATATATATATTAATTAAAATTAATGTCACATGATTTGCATAATAAAATAAAAACTAAATAGAACACTTAATTTTATGAGTGACCTCAAAAATAATATATCTATACATATTATAAAATTCTAACTAAGCCGAATCTGTACATTAAATATTTTTTGGAAAATCTTATTGAAATAGACTTTATTATCGATACAGAAGCCAAATCTATACTTTTTAGAATTTGTGTCTGTCTGTCTGTCTGTCTGTTACCGCATCACGGGAAAACGACTGAACAGATTTTGATAAAATTTGGTATGATGATAGCTGGTTACCTGGGTCAACATATAGGATACTTTTTACTGCGGGAAAATATCTCATCTCTGAGCTAAACGTTAAAACGTAACTAGGGACGAACCCGAGCGAAGCGAGGGTGACTTTCTAGTATACTTCTAAAAATTTAAATTTATACATTTACGATATACCGTTACTGGATTTTTGCGTGTTATTAGAATCATCTAATCATACATATACTATGTATATCTGTACAAAAAGTTGAGTCGAATCTGTACATTAAATATTTTTTGGAAAATTTTATTGAAATAGTCATCATCGATACCGAAGCCGAATTTTTAGTTTTTACAATTTTTGTCTGTTTGTCTGTCTGGGAACTCATCACGAGAAAACCACTGGACAGATTTTGATGAAATTTGGTATGATGATAGCTGGTTATTCGGGTCAACATATACGATACTTTTTACTGCGGGAAAATATCTCATCTTTGAGAAATCTATACTAAACTTTAAAACGTAACTAGGGACGAACGCGAGCGGAGCGAGGGTAAGTCGCTAGTATGTGTACAAATTTTAAAACGATTGAATTTGTTTTCTTTCGTTTTCATCAAGTAGATTCGAAGTTAAAACAGTGTTTAACAGACACACAGTTGAGTGATTTTATCAGAAATAAAAAAATGCAAAAATGTTAAGTCACAAATTTTATACACGTTATCAAGATAAGCGATATAGTATTAATACAGATAACTGCGAAACGCTTAAAGTTACGCTTATTACATTTCAAATGTGATATTTAATGTCGTGTATTGAACCAGACAGTATATTTAAGTAAACATTTAATTCACTTATATTGCGTTCTGTTTGTCGATGTGGTATAGGAAACAAACTGCGCAAGCTTCCACGCATCCGCGCCCTGCCGCGTCTGGGCGGAGAGGACCTACAGTCGCGCAGCACTTCTTAGGGTCGCTGCACCCATCGATCCGCCTACACAGTTTTGTTACACATAATCCAATTATATTTATTCGTAGTAGTGCTAGTGTGTGCCAATAACGATGTCCTTCGATAATGATGAGCTTCGCGACGAGTAAGTATCTTTAAAAACTTTATTTGCTTTACGTTGCAAAATCTTTGGGTACTTATAATTTAACAAGCTAGCAAGTCGATAATCTCTTTTTTAAATAAAAAGTAAAAGTAATACGATACGATTTGGTATGTTTTCTATTGTGAAGTACCTCCTTGAATTTTTATAGATTATCATTACATAAACGGCAGCGTATCTGAAAAAATCTAATATGAATATACCTATAAAATTACATGATAGTTGATTTATTAATTCATTCCAGAAATCTCATTACTTTTAAGCATTATTGCGTCGGTAAACAATAACAGTTTAGTCACTGAAGAGTGAAAACTAGGTGAACTTGACTCGACCTCTTAAAAGCAGTAACCTAGTTTAATTGTTCCTTTACCTATAAAAAAATATATGTGGTTCACTTTTTTCTTCTTCGTACTATGATATCGCGTTCTAAAATTATGTCTAATTTTATATACGATTCGGATATAAGTGTTGCCAAATAGTACATGATTATATGTAATTAAGTAAGTAGAATCGTTTCGACGTTATTCTATCAAGATCGCTGTTTCTTTTGTCTCGTGATAAATTTTTTCAACTTGATTCTACCTTTTGAAACTACTATGGTTCAGGCATTTAGTTTATTTTTATCTACGTAAGTACATTAAGACACGAAATATGTAACTAGTTACATATTGTTTGTGCAGGGCATCTATTTAAAATTGAAATTTTAAATAAAAGTACGTATCTGTCATAAAGATGTAGGAAAATATAGGTACACACTGCTAAATAGGTACATACGTGTTGGTTTTGTTAATTTGTAGCTACCTATAAATCATGAGTTGTTAGGTTCTCATTCCGGGTCTTCTCAAAATCTTATTATGTTTTTGGGTCGTAATATAATTCTCACTTGCATTCCAGAGAAGTTGGTTGTGGAACACTTTTCTCCCATCGTATTGGATTACCGTCCTATAGAACTATGAGACAGAGCAAATTTGTTCACTGTATTATACATGTTTCCCTCGTAGATTAAATTATTATCATACGCAAAGAGCATTGTTTTAAAATTGAAAGTAGGTATGTTTGCCGCATATAAATCGATTAACGGCAAGGCGTATTCAATTATTTTAAAATAGGTGCCTATCCAAGGGGTGTGCACTAGGCATGGTCTAAAAAGTAAATGCAATGTTATTTAATATTTAATGAAGAAAAGAAAGATTCTTCGAAAAATTATTGATAATTATTCATATCAGGTAAGGAACTATAAAAATTTATTCAGTTATTTCACATGAAATAATCATATGATTTATAAATGAATTCAGCAAAAATAGCATCTACAAATTACTGTTGTGTGTACCTCATTAGTGTAGTTTTGCTTGGTAGTTACCCTCCCTAAATACGGCTCTACTGTGATCCCTTTCAAATCTTAATTCTAAATGTATGTATTTTTAATACAACATGTTATATAATAAGTAATTTAAAAATGGTTTTTATGTAAAAGGGGGATCTATAATTAAAATACCATTTAAACAACATGTTCGTGTTTGCACTCTATAGTAAGACACTTATGTATAATATGTTTGTGTTTTTCATTTCTTCTAGCATGTACTTAGTTGTGTATGATTCAAAGATCTATATAGATTATATTTTTTTAATGTAATCTTTTATTCAGGTATGACAAATGAGTGACAATTGAATTTACTCATTATAGTGCTTAATCTTTGAATTAATGATTTTTGGCTATTAAAATAGTATGTACCTAAATTATTATAAACATATAGGTATATTTTTAAATGTTGTGTTGTTGGAAATCCGAAATGTACTTAGTATAAGTATTATGTAATTTTATTTATGTATTACTACAAAATAGAATTGTGTTGTCTGTGCTACGAATAATATATTTATATTTACATTTGGATTTTTACAACAGATGAATTAAACTATGTTTTTTTTTTATTTTTATAATATTTTTTAGAAATAAAATCTTAATAATTATAAGATTAACAGTTGCTTTAACCTGAAATTATTAAACATCTGTACTTGACTTTAATATTAAGTCCTAACATAAAAAATTGGCGTTTTATATGGAAAAAGTAAAACGAAAAAACAATTATGAAATTACATATTTCATCCATCAAAGTATGTACTATTTTAATCTATGCGCTTTCGCCATTTTATAGTAGAATCAATGCGGTTTTGACTGCCTCATCGGAATTATTTTTTTCCTTGCAAGAATATGTTCAAATTCCGGAAAAAGTGGTAATCTGTAGCAGCGAGGTTCGGGGAGTATGGTGGGTGTCGGAGACATTCCAATCGCAGCTTCTCTAATTTAGCGACCGTCTGTTGAGCAGTGTGTGGTTTGGCGTTATCCTGATGCAGCAGTGGGCTAGAGCGATCGATCAGTCTCGGTTATTTAACGGCTAGCTTTTTCATCATGGTTTGCAATTGTTGACAGTACAGGTCTGTCGTAATCGTCTGGCCAGATCTATGGAAGATGTAGTGGACACCAGCGCTGTTCCACCAGACACTTACCAGTACCTTTTTCTGAGTTAACTTTCGCTTAGGGCAGGATTTGGCCGGTTTTCCTGGGTTCAACCATTGTGATGAGGTTTTCCGACTATCGTACAGGATCCATTTTTCATCACAAGTAATGATACGATTTAAAATCTTCTCGTTATTGTGACAGTTGAGTAATGTAACGCAGCACTCGACGCGTTTTTGTTGGGGTGTTTTATTCAATTCATGCGGTACCCATTTTTCGAGCTTTTTCACTTTTCCAATTTGTTTTAAGTGAATTAAAATTGTTTTATCACTCACATCGAAGCTTGCCCCTAACTCTGACTTGGGTTTGATGGATCCGCTTCCACGATAACTTTTAATTCTTCATAGTCAACTAGGGTCTTCGGCCGTCCACGGGGCTTGTTTTGTAGGCCAGAACTAAAAACGTACCGTGTTCTCTTTTACAGTAGCTTTCCCATCCACATCCATACATCATTAATCCTTCGAGTTGTTTCTGCAGCGCTGGTGCTACGGTGGATCTTGGATTCGTAAATAACGGGATATTTTAAGTTTTCCATATTGTGAACAGAACGATGTAAAAAAAAAACAAATGGCGCGAAAATTTATGAATCACTAAATTCGAAACACACAAGCTATTTGAGGTCAAAGTGACCAGTTCGACAATACACCAATTTCATATTATGTAAGCAAGGACCTAATATATTTAGCAATACAACACGATTATTGATTGTGGTGGCAACGTGCTTGGGCCATTGTTATAGGTATATTATGCAGACGGCAGATTCGATTCTTTAACTAACTAATAACGTATTAGTAGTGTAACGATTATATGTTTATTTATGTCTTATCATTTTATTTGACATGTTTTTAATTAATCACTCGGACAAAACAGTATTTATAAATGAAGTATTATTATAGCTATTTTTTCATTCGAGTCCGTAGAGCTATCCGCACATGTGTGTTCGCCGTTCGGTGGGATTAAGCGTTTGTATGGTTGCTTAGAGAGCCCCAGCTGTCTGAATCTTATTTGTCTCCGGGAAACTGACGCAGCGCTACGTTTTCGGTCAGTGCTCTACTAGTAGAGGTTAAATAAATTTTGTGTGTATGTATTTTATACGGTAAGTTTTTCCTTTTATATTCTGTTTAAATTAAGTGTCTTCTTAGAATAGTGTGAATGTAAAGCTTTTAATTTAAATAACATAATTTACTGTGTGTAATAATAGCTTATTAATTGAAAGTGTTATAGTTTTATTTGGTACTTTTTTGGATTGATTAAAATAATGAAGATAATTAATTATGCTTTAATTCATTTTAAAATTAAATTAAAAATATAAGAATAATAGCTGTTGTGCAATAATGACTGCTACTTGCAAAATATTATTTCACTTGTTGTTTGACATTAATCGTCGATTAAAAATAAATATTTACATTTAAAAGCTATTGTTTAGTACATTTTTTTTATATTTTAATAAATTTAAGTAAAAAGGCGTTATCCAAATAGATAAAGCTAAAAAAAATATGCGTAAAATTTATAGTACTAACTACTAACTTTATAATAGACATGAAAGTACCAAGTACCAACGTAAGTAAATATTTCATACAAACAGTCTTCGATCACTATTATCTTATACTATCCTTTCATTTAGGTATCTATGTGTAAATGAAACAGTTACTCAGTAACCTTGATCGGATTGTTTGCTTATATTTTCAACGACGCGATGGATGTACATATACATAAGTTAGTAAATGCTATAAAGTTTACAAAACATGCAATATATATATATAACGATAAGATATTGATTTTTTTATGTTTGTTAAACATCAGAGTGTTATTCAATATTTAATTCATTTAATACCCTAGATCACATAAAAATATCGTTTCACCATATTTATTCTTTAATTTTAATATTTTTTCTTAAACATTTGATTAAAGTGTAGGTATGTATGTGTGTATTATATTTGCCCTGAAAAATGTAAACCTATATTGTCATCTAATATAGATAATTATATGGTATTATAGATTGAACTCGCTGACATTGTAGATTACGTTATCAGATAAAATGTAACTATAAAAATAAAATAGTTAAAAGATATTTTCTACCTACTCGCATTTTTTTCTCATTTAATCAATTGCTATTTAAAACTGCTCTACCTATAATATGCTTGCGAGTAAGTACCCGGAATAATTCTATTTTTTTTTATTTCGTTATTACCAGTCGTTAATATCGGGATCCACAATGCCTCAACGCGGGGCTGTCTCTTTCAATGGAGATTCTGATCACAATGGCAGCACGAAGAATGATCGCCATTCATCCGAACAACAAAATGGATATCACACACCACACAGGAAGGTTTTTGATAACGAAGAATTTCAACCTAACAATACAGAAGAAGTGGACGAAAATATTATTAGGTTGTACTTTTAAATCGATTACCTGCATCGATAAACTTATACATATATACTTTCTTTATAAAGTATATTATGTAACTTATTGATTAACGTAGCAACAAGCTAGTATTAAAGATAAACGAGCGAGTACTTAAAATAAACAAATAATGTTTTTATTATTAACTTGTACTTGGCTGAAAAGAAATATCAGAAATATTACGTACAAATAAAAATGCATTTCATTTTGAATTTTTAATATCTTTGTCACAGAACACTGTCTGTTGTAATTTTACAAACTTGTATATTAGTCATACCCGTGTTTGTTTCCTTGTGTTGTTTTAGGGGTAATTCCTTATACCTAGCGGGCGCATAGGGTAAATATTCCAAATTGTAAATGTTTTGTTTAGCTAATGGTTTGGTGGAATTTCGTAACACGCTTAAAATAGTAGAGACGATCGATATCGAGACCTATTAGGCTAATTTTACACAAATGAACAATATGATTACAAATAAGAAAAAAGAAAAATATATTTATTACAGATGTCGCCTAGTTTTAGTGTTTGGGTTCACGTACAAAAAAATCAAACCTTATCATTACAAGTGGAGTGACATAATCTTAATAATCGACAAAATGTGTTAAGCTTTATTTATGTAAAAAAATATATCGATATTTTGAGAACTAGATAATATAAAATATTTCTAAATTTTGTCTGATTTTGGGTTAAATTATTATCAAAGTCCAATGTTAAATAGCGGCGTCATGGAAACACAAAAAACAACATTTCTATCACTTGTATGAATTATTTATTCAGTTTATTTTATATAGCTATGTGAACTATGCTTATAACTGTTAACTTTTATAGGTATCCCGATGGCACTGTGCGGCTACGCAATTCCAACATCGAACTCATGGACCAAGATATACTCTACCACTTGGCACTGGGCAGCGGCTCTCATGATCTCGTAGAGATGTTTGGAGACGTTAAGGTGTGACTAAGTCTAAACATTTTATCCATTTACTTAATGATTTACAACAGCGGTCGGCAACCTTTCAGCAGGCAGGGGCCACAAGGTAGCAATACCTTGTAAAGGCGGGCCGCACTTGTGAGAGCAAAAAAAAAAAGCATATACCACAAAATATGTCAACTACAACATTCAATGTGACAATTCCTAAAATTACTCTTAAATGCTTATCTCTGAGACGAGAAACATATTCATTTTTTCGGTAATTACAAATTCAAAATACTTAAAAAGCATAAAAAGTTTTCTTTATAAAACAGTCGCGGACCGCGGGCCGCATTGAAGCAGCTCGCGGGCCGCATGCGGCCCGCGGGCCGCGGGTTGCCGACCGCTGATTTACAAAGACGACTTTATATAGAACACTCAGAGTAGAGACAGTGCTAGGTATCTTTTTATATTTTGTCAATGTTATGGATATCATCATCCATAATATTGACAAAATATAAAAAGTATTAATGAATCAGTCAGTATATGAATACAGAAATTGCACTGTTAATATTATTTTTGTGTAAATGTATAGAAATTATACGTATTTTTGTTTTTTAATATTATTTTCTTCGTCTCGTAGTTCGTGTGTATGGGAGGTACCCCGAAACGCATGGAGCAGTTCGCGTACTTTATCATGGCAGAAATTGGTCACAAGTTACCGTGCGGCACCACCTTGCAGGACATCAGCCAATTTTCTTACCGATACTCTATGTATAAAGTTGGTCCTGTGTTATCTATCAGCGTAAGTACTTCAATACCTTACCGTTGTAGTTATTAAATCTTTAGTACCTGGCGTTGCACAGGTCAAAATATGTTACAAGCTCGTTTAGTTACGCCTTTTGTAGGACAAAAGTCGATAAAATGTATCAAATCTTAATGATTTTTTTAATAGTTTAATATTGTTTTTATTAAATTGTCTTTACTGAAAGGCCTTCTATTTATGTATCATATAAATATTAAATCACTTGTGTTTAAAAAAAGGTATAAGTTGCAGCAAGTTACTTTATTCTCACTAGTAGCTATGTCTGGTTATATTCTATTCATACAGACTACATAACAAACATACATTTCATCAATTAAATCTGCACGGAGATGCTTTTCAATTGAAATGTCATAATGAGTAATTGTTCTCTATATTGCCAGTGTTAACTGAGTTGAACCGGTGACTATTAAAAGATATTAAGATACATTATGTAAAGAATATTTTCGTATCAAGATATTAATTAAATGTGCATTTATAGTCAACAGATCTTATGCAACTCAACGATCCCTTACTATAAATAAACGAATTGTTTGACAATATTAATAGCTTACGGCCACTATAATAAAAATACGAGGCATATGAGATTTAAACATGAGATATAATTATATTCCAGAAATACAGTTCATTTAACAAATTATATTGAAGTGCTGAGCGCTCACTTAGCGATAAGTCCGCCATGTACATTTTTTGGTACATATTGTAAAACTATAGGTACATATAATAAAACTGTAGAGGTCGAATGTCTGTACATAGAAGAAAAAAAAAAACCGAGTCAGGGGAATGTAAGAAGAAAAATAGAACAAATCCAGTTTTTTCAATTTTTTTGTTTCTCTGTCTGTTTGTCTGTTTGTACGGGTTAATCTCCGTAACTGTTGGACCGATTTAACTGAAATTGTGCATGGTGGTACCTTATATCCCCGGTCAATATTTTAGATACTTTTCATCCCGGAAAATTAAACAGTTCCCGTGGGATAGTTAAAAAACTATAGTAACTTATACAGCTTAGTACATAAAAAACTACTGATTGGATTTTAATAAAACTTTACAATAATATAGTTCATACATCAGAATAATAAATAAGCTACTTTTTTCTGTGGAAAAATGTATGGTTCCGTGGGATACATTTGTTTTTGACTGTCCAGAGGCGAACCCGAGCGAGGCGAGGGTGAGCCGCTAGTATAGAATATTTGATTTGATTTGAGCGCCTAATTAAAATAGAAAGCAATACCTATTGCAATGCAATGTGCGAGTTATTAAAATAATTTTGTTTGCGGGTTATTTGAGAATAAATATCTGCTATTGATGTGCGCTCGCTTGCATATGACTTTCAAACTTTATGTTCAGAATAGGTAGTTTCTTTTATGTTATACACATAAATATTTTTAAGTGTTCTATTACAGCATGGTATGGGTATCCCATCCGTAGGGATCCTTCTTCACGAAGTTATTAAGTTGATGTACCACGCTAAAGTACGGGACCCAGTCTTCTTCAGGATCGGCACTTGTGGGGGCATCGGATATGAAGGCGGTACTGTTGTTATATCTGAAGAGGCGGTCGATGGTGCTCTTAAGAACGTTTTAGAACTGGTATGTTGTTTCTGAAAAATTATTCAGATTTTCTATAACTACAATTCATCAAAATATTTTTTTCCGAGCTGTTATCGACCCCTTGTAATTATATGCATCTTATAATATTAAATGAGCAATAGTTGTACATACAAATGTATATAAATTTTGTTTTGTATATCTCGGAAACGGCTCTAACGATTTGGATCAAATTTTGTACTTAGATACCTAAGGTTTTTCTTTTTAAGTTTATCTTCTGTGTGTTTTTTGAAAAAAAAAAACACAATTTTTATACCTATGTCTTGCAAAAAACGCACAGCATAGCTCGGTCGCCTACCTACTACATTTATATTTCTTACGATACTTCGGCGAGAAATAAAGAACAAGCATCGCAAACATGCAAAATTTATTCATTTATATTTGAAAAAAAAAAAAATATAATTATGCTTTGTATAAAAACTGTACCGTTAAAAATTCTCAATACCACTTGCTTTAATTATGCAAGCGCAGCCTAAACTCTAAATCACTTGGCCCTGGGAGAAGTAAAAGAATTTAAAATCCATATGAACTTTATATTAATAATAATAACAACCGAACATTATGAAATAGAAATCCTAAGTAAGTATTAGTGGTATAAAAACTACTATTGTAACTGCGAAAGTTTGTATGTGTGTGTATGTTTGTTACTTCTTCAGACCGAAACGGCTGGACAGATTTGGATGATAGTCTATTTAAAAGATAAACAATGGGCTGGAGTAACTAAAATGCATACCTGTTAAGCACTTAGGGAAAACTTTAGGGAAAGGGTAAGCCACTAATATATTGTAAAATAATTGCTACTATGACTAGGTAATATTTTAAATTAGTGTAAATTAGTAATTAAATCTTTAGGTTGATTTCTCTTTTGTTATTTACATGAATAACTGTATAGTTTATGGTGTTTATTTAAAATATTATTATATCACAAAACTATTTTTTTTGTTGCTTACGTTGCAGATCGTTCTTGGTAAGAATATTCAGCGACCTGCAAAATTGGATAAGAGGTTAGCTCGCGAGTTGAAGGCGTTGTCGGACCCAGAAGATCCATACGACACAGTGATGGGCAAGACAATGTGCACTTATGACTTTTATGAAGGTATTGTAAATTTTATTGTTTTATTTATTAAACTTGTATTGAATTTAACTACTATATGTTATTATTGATCTAGATATATATTTTCAAAAAGTATGTTCTGAAAAATAACACTTTACTTACAGATTATTTTACATTAAATTATAATTAATACCTTTAAAACTAAATTTTATTTATGCGAATATTTCTCAATTGTCAATTTTTACCGTTTAAAATAAAATAGTAAGAAATGACCAATCAATAGTAGGATCTGTTTAGTGTTAAATTCTAAAATTTTTATCTAAACATGGGTCTCTCCAGTTCGGAAAGAATGAGCCTTGGTTCCGAGAAAAAATGGCTAAAGAAACTCAGGATAATTTGTTTTTATTATAATGTAAAAAACGTATTAATGTTAGTAAAATAAACCTCAGTGCGACTCGCACTTGACCAATTCTATTATTAATTATTAGGGCAAGGTCGGCTTGACGGTGCTTTCTGCGACTTCACCGAGACAGACAAGATGGAATACTTAGAGAACATCCACAAGGCGGGAGTAGTCAACATAGAAATGGAGTCACTCGCTTTCGCCGCCCTCACGCACCACGCCGGCATCAAGGCGGCCGTCGTGTGCGTCACGCTCCTTGATCGGCTGAAAGGAGATCAGGTAAAATTGTATTTTGTTTTGTTCACTAAAATGAGATAAAGGCTGGATTTTGAGTCCATACGATTGAGAAGTAAGGTTTATAAATAGATAATCAAATAAAATATGTTATACTAGCGACTTACCTCGCCGCGCTTGCGTTCCTTGGAGTTTTTTACCATACATGCCAATTTATTGCTTTATTTCCAATCATTTTTAAAGCAACGGCCAGTTTTTTTCAACTTCAATTAATGTAATTTTAGTTTATGACGGGAAACACATTTTCACCGGAATTAATAATGCAGTTCCAATCAGGAATGTTTTTGAGAATCGGTTTAGTAGATTTTACACACATTAACTCCTACATCGGAACTCACAAATTTTACTGCTTTATAATATTAGTGTAGATGTACATAAATATGCTCAGAAATGTATACACTTATGCTTACAATTATGTAATTAACAATAAGATTCTCATGTCCTCATCGTTCTGACCTACATTGATTCAGGGCACTTGTAGAATACGCTACTGCGCCCCACTGGCTGGCACAAAATCGAAAAGTTTATTATTTACATAAAATTTACTTATTGATAATTCCATAATTCGATAGCATCGGAATATCAGGGATGTCACGAATGAACGATTAAAAATCGATAAATAATTAAACCTGTGTTTTCGTGGCTGAAGGAAAGAAATTACGACGAAATGGAAGTTGTTTTTTTTTTTAAATGTATAATAAATTCAAGATGATTAATCGACGATGTCTTTTTAAAGAGTCTTTTAGCTGGTTTGGTTTGTAAAGAAAGGTTAAAGATATTTTTCTCGCGCGTTCATTTCAGAAGACTCAGAGATACTTATAGAACTTCTTGAATAAAAGATGTTACCAACATTTATTTTATGAATCCGTTGTAGAAGTTTTTTTCTTGTAAACTACAAAACTTGTTTGTATATTCGGAGCTAGAGCGGCTTATCCTCGCTTACCTCGGGTTCACCTCTAGACAAACAAAAACGAATATATCCCACGGGAACCGCACATTTTTCCAGATTAAAAAGTAGCCTATTTGTTATTCTGATGTATGAACTATATTATTGTAAAGTTTCATTAAAATCCAATCAGTAGTTTTTGTGTACTAAGCTGTATAAGTTACTATAGTTTTTTAACTAACCCACGGGAATTCTTTAATTTTTCGAGATGAAAAGTGCCTAAAATGTTGACCGGTTATATAAGGTACCACCATCCAAAATTTCATTCAAATCGATCCAACAGTTTCGGAGATTAGCCCGTACAAAGAAACAAATAGACAAACAGACAGAGAAACAAAAACTTGAAAAAAATCTGCATTTGTTCTATTTCTCTTCTTACATCCCTCGGTTTTAGCATTTTTTTCCTATGTACAGAATTCGACCTCTACAGTTTTATTATACCTGTAACCTATGTATAGGTTTTCACTTATTTAGTTAGTTTATGTATTATACCTTTTCAATCTTACTTCCATTAACTAGAATTTTCTACAGAGGTAGATAATAAATAATAATGTATATAAAGTATATAGATAATAAAAATAGGGAAACTATGTTTAATTAAATACTTCTCATACCTTAGACTTATTATATTAACATTTATGTGTCATTCAACAAATAAGTAAAATAGAGCATTTTTCTAATAAGTATTGCGAGTCACGTATGTACGTATTATGTCGTTTTATAGCACGAGCCGTAATTCCTGCATAAGGTAAAAGAATTGCATTTTAGTTGAATCATTTTTTATTGCTACACATAACGTGCCAATGGAAAGTAACTTACGTTCTAAAACCTGTCTATATGGCAAAAGTCTCTATTTTTATCCGTACTAATATTAAAAAAGATGCTATAGTATTACAAATATGAAAGTATGTATGTCCGTCTGCCTGTTAAACCTTTTCACGTTTAAGCTTTTAAATAGATTTCGATGAACTTTGGCAAAGACAGACAAATGTAGCTTGTATTATGGGGACAGACATAATTGCATTCAGCCCTTTCTAACGTCCCACTGCTGGGCACGGGCCTCTCTTCAATACGAGGGGAATCAGGCCATAGTCCACCACGCTGGCCAAGTGCGGGTTGGCGGACTTCACATGTCTTTCGAAAACTTCTAGGCTTTCTCAGACATGCAGGTTTCCTCACGATGTTTTCCTTCACCGTAAGGCAAGTGGTAATCATATTAGAAATGATTCGCACATGAAAATATCAGAGGTGCGAGACCCAGGATTTGAACTCGCTTCACTCGGTTTCCCAAGCAAGCGTGTTGCCATTGGGCTACCACTGCCTTATAGACATAATATGCTGTCGTAAATGCCCGCTCCGCTTACCATGCGAGCTAAGCGAATAGAGGAATTCCCCTTTCACATATGTTAAATTATTAAGTAATCATTCGATCATGTCACTATTAGTAAGTATTTATGACTTTTAATGGCCTTTTTTTATTGCAGGTTTTAGCTCCTAAAGAAGTATTGGATGAATGGCAGCAACGTCCAACTAAACTAGTTTGCCGATATATCAAAAGGTTAATAATAATTTATTTAAACAATGTATTTATCAATGCGTTGTACATAAATATTATATTTTTCAGTGATTTTATTTTTATAATACAACATTCAAAAATTTACTTAGTACCTATAACTGTTCATCGATCAACGATCAACAGTTTATTATATTCAAGGCTGCTATGCGACAAGTTAAGGTTGAATTAATTTCTTTTTTATTAAAGGTATTTACAAATGAAAGGCCGCTTGTCTTTGGATGGCCATGGATCCATTTCCGTCAAAAGCCCGCGGCGGTTTAAGCTAGTGCAGCAGGAGTCGGAAACATACGACTAATGTCATACGCACATCGTATTATGGTAAAAGATTGCTTGGAATCATAACCCTTCTTCTTGGTTTTCTGATCTGAACTGTCGGCACTAAAATTTTGTGTGTCACTGGCAATTTATAATTTGTAATAGTAATAATTTTTGACAATTTAATGTTTGATGTTACCTATATGTTACATTTTTTTGAAAATGTTTAACTTGCTAAATATATTTAAGACTTTAGTATTGTATTTATTAAAAGACAATTTTAATGGGATGTTTAAAAATCATACTAAAGTAATTTTTTAGATTTGTATTGTTTGATAGTATTTTATTAATTGGTAATTCTCAGATTTTCCGAGTATTAGGGCAAAGTTCTATGGAGACCACTCTTGAAATAAATACGCATTTAATACATATAACCCTAAAACAATAAATCTAATGAAAGTTAACGTCACTTTTATCTATCCTTTACATTACATGAGAATTAAGTTACAAAAAATATAAAAAAGATACTAGATCTTTTAATAATTAATGGTTATAAGGTCTTATATTGTGCGTATTTTTCGGAAAGTCCTCGTTCCAGCTCTTAATATTTCCGTTACTCCTAACGACCTACACATATCAAATTTACACTTTATTTAATATGTATGAATAAGTATGGTCTTATTGGTCATAGATTTAAAAGTCACATTCCATACGTTATTAGAATACTTACAAATTAATCTTAACGAAATGTTGCTAATGAATGTGCGACTTTCAAAAATGTATGTCTCTTGAATTTCAAGGTGAAAAATATAATTGTTTAATTATTTATTTATTACTGGTATATTCGTCACTAAACTTGCTCTCATAAATGTCATTGAGTTTTGAAACGTTAAATGATGATTATTTGTGTGTTTTGTATGATGAGTTAAAATTATATATAAACCAATTTTTATTTACTTTTTAGTTCATTTTCATTCATAGTTTTTAATAATCTATCTCTAACTGTACAACGGTACTCTAAACTCTTTAGTACCGGTAGTACAATACTGTACTTTAGTATAATAAGTAAATATCAAAGCTTTGTAAGTAATCACCTGTAATGGCTATAATTATTTCTCTACTTTATTAAATCATAAACTGACTATATATTACCGTGTATCTAATGTTTCACCTATTTACCAGTGTTTAACGAATGTTTTGTATGCTTTATTATAAGTATTAAAACTCGATCTTCTTATATCGATATGTTATTGCCTATTTGAAATATATTTCTTTTCAAACACTAGTAAATCCCTACTAGGATTGTGATAAAAATAACTTTAAGGACCATACAACAGACAACCTTCTTTTTTGTTGGTATTTTATGCAACCTATAATTAGTCAAACGATGTCTAATTTTGTAAGAAAATACATCAAGAGGCTATTACTGATTGTATTTATATGAATTATTATGTAGTCAAATTTCCAGACTTAGTTATTTTTAGTAAAATAAATTATTTTATAATCACCAGAAGGTGAACAATGATAATAATTGAACATCGAAGTAATATATACATGAATCCAACTCAAAAGTTGGTCGTCTGAAAGATTTATGTGCTTCCACGAGTGATTTGTAGGTTGTTGTTCGTGCACAAGTCGGGCAATTGATTTTAATGTTGGTAATGGTTTTTAAAAACATTTTGTTATCAAGAATAGCGGTGCATTGAAACAGTCTTATTAATAAATGTTTTATTAACTTGCGTTCTTCAGTAACATTTCCTATGTACTTCATGTACCGGGATAGTTCAAGTCTATCGCTCATTAACTGTATACTCCTATCTAAAATGTGTTAACCAATCCTCTACTTCACTGTTGAAAAATAAACCAACAAATGAAATTTCAGATTTATAAACAGTGAGGATAGTAGCATAATATATTGTTAGATTGAAAAATGTATGCCTAATAACAAATTAACCTACATCCAAGGAGAAATCATTACTTCGTCGAGACTCGAGTCCTTGTATCTTATATTGATCATCATCTCCCTGCCCATTTCCCAAATACCTTGGGGTCGGCGCATTACATCTGTACTGCTTATTGGTTTTGGCAAAAAAATTCCGACCGGCCGCCTGCCTGACGTCAACCCTCTTTGGATATGCTATCGTTTGCCTGCCATCGAGCAAGGGTCTTAAGAGGATTGTGAAGTGTTGATACGCGTTTCATACGCTCGCTTTGCCAACCCGTATGGTGCGATAGAGAGAGTTGCAAATCTTAGAGGTAATTACCTATATTTCCTGTTTGAAATATTGTTTCAGGCGATAACGTTTTTACCCCCATGAACATTTATGTAATGAGACAATTTTGGTTTCATTAGATTCAGTACACCTTAATCTAGGTCTGTACGTTATTCTTTTTTAGTAATTCAGTTTAGTTTAATTAAAAAAAAAAACGTTCGAGGAAGTTTTTAAGTCAAAATTACAGATATTTAGATGTTAATAACTTCTATCAAAAATTATGAAAATTAGACTACGTTAATGGAGGGAAAAACGTTATCGCTTTTTGTATGAAAATTTACAGTTTCACAATCCTCTTATGTTGCAATGTCCTTATATCCTTTAGTCGTCTTCTAAGACACCTACAGGAGGAGATGGGGTAGCCCTATTCTAAGCCAGGCGCTACACAGCTATCTTAACTCATCTTGATCATTTATTAATAAGACAGTAATTGTTTGTTCATCACAAATGTTATGCTAAATTTGCTGTTTGAAAATTGAATATTTATACAGATTAAATCTAAGTAGTCAAAGTTACTGAAGTTGTATTCTTGTAAGTGTTAAGAGTTTGTGTAAGTACTTAGTCAGGACCTGACTTTGACATGTGTTTATGGCACCAATATAATTCAATGATAGTATTAGGATAAATATAAGCATAAGCGTCACCTTGTAATTATTTTATGCTTCATGTAGAATTTTGTTTGTGTCGTTCTGCAATTTGCACGTTATTATTTGCTAAATACTTGTTTAGAAGAAAATTTGAATTGCTTATAGCGATTATAAATTAAAAAAAAAAAACCCAACTCAATTTGACGAAATTAAAAAAAAAACAATAAGTCTAAATCGAAATAAACACGTCAAATCGTATAAAAATGAATCATATTATTAATAGATGGAATTGTTATAGTTATACAAGAACTTAATCAATTATAATAAATAATAATTTCTGTTATCTTTACGAATACCTAAGTATATGTTTAAGATTTACAGATAAAATACATTAAGCGTTGTCTGCTTGCATGTGTTATATATTGAATAAAAAAGTTTGTTTCGTCTCTTACGTCTTTTCTTTCTTATTGCAAATAGGCATTTTTTCACTACATTACACACAAGACGATTTTATACTATAGTGAAGTAGCAACAAGCATTAACACATTGTACATAATATATGTAACATATTTAAAATTAGTGTATGAGAAAAAAACATGGTACGAATCGTAATTTTTATTGTGGTATCATACATTAGGATACATGTAAATACATAACAGATGACATTCAGTCTTTTCACATCTATTAAGTTATACATATGTGTACGAAATAAGCATCGAAAAGCCATCAAAAATCTTATTTTTACATAAATTAAATGAGCAAAACAGTTTTAACGCCAAATAACCGAATTATTCGACAAAACTTTACCTATTATAGTTGCAGGAACTTCATAAGCGCATCGTGAATGAGACGTGGACTGGCGTCACTGTCCGCCGTATACCGGACCCCCCTCAGCGCACCGTCTTCATTTCTAACTACCCCATATTCTCCTACGATGAAACCATCTGGAGTTCTTTCTTCGACTCTATATTTTCGAAACTGTCGACCCTCCACAACGTAGCCAACTTTACAATTCTCCTGTTTACAATTTTCTTGTTCGGCAGGTTGTTCCCCATGGGCTCTACCGTCAGTCATTACGCTGACTTTTTCATCTACCTCGTAATTTTTTTCCGGCTCATGTCCCCGTACGCGTTTAGTATTGGGAGGGTATGGCGGGTTAGTCATCGACGATGCTGACGTTGTACTCACCACAGTGCTACTATAAGTAGACGTGGCCGGTTGTTTACCCCAATTGGTTTGATCTGAAAGAGTATCTGGTGATAAATGCAAAGAAGCGGGCTGACTATAATATTTAGCAGGTTCACTATAAATTTTTGCCGGTTCACTGTATATTTTAGCAGGTTCACTATATATTTTTGCCGGTTCGCTATAAATTTTAGCTGGTTCACTGTAAAATTTTGCCGGTTCACTATACACTTTAGCAGGTTGGCTATACACTTTAGAAGGTTGGTTATAAAACGAATTTAATTCTTCTACATTTTGATTTTGATTAATATATACAGGTAAACGATCATTAATGTTATAATTCGATACTTTTGGTGCATCATGTACTACGTTAAAATTAACAGTTGTTAATCTTGAGTTTCCTCGTTGGTTTTGGGGTGGATCTTGAATAAAATTTTTAGAAGAATACGACAAGGGCACGGATCGCGCTATTGGCACGTCTTCTATAAGTTCATCATTTTCTAGAACTGAGTGTACGGATGATTCAGCTACAGAATCATTAGCTTGATTGGAATACGACTGGTCATCTTCTAAATGATAAGGATGTACTCTTTCATAATTATTTAGGCCTCGTATTCCTTTTTTTGCTTGGAGTTGTTTAATAAACTCTATATTAGCACCGATAAGATTAGGTGGTATATCTGTTATGGTTTCAAGGTCTTCTAAAATTGTTGTTTGAATAGTAGATGTTATATCAGCAACAGTGGTCGAGGCGAACGTTTGAGGCATATCTGTGGGCGAGACAGTCGTATGAAACTCATGCTCGTCGTGATCCTTATTTTTACCAGATATTTTGAAAGTCGGCTTCGATTTTGTTCTTCCAACAGCAACAGATGATGTTATTCTTACTGAAATTATTTTTTCATCGTGAATCGAACTTTCCTCAGACTTTGGTATATTTTGAGCATTGGGTAGCTGTTGGTGCACGTTTGCGAAATTATCTTCTTGTTCCGCATGGTGGATCTCTTGACTGTGCACCGGTTGTGATATCACCAGCACGAATGGCAAGATCTGAAAATTAATAAACTTTATTACTATACTTTGTAATGACATATAATTTTATAAGTTGAAAGAGATTTATTGATTTGTTTGTTTGTTCGTTCGTTCGTTTGTTTGTTTATTTATTTATTCATTTAAAACATTTTGTACATGTATAACAAAAACAACTTAACGATAATAACTACTTTAGTGTAAGACTGTGTTGCAGTTATTAACGCCCGCCTTACAAGCGTCGTCCATGACAATAAACTTAATCCTACACATATTAAACAAAAATAAGCATAGCAACAAAATCAAATATCAAATTAAACAAACAAAAAAAAACCATGACAAGAACAAAAAAAAGAGGAGATATGATGACATTGATGATATACATATGTGTGCGCACGTGTGTGTGTGTGATTATATGTGTGTGTGTAAAAAAGTCTCAAGTTATTGTGACCAAAAGTCTTCCGTTTTATCATTGTTTAATTTTAGTAGCCACCCGATATTTAGAATTAAGTTTATGTGATGTAAGAGAATAGATATATCAAGGAGAGCAAAAAGTTTTATTGTTGAAAAAAAAAATTGTTGAAAATTTTATCTTTCCATAGCTATTTCCGTAACTATCACAATATTTTATCTTATTATACACTACCGTCCAAAAGTTTGGAAGCAACAAGGTAAAATCAAATAAAACGAAACAAAGCCATCTAAATATTTTTGTATTAATACGAAATTGAAAATTAAACAAAAACTAACTTAAACAATATAAAAATTTAACATACAATATGAAAATTAAAATAAATTTTAGCTTCATCGAAGTGTCCACCTTTTTCTTATATTATCTTCTCGCATATTCTAGGCATTTTATTAATTAATAGGTATCTTATAATAATTTTCATATAACTTGTTCCATTCGCTCTATTATAGTTCCCACAAATGTTCTGAGCTCGTAGAATATTGATTTTTCACCCTTATATCGAGTTTATCCCAAACAAGTTGAATAGGATAAAGATGAGGTGATTGAGAGGGCCATTGTATGATTTTTAAAATCCTTTCATCATTTTTCTTGTCCAAAAAGCTCTGGTATAGTTTAGATGAATGCTTAGGATCATTGTCTTGTTGAAGAACGAATCCAGGACCAAGGAGATTCAGTCCACTGGGTATGGCAGAATCCTAAAGAAGTTTCAAATAGTCTTCCTTGTTTAGTTTTCCGGTAATCTTCACAAAATTTCCGGGTTTACTGTGACCAAAACACCCCGAATCCATAACATTACCACCACCATGTTTGTTAATAGGCACTGTACACGCTTTTGAAGCCCTCTCTTCATTTGACCGGCGTACAAAAACACATCTATTGGGTTCGAAAATCTGAACTTTGATTCGTCACTCCAAAGGACATTTTCCCATTGGTCTATTGTCCACTTTTTATGCGCCTTTGCACATTCTAATCTATTTTTCTTATGCCGAATTGTTAGTTTTGGTTTTTTAGCAACAACACATCCTCTTAGGCCCACAGACAGTAGACGTCTTTTAACAGTTTATTAAAATGGGTGTCCCTCGCGTATCATTCAGAGCTGTGGTGGTTTGTGGTGCAGTTAAGCGTCGATTTCGTTTAGAAAGAACTCTGATGAAGTTATCCTGTTGATTTGTAGTAGATTTGGATCTACCAGAAATTTTTCTATCTTCACTTTTACCAGTTTCTTGTTTTCCAGCAAGGGTGTAGTGGACACCTTTACAAGAAATTCCAAGCCTTTCTGCGATTTGGCGTTCACTGTATCCTTTCTCATGTAGAGTACTAATAGCGATTCACTATTCAAGAGGGATTTGCTTGCGTTTTGCCATTTTGAAAAGAAAAAATACGGTCAAAGTACAAACAAACAAACTACAAACTACTCGAAATCTTTCGAATACAGACAATGTTAATATCACAATTTTCGCGTGCCAATGCTCAAATGCGACTAAATAAGATCCAAAAAAGATAAAACTACAAAATATTTTCAATAAAACCGCACCATTGCATAAAAGAAAATACTCGACGCATCAAGTAATAAAACACGTGTTTCGTCAAAATCAAGGAATTTGTTAAAACTTGATGAATGTATAATGCTAATCCTTTTGTTTTGTGTTAACAATCGTAAAAGGTCGTAAAAATTAATTTTATTGCTAATTTTTACCGCACATAGTCGACAATCTTTTGTTTTGTGTAAAAACAGATGTGCTTCCAAACTTTTGGACGGTAGTGTATACTAGCGACTCACCCTCGCTTCGCTCGGGTTCGTCCCTAGTTACGTTTCACTGCTGAACTGAGCTAAACGTTGATAAGTCAGCCTGTGAGTCGCGAGTAGTGAATAAAAATAGTAATTGCGAGTGTACCTTAGGTGATAGACATATAATATTGCGAACTTCCCTGTATAACTTTTTAAGACCTACAATTTTCTAGTACATTGTTTTGATTTATCTCTTAAGGTTCAGCCAGCGTTAGCCATATAAACTTCTAAGGACGACTCGATAGAACCAGTCATTGCGTTTTCCCGCGGGAACGAAAAATGTGCCTGTAGTAAAAGGTATCCTAAATGTTGACTCGAGTGATAAGCTATCACTATACAAAACTTAATTGAAATCGGTTCAGTACTTTTTGCGTGAAACGCGCACATCGATTTAACTATGTTAGTTTTGCTATAGGTATAGATAAGAATAGGTATTGCGAGTGTACCTTGAGAGATAGACATATACTGTTGTAGATATTTCTGTTGGCCTTTTCAAGATCTACAATTTTTTAGTACATTGTTTTGATGTATGTCTTTAGGTTTAGCCAGCGGAGGGTTCCTAAGGAGGACTCGATAAAACCAGTTATTGCGATTTCCCGCGGGAAACAAAGATTTTCCAAAAGTAAAAGTTATCCTAAATGTTGACCCGAGTAATAAGTTATCAGTTCACAAAATTTCGTTGAAATCGGTTCATTACTTTTTGCGTGAAACGCGTACAGACAAACAGACAAACAGACAAAAAGACAAACAGACAAACAGACAAAAAAATTAATAACTATTGTTTTGGGATCTATATCGTATACATAATACGTTACAGTCATTGTTTTTAAAAAAATATTTCATGTACAGATTTCGCTAAGTTACTGCTTTATTATAGTATAGATGATTTAATCATTCAAATCATCAATTAATTATTATTTAAATAGACTGATGTATCAACGCACAGGCCAAACCCTTAAGGCTAGAAACTTAAAATTTCGTACTCGTATTCCTCTTATGAAGTAGGCATCCACTAAGGATGGATTTTTCAAAATTCAGCCCCCAAGGGGGTGAAATAGGAGATAAAAGTTTGAATGAAACATTGAACATTGAACATATTTGCATGAAATTTCGTATTTTTCGATTTTTCGTATTTTTGCAAGCGAAGCCGCAAGTTCTGCTAGTTGTTAATATATTAAAATTAATCAAATAAGGACAACTTCCCTTATGTATAATTATTTTACACCATAACCATATAATATGCATTAAAATACAAATATAGTGATTTTTTGTTTGTTTGTAGGAGGCTTTAATAAAAAATTTTGCATATTTACATCTAATCTAAATATAGTATCACGATCTATAAAATATATTTGACTTCAAAAAGGAAATGAGTACCTCCTCATTTACGCTATAACTATTAATCTTCATCAAGTCTTCTTAGTGTAGGTATGTGATACTAACTGGCGCACTTAAAGGTTATTAAAACACAAGAAAGTATATTTTGTATTAATATATTAATATTGTCTATTATGATTTGAGGGATTCAAATGATAATTAATTTAGTTAGTTTTAAAAAATGCAAAATTATTTAAAGAATATAGATCGTTGAAGCGTTAACAACCAAAGCGGAAGTGATTCTCCGAACGCCGTAGTAACGGCGGGCGGCGCGGCGCCTGTCAGTGACCGCCGCGGCCTTGTGCCAATGTAGAACCAAATGCTTAATGCACGATACAACGCTCTCTCCTACATCTATCTTTCGCATCTATGTACATTATTAATATAAAAAAAAAAATGCAGAAGAAGAATCTTTTCATCATCATATTTTGTTAAATTTTATTACTTCAAAATTTAAATAACTTTGGATATTTTCCATATTGATACATACTTACATACAAAATAATAGCAAAGTAAAACTTACTGCCAGTTAATAACGTTGACACGTTTATTTAAAATATATACGAATGAATCTATGAAACACTATTAATTAGAATAATATACATACATATAATATTTGCATTTTTTTATAAGCTTCGTTCGTAAAGTTTCGCAAAATAAACGAAACACGTCATTTTACTGTTATTTATGTTTTTAAATTTGTATTAGTTATAAAAATTATACCTATTAATTATTTTTATCATCACTAATTGAGGTTGATATCTATACGGGAACTCATATTTAATACAATGTACATTGGTTTAAGACATGTGCCAATCTTAAATGTCAATTCACCAACAAAAACTCAACATTGGAATTTGGGCGCAAACAAAGTGGGTGCCTTACATACTTATGACGAAAAATAGAGTAACGATGACCGGGCAATACACGTACCTAATTATTTTATTATAAAATAAATTAACAATATAAAAAATTTATCCTGTAAAATAATATAAAGAAACGTTAAAATAAACATGCTAGTAAAGAAAAATCAAATGGATACATTACCATAAATTTACAATTTTACAGATGATTGGAAAAATCAGCCCATGGTACAAGTTCGTACTGCGTATTAACAGATGGAGCTGTTTATGATAAATATTAAGCTAGCTGTACATTTTTGAGGTATAGAAAGAAATCGTCATAATTTTAGTAGTTTAAGCTAATATTTTTCAATAATTTTTTAATCATAATTTCATCTACTTTGTTGATACTAAATGTAACTGAGCTATTTTTGTTAATGCATATTTTAATTCATTTTAACCATTAAATATTTTCTTTAGAGCTCTTTATATTGACAAAGGATAGTTTAAAATAAATAAATAAATATAAATATGTTGGGACATTAACACACGGCACCATCTAGTTCCATGGTAAGCTACGAGGCTTGTATTACGGATACCAGATAGCTGATACACTACACATATATAACTTTAAATACATACACATTATAAATATAAACACCTATGACTGAAGTACAAACATTCTAAATTCTTCAAAAAGTTTAATTGATTCTTAGATCAATTCTTTGTTTATTGTGAGTTCACAACCAAATTAAAAACCTACCACAACCACGTCACATCGTCATTGAGCTTAAGCTTATTAATATATAGCAATATAGTTACTAATAATTTCACGATTGAATAATATAAACATTAAAAACCTAATTAGAGTTGCATTAGAATTCACATCGGATCTTTTGTCACGCTTAAATTGAACGTTACGGCTAAGAAAAGACCTTACGTGAATCTAATGGTTTTATTTTCAATAAATTAGATATCGATAAATGTTTTATATAATCAAATATTTTTTTAATTTTATACTTTAATGTGACTGCTGTACTAGAAAGACCTTTAGATATTTATCGTTAAAAGGAAATACTAAAATTATTTGTAATGAGGCTCAATTATTAATTTTTACTATTCAATAGTAATTTAGTTTGGTTAAACATAATAACTGTACCTTATATATACATATGTATACTAGCGACTCACTCTCGCTTCGCTTTGGGTTCGTCCCTAGATAAAAACAAAGCTATCCCACGGGAACCGTACATTTTTCCGGAATAAAAAGTAACCTATGTGCTATTCCAGACTATAATCTATCTCTGTGCCAAATTTCATCCAGATCCGTTCAGCCGTTCTAGGGTGAAAAAGTAACATCCGTCCATCGTCATAAACTTCGAGTAATACTTTCAAAGATTTACGCGAATATAAATAAAAGACATTTTAAATAAAACTGTCTTTTCCGATTATTTCGCGGATTTATTTATTTTTTAATCTACGAGTATATAAATAAAAATGAATCACCGAAATGTATGTACGCGCATAACTTCTGATTGACTGCACCAAATTGGATAATTCTTTTTTTTTGGGTTTCTTATTGTCAGGACAATTTTTGTATAGAAGAAAATTAAAAGAAAAAAAAAATTACTAAAATAATATTTGTATAGATGTAGATTTTTTAAATAATCCGTAGATCAAATAAAGTATACATACAAATTTAAATGAAGACAAAAAATTAAACGAATGATTATTAAAAAACTGCTCACTTAAAATATGTCAATAAGATTTTAAATTATTATATATATAATCATTTTTTTTTACTTTTTATACTAGAATATAGTGTTTTTTAAAATGTTAATATAAATAAAATCATAGATATGGTGACTGTAGTCAGTTATCCTTGATAAAATGTATATAAGTAAGTAATTACTGATAACTACTACTTATCCAAACTCGCAGTTCCGCTAGAGTTAGTTCGCAGGCCTTTGAAATACTTCTGTGCAATACAGAATGTTGATGATGTAATAGTAAAAAATCAAATTGAACTTAGAATGTAAGTAAATAACAAATAGGTTAATTATATTTATTTCTCTATCTCTCAGTCCTTCTCAATTAAACTCTGTTTATAGTGTTTAATAAAATAATTAACTATATTCCCCGTATTATTGTTCTACAAAAAAATCTTCTTTATCATAAGTCTAACTAATATTTTTATATCAATGGAGTTCTTAAAACTATTTGGTTTAGTTTGGGTAGGCACTGTCTGTAACAAGTATATAACGCTTTTGAGATGTCTAATACCTTAGTCTCTCCCGTGACCATGATTGCTGTAAAGCATTCGAAACGTCGGGAACCAAAAATCAAAATAAATCCGCGAAATAATCCGAAAAGATAGTTTTATTTAAAACTATTTGGTTTGTTATCTCAAAATTACTATAACAATTAAGAAAACAATACTACTAATAAATATTTAGAAATAACTTCACTATGGTAACTATCATCAAAAATCACAGATCACGTGAGAAAAGTTGTGGGCGAAAGCAGTAATTATAATATCTTTCTGAGCGATTTCGGTTGTGGCTGGACAATACGATAAGATGGAAAAGAGATCAGACGGAGGATTTATGTGGTATCTGGGTCAAGGGTATCACTAAGCTCCAACTCAACTCTAGGCTATTACTGAGAATGTCATGTCAAAAACTCAATAATGGAGAAGTTTCCTTTTTTTGTATTACTATAAAATTTTTAGTAAAATATAAAAGTATGAAAGAAATTATTAAAATATCTCATTAATTAAAAAGTAATGAAACTTTAAAGTTGCGCTTATTTTTAAATAAAACTATATTTTCGTATTATTTCGCGGATTTATTTTGATTTTTGGTTCCCGACGTTTCGAATGCTTTACAGCAATCATGCTCACGGGAGAGACTAAGGTTTTAGAGATCTCAAAGGCATTATATATTTGTTACGGACTGTGCCTACCCTCAATTTTACAAAATGATTTCAAAAAATCAAAAATGGCACCAAAGTACCATGCAATAATTGTTGATTTTAATTTTAAATATTTTATTTTAATAAGTATCATTATTATAAACATTATATTTTTTTATAAACTTTAAGAATTATTAATATTATTTAATGTTGCTGTTATTATAATATGTATAACCATGAAGAAAATTAAAAATTAAAATATTAATTTAGATCGTTATTATTTAAAGTTAAAATAAAGCAACACTATTGCTATCTTTATAGATAAAAATATATTAATCTGAATTACTATTATTGGGAACCACACAATATGAACTGACTACATCTAATGGTCTGTTATGTTTATTTTTGTTGTTAGATTTTATGATGTTTATTACAGGATCCCACAATGATGGTAGTACCCAGCCATATTCCTTATTAAAGCTTGAAATGAAGGATGTTTCTTAATTTCAGTAGCTTTGCGAATCATCTGAGGCGATACCGGTTCTCTTTTGTGAGTATTTGTGGACTACCAAAGGGAATGTAGTGGTCTAAAACCTTAGACCATGACCATGATTGTTGTAAAGCATTCAAAACGTCGCGAACTAAAAATCAACTTAAAACCGCGAAATAAAAGATAATTTTATTTAAAATAATACTTTCCTAGATTTACACGAATATTTGACATTCATATAAATAAAAGAAAGTATTATTGTGCTTAATTTTGTCACTGATTTATTAATTTTGATCTATATTATCATTCCATTGCGTTAAATATGATATAATCAACATCATCTTCTCCATTGTATTTGACCGACCCGGAGCTCGAACCGAGGACCTCATTTGGAGGACTAAATACGAAAGCTATTTCGGGACGTACATATCTTTACAGTTACTGGCTGGATTAATAGATTCAGCAAAAAGTTATTATGAAAGTGCAACTATTTTGAAAGTGCATATTAAGTAGTAATAGTTATATATAGTTAACAATCCGTTATCCGAGAGCACAGTAAAGATCCGTGCCGAGAGGTTAATAGGTACTAGTGATCGACGCATGGTTGAAAATCAACCATAATTCATTAAGTTATATATTTATTGTTATATTGTTTACAATATTAATCTATTCTCAATTTGACCAGTTAACAATAAATAAAAGAGTATATATGCGTGTGTGTGTCAAATACATAGTAGTGTGTGTAATGTTCTTTTATTCATTTAATATATTTTTTATGCATAATTTTAAAAAACTATAAGTGTGGGAAATATCATACTCCTCCGTCCGCGCAATTTTCGTAAAAAGGAGTACAAAGTTTTTGCTTCACGTATTAATATATAGATATTTGCTTTTTTTTAATGCGAGCAATATTTGACTCTGTGCTACCATTTGTTTTTAAGATATTTATAGCAAACGAAACATAATTCTTAGATATAAATTCTCAGATGAAAATCCATAGATTCAGTTTTCTCATGTATTAGAGTTCAACGAGCAATGCAGTATTGATTAAGCAATAAGCATTTAACACTAATGATATTTTTTTACGCATTGTTTGTTCAAATTTATTTTTTGCTGTTTTTATTTTTAATATTAATCGGGTACATAAACAATTACTAGTGTTTGATAAATTAGAATGTTTAACAGTGTCTGATAGGTTGTTACGACAGTGTAACAAAATTATTATATTAATTATAAATACAAACCAGTAATGCAACCAGATATGATTGTCACGACCACAAGTATGATAGGTCCAATGCAATTGTTTAATTAGTTTGTTGGATTACGCCTATTGTTGCGCACACGCACTTGGCGGCCTTCGACCGCTTTTTATCAAACGGAAAGCCCTTAATCTGATAAGTATAAGTATATATACAAAACTGCATCGTTAATCTAGTAGTTACCTAGCTTATACGGCTGCGGATCCAAATCTCTCGTGGGTTTGAATCCTAGATATGAAAGGTCCAAAATCCAAAGGTATTGAATTTTTCAGTTAAGAAATTCTCATTTCTCAGTAACTCAGCTCGGAATTGGGAAGTTGGTGGCGTTTCACCCTCGTGTCTCGGATAGCATGTAAAGGCGTCGGTCCTGTATGTGATCTCTTACTGGTTGATTTATAGAGTGAAAGGAAGTGATAGTGATAATTTATAATGGTTTCTTCGCACATGTCAAGTCTCAGTAAGATTGGCCGCCGCGCTCTGTAGTCTGTAGTAGAAATCGGACCGAAGGAAATTAAAAGAATAGAAGTAGTAATTCGATTTGAATTTCTATTGTCATCTGATAATTAATTCAAAGCTCTATGGACTAAATTAATCAAAGTGTTTTTGGCATTAGAGAAACAATTTGTTTATTTTAATTTTAGGTACTAATTTACCTAGAAAGTGTTGTTTTGTTATCCATAAGGAGTAAGTGGATAAATATAATTTATATTAAATTAATATTCACTGAGTCAACGTTGTATTATATTCAAGTGGTATAAACTGCATTTAGAAATAAATATTACCTGTCTATTTGACTAATCGTTTCTTTTATTATATTTAATTGTTCAGACTTGAGTTAAAAACATAATTAAGTTTTATTATACTCGAAGCAGATCTAAATATATAACTGAAGATTAGGTACATGTCTGAATTTTTATACATATAGTTTAGAATGGGCTACTAGGACTACGTATAGCACTCCTAGAATTAGAAATTTATTTTCAAAGATTCATTAATTTATCATTAGCTTTAATATTTTTCTTTACATTTTCGCTTATTCAAAAATCACGAATTTTGTTTAATTGTTATTATAAATGTACACTTAGTGTACCTACTTGCATATTTGTAAATAAAAGTTTTATGATTGTTATTAGTATTATTTATTATTTAACTCGACAAAGTAACGTACATCTGTTATGTTGGGGCGCGAAGCCAAGAAACGCACTGGGAGGCGGCCCACCTCGGTGGGCGGTGTACCATGCGGGTTGCTCCTGGTACTTCTCTGACAGCAGAGTGGACTGTGGGAGCAACCCGTTGGTTCTGTGGTCTGCTTTGGTAGACCTGCCGTCGGGGCGTCGTCAATATTGTACGAACGTTCATAAAGTTATTAGTAACATTATTATATAGGCGAATTGTAACAATAACATCAGTATTCACAAAAAAATAAACCATTTTATTGCTCCTAAGTACGAAGCCTAGTGCGTTTGTCATTATGTCTTACCTGAAATTATTCTAGTTGTACCTACAATTTTGAATTGTTAATTTATCATGCATAAAAAGCATGGGTAAATAATAAGGTAAAAACCTAATCTATGATATGATATACAATAATTAAAGTGCGTGTGTGTGCAATTCACACATAGAAGAAGTGAAATTTTAGAAAAGTAACCTACGAGAGAATGAGATGAATATAGAGTAAAATTTGTAAAACTGTTGTGACTCGGACAACCCAAAAACGCGTGATGACGGTTGAATCAAAATGGCGTGGTGGGATGCGCTATAGGTTATTTAAAAAAGGAATAGTTTAAACTATTTCTTTTAAGAGTAAAAGATTAAAAAAATATATAGCTTTAAAAATGTGATTAGGATAGCATCAATCTGGCGTGTTGCTGCATGTAAACGTAATCTTCTTCGGTCAAGACACTCATATAATTAGAAATCAAACAAGTTCGTTTGATTCTCAATTATATGATTTCGTTGAGACTAGAAGAAGAAATCGAATAGAATATCGATGAAGTTTAAATAAAGTTTTGGCAGTGATATATGTACATATATATAAGAGAACATCAATCAAATGACAAGTTATTTAATCCTTTGTCTATATTGTCTTTATTTGGTACGCTGTGGCCTGTGAGTGCGCAGGGTGAGGCGAGGAAACCAGTTCTGATTTACCAGATCGTGAGGTATTTTAAACTTGAATGCAAATAAATTGTGAGATGATAGCGAACTTGAAACCACAAAGAAAAACGTATAATGTATACGTTTTCTGAAATGTTAGCGAGCGAATGCCAACTTGAAGTACTTGTTGCTTTAATTTATGCTACATTTCATTCAGGGAAATATCATTTCATATAAGAACATGTTTTGTTTAGTAGATATGCATAAAGATTAAAACAGTTGCATCAGAAACATTTTACTTTTTGTAGAATCTTAATGCTGAAAAAGTTTTTAGCTAAATAGCTTTTTACGCGTTATTTTATTCCTTATACATATTTGATAATAAGCTTTAGAATAATACCAGCGGTTTTCAGTCTATAAGAAAACTTAAGCGACGTATGTACATATGTATGTATAACTGGTATCTTGTACCATTTTAATAATTATATAACTTGCGTCTAATATAATATCTTATTAGTTTCGTTAAATTTTCAAACAAATGTCGATTTTCAACATGTTGATTTGGCAAATACGGATTAGTGACAGTTGTATCTATATGTAAGTATATAAAAATATATAAAGATGGCACTATACATAGGTACGTAAAATCGCTAACGAATTTAATGTCATGAAAATATCTCTAACGCTATTGTAGGGAATGTAAATTAGGCATAATATTTTATTCGGAAAAAAGTTAATTATGCTATTTGTGTATATTTTACTATTTTTTTAAAATGACTTCTATAATATATTCATAAAAAAATGAATTAAATATTATTTTTTCATTAATAGCAGCGTTAAATAAACAAAATAAAAAAAAGATTTGCTCACATTTGAGGTCACTCCACAAAAAATTAAGGAAGTAGTCTATCTAGACCTGTTTCGCCCTAAACTGGATTAAATTCCTCAGTATTTGTTCAAAGATCACTGTGACATTTATTACCTCACAAGAAATGAAGACTTGTACACATATTTTAATGATAACTGTCAGTTTCAAAGTCTCTTTTACTTTACAATTTTTCTTTACTTAGAAATCTAAGCAATAAAATATAACTTATTCGCATTACATTCACTCTTATAATAACATTCAAATATTAAAAAAAAAGCTAAGCAGTTAATTTGTGTATCATTTTATATTATCAGAGGTTTATTTTAGGTGAAGGACTTCATACCACGACGTAGCGAAGCGGATCGGAATGTCAGTTACTGTCTGGAATCTAAATCTATACTACACTGTATTTTTTATGTCTATTCATAAAATAAATCTAATATGTCGAGCCCAATACCATGTGGAAAATCGTATGAAACCCTATATTTTAATTTTATATAACTTTTTTTTTCTTTTACATCGTTAACTCATAAGTGACTTTTTCATTACAAGTCACTTTGTGATTGTGTAAAAGCGGGGGACTTTTAAATGCAGTGCATAGTGCGTGTGGACTGGATTCCTAACACGCCTGAGTTTAGCGTCATGACAACTCAGGGTCAGGGTCCAAGATGAATTATGTTGTAGTTATGCAAATACTGATCTTAAATACATACTATTAATGATGACTTTTATGTTTGTACATGTACGCCCACAATAATTTATATTTATTACAATCGTAAAAGAGGCAACTGTTTGGAAAAATAGGACTATAGTGACGGCTAACTGATTCAAAATTACCATTTTAAATTACAACGAATAAATGACACTAACTCCTTTATGAGTCAGGCAAATAGTCGTTTAAAGAAAAGTATACTTGTAAGTTGTATTGATAAAGAAAAATCTCCTCCGCTGTCCCGCGAAGTCTGTCACAGTTTTGTGATATACTCGTACATATTTTAGTCAAAGATGACGATGACCTAAGTATTGTTTGACAACTCAAGTTTTATTAACTTAGTTTTATTAACTGTAAACCGTAATTAGTATACATATCTATTACTATCAAAGTTTAACTAAAACTCTTCTCATTAGTTACCATATTGTTGAGCGGACTTTTAAAATCTGCACGCGTTTGTTCTAGTATTGAAGGTTGAAATAAGGCTATAATGTTGAGTGAGCAATGTGGGTGCACTGCTTAAGAACTTTGTAGTGTACGTGTAAATCCAAGGGCAACATATTATGATATTTATTAGCAGGTAATTGAATGACAAAAGTATTGATGTTTGCGAATTGTGTATATAAAAAAATATTTGTTTGTTGATATCTATCGAGATTATATGTATGTAATATTTTGAATTTATTAATCATACCAGTAAAATAATCCATATAAAATAGATCCTCATCTCGTTACAGAACAACGGATTCCGCACTAAAACAGCTGATCGATATTACTGTATTGATAAGGACATGTCCACTTTAACTTGAACGACTATCAAAAACATCATTTCGGATCACTTTTAGTTCGTAGTATTTATGCTTGGGCGGTCATTTTTTGTCCAAACGATTTTAGGCGGCTTTGACACAGTGTAAAACTAAGCGAGGCTTCAATTTCTCTGTTCGATATACGAAATGAAAAAAGCGATTCACTTCTAGTACACGTGTGTCTTGCGCGCGCGCCGCGGTTAACTACGCTACTCAACAGTAAACACCAACTGGTGACCTTCCCAATTAAGAATTTAATTTATATAATGTACTTTCTTAAAGAAGTTGTGACGTATGACATCTAATGCGCTAACGGATTTTAATAATGTTTGCATGAAAATGAAACGTAACAACATTTCTTTTTATCAGTATAATTCATTGTAAATATATTTAATAAAATATTTAGATAGCCGCGAAACAATCATATTTTATGAAATAAATCAACTCTTTTTCTTTTAACGTAAAGAAGGTAGAGAGATAAACGGCCAGCGCAATTAATATTACACACTTCAGTTCCTAATTAGTGTCCATAGTAGGGATCGTGTCCATATTGGGGTGCACCATACTGCGGCACTTGGGCTTCGTACGATGGATAAGGTTGAGGCTGAAATAGTAAAAATCATCATTACTTTCAATATCATACCCTATTTGGCAAGTTGCCCGAGAGAGAGGCTGTACTTAATCAATTAAATGGAATCCACTTGCTACTCCAATAGCTTGATTCCAGTTAAATGTCATATAGGTATTGTTAATGCGTATATACCTTTTTTGTTTCTAGCTAAGTATATGAACGTCAGTGAAGGTTTTCCGGTCAGCTTGTAGTAGCGTGGTGATATCGTGATTTACTTATCGAGGACGTTATAGATCATTTTATTAATATAATGGATGTTTAAGAATTTGTATTTCTATTACTCTTTTTAATGTAATGAATATTTTGTGTTAAAGAAATTACTTAGCATTTCGTAGCGATGTAGTACCTAACCTAGTGCAAATATTATTTTGAAAGAAATGAAACCTATAATAATCTTTTTATTACAAAGAATACCTATTATGTAATGAATCCTTACATTAAATATTATCTGAAGAAGAAAAAGGAAATAATTGTGTGAGAACAACATTAAGCTAATACCTATACATACATGTAAATGTATCTAACTCTTATTCTACTATTACTTTATGAAATTAACTTAAAAACAAATTACCTGATAATTGTGAACAGGATAATTCTTTTCAGGCACATCGTGGTGGTGTTTCTTTAAACGCATTTGATTAGCAAGTAGTTCCTTCACTTTGAGCTTAGTTGAAAGTAGATTTGCAGCCAAAGCTTTGTTAAAAGCTTTTAACTCCTTTAATTTCGCCTTAACGGCCCATAGGCCGTCTTTAAGAAGATCCAGCTTGCCGAGCTGCATGTCATCTTCTTCCTCAAGTTCATTGTGATCATATGAGGGAGTATCGTATGCAGCCCTAAATAGCTCTTGTTCGTCTTCGCTTAAGTCTGCATAACGTGGTTTTGTCATGGCTGTGATTTTTTTTATTGATTAATTCTTTTTGAAAATAACATTGTTGTTAGCAAAATTTACACAATTAAAATTAACAACAATATAATTAATGAAATATAAAATAATTTATACATACATACGAGTATCTCCCGTTCAATACTATTTATATTAATCTCTTTAATAAATAATTTTAACAGCCATTCACATATTTGAGTGTATTGAACAATCATCATAATTATAATTTATCACTTACCTGAATTTGCAAGTAAAATTACAAATAAAATAGTATAAAACATCTTGGAACAATTGAGTTTAACGTTAAAATGACGTTGCTATTTTGCACGCGTGTAGTAATAGAATACCGTCTTTATGTTAAGTTAATCTAGCAAAGCCGCTACCCTCAGATTGCTTATCTAATTGTTAGAGTTCCGCATACAACTTTTCTTTTTTACATCTTAGAAAAAGGATTGGCATCTTTGAGAAAAGGCTGTTAAATACTCGTAGAACTGAATGTACTAGCCAAATATGAATAGTGTCTTTTGCATTTTATAACCGATTTAAGATGGACGGTTTTAAGTTATGTAACATCACACTAAAGTAATAGGGGAACGGCAGGTGGAAGAGATATAATACTATACGATGAACAGCCTAATTTCTGAAACTATTCGTCCGATTTCAAAATTTCTATTTGCATTTTATAGTACATTTATTTAGGAAGATTGTAAGCTATCTATTATCATGCTAAGTTCTTTACGAGCAGAACAATGCTATATAAATAAGTAACATGGACAGAGCCGCGAGCAAATGCTAGTAAAAAATAAGCAGATAAAGATTCCCTATAGAAGGAATGTATTTTTTGGTTTATCTTCTTTTTATTTGACATTACTAAATACTACTATTTATAAAGCTTAAACTCGCTGCAATTATAGTGCAAACTCTTAAATAGATCAGTAAATAATAAAATCTAGCTGAGTGTGGCTCGCGGTGAGAGTTTCTGCAACTACTAAATAAGATTCTAGCTTATAAGAAATCATAAAATATATTAAAAATTATATATGTGCTATTATGGTACGGATCCTTAAAGTAGTAAAACTACTCACATTTGGCCGATTTTTTATTGCGATGTAGGGGGTACGCGAACTGGACTCGTTTTTGATAAGATAAATGAGACTTTGAAGTAACATACTTTCACTATTGCTATTGCAATTGACACGAATATTGCTCTTGCGTTATATAGGCTACTTTTTATCCCAAAAATGTTAAATAAAAAAAATTATGAACGCTAACAGTAGGTTCTTTGTGAAAACCATTTTATAGAAATTGACGAAGTATTGCTTAGCTCTTTGTTAACGGTAAGAACAGGTTGTATATTTCATATAATACTTAGTATGTGGACTACTGTCGCAGCTTGCGAGTTTTGATTTATTAGACATCTTTTAGCACGGCTCTTTTTATATTTGTACGAGTAAAGTTAGACTAGTTACAAAAAGTCAAAAAAATAGGTGGTTACTCGGCCTTGGATGAAGCCATAACAGAGTTTTTTAACATGGAGGATGTGTATCCTTAGGGGTTAACCAGTTGATCATGTTGGTGTGCGTTAATTTTGTATGTTTACTTGTCATTTTAATTTTGTTAAATAATTATTCTATTCAACTAATAAAATGAAATCATAACATAAGGTGAAATAAGGATTTATTATGAAGTCACTGAACCTTTAAGAGAGAGGTTCGCAACTTTCTGGGATATTTAATAGAGGTAAATAAGTTTGAGTACCTACCCCTGCTCAGAATTTCTCAAATTTAATTTTAATTACAGAAAAAATGCAGGTTTAATAAAATTACATTTTATAGTGCTTAATTATATATTGTGCGAATCATACCTTTTAATTCTTTAATAAACTTGTTATTTTACTAATGTTTTATTTACTAATATGACAACTTACATTAAATATTGAACACATCTTTTGAAATACTTTTCTTAACTTTATAAGACAGGGCTCAAGATATGTGTGTTACATACAAACATTCACACTGAACAATATACCTAGTAGCTGTAATCTTTAGGTTCCAGACGGTCTTAGACAGTAGTTTATAGGCCAAGGGTTGTCTGGATCGTGAAGATTAATGCGTTATTATTAATTGTAATATGTTAATGTGAATTCGTAGCAATTTTATGCATATTTGTCAGTGTTTTTTAACTATGAACTAATAGAACATTTATTTATTAACGCGAGCGTGTGAAGTTTTGAGATTTTTGAAGGTAATAATTGAACCAACTAATGTACACACATTTTTAAAAATAGATAAGATTCAATAAATATAGAATAATTATATAAAGTTTAAACATGGGGTCTTAGTAGAAATTTTATTCTCGAAAGATAACTTATTTAATTCTACATATTCACACAAACAAGTAACAAGAACGCCAAAAGAGTTATCTTAATTCTTAGTGACATAGCTTCTTTCTTTTCTGTGTTATAAATAATAAAATATATGTTTTATATATTATGTATAACTATTTTATATAATATTTAAAAATAAATCAAAAAAGTACTTGCAGGTAACCATTACTGCTAGTAACTACCGTGATATTGTTAGAGCTATTACATACTTCGTAATAAGTAAAGGAAACATATATAATATAATATATAATTTTATACATTATTATATTGCACTATCTCGTAAGATTTGGAAACAGACCGTATTCTTAGATACCACGTTTCAAGAGTAACGTGTAAGTTCTTCGACATGTTGTTTTGCTATCGTAAAGGGATGAGCAGATCGTATTCTTAAACACCACGTTTCAAAAAGAGTAACGTGGTAAGTTCTCCGACCATGTTGTTTGGTTATCGCCGAGCCTTAATCCGGCTAGAAGCGGGCACGGCGACGCGACTGTCACAACGCCGCACGCCCTTTATACAATTCGTCCTCGAGATCAAACGCTGGGTCCGCGTAACCGGAGTCATCGTACCGTAGGGATCTACAATCATACACACGTATATTATACCAATAAGTAATCTGACTATTATATGTATACAACTGCGGAAGTTTGTGTGTATGTTTGTTACTTCTTCACGTTGAAACAGCTGGACAGGTTTGGACGAAAGTTAAAGTGTATAATTAAAGTATACGGAAAGACTATGTCCGGGACTAATAGATAGGCCAATGTTCAGTACCTCCTTAGGAAGGATATTGCTTTACTGTCTCGGTGGTATAATGCCTAGCATGTACAGCTGCACATGGAGAGGTCCTGGGTGCGAGTCTTGAGTTGGGCTAAGTTTAGTTATTGAGTCTTTCTGTTATTAGAAAGTTTATGTAATAACCCGGAGTTGAGAATTTGGCGGTGTTTTACACCCGTGCTCTCTGAGCACATGAAACTGTCGGTCCGGTGCCTGATCTCTCACCGGTCATGTCGAATTATTGTCCCATCGGAATTTGAGAGTGAAAGGAATAGAGAGTGCGCTGGCATCTGTGCGTACACTTGTGCATTTTAATATCTCCTGCGTAATTGGTTCTTCAGTCTCAATGGGAATGGCTGCCGTGGCCGAAACCGGTCAGGAGGACATCATCATCAGGTAGGGTACATCCTAGCGAAGCGAGAGTGATTCGCATGTTAACATATTATATTTTCTTGAGTATATATGCCATTCGGTGAAAGCTTATTAATGTTCGTTTAGTAGTTTTTATAATATCAAAACAGCAAGTAAAATAATTAATTAATTGAAGAATAATATTATTTGTAGGGCTGGCTATAAACGCTATTATAAATATAATAATAACATTTATTATTATTTGTTTTACTGGATGTCAAATATATTTTTTATATAATTATTATACCTCATATATTATTAAGAATCTTCTCATGAACGTTAAGCTATAAGGAAAGAAAGGAAATGTTTTATGGGGCTGGCGATGGCGCCGGAGCATTAATTAAATATCATCAACCTTTAATGTATTTTTTAACAGAAAGCCTCGTATAACTTTGTATTATCTTTATATTGTTAAATGTTTTTTGTATATTTTATGAATCTTTATCCTTGGTTATTATAATACGTTAGAAAGTGCGTAGGCTTGTCTGTTTGTTTACTTTATCGTGTATCAACAATAATTAAAAAGTGAAAATCAAACAATATAAATTAATAATCAAATAATTAACAATTAAAAAAAATCATACTTTTTACGGTACTTTATTGCATACACACTATTACACACTTACCCACAATTACACTATGTCCAGGTTTAAAACATAGAATATTTTTTACCCTTTAATGATTTAAAATCCCTTTGTATGCTAATATAAAGAGAAGACGAAAAGGAATTGCGCGCCAATCGCATAAAGCAGTTAGTTTTAATATAAAATATCAATCATGTAGTTAGCTTGATTTAATTGCCTGTAGCATTATAATTGTCTTGCTATTATAACGTTGTTATATAATTGTTTAGTCTATGTATTAATAATAGTAACTTTTGTTAGCGACCTCGTTCGCTTGTCTTTGTAGAAAAACATCTACAAAATCCGAATTTTAAAGCTCTGATGAATTTAATTCAGAAAATAAGTACATTCAACATTTAATTGCTCGATTGAAATATTATTACCTACAGTAAGTCATTCTCATACGCATTTTTAAATAGTACAAAACAAAAAAAAAAACAAAAAAAACTACAAGCACGATACCCACTTCGTGTGAAATCGATGCACTACACCGTTTTATATGATTAACTTGTGTATATTTGAAAATATTATACCATATATATAAAAATGTACTCATTAAAATTGGTCCAGCCTTTCTTGAGAGATGAGTGATTAACAGGCCGACGGACAAAAAGTCTTAAAACTGTAGATATACCTACTAAAAAAATGTTCTAACTATATGAATTTTTGTAATGTAACCAATTTGTTATATACCTGTCAGGGGTTCGAGTTCTGCATCTGGAAGGAGGTGGTGATCTTGATGAAGCTCGTAGTAGTGTTGGATCGTCATAGCGACGTGAAACTATTGTAAAGTCATGGTGCGCATCTATAAGTTTTTGAAGTCGGGAAACCATCTCAAAGTCAGATACCGAAGACGGTACCAATATACCAAGGAGTTTGGCGATTGAATTCCTATAGGAGGTAAATACTTAAATTATTCAGTTGTTTCTTTCAACAATTTTGAAATTTAATTAAGTTTATACAACCTATAAAAATAATGAAATCCCAATATCTAATAATAATAATATCGATCAGTTATTTAAATTCTGTTGAATCTAAAAAGTGTCAATGTAGTACAATTTTATTTTGTAATCGACTGTATCAGCTCTGCATTTAAAACGTCAAGGTTAAGGGCAAACGGTAGTGTAATTTTCCGTGTGAAGGCAATATGTAGCCCTGGGTCGTATAGGACCACATCTATATGCACATGTGGTTTATACATAAAAACATCCAGTATTTTTACGAGCACATTTCCCCAACCTTTGCATTATTTTATTCCTTATCGGACGTAAAGTTCTCTTTTTATAACAAGCAATTTAATGAAAATACTTTCTGTATACGTTTAACTATTTATGATATAGGATTCGGTCGTTAAGTTGAAGAAATTGTTACCTTATTGTTGTAATATAAATTTATGTATTTACCTGAAGCTTTGTAACTGGGCTTCTCTCCTTTGACATTCAGCGAGAGCTTCCTTTGTTCTAGAAAGGTCGTCCCGTAACATATTAATTTGATGCTCCGAAGTGGTTCTTTCTTGTTCGAAGGTTTCACCAGTTGTTCTCACTTGGTCTTTTAATACATTTACTTTGCGATTGTATCGTGCTCTGAGGAGTTCCGCTTCATCGAGTTTCTTTTGAAGCTCCTCTATTTTTCGTGCACGTTCCAATGAGGTTATCTGGAAAATAGAATAGTTAGTCTCAAATGACCTACATAACTAATACATGGCCAATTTACTATGATTTACTTTAAAATCGGTTAAATAATTGCACATTTATAAATATCGGAATTCAATTAGTTAATCCTCAATAAAATGCTCGTATGATTACACCTGGGGCCTTGATCGCAGAACATTGTTAAAAACAATGATTATTATTGATTGCGTAAGTAAATATCAGAAATTGATTTCACTATTTTTGTACTAGAATATGTTACTAAACAAATTTTTTGATACGTCAATAATACTTATGATAATAGATATAATAATATTCCATGATAATAGTTGCAAGTAATAAATATGACCATGGCCTTTACTGCGAAAGACTTCCGAGAAGAAATTTACATAGTAGATCCAATACCCTATGATTAAGCTTAAATAATATTAAGTATATAGCATTTATGAAATAAATTCGAATTGGACAAATTAAAGGTAGTAAAGGTATGATATTTATTGGATCGGAATATAAAAATATAGATAAAATCGTCAAATTAATTAATTTTCGTTCTTTGACAGCTATATTATTATTATTATTAATATGTTATATTATTTAAATCCTAACAAAATTATCAAGCTCAGATTTAATATCTAGGAATAAGATCACTCTGTAACGAGTAAATCACTTTAACCTTGTAAGCAAATTGTTCTAGTAAATCCACTTCTAACGTAGGTATATGATTTATGAGTATGTTGAATCGAATCTGTATTGCTACTGGAGTGTGCGTGCTATTAAGATTCTTAAAAGTAGAAGTGATTTTTTTTAATGAAGTATATTACATTTGAAAGATGTTTTGATAGATTCCCGATAGATAGTTATAATTCCTATTTTAAAATATCTCTATATTTTCTAACAAAAATTGTGTTGTAGAGCGTAGCGTAGAATCAACAACCTTTTTGTCTTAAAAGGTACCTACTTAAAGTCATTGATATTATAAAAGTAATTTATATATCGCAAATCCCAATAAGTCCGACCTTTGTGCCGTAGTGCTTGAGAAGAACGGGCATCAACCACAAGAAACTAGGCGACAAAGAGCATAACTTAGAAAATTAGTCAATTTTGAGTTTAAAAACATTAAAAGTATTATTACGATACTAAAAAAACCCTCGTTTCTTTTTTTGTTCTTTTTTATTATTCTTCGCACATATTTAATTTTAGTAATTATAATAAATTAATAGTAAAACACATTTTACTATTAATTCAATTATTTAAGTTTAATTTTTTTTACATTTCGTATTAACTATCTGTTCGTCGATCCAACCATAGTAGAGGATTTACGTCATTGATTAAATCCCGTTAAATTATTGTATCAAACCAAACCTTATATTCAGCAGCATCTGCAAGCTGTGCGTTGAGATCGCGGAGCTGCGATCGCGCGTCGCTGAGCTGCACGCCGAGCTTGTCACACTGTCGAGCGAGCTTCTTACACCGATTCACTGCCTCATCTCGCTCCGCTTGCAGTACTGCACGAACTCGCGAACTTTCTTCCTGTTCATATATTTTATAATAGGTGGAAATGAAAATTAGAAACATTATTTTATTACTAAAAGTTTTTCTTTCATCATCGACAAAAGTAAATTTAGATATAGTGGTACTTTTTAAAATAAAATATAATTTATTTGACGGCTTTATACATCTTTTATTTGGTTTTAAAATCCTTTATATATAAGACATGTATTTTTATGCAAAAAATATAATAATAATATAACAATTTTGAACTTATTTAGGGGCCTCTACGTGGTGGACCTGTGTCTCTATACAAGTCTTCCAAAAGACCGGGCTCCCTTAAGCCGTGAAATCCGAAGAGGTACAAATATAATAATAATAATTTCTGTATAATATAAGTAATTAAACATGCCTAAATTGAATCAGTGTTATCACCTCCTGGATAATTTCTAAGAAATTAATTGTTAACTGACACGCCGGCGTGCCCTCGATTCTCAACGGATTCATGGAAAAATCCAAATAAGTACTATAGTACAAAATCTTTTTGTTTTATTTGGAACTAGCGACTCAACCTCGCTTCGCTCGGGTTCGTGCCTAGGTACGTTTTACTGCTGAACTGAGCTCAGTCAGTGAGTCGCGAGTAGTGAATAAACATAGTAATTGCGAAAGTACCTTAGGTGATAGACATATAATATTGCGAAATTGCCGGTACAACTTTTTAAGACCTACAATTTTCTAGTACATTGTTTTGATGTAACTCTTAAGGTTCAGCCAGCGTTAGCCATATAAATTTCTAAGGGCGACTCGATAGAACCAGTCATTGCGTTTTCCCGCGGGAAAGAAAAATGTGCCTGTAGTAAAAGGTATCCTAAATGTTGACCCGAGTGATAAGCTATCACTATAAAAAATTTAATTGAAATCGGTTCAGTACTTTTTGCGTGAAACGCGTATATCGATTTGATTAAGTTAGTTTTATTATAGGTATAGATAAGAATAGGTATTGCGAGTGTACCTTAAGAGATAGACATACATATACTGTTGTAGATCTTTCTGTTGGCCTTTTCAAGATCTACAATTTTCTAGTGCATTGTTTTGATGTATGTCTTAAGGTTTAGCCAGCGGAGGGTTCCTAAGGAGGACTCGATAAAACCAGTTATTTCGATTTCCCGCAGGAAACAAAGATTTTCCTAAAGTAAAAGGTATCCTAAATGTTGACCCGAGTAATATGTTATCAGTGCGCCAAATTTCGTTGAAATCGGTTCATTACTTTTTGCGTGAAACGCGTACAGACAAAGAGACAAACAGACAGACAAAAAAAATTAATAACTATTGTTTTGGGGTCTATACTGTGTACATAATACGTTACAGTCATAGTTTTTAAAAAATATTTCATGTACAGATTTCGCTAAGTTACTGCTTTATTATAGTATAGATGATTTAATCATTCAAATCATCAATTAATTATTATTTAAATAGACTTTAATTACTTGATTGGTATTTGTAATATTGGTAATATACAAAGTGTTCATTTAAATAAAAAAGATACTAAAAATATGGATAATATAAATTAATTAGTATTTGGAGATAAACAAACAATCAAAATCAATCAAAAAGGAAATCAAATTAAAATTGAAGGCTATGCGATTAATTGAATAGTATAGTGTATTCTTTTTAGTGTATTTATAATATGTATACCTGGACGCTGAGCTTACGTCGAAGTAAATCTAAATGCAGATCTTTCCTCTGCAGTTGCTCTCTCAGTATTCGAATGCGTCGTTGGAGTTGATACACCACAGCAGTCTGAAAATAGGCTCATCATCATATCTACTAATTGTCAATTTTTAATAGTCGTCAAACTACATTATCTAGCTATTTTACGCTATTTAAAAAAATATAAATAACAAAATTATTTATGTCTATCTACATTAAGGAAAATGATAGTTAGAATACTTATAAGAAACTGTTCGTAACTGGCTCTTGATAATTAGATGAAGTGTTAAAATCAACTTTTTAATAACTATTGAATAGCGTGAAACATTTGCTCGGCGGTGCTAATCACTTAGGTTGTGGTCGTCGCAGTAAACATCGTTAGGTGTAATTATAGAAGGAATTTGCGAGAATTAATTGTTATTTAAGCACGACTCGGACCTACGTCAGTAATGCCATGCCAATTTTGTATGATACTGTGTCTTACTTCTTTAAGGTAAGGCAAGTCATGGAAAGATCGCTCCCTGCGTAGTCTCGGGAGTGTGCCATAGTATCCGTAATATAGCAGCTATACAAAACACACACATGATATTAAAATAACCGCTATCAGTAAACCACAGGAACGTGACAAATCAATTGTGATTTATTATTTTTGTTGATTCGAATTCGCTGAACGATATATTTAGCCTTGTCTGACCATTGAATTTCAAACAAGCTGATTTATATACTGCCCACTGATGTCAGTAACTCCAAGTACAGTAAGAAGATAAATGATAGTGGTTAAGTCAATATACGCAAAATACAAAGCAGCACAACACATATTAAAATCAAGCAAAGGTTGAATGCCATTTTTCTTTAGTCCTTTTCTGGCAGCTCGGTAATGCTCAAGGAGATATTTTTTGCGTAATATTTTTACATACTCTGTAGTTAGGTATTTTGAAATTTGGTGGGAACTTAAAAGGTTTAAGTTTATAAATTTTCGTATTATGATAGGTACACTCAGTATTTACTTTCGTATGATTGTCACAACTAAGTATAAATCTAAATATATTGACAAGTGTATAAAAGGAATGTAAATTGATTATATTCTTTTTTCTACACTTATGGCGTTGCGCTATATAATATAGTAACTGACCTTGTCTACAATTTTATCGCTCTCGAGCCTCGCAAGCTGCTCTGCCCTGTGCATAATGGATTCAGTGTGCAGTTCTACACCGATATCCTGAGTTAACTCATCCATATTAAGTGTTCGACTCAGCCGCTCGAGGAATGCCACGAACTGTAATGATAATGTTATGTATTGCGTCGGAAAAAAGTGAATTGTGAGCTTCGTTGACAGGTTTTATTTATATGTTGTGGTTCTTATCTAACTTTGAAGAACATGCTTTCAATATGTACTGACTATTGCCCGCGGCTGCGTACACGTGGACATTACTACTTTTCTCTTGTGAATATGTTCTAATAGTACAATATAACATTCAATTATTGAATATTGGTATTCGTAAAATATCATTTTTAAAAATATTCAAGTAGGTAAACTTATAAATCAAGTAGCAGAACATTTATATTTATTTAAAACTCAAAACTATTGCTAGCCGCAGATATATTACATTTTTGGCGTATAAAAAAACATAATTCAACATTAAGAAAATTGTCACGGAAATATCTCATTAAACCTCCCATCCATCCCTTTGTCTGTCACCAAAATATTTGTAAATGCCATGTTTTTTAAATAACAAATTTAAAATTATCAAAGTTAATTTTGAATACTAAAGTACGCCAAATAATCAAATTATTATTTTCTTTCATACCTCTAAAGTAGTTAGTACCTATTCGTTGCATTACTAAAAATATATCATATGCAACATAAAGAATTGCAAATAGACTATAAAATCAAACACTAGCTAATAATATTTTTGTAAGTGTAAAATGCGAGTTTATTTGGAAGCGTTGAAAATTGATAGAAAAATTGCAAGTAGAAAAAAAAATTATAACTTTTTCATCAAGTCATGGTATGGTATATGATAACTCAATCTGTTTGTATTTGAACTACATTTTTTTAATTCCACACACGCATATTACTTTAATTTTTTAATTAAAATTGACCGAATCTACACATTTTATGTCATTAAAGATTTATTTTATTTTTAATAACAATTAATTTTCACCAGTTATACAGATCGTCCGATGTGTTAAAAATTAAATGATATAACCTTAATACTTACATTCGCTTTATCTTTTCGTAAATTATCTCTAGACAATTCCATCGCGTTGAGCTCTGATTCGAGCTTGTGCACTTTAGATTCAAGCATATTCCGCTCATCTTCCAATATCCGAACACGAGTTGTGGCTTGGTCATGCAAATGTGCAGTTCTACCCAGTTGCTGAGATTCTAACCCCAATTTTTCCCGTAATGCTTCTATTTGCTAAAAAAACAATTGATTGATACTGGATATGAGGATTACTTACGTTTCGTAAACTTCGAATAGAAATATTAGCGTCATTTGGTTCGAATCTAGTAATAAGTATATTAGGTAGGTATATTATATTCTAATTAAATTTAATGTAACAATAACTTTATTAAAGATTGTTTAATTTAATAATATTTAATTAATAATTAAATTTTAATAAGTTATGAAGCCAAAATTAGATAAACAAATATATAAACATCAGTTTGTTGGCCGTAGGAGTTAGTTATTTCAGAATGATGTATTTATTCTTACCACAGATTTGTCCTTATTGTCGCTTAATATTTCTCTTATTCGATCCTTGATAGTACTTTCGTGTGCTTCAACGAAACGTGTTGGCAGGCTGAGGAGGATTGCAATAGATTCCATCGTATTTCGAAACTCGGTTTGCAGTCTTTGATACTTTTCATCACGATGTCTTAAATCCTCTACAATTTTAACCAGTAAAATTAGACAAAAGTTTTTTTATGTTTCTACTTTTCATTCATTTGATTAGTTGACTATGATATAATATTTTATTTTATAGGTAAACCAACTATTGAATACAAAAAGTACTATTATAAAACGTCGATAATTATCGACATCACAACTAAAAATCAAACAAAATAACATGAGTTGCGATATTTTAAAATAACAATAGGTTTATTCAAAATGTTAGTATTACCTATGTGTAAAACTAAAAAAAAAAGATCTACAAGTGTATCCAACCTTTTAGCTGAATGATCATGGACTCATTTTGATTGACGTTATCTGTAACTACATTTAAATTCTTAGTGCAGTGTGAAAGCTTTTCCCTTGCTTCATGTAGTTCCCTTTCGAGAACTCTATTAGATACAGAAAGAGACTCCTTTTCTTGTTTCAATCTTTCTATATCAAGTAGTTGAGAAGAAAGCTGTCTTTGTAAAATATCTTTATCGGCATTTGCTCTTTCTAGGGTATCTCTACAGCTTCTAAGATCTTGTTCAATGGTGGATAAGTTTTCGGTCGTGTTCATACACTTATTTTTTAGCCTCGTTATATCTTGTACGAGTTCAGAAGCTTTGATAATGAGGCTTTCTGGGGAGTGAGTGTGCATTGTATCACAAAAATCAGCATCCATTGCGACGGACAATCGTCTGACTAAATCGTGAAATTGACAACGTGCATTTTCTTTTTGTTGTTCTTCATTGTGACATTCTACTTCGAGCGATCTTAGTTTCTTTTCCAAGTCTTTAATTTTTTCTTCACAGTAACGGTTATCTCTCTGGAGTGTTTGTATAGTTAACTCGCTCCTGCTTTGTGAAGCTTGTAAATTTCGATGAACTTCCTCGAGGTCTTGGATTTTCTTTTTAAGAGACGAAATGATGGCATTTTGTCGAGCATTTTGTTCTCGGAGATGATCTATTTCGACTTGTTGTTCTAAAATTCTTTGATCTCGGGACAACATTTGGTTTTTTAAATCGCTATTCTAAAAATAGAAATTATTATTATTCAAAACTATAAGATCTTTTCACAATCAAAATAATATTTTTCTCAACTTACTTCAGAGATTAACTTGTCACGCTTATATTGTAACCCTGCTAAGTCACCTCTTAATGATGTTACCACATCATTTTCAACGTCTGCTTCCATCTGTAAGTCACATGTGCATGGTACATACATATATTGATTATTATAGGTATTAAAAAAGGGTAACTAAAAGAAAGTATCTGAAAAACTTACAAATTTTCATCGTAACGGTAAATTATTTGAGTGCCTACGAGACGGTTACCGGTAGCGTGCGAAGAAAGACTAGCATTACGGTGGGAGTGAGTACTTTTTGTTTGTAACTTAGCGTGATAGGGGTTGCTATTTTAAGCTCGCAAGGAGTCACGATATCTTCTTATGCACGGATAAATGAGCGCTTCTATACAATTTAACTTCGTAATTTCCATAATAGTCATGGTAACCCTCCAATCGATGTTTACGTTGCATGCAAATTGATTATGACAGAAATATTTGTGACATCGGTGCCTTTCCAAAATATCTTATAAAATATTGCTTTATTTTGGTCACATTGAAAAAACTTTAAAGATATTTTAGTCTATATTAGATTCTAAATATCACATCACATCATATAACTAGCAAACAGTCAAAAGTTAACTTTTTGTAACAGGAACAATTTAAAGTACTGGTAGGTAGGAAATAAATATACCTAATAATTAATACCTAAATTGATTTTTGGGTCCATAAAATACCTGGATGTAAAAAATTACCTTTTTTTTTATTTGTTTTTGTTGCTGCTTGAAAGTAGGACGAATCATTAAAAAAAGTAATGCACTTTTGCATTTTAACTATAATGATTAATTAATGATTAATATACATACGCCCGATTAAATAAAAAATGTCTATTGTTCATATACCTTATAGTTATTACTTATATACCTTATAAATATTATTCCTTTAAGAATGATTGCTAAAGAACTTGCTAAACAACTATCTTTCTGTCTATTATTATTATTTAGCAGGTTACTGGTACTTTGAAATAAAAAATGTTGATCACCGAGGAACTCCATTAACATCCACTTAAAGAATCGGGGAATTTTGTGCAAGGCACGAGGAGGGAGCGTTTGTCATGCTATTCAACTTGACGGGTTTGTTTAGCCTTCAGATGATACGAAATTCTTATTTTCTTTTTAAGGTTCAAATTGTTTTGTTTATGCTTCATTTTACTTATAATACTAAAAATACTTTAGGTGACTATATCAAATATACCTACTTTAATTGTGAACTTATTCGCCCTTCCTATGCCAAATTAATACCGGCATAGGTCATATAATACTATGCTAATATCGGTACACTAATAGTAGTATGTCCGTAGGCCGTAGTATGTAATTGTATCGTACATAGCATTCCGGATAGATTTACAACCAAGTATGTAGATACAATCTGTAATATTTCTGTAAATTTCACAAAATTTCATTGCAATTGGATAGTTCGTATTCTTCGTTTGTTTACGTTATATAGAAAATCATCAACTCTCTAGCCAACCGTTTAATGTCGATAAAGAAAAGTAGTTAAAGTTGTTTAATTATAGTACGTTTATAGTTTACGGCTTAACGAGTACCTACGTACAACAAGTTTTAGACCGTAGCCGTCGTACTATTTTGACATGTTTCTTATTAAGTCGAATTAGTTTAGCTAAACATATTTCTAAGACAGGCTTTTCGATTTACAGCATAAAAATCTATCAAAATCGGCTAAGTTCCAACAATTTTTTCGTAGCTTTTCACCTACATGCATGCAGCATAGTCAAATACAAAATTCTTATAATTATTATTAGGTAAAGTAATAGCATATGTAATTCTACATTATTTTTGTATAATCAATAGATTAAATACTAGAAAAATATATTATAATATAGAAATATATAGGTATGAGCATTGTCCAAATAAGTTCAGATTAATCCATCCACGTCAACAAAAATAGAGGATAGCGTTTTTGGTTAAAAAAAACGTACATGTTACATTTACATTCGTGGTTAAGTTTATTACGATGTCCAAGTAAATAATATATGTACATTTTGAAACGTGATACATATCATATAGGTATATTTTCTCTGCGTGCTCTAGTTACATTATCTAACCATTTAACAACCATCCATTTGGCCTGCCAAAATTAGGGATGACTGAAGACAACCTCTATCGTCTTCATCGTGACGATAAAAACCTAAATATTTTATTTATTTATTTATAAATACTTTATTGCACACACAAGGATAATACATAAAATGAAAGAAAAAGAAAGATAACAAAAGGCATGCAAATGCGGTCTTATTGCTATTAGCAATTTCTTACAGACAGCCTTTGGTGAAAGGATTAATGAAACCACAATTAATATTATATATATACTAGCAGAACCCGCGGCTTCGCCCGCGATCAAACTACGAAAAAAATAAATTTTTCGCAATACATACTTTATTACTTGCAAAATTAAGTTCGTGTATGTTTTATTATTTGTTAAAAATATAGGAAAAACAAAAGATGTTAAGCGTATATTCCGTAAATAAAACACTTTACGTATTTAGCAAGCTCCACTACCTGTGTTTTTTGCACATTTTTCTAATCCACCTTTCCAAATTTAGAAGAAGAGAGTACAATGATACAATCGCATACAATGTTCACGACTTTAGAATCATCTAACTCGGCTAATATGGGTTTTTTAACTAACATACTAACAGGCTAACATCTACGTTATTTTTGAAGACCCAGTGCTATGTACACCTGAAGCTTACAGTTTCCCTCCTTCTTTCTCCTCCTTTTTTAAGTTACACATATAAATTGTCATTCTTATTTTGCTGTAGCTTTTTTCCCGCGGCTACGCACGCTCGCGTGAACTAAAAAATTTGCTCAGTTTTAATTTCCATTGAATTTATATGTTGTCATATCCAATTTTTTATATTATATCTAGAGTAAAACTCTAGGTTCACTTCCTTACAGAGAACTTGAGCCATGTTATCTATTATTATATTGAACAACTAAAAGTTCAACGCCCAGTTTTACCCACTTAGAGGCTGAATTTAAAAAAAAAACTATAATACATGTTTGTTTAATTGTATTAAAGAGCATTAATACGAAGTTTCAAGTAATTCTAATTATAAATAATTTTTACCTCATATAAACAGCATAACACCCTTTTACTCTTTTAAGGGATAGATTTCGAAAAAAAATGATATTTGTATTGTTTTAGTTTTCATTTTATATATAAATACTATTTTCCGTGCATCAATTATAGAGTTTCATACAAATTTTCATCCCTTATTTGACAGCGTTATGGGATGAATTTCAAAAAATGCTAAAATACGTATTTATTTAATTGTTTTGAAGACCATTAATATCAAGTTTCAAGTAATTCTGATCATAAATAATTGTTTACTCATATAAACTTTATCACCCCCTTTTACCCTTTTAAGGAATGAATTTCGACAAAAATCTTATGCATATATTTATTATTTTTTATCCTAAAGCTAAATACCACTTTCCTTGCATTTCGCGTTAAGAATGACAGAGTTTTATACAATCTTTTATCCCCTTTTTTACACCCTTAGAGGAAGAATTCGAAAAATCCTTTCTTAGCGGATGCCTACATTGTTTAAGAAATATGTTCTGCAAATTTCACGTTTCTACGACCAGCGGTTTAGGCTGTGCGTTGATCGATCAGTCAGTCAGTCAGGACAAAGCATTTTATATATGTATATATATATATATATATATATATATATATATATATATATATGCACTTTATCTTCAAAGAAAGGTAGTAATTAGTTAGCGTTAGTTTAGCGATTTTAAATGGCGAATATTGCGAGGGAGCATGTTCCATAACTTTACAGCTTTAACAGTAAAAGAGTTACCATAGTAATTTCAGGTGAAATATGGTAATTTCAGACGGTTAATATTTCTAGTAAAATGTAAAAAAAATATAGTTTTTGTAAATTAGATAATAAATCTTACCTCGGTAGGGCTTTTGCTTGTCAACGCTTCGTAAACTTTCCAATCTTCTAATTCTTCTTTACTTTTCTCTTCCTCCATAGCCACTGATTTTAGGGAGAAGATAAGGGATACTGTATGATAATAACAAAATACAGTTTCAAGGCAACAACGACCGCTGCGTTGCTACGAAGTTACGAACTGAAAACATGTAAACAATGGAATCGATCCTTTGACCCATAGACTTATAAGGTTATACTTAATTCTTTATCTTAATAGGCAATTTTCACATGTTTTTTATTAGTAATATTATTTATATTATAATAAGGCATGTAAATTTTAACATACATTATTTTTTTTTGTCTAGATGATCTATACTACTATTAGTCATTTACATTTTACCACAATAGTATGAAGGAGATACCTAGGAAGGTATTTATAGTTTTCAAGTTAGTGTTACATATTTATTGTGTTTTATTATATTTAAATAACAATACTTAACTATTATTTTATGTGAAAAGCTTAAGTAAACTTTCAATGTACCTATAACAGTAACGGATATTTAATGGATTTTATAGAAATAAAAACGTCTTGACTTTAGAGTAGACCTTATACCCGATATTCTAGTATCTATTATATAGCAAGTTCACTTCTATACAGAATTATGAAAAGTGTTAAAAAAAACGTATGACTTAGCGAGATATTTATCAATCGAACTGTCCAGCCTTTCAAAAATTAAAATTTTTCTTATCATCTTGGACTTTGTTTATCACCTTGACAAACAAAGTCCAAGATGATAAAGACATTCTTGAAAAGTGCTATTTCATATATATTGCCATCAAATTACGACATCCATAATAATATTATCGAAATTATCACTCAGTCAATCTAGTCCAGTGTATTGAAATAAATAGCGGTTAGGGGAAAGTGTGGGAATTGAGAACACTTAACTTCTAATGCTCAAAAATAATAAAACAAAGTCACAAACATAATCAACTTTTATTGCAAAATAAACTTTGCTTATCTACTTATTAAAAATTAACTTTTTATTAGAAACTAGCTAGTTAACTAACTAGCTACTAGACAGACAAAAACAAATCTATCCCACGGGAACCGTATGTTTTTATTGAATAAAAAGTAGCCTATTTGTTATTCTGATGTATTAACCAGATTATTGTGAAGTTTCATTAAAATCAATCAGTAGTTTTTGTGTACTAAGCTATACAGCTTATACAAGTTACTATAGTTTTTTAACTATCGCACGGGAACTTTTTAATTTTCCGGGATGAAAAGTATCTAAGATATTGACCGGGGATATAAGGTACCACCATACAAAATTTTAATTAAATCGGTCCAATAATTTCGGAGATTAGCCCGTATGAACAGACAAACAGACAGACTAACAAAAAAATTGAAACAAATCTGGATTTGTTCTATTCTATGTACAGACATTCGACCTCTACAGTTTTATCATATGTATAGATATGAATGAAAACAGAAAATATTGCCGTTCCTTTTTACCCCATACCCTATAGGGTAATTAAGACCATCCCGCGGGAGAAATGGGAACAGTTTAGGGTAGTTAGGAACGATACAATTAAATCTTTATAATAAACTACAATCAATTTGTGTGGCACATATCATACACGTAACTTTTACTAGTCTGGCCGGTAGTACATGTTTCATGTGCGCAGAGTTTATAAATGGCACACATGATCCAATCTCTTATCAGTGTGGATTCATACTTTTCGTTGTACATTCTAGAATAAAATACCTCTTTGTTTTCATTTCCTTGTAAAGCCTTCTTTAAATTTCTGACTCCTTTACCCTTGACTCGTGACTACTTTTGTATAGTTTTTTTAATGGTCTTTTCTGTTTTTTTTTTAGTTAAAACTTTTTCTTTCTTAGCTTTCCTCTCACTTTGTCTTTACTGTTTCTTCATTAAGCCAAAATCTTGTAATTTTTTAGAACTGTGTTAATGTCGGTTTTATCCATATTAAAAATACGTTGACAGGATACAAGGACAGGCTTGTTTTGTACAGGACATATTGTGTTTTGTTTGGATCGTTTTTAGTTGAAAAAAAACAACAGATTAACTGCAGTGGCGTTAAAAGCTATTATTCTGTTAAGTAAAGTAGCTTCTGGAATTCGCAGCATGGCCTTAAATGGTCCACCCACCTTAGTTGAAACGAACGCCATTGGCCAGACCGAATATGATATATCAGAGTATATCATAACAGAGCGATTAGCGATTTTGTTCGCTACAAATTGTGTCGTCATTTTTCTGTGTACATATTAAACTGTGATATCAAGCCAAGCGCGCGAAATGGCGAGCGTTTAAAGTATCCGTATCGGTATGCTGTTTAAAAAAAAAACTAAATTTTAGTTTTTTGGAGCTGCATATTTTTTTACAATTATATATCGATGTAAGCTATTGTATAAAAACATAAAATAAATTCATGCATGTTCCCTATTCTATGAATTACCCAGTAATAATAATTAAAGCCATTTACATTTAAAACATTTATTTCCAAGTTTATACTTGTATAGATAGACACATAATAAATATGACTCAAAATGGTTCAATAGTAGGTATTTTACAACATTCTTATTTCTACTTTAAACTATTATTTTTTTCTGTAGCACATTCAATTTCAGAATGTTTGGAGCTTTAAATATAAAAATTACTTAAGTACTGGCATAAAATCCCCCCTCATTACCCATTGAGAAGAGAGAATGAAGATTGTTACAAAAATGTGCGATGCGTGATGTTCTACGATCGCTAGTTGTCTCAATTAAAGGCAGATTTATTTCAAATAATTTGTTTAACAAAAGTCTGCTACCAAGTGGAGATTAAAATTTGACAGTAAATGAAAATGAAAACACTAGCAAGACCAGTTCATAGGTTCATATTTAAAAACCCTATTACTAGTTAATAGGATTATTTGGAATTTACATAAATCCTAACTTCGAAATTAAAATTATATTTTTCCAAAAAAAAAGCAAATAGGTAGTATCAAAATCTATATGTACGTCATATAATAAAATTGTAAATAATCGCTCTCTGTATTTGGAAGATATTTGAGAAAAACTATTATTGGGGATCTTTATGAACGCAATAGAACCCAAAACAATGATTTTTAGTTTTTTGTCTGTTTGTTGGTTTGTCTGTGCGTTTGTGCGCGCTAATCTTAGAAACGGCTTAACCGATTTGGGTACGATTTCCACTAATATATTGTGGTAAGCTTCACTTAACATTAATCGGTTCCTAAATAAAAAAGTTATGTCAATTAAAAGAATCATCTAGGAGCGAACCCGAGCGAGGCGCGGGTGAGCCGCTAGTGTTTTAATCTATACTATAATAAAGCAGTAACTTAGCGAAATCTGTACATGAAATATTTTTTAAAAACAATGACTGTAACGTATTATGTATACGATATAGACCCCAAAACAATAGTTATTAATTTTTTTGTCTGTTTGTCTGTTTGTCTTTTTGTCTGTTTATCTGTACGCGTTTCACGCAAAAAGTAATGAACCGATTTCAACGAAATTTTGTGAACTGATAACTTATTACTCGGGTCAACATTTAGGATAACTTTTACTTTTGGAAAATCCTTGTTTCCCGCGGGAAATCGCAATAACTGGTTTTATCGAGTCCTCCTTAGGAACCCTCCGCTGGCTAAACCTAAAGACATACATCAAAACAATGTACTAAAAAATTGTAGATCTTGAAAAGGCCGACAGAAATATCTACAACAGTATATGTCTATCTCTCAAGGTACACTCGCAATACCTATTCTTATCTATACCTATAGCAAAACTAACATAGTTAAATCGATGTGCGCGTTTCACGCAAAAAGTACTGAACCGATTTCAATTAAATTTTGTATAGTGATAGCTTATCACTCGAGTCAACATTTAGGATACCTTTTACTACAGGCACATTTTTCGTTCCCGCGGGAAAACGCAATGACTGGTTCTATCGAGTCGTCCTTAGAAGTTTATATGGCTAACGCTGGCTGAACCTTAAGAGATAAATCAAAACAATGTACTAGAAAATTGTAGGTCTTAAAAAGTTCTACAGAAAAGTTCTCAACGGTATATGTCTATCTCCTAAAGTACACTCGCTATAACTATTTTTATTAAATGATATTACTGTTTTCTTATACGAGTACGTTATCTATCTATCTATACTATAATAAAGCAGTAACTTAGCGAAATCTGTACATGAAATATTTTTTAAAAACAATGACTGTAACGTATTATGTATACGATATAGACCCCAAAACAATAGTTATTAATTTTTTTGTCTGTTTGTCTGTTTGTCTGTACGCGTTTCACGCAAAAAGTAATGAACCGATTTCAACGAAATTTTGTGAACTGATAACTTATTACTCGGGTCAACATTTAGGATAACTTTTACTTTTGGAAAATCTTTGTCTCCCGCGGGAAATCGCAATAACTGGTTTTATCGAGTCCTCCTTAGGAACCCTCCGCTGGCTAAACCTAAAGACATACATCAAAACAATGTACTAAAAAATTGTAGATCTTGAAAAGGCCAACAGAAATATCTACAACAGTATATGTCTATCTCTCAAGGTACACTCGCAATACCTATTCTTATCTATACCTATAGCAAAACTAACATAGTTAAATCGATGTGCGCGTTTCACGCAAAAAGTACTGAACCGATTTCAATTAAATTTTGTATAGTGATAGCTTATCACTCGAGTCAACATTTAGGATACCTTTTACTACAGGCACATTTTTCGTTCCCGCGGGAAAACGCAATGACTGGTTCTATCGAGTCGTCCTTAGAAGTTTATATGGCTAACGCTGGCTGAACCTTAAGAGATAAATCAAAACAATGTACTAGAAAATTGTAGGTCTTAAAAAGTTCTACAGAAAAGTTCTCAACGGTATATGTCTATCTCCTAAAGTACACTCGCTATAACTATTTTTATTAAATGATATTACTGTTTTCTTATACGAGTACGTTATCTATCTATCTATACTATAATAAAGCAGTAACTTAGCGAAATCTGTACATGAAATATTTTTTAAAAACAATGACTGTAACGTATTATGTATACGATATAGACCCCAAAACAATAGTTATTAATTTTTTTGTCTGTTTGTCTGTTTGTCTGTACGCGTTTCACGCAAAAAGTAATGAACCGATTTCAACGAAATTTTGTGAACTGATAACTTATTACTCGGGTCAACATTTAGGATAACTTTTACTTTTGGAAAATCTTTGTCTCCCGCGGGAAATCGCAATAACTGGTTTTATCGAGTCCTCCTTAGGAACCCTCCGCTGGCTAAACCTAAAGACATACATCAAAACAATGTACTAAAAAATTGTAGATCTTGAAAAGGCCAACAGAAATATCTACAACAGTATATGTCTATCTCTCAAGGTACACTCGCAACACCTATTCTTATCTATACCTATAGCAAAACTAACATAGTTAAATCGATGTGCGCGTTTCACGCAAAAAGTACTGAACCGATTTCAATTAAATTTTGTATAGTGATAGCTTATCACTCGAGTCAACATTTAGGATACCTTTTACTACAGGCACATTTTTCGTTCCCGCGGGAAAACGCAATGACTGGTTCTATCGAGTCGTCCTTAGAAGTTTATATGGCTAACGCTGGCTGAACCTTAAGAGATAAATCAAAACAATGTACTAGAAAATTGTAGGTCTTAAAAAGTTCTACAGAAAAGTTCTCAACGGTATATGTCTATCTCCTAAAGTACACTCGCTATAACTATTTTTATTAAATGATATTACTGTTTTCTTATACGAGTACGTTATCTATCTATACTATAATAAAGCAGTAACTTAGCGAAATCTGTACATGAAATATTTTTTAAAAACAATGACTATAACGTATTATGTATACGATATAGACCCCAAAACAATAGTTATTAATTTTTTTGTCTGTTTGTCTGTTTGTCTGTACGCGTTTCACGCAAAAAGTAATGAAACGATTTCAACGAAATTTTGTAAACTGATAACTTATTACTCGGGTCAACATTTAGGATAACTTTTACTTTTGGGAAATCTTTGTTTCCCGCGGGAAATCGCAATAACTGGTTTTATCGAGTCCTCCTTAGGAACCCTCCGCTGGCTAAACCTAAAGACATACATCAAAACAATGTACTAAAAAATTGTAGATCTTGAAAAGGCCAACAGAAATATCTACAACAGTATATGTCTATCTCTCAAGGTACACTCGCAACACCTATTCTTATCTATACCTATAGCAAAACTAACATAGTTAAATCGATGTGCGCGTTTCACGCAAAAAGTACTGAACCGATTTCAATTAAATTTTGTATAGTGATAGCTTATCACTCGAGTCAACATTTAGGATACCTTTTACTACAGGCACATTTTTCGTTCCCGCGGGAAAACGCAATGACTGGTTCTATCGAGTCGTCCTTAGAAGTTTATATGGCTAACGCTGGCTGAACCTTAAGAGATAAATCAAAACAATGTACTAGAAAATTGTAGGTCTTAAAAAGTTATACAGGGAAGTTCGCAATATTATATGTCTATCACCTAAGGTACACTCGCAATTACTATTTTTATTCACTACTCGCGACTCACAGACTGACTTATCAACGTTTAGCTCAGTTCAGCAGTGAAACGTAACTAGGGACGAACCCGAGCGAAGCGAGGGTGAGTCGCTAGTACTATAATAAAGCAGTAACTTAGCGAAATCTGTACATAAAATATTTTTTAAAAACAATGACTGTAACGTATTATGTATACGATATAGACCCCAAAACAATAGTTATTAATTTTTTTGTCTGTTTGTCTGTACGCGTTTCACGCAAAAAGTAATGAACCGATTTCAACGAAATTTTGTGAACTGATAACTTATTACTCGGGTCAACATTTAGGATAACTTTTACTTTTGGAAAATCTTTGTTTCCCGCGGGAAATCGCAATAACTGGTTTTATCGAGTCCTCCTTAGGAACCCTCCGCTGGCTAAACCTAAAGACATACATCAAAACAATGTACTAAAAAATTGTAGATCTTGAAAAGGCCAACAGAAATATCTACAACAGTATATGTCTATCTCTCAAGGTACACTCGCAATACCTATTCTTATCTATACCTATAGCAAAACTAACATAGTTAAATCGATGTGCGCGTTTCACGCAAAAAGTACTGAACCGATTTCAATTAAATTTTGTATAGTGATAGCTTATCACTCGAGTCAACATTTAGGATACCTTTTACTACAGGCACATTTTTCGTTCCCGCGGGAAAACGCAATGACTGGTTCTATCGAGTCGTCCTTAGAAGTTTATATGGCTAACGCTGGCTGAACCTTAAGAGATAAATCAAAACAATGTACTAGAAAATTGTAGGTCTTAAAAAGTTATACAGGGAAGTTCGCAATATTACATGTCTATCACCTAAGGTACACTCGCAATTACTATTTTTATTCACTACTCGCGACTCACAGGCTGACTTATCAACGTTTAGCTCAGTTCAGCAGTGAAACGTAACCTAGGGACGAACCCGAGCGAAGCGAGGGTGAGTCGCTAGTAATATTATAATGGTAAGAGCGGCAACAGCACAGTTTTATGTTACAATATGATGTTTGGGGTCATTAATATATGAATAATAATTACAAAAAAAAAACCATATACTCTCCCTCCTCAATTATTTATCGATTTAAAAATAACCTGTTGCTTATTTGCTAACTATTTATGTACTTAGTCATTAAGTTTCTTAATGCGGAAGATTTTTTGAAAGAAGGGCGCTACACGTATGATCTATTTACATTCAGTCAGGTTCTGCAATTTATTATAATATCTTTTTTATACCTAGTTTTTTGCTTCTATTGTATTCACATCTTACCTGTGCAATGTATTGTACTAGTTGAAGGGAGAATTGAGAAGAAGAGGTGCATCCTGTGGTGGTCCTAACTGCTGGGTAAAAACACATCCTAAACCGCTGGTCGTAAAAACGTGAAATTTGGAGGACGCATGCCTTATATGAAGGCATCCGATAAGAAAGGATTTTTCGAAATTCATCCCCTAAGTGGGTGAAATAGGGGATTAAAGATTGTATGAAACTGTCATTCTTAAGGCGAGATATACAGAAAGTGGTGTTTAGCTTTAAGATAAAAAATAAGAAATATACTTATTTTTTTCGAAATTAATTCCTTAAAAGGGGTAAAAGGGGGTTATAAAGTTTATATCGGTAAAGAATTATTTATGATCAGATTACTTGAAAGAGATACTCACCGCAACGAACGCACGTTTGTGGGAATTAATTCCCCCCAAACCTGTACTCCCCAAATTAATTAATTTGGGCATCATATTGTCATTTTATATTTGTCTTATGGAAGGTAGAACTAAGGAGAACCAACTCATATGAGAAATAAGTTGAAAAAGTGTTCAGTAGTGAGCAGCAAATTGTAATTTAGAAACTCACAAGTCGATGTGATTTGAAGTTAGCAGTTTTAAAGGGAGTGAAGTTTGCTGAATTATTATTACTCGAAAATAATATGTAATTAATATCTGTTTTGATGTTAGGACTATTTTGAAAAGTGCGTCACAACAAAGCGGAAATCTTTCTTTCCTTGTTTAATTCACCTTCTTACTATTATGGCTTTTGGCGCTATGTTTTAAATTCATCTACTTGTCTTCTGTGGCGCCACCAATTTGATGCTTGTCAGCGATCACTTTTTATACGAGAGATAGTTCTCCTTAGTTCTACCCTCCATAATTTGTCTGAAATGTTTTCTACCATTAACAGCATAATTGCGAGTTACTAAAAGAATAAATCGAGGCGTTGCGTTGGTACCTTATGGCGATATGCTATGTTTGTTTTTTTCCTACACTTTGTGCAAATTACAGCAGAATATAACATTTAGCACAGTATATAACATTTAAATAATACATCAAAATAAGGAGTAGGGCAGAAGTCGACTTTTTAAGTCGTTTCAACATTTCCGAAAATAATAGTTAATGCCCTCTCATGTCACAAAGGTTCAAATCTTTTAGGTGACGAGTTAGCAACATGTATTTATATCAATACAGATTGCTTTTAACCTAAGTGGGATATCGAATAGAAAAAGTAAAAAAAAAGATGATGTCCTGTGACTAAATTATTTTTGAAATCATTGTAAGTTTTTCCCGTGACCATGATTGCTGTAAAGCATTAGACGCGTCGGGAAGCAAAAATCAAAATAAAACCGCGAAATATTCCGAAAAGATAATTTAATTACGCCACCTATTAAAATTTGATCAATTTTATTTTCTGGTTTATCTTCCTCGCGCAAATTCAATATTTTTATTATAACTTTTTAAATATTAATCTTAATAACTACCAAAATTTAATGATGATGATGATTTCCAATTTCCGTAACAATTTCTTTGAAATTTATTCGTGAGACATGAAATTTAATTTGGATGTAAATATTTTCAATACATACATGGCGCATACAACATATTGATAAGGAATAAAGTAAAACACAAAATACGAAAAAAATGTTATTCCAAATAAAAAAGTTACAGTAATTGTTTTTAAGAAACTAAATCAAAACTTAAAATGGCAGCGCAAAATTAGTACTGGCAAGGAAAGAATTTAATGAACCACAAAAAAGACATTTATTCAAACAGTATTCATTGGCATCTGAATTAAGTGTTCTAAACGTAAACTAGAACTTTTTTTGGCATAACGTTAAGTCACTATAAAAACAAGGTAGAAGGTATTTTAAAACTCCCTATGAACAGGAACGTTTTAACAATAATCAACTTACAACTAATATAACGTTTTAAGAGTTACTAATACTTGCTTGAGTAACATAACGAAAATATATCCATATAAAACTATATTTTTAGTGAAGTGTACTGACATGAGTTCAAAATGAACATTTTTAGGCACTAAAAAAACGATAAATGCGTCTATATCAGTCCCTCTAAAAAAATTCCTCTCTAAAGGAAAATAGAAATTAAATGTTTAATGGGCTGCACCTTATTTCTAAGACTTACATATTATATAATGTCTTATTTCAACATTCAATATTTAAAGCAGCTTAAAGAAGCTGCGTCATAAAATATTAAGTTTAATCTAAAAATCTTAACTACTAACAGTAGAAATGCACCAAATGCTACCATGTAAGTTAAAAACACCAAACACAAGTTTAAGTTTTGTGCACTATAGTGCACATATGGCACGGACATTTATAAAATTAATCATAAAGGCCAAGTATAAGCTTTAACAAACAACAGATCTCTAAATCAGTGAGATAAAATTAGGAACTCTATAATTATCTTGCATCTTGTTATTTTTAATATATAGAGGAGCAATGTTAAAAAATCAATATAGTAAATAGGTAAGAATATAAAAATAGAAAAAATGGCACGGCAAATTGCAGTTTATCATTAAAGTCGTGATTTAATCTACTATGATTCTAAAATCCACTATGATTTTGAATATTCCTCAGTAAATCATTCCTAAGCAATTTTCATCTTACGTCTACTTACTTATCTTACTTTTTTACGTATACAGTTCTAAATACTCTCCAAAAATAGATAATTTTTAAACGTATCCTATATATATATATATATATATATATATATATATATATATATATATATATATATATATATATATTAGAAAATCCGCCTAACATTAAACAGTAAATTTTTATAATTGAGAATATTGTATAAAGCTCTATATAATATACGAATAGTATCAAACGAGTGAAACTGCAATTTGTCGTGAAACAAAATTTGATAGACGTTAATAGGAATATTTATAGGAAGTATAAAGTCTCATTGAGTGAGTAGTGGGGCTGGTTGTGCAGGCTGTTGGCGGCGAGGAAGGCCAGCTTGTGCGCGTACTGGCACACCGAGGGCACGCGCACTTGCGTCGAGCAGTTAAAATACATGTGCGTTAGCTTGTACGTCAGGCGTTGAATCTGAAAACGTTTGTACATTTTTATCAGCTCTATTTAAAACAAACTTGTTTTTCAAGTTTCATTGAGATTTAATTTTATGATTAATTTATTAAATTATCATAAAATATTCAAATGGGTAATGTTATTAGTCCACATTAAATGGTAGAGCATAAATAATTAATATACGTATACATTCAGCTATATAATGAAAGGCAAAATCTATCTGTATGCACGTTTTTTTATTTGTGTACTTACACGGTCAGGGTCCAAGTTGGTATTATCTTCAATCACGTTGTATGAAGTGGGAGCAATAGTTCCTTCGCGAACATTCTGGGATACCAGATAGAAGTCATATCTAGAAGAAAAGATCAATATAATAAGAAAGAAAAAAATAATTATATGAACTTATTTTACCTATAAATTTGCTTCTTATATTCTATACACTACAAAATACATAAAAACATTTAATCCGATTGTAGTTTGAGACATTAGCACTTACAAATATTCTTGCAGTTATAATAATAATGTATTAATTTTAAAGTGCAATAAAGAATAGTATATATGTATAATATAATAGATATATTGAGATTTCTTTTAACATACTTAATTTTTTTATTATCTATACTAATATTATAAAGCTGAAGAGTTTGTTTGGCTGAACGCGCTAATCTCAGGAACTACTAATCCCATTTGAAAAATTCTTTTTACATTAGATAGCCCGTTAACTGAGGAAGGCTATAGGCTATATATCATCCCGGAAAAATGTACGGTTCCCGTGGGATAATTTGTTTTTGTCTAGGGAAGAACCCGAAGCGAAGCGAGGGTGAGTCGCTAGTTAATTCATAAAATTCGTCTGCATTCTGTCTAACAATTTGCATATGAATAAGTTTTATTTGGTTAAATAATTTCGAGATAACACTATGAAAGATTGAAATGTACAACAGAAGTTACTGTTATATTTCATATAACTAGCGACTCACGCTCGCTTCGTTCGCGTTCGTGCCTAGGTACGTTAACACGGTTAGCATAGAATAAACTATATATAAAGAAAAGTGAAATAATAATAATAACAATAATGACCTCCCGACTGACTTCGGCCACGGCGGCCAGACGCGCAGGAGATATTATAGTGCACAAGTGTACACACAGACACAAGTGCACTCTTTATTTCTGTCACTCTCATACTCCGTCATACTCCGGTAGGACGACTACTAGACACGACCGGTGAGAGTAAGGCGCAAGACCGACGGCTTTACGTGCTCTCTGAGCCACGTGGGTGAAACACCGCTCACTTCCCAACTCCGAGCTGTTACTGAGGCTTATTAAACAGAAAGACTTAATAACTAAACTCGGTCTTACCCGGGACTCGAACCCAGGACCTCTCGAAGTGTAGCCGTACTTTCTAGCCACTACACCACTGTGGCAGTTAAAAAAAAAGAAAAGTAAGTACCTACTTAAAAAATATATATATGTTTATCCCTTACTTGAGAAATGATTCCCTATATAAACTTTCATCGCCTTTTTCACCCCGGGATGATTTTCGGGATAAAAACTATCCTATGTCCTTCTTCCCAGGGTCTCAAACTATCTCCATACCAAATATCATCTAAATCGGTTCAGCAGATTAAGCGTGAAAAGGTAACAACACAGAGTTACTTTTGCATTTATAATCTATATATATAAAAGAAAGTCGTGTTAGTTACACTATTTATAACTCAAGAACGGCTTAACTGATTTGGCTGAAAATTGGTGAGGAAGTAGCTTAGAACTAGGAGACGGACATAGGATACTTTTTATCCCTTTGGACCGCGTTCCTGTGTGACGTGACATGAAACGTCAAAGAGAATACAAGTCACTATAAAACGTGGTATAACAAAAACCCATCTGACATGGAATGACAAAAACGCAAATGACAGCTAAAAATAATTTTGTCTATGCTTAAGTATTACATCAGAAAAATTCAAAAAAATATATTAAAATTTATATGGCTAACGCTGACAAAAAACTATTTAAAATATCTATGTAAAACGTACCTAGCGATGAACCCGAACGAAGCGAAGGTGAGCCGCTAGTATTAGTATATATTATAAACTAGTTACCGTTCTGGCAGCGTGATAACATCATCGATGACAGTGCCGGGGCGCGGGTTCTCGCCGGAGCGGCCGGTGTCGACAAACACGCGGGTGTTGATCCTCTTCGACACTATGATGAACGCCATCCTGTACTCTTCTGACCCATATACCTCGTCGAGATTCTTTTTAATCTCTGCCACCTTGAAAAATATTATAAATGTAGAAACTAGACTAGTACTAACTTACTTTTGCTTTATTAATAATAAAGGCGTTAAATATATTTAAAAAAAAAATTATATTTAAGTATACTAAGCTTTTCTACAAGCACATATTATATACATATGGTGTTAGCTATAATATAAAGAAATGTCTTACTTCATGACTCTTTACATATGGAATTTGTCCATCTCCAACACCATCGCGATAGATGAAAATTCGTCCTGGTAGGACTCCTGCAAAATAATATTTTTAAAAGTTTGTAATTAAAGAACAATAAATTAGCATTTGCAATGTCTGTATGTATGTATTTATTTAGCCCTTTTGTTAACGTCACAGGTCACACTACTGGGCAAGGGTCTTCCACGTTGGCCAAGTGCGGGTTGGCGGCCTTCACATGTCTTTCGAAAACTTGCTAGGTTCTCTGACATTCAGGTTTCCTCACGATGTTTTCCTTCACCGTAAGCCAAGTGGTAATCATGTTAGAAACGATTCGCACATGAAAATATCAGAGGTGCGAGACCCGGACTTTGAACCCACTTCACTCGGTTTCCCAAGCGAGCGCGTTACCACTGGGCTATCACTGCCTATCATATGTCTGCATATATCATCTATATGCCTGCATTTGCAATATAAATAGGCAAATGAAAGGATTAAACATGAAATTAAATCTCTATCGGTTAGTTACGTTGACAAAATATATTTTTACATTACTTTTAAATAATTGTGAAAATTCCACTATCAAAGTTGCCACTAACCATTCTTCTCGCGGTACTTGCGTACAGCGCACGCCATATTGAAGCCCATGTGCGCGCTGAGCTCCTCGCCAGAGGTGTGCGCGTTGACGCTGGAGTAGTAGTGTGTCATGGGGCGGTCGAGAGTGGCAACGAAGGCGCCAAAGCTCTTTTCTTTGGAACGTGTGTCGTGGCATACATCGTAGCCCACCACCATCAACGTGGGTAGCGGAATGTCCACCGCCCAAGGCGCGCCGCCGAGCTAACATATTTTTTATATTATAAGTTCATATCACATAATCTACATATATGTGCTCATATGACTAGAATATACAATATAATAGAAGCTCAATGTACTAAAATGCTGTACAATATTTATATTATCTATACAGATAAATAAAATTGGAGTGTCTGTTTGGAATATTAAAATAATCGCTTTTTATTAAATGCATGTGGATGTATACACGGTACATATACCAAAACAACATTTTTTACAATTATTGTCTGTCTGTCAGTCTGTTTGTTCCTGCTAATCTCTAATATAGCCAGACCGATTTTGACGGGACTTTCACTGGCAGATAGCTGATGTAATAAGGAGTAACTTAGGCTACTTTTATTTAAAAAAAAATATAGGGTCCCACGAAAATTTATTAATTAATTTTGTTTTGGGAAGCAACCTATGGACGAACCCGAGCGAAGCGAGGGTGAGTCGCTAGTCTTAAATAAAATTTATAGTACTTCTTTAAACAATATTCAGGAAGTTACTGATTGCGTTAGACTTTTAATGCATTTAAAATTATATGTTATTTTTTACAATTGAGATATTGACTAGATGAATGAATATATTATTAACATATACATACATTATATTATTTTAAGTACCTTGCAATTAATCTGAATGGCCACTTTAGTGGCAATGGACATGGCCGACTTGCTAGTCATGTTTCGCGAACAGACAACTTGTGTGGGTACTGCCCTATCTACAGTACACTTTTTCTTGATAGCTTCATATCTAAGAAAATAAAATAACAATTGTAGACATCATAAATTTTAGATCGATATCAGACTGAGGCTATTTGATGACATGAAAACAAAAAAAAACCTCGACTCTCTAGTCATCAAACTATAGTCATGGGATCTCATCAGGAAAGATAAGTACAAATTAAGACCAATAGATAACATTAAAAGTATCAATTTGTTATAGGAGTTTGTTAACAAATGGATCCTAAAAATATATATTATAGTTTCAAAAAATTCTTTAACATAAATAAAGCAAAATGAAATCATTTTTGCGTAATTTTACCCATTACTGAAAAGTAATCACTACTACTAAATACCTACTTGAATTAGGGTTTCGCTCAAAAAAAAATTAATACGTACCTAGGGACGCACCCGAGCAAAGCGAGGGTAAGTCTCTAGTATATAATAAAAATACAAAAATATTCACGACTACTATTTTTTATTTATGTTTTAAATTAAAAAAAATATTACACTCATCACTCTATTTGTTGTTTGTTCATATTACTTTGTATCTAACCCAATTTCTATAGATTTTTTATTATTTATTTGAAAAATAATATATATTCAAAGCAGTGGACAATAATTACAGTTTTTGTTGGTTCACAATATTCCATATTAGCCATTAGTTAAACAGCACATGATAGCATGAGATTTTACTAAGTATTCGTTATATAACTAAGGACGCGATTTACAGTATATGATCCCTTTAAGAGGTTAAATAAGGCATATAAAGAGTCTAGCCGTATAAGTATGAGTGATCTGCCCCCAATAGAAAATCATATTAATAACTATATTATCATTTAGAGGAACTTGTAAAGAGTACGTACGTATATTTTTTTTTAATCAAAGTAAAGTATTTACAGAGATAAAAACAAAAAAAATAGAAAATTATGACTTTTTTTTAAATGGTTTTGTAAAAGGTGAATCGGTAAAGCTCGGAAGGACGTCCGCAAGTGCTCTGTAAAAATGCCGACTTGTGCAGTTAACTCGTGCTAAAACAAATCCACCACATCAAAGCGCGAGAAAGATGGAATAACCTTTCATTTGTAAGTATTTTTGTATAGTATTAAGTCCTCTTTCTATTTCAAAGTAATAATGGTATAATCGTTGTAGTATCGTTTTACATCGATTAAGAAAATAATAATCGAGTCCTTATTATAACCGATTTCTAGCAATCTCAATCTATTTTCACGAATTATTGCGGTGAATAGGGGTGAAAATAGATTGAGATTGCTAGAAATCGGTTAGAATAAGGACTCGATTATTATTTTCTTAATCGATGTAAAACGATACTACAACGATTATACCATCATTACTTTTAAATAGAAAGAGGACTTAATACTATACAAAAATACTTACAAATGAAAGGTTATTCCATCTATCTCGCGCTTTGATGTGGTGGATTTGTTTTTGCACGAGTTAACTGCACAAGTCGGCATTTTTACAGAGCACTTGCGGACGTCCTTCCGAGCTTTACCGATTCACCTGATTAACAATCGATTACGTAAACAGTTTTTATGAACGCATATGACCGAAATGTAACAGAAGGTCTTATACTTTGGCAGAGAGGAAAGCGCTGTCAAGGCTCGTCCAGTTATATATGGTCTAAGACTTTGACTTTAAACGATATTAAATATAAATGGATATTTTTTTCCTTAATTTAGAAGTACAACATTTGCAATGAATTTATTCATTACAAGAAGAATTATATGTGGAAGGTAAAATAACATAACAGGTGACATATATTTTTTTTTTACATATGATGTACTAATTAGATTTCAATAAAAATTTATATGCTAATAAAGGACCTTAGAACACATTCAAGGTATTTCTTTGAAAGTGGTCGATCAATTAGAAACCCATGAAAATAGTTCATAATTGAAATTTATCATTATTATTATTACTTCTTACGATAATTGTTATAAAAAAAATATGAGCAATATTCTCCAGAAAGTCCACTTTCATGTGCTTTTGGAATTTTTCTTCTATGTTAAATAGTTTTTGTGAAAAAAAATTAAAAAAAAAGTCATAATTTTCGATTTTTTTTGTTTTTATCTCTGTAAATACTTTACTTTGATTAAAAAAAAATATACGTACGAACTCTTTACAAGTTCCTCTAAATGATAATATAGTTATTGATATGATTTTCTATTGGGGGCAGATCACCCATACTTATACGGCTAGACTATTTGTTAGACGTTCAAAATAAAGTAAAAGATAAAGCAAAATGTTACATTCATTAGGTATTTTGCACTTTGGAAATAAATATTGTTCACGATATGTGGAAGAAATATGTACCTGTCTGCATAGTTGCGGGTCAAAACACAAAGTATCATTGCAGGATTCCTCTTGGCTATTACATTTTCACACATATTCGCATAATCCATTGCCGTTTCTCGTTGTATCGTAACTGAAAATAAAAGTATAATTAACACTGTGTATTAATACTGTTAATATGTTATCCATACATATAATAAAATTCTAACAAAGTCAAATCTGTATATTAAATATTTTTTGGAAAATCTTATTGAAATAATCATTATAATACTTTCTTAGACTTAAAAGACTTATAGTCATTATTATATATCAATACAGGTGCCAATTTTACACTTTTTAGAATTTTTGTGTGCCTGTGACCGCATCACAAGAAAACCATTACACAGATTTTGATGAAATTTGGTATGATGATAGCTTGTTTTCTCCAGGTCAACATATAGGATACTTTTTACTGCAGGAAAATATCTCATCATTGAGAAATCTATACTAAACCTTAAAACGTAAAGTGACATAAGTGTATAAATATAACTATATTTTAACACAGTCAAAGTTCCTACATTCAGTATGTAATGTAAAAAAGCTATTTAATAACTTAGCTTTAGTTTGTTTAATCCAAACAAAAAGTGAATCATGATCGGTTGTTGGTTGAATAGAAATAGGTGTATTGCAAACCTAGGTGAAGCTCCACATACAACTTAAAAACACAATTTGACTATTTAGTATGAATAGAATATTACGTTTGATATTTGATTGATATAAGCAATATATTTTTTGATAAATATAATTAGTTCTTTTTGTTTGTAATTTTGATTATCTTATAATTTCTGTTCATTTATTTACAGACTCATTAATATATAATTAAAATTTACGTATTTAACATGCTTACCAATTTCAGGCCTAGGCATTCTAAAGCCAACTCCACTGCCAGTTTTCATTATGAGCTCAATAAAAGGTTCTGCGTTTCTACGTTGAAATTCAGGAGTTATCACTACCCATGAAGGTACATTGGCCAAATTAAGTAAGTTCTTGGATCTGTTAAAATTTAATTTATAGAATATTAACATAAATTATTGTAATATTATATAAGTTTTTGAGAAATGATTTACTTCAAAATTAAAATAAAATTTAACAGCTTTTATTATTTCCAAATATTCTAATGTTTTCTTGATGTAATTTATTTTATTGTTCTTGCTATTGATTAATGTCAGAACATATTACCTCATGTCTCTCGTCCAGCCATCTAAGGTATTGCCGGCGGTATATTTTATGTTCCCACCCTGAACAATTTGTTCTGGAGGTAGTTGACGCCCTTTAAAGCGGACCAAGTCATTTGATAGTTTCATTGACCATGTGCCAAGTTCCTATAAGATAGCAAAAAGGATAAGGATTTCCTTTTATTACTGTTTAATATTAATATATTTGTGGCAAGAAAATAAAAAATATATACTTTAGAGCTAGTCTTAAAATATTGTGAATTCAGAATATAATTAAGAGACAAAAAAATCACACTTTATATTATGTTATTCAAATTGAAAACACTTTTCACACCTGTACATAGTTAAATGAAATTTAGTATGATGGTAGCCGGTTATCCAGATTAACATATAGAATCCTTTTTGCCGCGGAAAAATATCTGTGAGAAATTTATACTAAACGTTAGGACGTAACGAGGGGCGAACCCGAGCGGAGCGAGGGCGAGTCGCTAGTTTTAAAATGAAAAAGTTCTTACCGCCACAACTTCTTTGTTCTGTGTGAAGCGACGGTTAAAATTGAGCAGCTTTTGAATCCTCATATCGGGTCCTATTTTAGTGTGCACAGAGAGTGCGCGCATGAGGTTGAAGTTCGCACGCATTTCGTCGGTCAGGCCGGTCTGACGGCACAGTTCCGGCACAAGGTACACTAACTCCGGCATGCCGGCGCGAATGTCGCGGGGCTTAGAACGGGATATCAACAGGGGCTGATCAGGATCTTGGATTCTTATATTGTATTTCTGTAAATTTTATTAGAAAATCGTATCACTCTTAAAGGATTATTTTTCGTGTTAATTATTATTCATTTCTTCACACACTTTTCCTTAGAGGTTGACTAGATTAAGAGAAATTAGCCACTCTTCTTCTCTTGATACTTAATTTACTTCTGTCTGCATATTATGTGCTCAATTTCAATATATTATGCATTTATTAGATATCTAGTGACTTATACAGGCATAATGAAATTTTAATTGAAATTCAAATTTGAAAGAACTAATAATAATTTTCTAAAGAATAATAAATTTAAAATTACCTTATAATAGTAGTCAATGTATGAAACATTTTGATCTTTCATACGGAAAGTGGATTTAGGTGATTCATCAAATGTAACATCATCGACTCTGTATGTCTTCTTATTATAATCAGTCATAACAATCTTTCCAACTATTTCTTCCAAAAAGTCTTTTTTAAATTGCTTCCCTTTTGCATTTATAAGGCCCCTTATTAATTGCCAGACTGTATCCATTCGCAGAATCTTAAAACATAATTAAATTAATCATTTTGTTTGAGCAATTAATTTACATAATACACTAAAAGCTGTTGAAATTTACCTTGTGTGTAATTTCAGTTACTAAAAGAAGTTTATCCTCATATTGATTGATAGAGGTTTTATAGCCTGGCCAGATTTGCAGTTTGAACTCCGGAACATCAATCTAAATTTAAAAAAAAATAGTAAATATTTTTTATTGTGTTTGACTTGTTTCCATAGAATTATAAGAATAGAGTGCGCGACGCACTATGGAGTATTTCATCCAAAAAGCTGGCCAATATTCAATTATACAAAAATTTGAATTCATTAATAAAAAAGGTACCTCGGTAAGCAAAAGAGTCCAGGTTACCTGTACATCGTCTTTGTTTGTCCTTATCTTTACCAACTTTCGGCCACCAGTCGTCATTAGACTGCTTTCGTGTGCTGACTAAATATTACGATTTCATAGTACGATATTCTTATAGTTTTTAATAAATATTTTATTAATTTTGTGGAGATAATTGTGGTGCTTTTCATAATGGATGATGTTGAGCCAGGTATGTTGTACTATTATATTTCATTATATTAGAAATAAATACTCACATAACATGTAAAAATAATATTATTTGAAGTGTACTTAAAATTTACTTACATTTTTGAGTTTAAAATTTTTATGAGCATATTAGTAATACAAGCGGGTAATATGCGGTTGTTATTTTGAGTTTTTTGATATCCCCATAGTCTCCTTAATAACTAATTAAAAAAATGCTGCCCCAATGTGCCCCTTCTATAATAGAACTTAATCTTTTTGAAATCGCGTATTACCAAAACCACTTTAATTTTGACAATGTTTTTTAAAGTCTTTTTTTACTTATTTTAGGGCCATCTGATGTTAAGATAGTGACACGTTTGGACATATTTAATATGCTTAAAAAACATTAGGGGCGAAATTTTGCTGATAAATTGGATTCAGTAAAGGTCATCCATGCAAATTCGTCATTCCCAAACGAATTTAAAGCTGATTTTATACGAAAATTTTCCTATTTTAAGAAAGAAATGAAAACTCGTTGGACAGCCGCAATTCGTACTGAAAGCAATTTTCTTAACAAAACCGAGAATGGCTAAAAGGTACATTTAATATACCTCATCATACTGCATTTAATGTTGAGCGACCTCACATGACTTTTGATCATTTATCAGAATGTAGTAAAAGACGTAAGACACAACCGTTAAGAGAAGAAACGGATGCGAACGAACTTTTGTTTGCTGGTTAGATGAAGCTACGCGTAGAAGGCAACCAAAGCGGGGCTCACAAAAACTAAAAATGACTGTTACCCTACTCAAGATGCCTACAGGGTTACAGAAAATTGTGCTGAAATAAGACTCGGGCACTTGTAAATCACTCAGTTCAACGCTTATGTGAAATGCATTTTATCAAAATTCCTTAACAGGCTTTTATTAACGTCTGATACTCTGTTGAGCAGTGTGAGACCCAAGCCTCAACGTATGTGAAACCCGTTCTCCACTATTACAATGCAGATGTTTCAATCCGGAGAGATTGATTTGATAAACCTGGATGAAGAGGATTCAGAATGAACACTGAAGATTAAATTTTGTTTAAAAAAAATCAATAAAATTTTGAGCTCATATATTTCTTTTAATTCAAAATTGTATAAAATATATCTCGTAGTTTTAAAATCAAGTGCCCATATTACTATAAAGCTTCTTGATGAAACTCAACATCGATTTTTGTTATAACACTATGTAAAAAGGATTGTTTGACATATTAAGTTACATCTTTTACAGCTGGTGAAAGAGGCTCTATAATAAAAACAATTTGCGTTTTTGTGTTACTGAAATATATCTCCTAAACTACTGGATGGATTTCGCTGCATTTTTCGCTAATATTCTGTAGTTTCTTGAGGAAAGTTCATAAGTAATAAGTAAATAGATTCATGGAAAACTTAACCCTTACGAAAACATCAATGAATACAAAACGACAATAAATACACTATTTTGTGTTAAAATTAATACTATATCAATATTTACGGGCCAAAAAAATATATTTGTCTATATAATAGCATTCTATAACCAACTTAGTAGGAAAATACTAATAAATAATTTTGGCCAGCTTTTTGAATGAAATACTCCATAGTGCGACGTAGCTAAAATAGCGTTAACGCATTAGAGAGATAACGCATTCCAAACCACCTTTCTTTCTCTGTCTAGTCGAGTCGCGATTGGTTATACCTCCGTCTAACCCGCACAACTAGTGTTGCCAACTCAGTGGATTTTCCACTAGATCTGGTGGTTTAGACTTCCCCTTTAGCGGCTAATATTGGTTTTAGTGGCTAGTGGATTTTCTAATGGCTTAGATTGCGTCAGTTAGTGGTAAGGTACGATATTCAACCACAAATAATAAAATAAATCGTACGATTTATACGAATACTCTAGTTAGGAAAAAACAGTGTATATTTTTTTGTTGTGTAGACAACACAGGGGAATAACTAATGATAGTTCGGTTAGAGTGAAATAGAACGGTGGCTTAGGATGCATTTTCTTTCTAATCCGTTTACGCTGCCACTTGTAAGAGAGCCTAGCAGTTGTGCACTCTATTCTTATAACTCTATGCTTGTTTCATTTAATTAAATAATTATAATTTGATTTACTAAGTGTGAATGAATGCACAAATAAAATATACTTACTTTTGACACAAAATAAAATATACTTACTTTTGCATCTGGATCAAAATAATCTCTGCCAAGTAATTGAAGCTTCAGAATGGTAAAACACTTTCTTATAATGATGTTGAATATTTGAATATAGTGATAGTCTCCTGGACTAACTTGGCAGGTGAGCTAAAAATGACAAATACATTTATTCAATAATTGTATTAAGTGAAATAAATAAATTAGATTCGACCTATATAATATTGTTTACATGTAACTTTTAAAGCACACTGTTTTAAGGACATTTCTCTTACCTTGATAAGCAATCGCATGCGCTCATTATCAGTATGGCGATCTGAGTAGAGTTCCAAGGGATCTGGGTGTAATCTATTTACTGTGTATAGCACAGTACCATCAAATAAGTACCTAAAATAAGAATCATTTTAATTAAGTTTGTTATTTACAGTGTATCGTTTTAATGTTAGAAGTATAATCAAACATGTTGCCAACTATAAAAGATATTTACCCTCCTAGTGTTTTCTGGTGAACACGCAGCAAAGCTTTGCGGACACCAGTACTATCCTCTTCAGGTTGAATATCGACATGATACTGATATAGAGACCAGTTGGGAGTTGTCTCCACAGAGAAGTAATTGGCACATAAATCCAATGGATTGCCAGTTTTGCCTAGGAAATATATTATAAAATTTAGCCACACTTCTACTATATTACCTATTTATAATACATCTAGCCTTAGCCTTTTATGTGACTGCAAACATAAACTGTAAATTTCTTGTTTCTCTGTCTGTGTGTTTGTACGGGCTAATCGCCGAAAATGTTGGACAACAACTAATAATTAGATTTTAATGAAACTTTAAAATAATATAACTCATACATCAGAATAACACATAGGCTACTTTTTTTTTAAATGAAAAATTTACGGTTCCCGTGGGATAGGTTTGTTTTTGTTTGTTTACAGGCGAACCCGAGCGAAGCGATGGTAAGCCGCTAGTGCTTACATAAATTCGACTTGTAGGTATAAAACTGGTCGCGGTTGGTAGTCCGGATAATCGCGAACCCGTATAACTGAGGGCCAGATAATCGAGTTTCTACTGTATACAAATAAAAATCCATTATGTCCACTGTCCTGTCCCAATACCATATATTTTTACTTGAAGGGTAAAGAAAGAAACCTCCCCTTATCGTTTTTCTGCTTAAGTTAATAAATAAATTTAGTCAATTTGAGACATTTATAGCATTGCAATATAATATTCCAACAAAAGGGCAAAATTGTATACATATAAAGTTCAGAAGGTGATGATTGCAGTGTAATTATGTATTGTTTTACCTTTTTTGGAAGTAATGGATTCAGGACGGGTGCGCAAAACTGTTATTTGTTCTGGCAAGACTCTACCACCTCCTCTACGCGAACCACGGCCTACAACTGTTGCTCCCGCCTCTGCGCTTCCTGCCTGTGGTTGATCTGAAGAGCAGATTACGATTTCTTATTTATCTAAAGCACACTGAGTATTAGCTATACATATAATACATATTATACAAATGTAGTTAGAAAAAAAAGAGCTAATAGTAATTAGTAATTTGTGTTTAAGCACATTTTTTTTCTTGTGACATTTATTTATTTATAGTGGTTTTTATTCTCTTATATTAAACGTAGGTTTTTGTCAAACTTGACTGTTTCTCTAGTATTATCACAGTGTACTAAAAAATAACAGTGGGCTATCGCCTTTGATGTTTGACGAAAAGCGGACACCGCGTAGCGTACTTCGCATTACGCAGGGTTGTTACAGTTTTTTTTTGTAATTTAATTAAAATATAATATTATTATTTAGCTATTTATCGAAGTTCTTCATAGCAAAGAATACAAAAAGGCATTTCGCGGAGGCAAATTCAAATAGAGTTTTACAATGTTTCATATAATAATGAGCCTGTTATTTCTTTAATAAAAAATAAAATATTATACAATTGGTTTAACAATTATTTGATTTGATTAAATGAATATTTCTATGTAACATTATAATTAATTTAATAAATAACTAGATAATTAGAATGAAATAAATTAAATTATAATAAAAATAAATTAAATCTAGCAAATTATATTACATAAGTCAAATTGAATTTAGTTATATATAAAGGATAATGGGCATTCCGTCCCCAGAGTGTATCAAGTTGAGATATATGTCATTTTGAAGATCAGAAGAATAGCTTCAATTTATTGTATGACACCAACACTGAGAGTCGTGCAGGGAAAGAACTATGAATCATTTAATTTTATCAAACCCGTGAAAACTTAAAATAGTATGACGTATGTACATCACTTTAAAGTTCATAATAATAGCTTTATTTTATTGTATGTCACCAAAAGTGAGGCAGTTGCATGGAAGAACTATGAATTATTTTATTTTTTAATGAAGACAAGATTACTTTTAGGTTATTCACACTTTTTCATACATTTCCTTTTATTTACAAAAATTGACAAAACACTCAAAGGACTTGATTTTTTTACCTTGACTGTGGCTAGTTTGTAACGTCGTTCCAGCCAAAACACATCCACTTCTGATATAAGCCTCCCTCAAAGATTTCCATGAATGCCGGTCTTGTGCCATACGCACCCAGTGGGCTCCAGCGTTTTTGACCAAGTCATCGGTCCACGTTGAGAGATTCCTGCCCACGTTTCGTCTTCCGGTACGTGGCAGCCACTGTAGAACTCTTCGTCCCCAACGACCATCCGTTCTTTGAGCGATGTGTCCCGCCCACTACCACTTGAGTATGTCGGTGATTTGGTATTTCTGTGTATCTTCTAATTTCTGATTCGATCTTGCAGGGAAATTCAAAGCATAGCCCTCTTCATTGCTCTCTGGGTAACTTTGAGCTTTCTAATGTGGCTTATTGTAAGCAGCCTCGACTTTGTGCCTTATGTCATCACTGATAACACAAATTCCTGAAAGACTTTTATTTTGAGACACTGCGGTATTTGAGACGAGAAGATATTGCGTAGTTTCCCGAATGCGATCCGAATTTTATTCGTCGATTCAGCTCCTTCCCGAAGTTAGTCCTACCTAGTTGGATAGTCTTATACATGAACATAACTTCGAGCCATCACCCATAAAAACTGGAGTGGTTGCAACATGGTTACTTAACATAATTTTCGTCTTATCCATGATTTTTTTTTAGACGACCTCGTTAAGAGACTATTGAGGTCATTGAGCAGTGTACTGAGGTCCTCCATGGTCTCAGCCATGACCACTATATCACCAGCAAATCAAAAGTGAATGATGTACTCACCGTTAATGTTGATGCCCAGTCCGTTCTAGCACAGAACCTTATAAACGTCTTCCAATGCAACGGTAAACAGTTTCGGCGAAATGACAGTGCCCTGTTGTACTCCTTGCTGCAATTAGATGGGTCTCGAATTCCCCGGTCTTAAAGTCGGACGGGTCGATATACCGTGGTCAACTTGATGCTGCTGGAATAACTGCAGCACAGCCGAGGTCTTGATCGAATCGAAGGCTTTTTCGTAGTCATAAGCGATAAGAAAAGAGGCAAGTTATACTCCTCAGTCTTCTGTATAACCTGCCGCAGCATATGAATGTGGTCTAACGGTACTAAAACCTTTACAGAAAACAGCTTGTTCGGGAGGCTGGAACTCATTGAACTAGCATTCGAGACGGTTCGTAACACGAATTCCCGCAACAACTTGTAGACATGAATCAGAAGCGAGATGAGTCTAACATTATTTAGCAAGGCATAATCGTCCTCTTTACAGAACAGTAGAACTATGCTTCTGCTCCATAATTATGGGGTTTTCCTTCGAGTATGATGGAATTAAGTAACACCTTCAGAAATTCAGCTGTAATTCCGCCTGCACTCAGTGCTTTGTTGTTTTTAATCTGTTTTAGTAACGTCCGGGATTTCTTTGGTATAGTGTCGGGTTAACCTGGACCTTAATCATTGTCCAGACTGCTGGGTTGTCGCGTTGATATATGTAGATATCCATATAATATCTGGATCTGTCCCATAAATTAACTCAGGAGTAGATGATACAATCCTACTGTCGTCGGTTTTGGACTTTACTAGCCGGCTTTGCCCAATAAATAGATCAAAAAATCGTGCATTTGTGAAGCAAATTTGGTCGAGGTTAATAATTTGTTATGCCTAACTCTAAACAAAAATTTTAATTTCATTATACTAAAGATATAAAGTAGTAATTGCAAATGGCCGCCAGAAGTCAATATTGCAGACTAACATGAAATCGATATTGCATTCGAGCATGCGCGAAAAGCATCATGCAGCTTTCAGACCTTTGATTATGTAACTTTGAATAAAAAAAGGAATGAAAATGGCGGCGGTACAAATAACAAATTTATTGCATAAAAGTTAAAACACCGTTTTTATCATGTTATTTTTTTCAGTTCAATCAAAAATAAAAATAAATGAAACATGACTCAATTCGCACAGTTCAAAGGTAGATAAATGTATTGAAGCTATTGAAGAATTCTAATAGCCTTCCGAGTAGTTTCAAGTTTAAATAACATAATTGATAATATGACTTGACTAGTACAACAGTATTTATATAATGTATAATAATGAAGAAATCTAATAAATGGGGGTAGGCATTACATACATTACAATACTATGCATTGCCAGTGGCGGATTTAGGCTTGATGCCGCCCTAGGCTCCCGATTGATAAGCCAAAACGCCTTACCTCATTTAGGAAAAGAGCTGATACTCTTACACTGCTGGACCGATATTAACCAAACATAGCTAAGCCGCATCCTACATCAGCATCATAGATAAACCGCATCGAAATCGGTCCATCCGTTTGAGAGCTACGATACCATAGACACACACACACACACACACACACACAGACAGAAAGACAGACAGAAAGACAAACAGACAGACATACAGACAGACAGACAGACAGACAAACAGACAGACAACGCCAAACTTATAACACCCCTCTTTTTGCGTCGGGGGTTAAAAATTAAAGATTTAATTTTCAAATGTTAAAATTTTGATCGATAAAATTTTAATAAATTAAATACAACTTCTTGTTGATTAATCTATATTAAATTTATTAAATAGAATTAAGAGATATAAAATAACACAATTAATATGAAAAAGAAATAAATCCTATACTAATAATTTAAGCTTAATTTAATTTATTACTTTAATAAGCTGGAAATTTAATATTTATTCGATATCTATACATCTATACAGATACATAAAATTGGAGTGTCTGTTTGTAATATTAAAATAACCGCTTTTTACTAAATGCATATGGATGTATACACGGTACATATACCAAAACCACATTTTTTACAATTTTTGTCTGTCTGTCTGTTCCGGCTAATCTCTGAAATGGCAGGACCGATTTTGACGGGACTTTCACTGGCAGATGGCTGATGTAATAAGGAGTAACTTAGGCTACTTTTATTTTAGAAATAGATTCAAGGTTCCGCTCAAAAAAAGAAATTGTGAACAAAATCCGCGTACGGCGTACGCACCCGAGCGAAACGAGGGTAAATCGTTATATAATTTAAAAAATTAATATCTCAGGAGTAGCAAGCTATTATTTATGTATAAACATAGCTAACCGTGAAAGCGTACCTAGGGACGAACGCGAGCGAAGCGAGCGTGAGTCGCTAGTTATAAATATGGACATAACTTTTTAAAGATGTATAATTAACATCAAGACACGCGGCAGCGTGTCCAGCCAAGTTCAAAACTAAAGAAACTGGCGACGCAGCACCGTGTGTATATTTTACACGAACCATTTGGAGCCACTTCTCACCTCGTAATAACACAAAATCTATTTAACATATGATACATGAAGTTTAGTTCATTATTTGATCCATTTAGATTAACAATCCCCAATTTCATAAATACTTACTACTACATAGCTTACCTAAGCTTGACTATTTATATTTAATACTAAAAATAAATTTAAAACTTGTTTCAGGGTGCTGTACAATGTACAGTGAAATTAATTTTACTGAAAATACAAAAAATATAGAAGAACATTTCTCAATATTTTTCAACTTATTATTCCTCTTTTATAAACAAATCAACAGCATTTTCCGATAAAGACTCATGTTAATAAAAATTTATTGATCTATTATAAAAATAAATTTTGCGATTAATTAAAAAGTAAATTCCATCGTTATAATATTATTCAATATATTTTACTGGATTTTTTTAATTTTTCAAATTTTAAAGAGAATCTAATATAATCGATTTTTTAATTCGGATTGCTTATGACTTTTTTCAAAAACTAAATAGTAAATCTAGTAGTAAATCCATCACTGTGCATTGCAGCAAAGAAAATTTTTGTATTAAAAGATTTTTTTACATGATTGCATAGTTAATTAAATAAATTATTTAAAATAAACAAACTATACAAATACACCAATTATTTTTTTAAATTTACTATTGTTTGAAGTAATACAATAAATAAAGTATTAAAATTCAAACAATAATTCAACATATCTATACTAATTTTAAAAAGGAAAATTTGTTGTTTTTTTTTTTGTATTTGTTTGTAATAAATTAAAAATATGCTGAACTGATTTAGATGAAATTTGGTATGAAGATAGTTTGAAACCCTGGGAAGGATTTAGGATTGTTTTTATATGAAAAATCATCCCTAAAAGAGTGTGAAAGAGAAAGTGAATAGTCTATCTATTCTATACTAACCATTAAAACATACTCAGGGACAAACCTGAGCGAACCGAGGGTGAATTGCTAATTTATGATGTTACTAATATTGAAATTTTGTTCTGGATGTATTCATCTCCTATCAGTTCTTTAAACTATGAGCAGGTGTCATCATTAAAATAAGATATGAATAAAATAAAAAAAAAAACCTGCTTGCCCAATAGAAATTACAGGTAACATTTTCTTACATTACTTTTATGGGTGCATTTATTTTTCTTATAAATGCTGAAGTATATAATATTATATTAAAATCTACATAATATTGGAGGCTATGAGTCTAATTTGAAAAATTCTTTTCACATATGAAAAAAGGAAGGTTATTGGTAGACATTGGATTACATGCACTATCAAAATGCCAAAATATGCATGCAAATATGCACTAAAAAGGACAAAATATGCACAAGATATGAACAATCAAAATATTAATTGTTATCAAAATTTACATTTATTTTCTCTCTCTAAAGTATATTTACTCGTAATTCTTGTGACAATATACAATTACATATTTTTCTAGACTTTAGAGCTCTTGTGACGTTGTTACTTAATATTAATTTATAGGCGAAAAATGACCTCTCTGTGCAGACTGATGTTACTGGACAAAACTTGAAATTTGGTATTTCTGCAGAAATCTCTTCAGGCAGAGTCTTGTCCGTGCCCTTGATATTTCTACTTTTTTTTTAATGTTGGGAAATGCATTTACCCATACCACCTGTTTGTATACAGGGTCCCAAGGTCTGTGGCAATAATTTGCCACAGACCTCTTCCGATAGTCAACTCAGAAGTGTTAATTTATTAAATTCAATATTTCCAAGGATTTGCACAGAGGAAGGAGTTTAATTCCTAATCTTTTCACGGCAATAAAACATGCCTCACACATTTAACTACTGAAATATGCACTATCAATGAAAAAGTACTAAAATATGCAATAACACAAAAAAAAATGTTTAAAATAAGCTGATGTCTAGTTATTAGTAACATAGTTGTAATTTAATTTGTTATGTATCATAAACTAAACAAGCATAGCAGCTTTTTTCAATACAAAATGTCAAAATATTTTTTATTTATTAACCATAATAAGGCACATATATTCCGATTTTAAAATTGTGTGATAAAGCCCATAAATAATGAAAATTGTTTAGTTACAGAAATGTTTGTATACTTACTAATAGTCATAGTTGTCATTCTTTGTTGAATATCGACATCTCCTGGGTGATCATGTGTTGATGGAGTAGTCCGATGGAAAGCCCTACCAGCAGCTGGTGTCGGCATACCCGCCCTAACTGCAGGAGCTGCAGACGGAGCGCCCCATGCTGATGGTGGTTGGGGTCGAGGACGTGGTGGTCCAGCTTGATGTTGTGGAGGGCCTGGTTGATGTTGTGGAGGGCCTGGTTGATATTGTGGGGGTCCACCTTGAGGCTGTGGGTGCGGCCCAGGTCGCTTTGTTTGTTGTCCAGCAACTTCTCCACCTCTACCAGCACGTCCTCGTGCTTTCCCACGACCTCTCTCTGACATGTTTCTAAACAAAAAAACAAGGGTATAAATATTTATATTATTTTGTTTGTTTTACGTTACCTTGATGTTAACTGTACTTAAGGCTTTAATTTGTTTTGTTTTAGTTTGAATATAAATAGATAAATTTAAAAATTAGTAATAGCGACCTAGATTTTAAAAATGCTAAATATACATTCGTTAAAAAATGGCGGACCTTTGGTTATATGTAAGAAAGTTCAATTTCTTTCATTATTATTAATAAGCTAAGTTATAATATATAATTATAAAGTTTTATAAAATTGTTAATATTAGTTGTAATATAAAGATAAATTTCAAATGCTATATTAAAAAATAAATGGGTAAATTTTAGAAACGTCAGTATGTAAATATATCATAATAACGAAAATGTTTAGTACAGACATATCTAGTAAACAATTCGTTATGTAAACCAGTCAAAATAAATAAAAAGCTTTGCTTACCAACAAATACTAAATGGTATTTCGCAGTTTGTTCGGCGGTTGACACTCGACGGTCGACGCGATCAAATCAATAACATTTACATTTTACATCAAGGAGTAAGGATGTACAGAACTCGGAAAACGGATGTAGGAAACAGCAGTATTGCCAGTATTACTTGGTTAATTATTAGATTGGTAAGCCTGAATATGAATAAATTATTTTAATTTAATCAAAACATAACTTAAAATATTGAAAATAGATATCAGTTATGTAGTAAGGACACATATTTATTTTTTTACATTTTTAATTTATTTTAATCAAATTTTTAGGAAAGAAATATAATACAGAACATAAATAATTGTATTTAAATATACACAATATTTTTTATTGTAAGCCGTCCTATTCACGGAATAGTAAAAATAAGGGAAGTGCGATGTGAATACATTTGTATCGGAACCCACGTAATGCTGGCTACACACCGACCCAACGAACGCCAACGAAGAATATTCAGCGTCGCGTTGGCTAGCGCACGTATATAATGTTGCGTACACACCGACCCAACGAACGCCAACGATGGATATTTAGCGTTGGCTACCGTAAGTTCGTTGGCCTTCGAAGATACATCCAAATACATTTAGTGGTCGAGCAAACGATCGTTGGCACCAGATTCCGGCTTGCATTCGCAATTTGGTCATGGACGACGACGAAATAATTATAATTGCTAGTTTTATATACCTTAACGAGTTAGCAAGGACAAGAAAAATTAAACGAAAACGGAGATAGTGGACAACCACATATTTTAAGAATAGAAATGTGTATCGCAATTAAAAATATTAGCAATTTCTGCCCAGCAATCACTTCTCTTCATTTTTAATTTATATTAATTATTAGTAGGGTCCCAAAGACTGGAGGCTTTTCTTTGTATAGATTGATTAACAAAAACATGTCATAATACTTTCTTAGATTTACGCGACATTTAAATAAAATTATCTTTTCGGAGTTTTTCGCGGATTTATTTTGATTTTTGGTTCCCGACGTTTTGATTGCTTTATAGCAATCATGGTCACGGGAGAGGCTAAGGTGTTAGATGTCTCAAAGGTATTATATAGTTGTTACTAGACGTAGGCGTTTAAACGATAAGCGCTTAAAATAGCATGCTTTTTTAAAAAAGCGCTACAGCGCGCTTATACATTCAAGCAGATTTCGTTTAAACGTTGACGGCTACGTTTCAAGAAACTAAACACAACATGAAAAGTAACCTAATGAGAATGCTTATACAACTCAAAATAAAATTTAATTATTGGACCTTATTTCAAAGTATATAAGATTTAATATAAAAATTAAAAATTATATTAGATTAACAATCATATTTCTATCCATATAAGACTCAATATTAAATGAATTCGTTTCATATTAAGCGGCTAAATTACATTCTACTTGTTTACGTAATATTTTTGGCGAATTGAAAACGTATTAATTTTGTTAGTGTTTTACAACACAACGATCAGGCAACTGTTAAACGCTTTTTTCAACGCTTGTCGTTATGACAGATGACTTTTACTTAAAAGTGTTCAACGATTAGCAAAAAAGCGTTTCAACGAAAAGCGTTTTTTAAAAACGTTTAAAAAAATAAGCACAACGTTTAAACGCGTTGTCAATTTAAAGCCGTTTATCACTTCTCTAGTTGTTACAGACAGCCTACTCACAAAATAACAAAATGAATTTAAAAAACTTGAACATTAGCACCAAAGTATCTTACAATATTTGTTACTTTTAATTTTAAACATTTTTATAATTTTAATTACTTTTATACTTGAATATGGAACATTATTTATATAATTTTGGATGTTATTATTATAATTATTACAATTTATTAGAAAATTTATTGTTTAATAGTCTATATTTAGTGTTGCCATTATTATATTTATAACTATAAAGAAAAAATAAAATATTAATTATTTAAGCCACATTATTATTCTATGTGTAATTTAAGAAGTTAAAATTAAATAAGAATTACATTTGCAAATGAAAAATATTAATTTGAAATACTAATTTGAATTACTGTTATTTTGATCCGTACAGTAAGAACTTACTACTTTATTTGTCATCCATGCTTACTACATCTATACTAACTGTCTGTTTTGTTTAGATTTATTATTTGATTTTATTGTATTAATAACAGGATCCCACGACGATGGTAGTACCCAGCCATCTTCTCTATTGAAATTTGGATGTTTTTTTTTTTAATTTCTATGGCTTCCCGAATCATTCTAGGGCGATATCTGTTTTCTTTCGCGAGGATTTGGATTTATGTTCGCTTCGATATATCCTGTCGGTGTGTACCCCACATAATAATGGGACGATTCTTTTGATGTTACCGCCACGCTTGGGATCGCAGACACACGTCAACGATCGATCGTTAGCCTTCGCTAAGTTGTCCAAACAGGGCCAACGAAACCCATTCGTTGGCGTTCGTTGGGTCGGTGTGTACCCAGCATAAGAAAAAAAAACAAGAGAAGTGCGATGTGACGATTTTTGAATCAGAACCTGTGTCGCCAAACTCACACAAAAATACACCATTAAGTCATATATTAGACTACAAATAATGAACTAATCAAATATTGGTGTTTTATTTTAGTCAAAACTAACATTATTATCAATATCCCATAATTAAAAATTTATCTTTTTCCATTATAAATAAGATTTATTTTGCTAATACTGTAAGTGGTATGTAATTATGACATTTTGTATTCTAGCATGTTCAATGTTCATGCAGCTTCACGTCCAGAGATGGCGGTAATTACAACATTTATGAAATCAATACCATTACATAAAATGATATAAGGTTGACATTGCATCACAGTAGCATTATCGATATTAATGAGTATCCATTTTATTATTTAATTTAAAAATATAAGAATTTAGTGGAAGTTCAGTAAAAAGGTTAAACATATTGTTAATTATTATTATTATTATTGAATTAATAATTAATTTCTAATAATTATAATAATTATTATTCAATTTTAATAAATATGACGGAGGAGGATTTAGTTACCTACCTTTTTCTGCTATAAAACCATGTTATTGTAAAGTCACTATGTTGTAGTTTAGTTTTCATTGCTTTTAATGTGATTTTAAATTTGAGCAGAGATTAATATTTAATACTAGCGACTCACGCTCGCTTCGCTCGCGTTCGTCCCTAGGTACGCTTTCACGGTTAGTTATGTTTATACATAAATAGTAGCTTGCTACTCCTAAGATATTCATTTAAATTATATAGCGACTAGCGACTCACCCTCGCTTCGCTCGGGTTCGTCTCTAGGTACGTTTTACTGCTGAACTGAGCTGAACATTGATAAGTCAGTCAATGAGTCGCGAGTAGTGAATAAAAATAGTAATTGCGAATGTACCTTAGGTGATAGACAAATAATATTGCGAACTTCCCTGTATAACTTTTTAAGACCTACAATATTCTAGTACATTGTTTTGATATATCTCTTAAGGTTCAGCTAGCGTTAGCCATATAAACTTCTAAGGACGACTCGATAGAACCAGTCATTGCGTTTTCCCGCGGGAACGAAAAATGTGCCTGTAGTAAAAGGTATCCTAAATGTTGACTCGAGTGATAAGCTATCGCTATACAAAATTTAATTGAAATCGGTTCAGTACTTTTTGCGTGAAACGCGCACATCGATTTAACTAAGTTAGTTTTGCTATAGGTATAGATAAGAATAGATATTGCGAGTGTACCTTGAGAGATAGACATATACTGTTGTAGATATTTCTGTTGGCCTTTTCAAGATCTACAATTTTTTAGTACATTGTTTTGATGTATGTCTTTAGGTTTAGCCAGCGGAGGGTTCCTAAGGAGGACTCGATAAAACCAGTTATTGCGATTTCCCGCGGGAAACAAAGATTTTCCAAAAGTAAAAGTTATCCTAAATGTTGACCCGAGTAATAAGTTATCAGTTCACAAAATTTCGTTGAAATCGGTTCATTACTTTTTGCGTGAAACGCGTACAGACAAACAGACAAACAGACAAACAGACAAAAAGACAAACAGACAAAAAAATTAATAACTATTGTTTTGGGGTCTATATCGTATACATAATACGTTACAGTCATTGTTTTTAAAAAATATTTCATGTACAGATTTCGCTAAGTTACTGCTTTATTATAGTATAGATATACCCTCGCTTCGCTCGGGTGCGTACGCCGTACGCGAATTTTGTTCACAATTTTATTGGTTTTAATTTTTTATCGCGGAACCCTGATTCTTTTTCTAGAATAAAAGTAGCCTAAGTTACTCCTTATAACATCAGCTATCTGCCAGTGAAAGTCCCGTCAAAATCGGTCCAGCCGTTTCGTAGATTAGCCGGAACAAACAGACAGACAGACAGACGGACAGACAGATAGACGGACAGACAGACAGACAGACAAAAATTGTAAAAAATGTTGTTTTGATATATGTACCGTGTAAACATCCATATGCATTTAGTAAAAAGCGGTTATTTTGATATTACAAACAGACACTTCAATTTTATTTATCTGTATAGATGTCTCGAGCGGGGTCGAGACGATATCATGACATTCATTGGAAATACGTGGCTTAGTAACTGGTTGATCATGGTGGATCATAGAGAGTTATGTTTTGCCTCCTGGATAATTTCTAAGAAATTAATTGTTAACTGGCACATCGGTGTGCCCGCGATCCTCAACGGGTTATTGTAGTTGGAAGTCGATGATCAACGTCCCATAACCCGCTTACACTAAATCATTAGCATTACCGTTTCACGTTTATAACATTGTGATTTCCCTGATAGAATTGTGTATTGAGCATTGAATACTTTATTATTTGAGCCCTGATTATGCGCACAAGATAGTCTATAATAATATAATATAGTCACTAAAGATACGTCGGTAGTATATGGATAACACAATAAATATAAGGTGGGTGGACCATGGAAGGCCATGCTCCTTGTAAGGCCAATAATTATTAAAAAGTCGTAGTTATTGCCATCCGATGACAAATTCCTTCTACCCAGACTAGCACCCATCGAACTGAATGCCGGCTTTATACTGGATTTAGACTCTCGCGTCGTCTCCGCACTCGCAGCGCTCGCGTCGCGAGCGGTTTATTGGGCGCGAGTCAAAGGATCTCGCGAGCGACGGTTCGTCCTAGCTTGCTTCCCCAAACAAACTTTTACCCCCATTTTGACAACCTTAAGGGATGATTTCTGGGATAAAAACTATTTCACTCACTTACTTTTCATACCATGAGATTTAAAAAAAAACTTATTTAGTAAATTCTTTTTTTAATTTTCTTCTATACAACTGACAATAACATACACAAAAAAAAAAAAAAATTATCCAACTTGATGCAGTCGATCGGAAGTTATGCGCGTATATATTTCAGTGATTCATTTTTATTTATATAGACTAGCGACTCACCATCGCTTCGCTCGGGTTCGTCCCTAAGTACGTTTTAATTTTTTTGAGCAAAACTCTAATTCTTTTTTAAAATAAAAGTAGCCTAAGTTACTTCTACTAATATCAGCTATCTGCCAGTGAAACTGCACTTTCGAAAAAAGTCGTAGAGAGAAAGTTTGGTAGACTCGCCTTAAGAAAGCCACTTATGCAGTTTTAAGTATGTGTTGGTCATTTAACAAAAAGGGTGCTGTCCCGCAGACTATTTATTAGTGAGGCTTGACTACGAAATTAGCTCAGCAGCTACCGAGACCACGATAATATCAATCAGTCATAATATCGGACTCTTTACTTTATAACCTGATTGTGATAGATAAGATAAGAAGAAGAAGAAGAAGAGATATATAGAGAAAAAGCACAGTTAAGGATTTGCAGTTTTGAGGGTTATTCACCGTTTAACTTAAACGAAATCACAAAAAAAAAGTATTTATGAGTATGTCAAAATACAAGGCATCACCTGGGGCCTTACCATGAACTCTTATAGCATGAATACTATAATCTTACTTTGAGTTTTCGTACCATGACGTCTTAAAAGCAAGGTTATTATAAGCTTGAAACATTCTTACTTTCTTAGCAGTTTTGTGACGTCACGACACCAAAATTACTAAGAAAATGTTATTATCATTCATTCAATTCGTACCATGAGGTGAATTTTGACAAATAGCATTCTTACTTTTCTGTCATAATTAGCAATCTTGTAAAAGTTGTTGATACGCGACGGATGTATTATTATTTTCAAAATTTATAATATAAAAGGTAATTGATTGTGCCAGATAAATGGAATAAAACCTATTATTTTCGTAAATCTCTCGATTGAGACACGTATCGTGTAATTTTAGTATGTCGGTAATTAATGTATACTTTGATTCTAGAAGTGTAATAATTTCGAAATACTTATGATTTTAAAAGTTTATAAAGCAGAAGCTTGTAGTACACTAAATCTCGTTTTCAGCTATGTTTCGAATGTGACCTTTGTGACATCAATTGAGAAGCATTTACTAAGCATTATCTATTATAAAAATATGTAAAACAAACTCTGTAACGAGACTCTGTGATGAGAATTTACATATGCGAAGGAAATATAGTAAATAAAAATACATATAGAAACTTTATTTCTAGTTTAGTAATTCCTTTAGTACTATTACTTTTAGTCTTTCCTTTTCAATTTTTCGACCCCCTACTCGTTTCACTTGATGCCGTCATTACAAAATATCAAGGTTTAGGTGTGAATACGTAAGATATAATAGGATAATAAACAGACAGATAGATTTACTTTCGCGTTTATAATATTACTATGATTTTTTTTATTATATCCAAAAATTACATAAGAAGTTGGATGGAAAGATTTCTATACGATTATATAGGCCCTTTAGGTATGGAACCCTAAAAAAACTTACAAAAATTATAACAACTGTGTATGTATAATAATATATTTATTTTTATAAAGTAACAAAATATGTAATAAAGGAAACTCAATTACAGAACCATAGTAGTAATCAACAACACAGTACTTCCTTGATCAGCAGCAGAGTTAGGCTACGTGGAGGTATTTTCTCCATTGATTCAGGGAAAAGCAGCACTTAAAATCCTAAAAAAACAATTTTATAAATGAAACGTTTTTAAAGTGCTTATTTTATTTTTGTTTATGCCTAGCTGAAAAATTATAGCTTTATAATTAAAAAAAGTGTAGGTGAAGATAATATATGTTATATTAAGCATTAAATTGAAATAAAAAATCCCAAAAACATTAAGCTTTTTTTTGCCTCTCCAAATGGTTCCTTTGCGAAGTACTCGTGAAACTATGTAGGCTAGTATTATTTTGATTTAAAAATTTATTTAATGAATAAAACGTTTCAGTACATCTTACCTTGTTTCTAACTGTTAATTCATATAGTATAAATTACTAATAAAATAAGTTCAACTTGTTTTTTTCTACTCTAAAAGCTCACATAAACAATCATCTTATTGACATTTAATTTTCACTCGTCGTCAAGTAAACAAACAGTCAGGCGGTTGTCAAGTAAATAATTTGTTCCGAATTTTGTATCACAGTTTAGCCATAATTTATTTTATTTTCTTTTCTAATAGTTTTCCTAATTTTTAAAACTAAACTAAAATTATTTGTATAAATAGTATAAAAAAGACATAGATTGCGTATATTTTGTGGAAAACATGTACATTTGAAATTAAATAATATAATATTTTTCTTTAATTTTATCCTAGGTAAGTACTAATCATATTTACGAACGACTCTCGGAGTGACAGGGATAACGCTATACAACTTATATAGCACTATTTCTTTTCTTTTATAGGAGGAAATAGACAAATCATTCGTTCTGTCGCATCACTAAACAATTTTAAAACAAGCTTGCTTTTTAAAGGTCATGGTACGAATAAAAGTAAGATTATTGTAATCTTGAAACAAAACAGTCTTGAAGTATGAATGTTTTAAAATAGGTGATGGTAAGGCCCCTGAGCTCTAGCCAACACAATTTAACAATGGTTCATCAAATAACATGTTACGAAATATAAGGTATCACCCTTCCTGGGCTCTCTGGGATAAAAGATACGCGTAGTTGCCAGCCAACGCTTAAGCGAGGATATTGGAATGGGAATACATAATGCACATAATATATAAAAGCAAACCAAATAACCGATATGTTTAATAATAACCATGTAGATTAGCGTGCTTCAATGTATATTTGTGGTTAGATAAGGCTTTAGAACTTCCAAACCACCAAAGTTAAAAGTAGTTATCTACCCACTTTAGAAACTTAATTTCAACTTGACCTTTATGGGAGTTAGTATTAACCTAAAGAGATTGCTCGTCCAGCAGCCCAAAATTCTATCAGATTCCTGACATAGATTGACCAAACAACCTTACCTTTAAAAAATCAAAAAGTATGACATTACACAAAACTTATTTAACAACTCAACTTCTATATCTATCAAAAGCTCATTGTACCAGTTGTTACAAATATGTTTTATATTTAAATTACAAATATTATATAAAATAATAATTAATCTCAACAACAAAACTTTTATGACCTTCTTAAGTTTATTATTATTTATTATTATTTAATCTTAATAAATTTTGGCGGAAATCAGAAACAATATTACAAAACATATTGTGATTAACTTGAATGCATTTTACATGAAAAAAGCTTATTATATAATATCTATCAAAATATATCCCAAAATTAATTATAAAATGTAAATCAGATTTCTTATATTTACTACAATATTTTACTCATATATTATACAATAATAATAATTACAAGATGTTGTTGTAAAATCACAAAATATTGATATGCTCGTAAGTTGTTACCAATATACAATACTATATTATAATATACTAGATGGCAGAATCGCGCACCCATGTGCACATTTGATATTTATTTTATAATAATATTCAATTTTATTAAATATTTTTTATTTGATTTAAATACTTAAAAAAAAAAAGTTTATTATTAGTGGTACTATCTAAATCATCGGTGCACGCACGATCTTTACTTTGGTGCACGGATCATACTCACATTACTCCGATTTTTTTACAACTTTAGTTATACCTAGTTAAAACATTTATCACACATTTGTGATGTATTTAATATTTATTCATATCGGATTAGATTTACTTTTTATTTACGGCTGGCACCGACTTCAAAAATATCTGATTAGAACCTTTAGTAAATGAAAACCCCGTTTCAGTTTTTTTTTCCTTTTTAGTGTCTAGAAAAAAAAAAATAAACATCTACAGTATAGGTACTAACTGAAAAGGTGCACGGGGGTGCAACACCGCCAACTTCTCAACTCCGCGCTACTACTGACAATATCTCGGTAATCAAAGTTGACCCGACCCGGTACTCGAACTCAGGACCTCAGCATCTGCAGCCGTACATGCTAGCCATTAGACCACCGAGGCAGTTAAGCTTTTGAGACAGACATACATAATATGTATGTAAGTTTAAGGTGAAGATAACATTTTAGTTATCTACTATGAGTATTTAGTCTGGCCAAGTTTTATCTCTCTTGGTATACCAAAATATATTATAATATACTAGCGACTCGCTCGCTCGCTTCGCTCGGGTTCGTCCCTAGATACCTTATGACGATTAGTATGGAATACATAGACTATATAGTATATCTATGAGTATATATATATAGTTCCACCCCCTTAAGGGATGTTTTCGGGGTAAAAACTATCTTATGTCCTCCCCAGGTTCTCAAACTATCTCCATACCAAATTTCGTCTAAATCGGTTCAGTGGATCAAGCGAGAAAAGGCAACAGACAGACAGACAGACAGAGTTACTTTCGCATTTATATATTAGTAGTAGTATGGATTATGGTGATACTGATGTTTATTGCTTTATATATTTAAATAGAAGATTCTTTTCCATTCTACGTGACATGGTCGAAGTAATCTGTGCTCAACTGGCACGCTTCGAAGCCGTTATCAAAAAAATTGAATTGAATTAAAAATTAAATAAAAGAAGATATAATAGATAATAATAAAAGAAGATTTTTTTGTTGACCTTAAATTGAAATCAACGTGTCCTTAAAACTGCTTTTAAAATATATGGCACGGTATTTGAATAAATGCTCATATGTACTGATATAAAAATATATGTATATATATTTTAAGGGTTTTGCCTTAGATCTGATCAGGTGTCTGAGGTAGTACACATAATATATTTTATAACTCAGTAACTTATAGTGATTTATTCCAGGTTGTCCTTTGAAAAATAACGCTCTAATGTACTTTTGATGTTATCGAAAGTGCTGTAAAAGCGTCCAGTGTAGTTTTCTTTCTATAGAAATTAATGGTGGTGTGACCCATGTGACGAATCGCCGTTTTCTGTATACTTAGATTTTAGACATTGATAGAGATTTTTAGTTCGGTTAGGTACATCTATCTAATTATATGTATATAATAAAATTGTAAGTAAGCCAAATCTGTACATTAAATATTTAATGGAAAATCTTATTGATATAAACATTATTATTGATACAGAAGCCGAATCTATAGTTTTTAGAATTTTTGTCTGTCTGTCTATCTGTCTGTCTGTTATCGCATCACAGAAGAACCACTGGAGGGATTTTGATGAAATTTGGTATGGTAATAGGTGGTTATCCGAGTCAACATATAGGATTCTTTTTACCGCGGGAAAATTCTCATTTTTGAGAGAAAATACAAAAACTGCAATGTAAGAGTATACTAATACGTAAAACCTAAGAATTTGGTTTTTGATCATCTGAACTCGGGCAGAGTCGGGGCAATGCTAGTAGTTTATAATATTCTGTATATAGATTGTGTGAATAGAATCTCCAGCTTCAAAAAAATTAATAAAATATCAACAATCAGATAATGGTTAAATATAGTTTGACTGTGCGTTTGTTAAACATAATAATTGTCTATTCATGCAAATAAAAATAATCCATTGTATGGGATGTACAGTCTCGCATTCTCACTTTCTTTGGTCATATAACAAGACGTGAAGATGATTCGATTGAACGTCTGGTGGTTCAAGGAAGAGTAGAGGGCACTAGAGCTCGTGGCAGAACGTTCATGAGGTGGACAGACCAAGTGAGGGCTGCGGTGGATGTTACCTTACACGAGTGTACAAGGAAAGCAGCTGTTAGGGAGGAATGGCGACGAATAGTCATATATACAATAATCAAATATTTCAAAATAACATATAAACTTAAAGAAATAGTTTAAGCTATTCCTTTTTTTAAATAACCTCTTTAGCGTATCCCACCACGCCATCTTGATTCAACTGTCATTACGCGTTTTTATGTTGTCCGAGTCACAACAATTTTACAAATTTTATAAAATCAATATGGGAAAAAGAAAGCGATTGGATAAGAACCATTCTGATATCAGGAGGAAAGTTTTAAAGAAAGTAAAAGAACGAAATAGTGAGTACTAAGAAGAGAATAATTTTGTCATCGTTCCTGAGGATTCTGTAAACGAAATTATAACATTAGGATCACGTGCATATTCGCATTATACTGACTTGGAATTTCAAGATAATATTATATTCAAATTAAATAAAGCAGCTTTATAACTATGAATATGCCGACGTATATCGTGTGTGCAACTTGTATCCCGGCATTTTGTGTGTGGTACTATGAAGGCAATAATTGTCCCGACATAATGTGTATGGACTAAAAATTATTTTTATTTATGTACTTATATTACATGGGAAGTGATACACTTTTATTACTATGAATATGAATAGTCCCACATAACCACCTGCATGTCACAGGTGGTATGCATAAATGCATTTCCCAACATTAAAACAAAGGGCTATCCGCCAGGGCGTCCGCGTCGTGGTTTAGTGCTTAAGTGATCCGTTCATTAAGACGGGGAAGGTTCCGTCCGGTTTTAATGGGAAGTATTGGCTTTCCAGTCGGTGAGGCCAAACATAACTATTTATTTGTATGCAGGTGGATTGCGTAAATGCATTTCCCAACGTTAAAAAAAAGGTCCTCACGACACTAAAGCGCACGTTTTTGAATATTAGCGTAATTTGGAACCGCAACATGTTTACTGTAATTACGAGTGCATTTGTCTAACTGAATGAATATTCACTAGACATGTAGAGTAGACCAAATTAACTTGTAAGACACGACAGCTTTAATAAAACTGCAACTTGTCGTCGTATTTACATTTGATGCACGGGGTGAATGCTTGTCGATACAAATAACCAATCAATACCGATTTTAAGCACAGTTTAATGTTTCAAGATAAATTAATGCTGCTTTTGCTATTCAAGAAGCCTGAAAGTGGCCGAAAGTAAAGAACAGAGTTGTAAGTCGGACTTTGATTAAAAATAAATGAAAACATCTACTCACCGCAGTAAAACTGTATGAAAAAAATGTAATAGAGCACGATTATCATAATTTTTTTAATTATGCTAATACTTACGTAATATAACTTACGAGCTATTAGTTGGTACCGATGTTATATAACGTACATATGTTGTTATAGTTAAATATATTTTAATTTATTTTCACGTTTAGTCGAGTTTGCGATTTTAATATTTAAGTATAATACCTGTTGAATCAGTTAATAAATTAAGCTATAGTGTACGCGAAACTGCTATTCTTGTGTTTAATTTTGTAATACAGATTTTAAAAAGAACCTTTTTAGTTAACTTTTATTTAAATCTCCCTTCAACCCTCTTTATCGCCATATTTGTTATGCGGAAGTGAATTTAAAATAGGGAGTTTATGTCCATTTGACACTGCTTTAAAATTGCTCGTTTTTATTCCGGCATTTTTATTAGCTCTTTTCCTCTTTGTAACGAGATGCGGAGCTCTACCCCAATAGTAAAATTTATTTAAATTCTTAAAAGAATATTTTTTCTCTAGGCTACTTTGTTCCCGCCGCTACGAAAGACTGAAGTGTGCCGGTTAGAATTTCTACGGTGTATTATTTAATTCTCTGAATTTGTATTCAGATATAGTTATCTTTTTATCTCGTTTCCTTTATTCTCATTTTATTGTTTAATATTATTTTTTAAAGAAAAGATTGTAAGAAGCACAGTTTGGTATTAATTATAATTTAGTTGTGTTGTCTTTGCTTCCCCATAATTAAGTGCTAGTAGAGTTTAGTATGTACCCTTCCCGAGGGACGCGGCTGACACCGGGGCATATAAAATATTCACGCCCTAAAACCGGTTAATAGCCACAGTTTAGTGAGTGAAATAGTGACTATATTAGGTGTTTTGTTAAGATCCTTTTTTAATAAAAGTTACCTAATAAAAATGTAACTGTATATCATATTTATAACAATATTATATTATGATATTGCCACCAAATGTTGCTTTAACATCCTTTCTATATAGGTTCCAATCATCAGGCCATCTCCGCCTAAGAGAGCCGGCTAGATGTAAGTAGTGTAATTTATGTAAAATGCACATTAAATAAGAAATGAAATGAGAATTCAATTTTCTTTGGTTATTACGATAATAATAAATATTTCTTTAAATATTAATCTCGTCGTAATCCGCAACTGACGACATCATTGCAAACAATATCTCTGCGAATTAATCAAAGTTTGAAATTATTTAAATATTGATTTAACTCCAGTAAGTAGCGGGGAGAGCCAGTCGGCCAAATATTTGTTGTAGGCAAACAGCAATATCGTTGCGCCTCCGGGCGAGCCCTGTTTCCGTGTCTCAATAGCGCCCGATATGATAATGACGGATTGCCGTAGTGATTGCTGATGCGTGCTTGAAACAGCTTTGTGTCGGATTTATTGCAATTTGTGCGGGCTTTTAATGGAATGCTCTGCAAATACAAACGTTTATATATTAACTGCTAAGTGTTTTATGGAGATTTTATGATAAAATAGTATTTCATAATATGTAATATTTATTCGGTTGCAGCAATTATAAAAACAGCATTTTATTATTGTTTTTTACTGTATTTATCCGTATGTGTACCTATATAATTATATATATATATATATATATATATATATATATAATTATAAATGCGAAACTTTGGATAGATAGATGTTTGTTACTAAATCACGCCAGAACGGCTGGACGCATGTGAATGAAATTTGGCACAGAAATAGATTGTATAGTCTGGAATAGCACATAGGTTACGTTTTATCCCGAAGAAATGTACGGTTTCCGTGGGATAGATTTGTTTTTGTTCTTCGCTTTGTTTGACGACACGTTTGGCTCAGTTTGTAGTGACCCTACTTGCTGTGCCAGCGGTCGCGGGTTTGAGCCCCGCTGGGGACATTCATTTGTGTTATGAGAACGAATGTTTGCACTCCAGTCATGGGTGTTGGTATTTATAATATGTATTTATTTAAAGTTTTATGTGTAGTGTATCAACTATCTGGTATCCATAACACAAGCCTCGTAGCTTACCATGGAACTAGATAGTGCTGTGTGTTAATGTTCCAACATATTTATATTTATTTTATATTTGCTTAGTTGAGTGGCTAATTAAAAATAAATATCTAACGTACCTAAATAAAAAAATTGAAAAGTCATCAAAGCGTTATTTACTTACTAGCTGACCCGGCAAACGTTGTTTTGCCATATAAATAATTTCCTATTACTAAAATGGCTATTAAAAAATAAGGGTTGATCGTAGAAGGGTGAAAATTGAGGATTGTATGTATTTTTGTATGTTGTATCATAAAAAAATAGAAATTAAAAATTTTGTCTAAAAAATAAAAAATAAAATTTAGGGGTGGACTACCCCTAACATTTAGGGGGATGAAAAATAGATGTTGGCCGATTCTCATAGATACCGGATAAGCACAAAAAATTTCATCAAAATCGGTCAAGCCGTTTCGGAGGAGTATGGCAACGAAAACTGTGACACGAGAATTTTATATATTAGATAATAGGAAACATCATCCCATTGTCATACTCTTTTTAATGACTCGTCACTTTTAATGAGAGCTCTAATTTTGTTTGTTTAGCTTAAACTTTTGTTTTACGACCCTCGGTAATGACGTCACTTTTGTAATTTTACTTAAATATATTATACTTTATTTAACTCAATATTTGAGAAATTATATTTTAAGTATAGTAGATGTTCTAATAACGTTAAAAAATAATTAACCTTACACAAATAATAGAAGGCGCTGGCGAACGTTTGCAAGTTCGCGTTAATCTCGAAAACTATTGAACGAGTTTTCATGCGGTTATTGCTGTTATGTACCTATGTTATGTATCTACATTTCTCCAGAAATATTTTAGCTTTACTTAAGTTAGAGAGTGAGTGAGAAAAGCGTTGCTTGGTTGCCTTATTGACGTGCGCTGCATAAACGGCTGCAAATAAATGAAAACAACGTATGGAAAATATGTATACCTAGAGGTATACATATTTTCCATACATCTATATTTAGATACCATCTATAGTTAGATACAGATAAATAAAATTGAAGTATCTATTTTTAATGTCAAAATAACAGCTTTGTGCTAAATGCATATAAAATTATATACGGAATTTAAAAGAAAACAAATTATAGATTTTTTGTCTGTCTGACTGTTTGTTCCGGCTAATTATAAAAACGGCTGGACTGATTTTGACGAAACTTTCACTGGCAGATAGCAGATGTTATAAGGAGTAACTTGGCTACTTTTTTTGCTCAAAAAAAATAATTAAAACGTACCTAGTGAGAAAGTCGCTAGTAGTTCTATAAAACAAGTCTTTGATAAATTATGAAAGTATTTACGTATTGTACTTAGTAATGTTTAGATGATTGTTTGATCTACAAAATTATATTCATTATAAAATATAAAAGTAATTTTATCATTACAAGTACTTAATAGACATAAAATTTACCTTTACAGTATTTGATTTTGTTACATAGCTTAGGATATTATAAAAATTGAAAATAAATCGCGATGTACGCGCAATTATCTAGCGATGAGGTTTGAACAAAACGATAGCGATTAGATTTATCTATTCATTAATAAAGTAGCGATGGTTCGTTCTGTATACTTTTTATACAATTGAGTTCAAACAATACAATTGGTTTCAATCTTCAAACTTTTATATCAAATATGCTTTTTATTTATTTAAAAATTGGTTATGATTTAAGTTTTTATATCTTAGTTGTGATAGATCAATAAATCAGAAGTTTCTTGTAGCTTCATGTAACATGATGTTTACTGAATATGAATATTATAATTATTATGCACTAAAAGAAAACACTCAATTTGCATATAAATAACGAGGTTTAAAAATGAATTGCAACTTTATATCTATGTAGCTTTACAATACACGATAAAAAGCTAATATATCAAATTAAAATATAGTTTATAGTCTATAAAATGTAAGAAAATATTATAAGAGGGCGAACGAAGGGATAATCTTTAAGCTTGTTGAGTATCGTCTCATCAAAGTTTGCGGCTACTGGCTCTGGTAATGAAGACTTATGAGTCTGCTTGGTAGACGTTTCCCTTGAAATTGTCATTTTCCTTATTAAAGTTAAGTAGAAAACGACGTTGACACATTGATACTTCATTCATCCTTAATTATAATCATTAATTATTTCAGCAAAATTATAGATTTGTATTAACATTGTAACAAAGGAGGGTAATTTGTTTATCAGTCTATGTATGTATGTATGTACGTATGTATGTTTGTTCCTATGTGGCGTTCTAAAGACCATACGCGTAGGCCAATTTTGAAGATTCATACATCGTTAGATTCGTCTCGATAACGCAAATGTTATAGACTATATAAAAATAGTCAAAAATTAAAATGGTGGATTTCAGACGCCAATTTGTGTTTATAAAAAACTTCCAAACCAATTGAGTGGGGTATCAAAATTAAGGTTTTTAAAAGACCATCACAAACATATATGCTACTTATATGTTTAAAAGTAAATTAGTATAAAAAATTGCAAAATATTACTTCAAATGTCTAATTGGCAAAAGCTAAAAAGTTTTAAATAAAAAATATATTATACAATAAAAAAAACCCGACTGCATAAAAGCTAAAGAAAAAGATGAAAACAAGTTGACGAAGGAATACAGACTAGTATTATGCAGTCGGAGACATACATATTATGTACATCTCGCAGCAAGGATGAAACGTGTATCTCTCCGATTGCATAATACTATACTCCTTCGTCAATTTGTTTTCATCTTTTTCAGCTTTCATGCAGTCAGTCGGGTTTTTTATTTTTTTAATAGATTTTTTTTATATGAAAAATTATATATTTTACATTATTTTATTTTTATAAATTTTTAACTTATCGATTGTACAGTGTATATTTTATAGTGAATACATTTATCGCATATAAACCCCTTTTTACGGTACTTATCAGGGCTTTAATGTGTTGTACATCGTTCCATGTGAACGAGCATGATTCATCAGAGTCCATTCACGACGATCCCTGGATTCAGCCGTGGTTTCATAGAGATGTGAACGTAAAACTAAATATTTTATCGATAGATACACAAGTGATTTATCGTAAAATATATTTGATTCAATAGTATATATTATATAGTAAATAAAATATAATTAGTTATAAAAAATAGAGTATTATATATGTAGTGTTTAAAGAGGCATAAATGACGATACCGAACAAATGCGAATCGCATGATGTTGTTAGCAATTTTTTTTTGTGATTGTTTGTACGACTTATTAACGTGTTGATATATTTATTAACGCTTTACAGTATTATAGAGGAAAAATGTAAAAACCAACCTCTTTATAAAAATTGATGCTAACTTTATAAACATTGAAATTGAAGACGTGACAATCTTAAGTTATTTTATTTTGTCATTTACATTTGTAGAGATTTTCTAGGGAGAATATTATAGTAATCCAGCATGACCATCACTAAGTTCGACAGATTTAGCCGACGCGTCGACGGATTACTGTGATTTCCCAAGGGGCTTGGACGGAAAAGACACCTTGGTTGCATCCACATTATTACTTTTCCATACTCTTCCCGCACTCTGACAGCTGTGTCGACGTCTGAGATGTGTAATTATTTCGTGTAATTATTATTTGTACGACTTTCAGGTCGTCGCCCTTGTCAGTAATTGAATCTTACCTTAATAGATTAATCTTGTTAGATTTTTTGGACACGGTGCTCTTATTAATAATTTTTACATTCAAAAATTAGAACACTACTACTACTAATTGATTTTAGTAAATAATAATTATAAAAACAATTAATTTTTTAATATGACCAAAGCATTATTTTAAATTAACCTTCTTGAGTACCTGTTGCTTGTAGAAAATTGTAGCTTTTTGTTTCGTTTAATATTATGATATTGAGTAATTTAATTTTAAAATCTTAATTCTAAACTCAATCCTAATTTACTTAAAATAATAGACCATAATATATTTATGTTTATTGAAAAAAATGAAAACATCGGTGTCCACCCTCCGAGGCGACGACAATGCATCACGAGGCGACATCCGGCGGAAGTGGCGTAACGAGGCCGTTGTTCCGAGCACCCCCTTTCCCCTCTGACTATTTTTCCATAGAGTCCCGCAGAGATTATTTTTGGTTATTCATTGCTCAATACCATGGTGAAGAATACGAGTTCGTATTAATATTATGTCCGCGGGCTCTTTTATGAGTATGATGCTTTGAAAATGCTAACTTTGAAAAGTTATACCTCAAATTACGATGTTTTCAATGGAAATTCGGCTTAATTGGGTATTGATTTTTTCCGAATTAAGCCGAATTTGCAATATTATTACTCATGAGTAGAAAAAGTGTATGAAATATTTTTTGACTCATTTTTATATAACTACTATTTATTAATTTAAATACGTATTAATAATAATATATATGGATGGTGCCTATATGAAAAAATATTTAAGGGGTTAAAATTGTACATTAAATATTTTTGAAATACTTTGAATACAATACACGCCAAGTCTTTATAATTTTTGTGTTATGTCAATCGAGAACGGGTTTTATGATTTGCAGTTAGTTAAGAATATTGAAAGGTCATGGTATGCGCATTGTTCACCTACATAAAGCGAGGGCAATGCTTAGTACACCAAATAGCTTATACTAGCGTAGAATCCATGCTAATATTATAAATGTGAAAGTGTTTATTTGTTTACTTATTTGTTTGTTTATTCGTTCGTTTGTTCGTCCGTCTGTTAATTTGTTTGTCGTCACGTCGAAACAGAGTGACGGATTGGTGTGATTTTTTGTGTAGAGATAGTTGTAGGGCTCGAAAGTGACATAGGTTACTTTTATATCTTACCGCGGGAGATTATCTCATTTCACGGGAAAACACGTCATACTACACCCCATAGCAATTTATTATACCTATGTAACTATGTCGAGTCGCTAGTAATTAAATATTTCAACATTGTACATAGTAATTATTTATTATTTATAAAATAAACTGTTTTATCTAGCATCTGTCCATCTCTTGCTTGCAAAGCTTCTTAGTTCTTTAAGCTGCTCTAATTGGTACTTTGAAGAGTCGCAAATATGAAGTGATTGCCTCGTTAGATATTTCCCTATCTATTCATGAGCAGCTGGGGTTTGCAGCTAAAATAATATAATAAAATATTGAATAAAGTTATAGTTTTAAAAGTTTTTTTTATAATATCATGATTTTTTATATCCTAGAAATCTATACATATAATAAAATTGTAACTTAACCGAATCTGTGCATTAAATATTTTTTAGAATATCTTATTGAAATAGACATTATTATCGATACAGAGGCTGAATCTATAGTTTTTAGAATTTTTGTCTGTCTGCCTGTCTGTCTGTCTGTTACTGCATCACAGAAAAACCACTGGAGGGATTTCAATGAAATTTGGTAGTGTGATACCTGGTTATCAGGGTCAACATATAGGATACTTTTTACTGCGGCAAAATATCTCATCTCTGAGAAATCTATACTAAACGGTGAAACGTAAGTAGGGACGAACCCGAGCGGAGCGAGGGTGAGTCGCTTGTTTATCATAAATTAGTTTTTTTAAAGATACATATTTATTATAATAATTGTGTTTTATATAATACATATAGGTATTATAGGCAAATTAGAGTAAGATAAGCCGATATGTACCAACTCATATGAATATTCGGTAAACAATGTTTAAGAAATGAAATTTCAGATAAAGTCACTATTAAATATTGTCACGTAGTGGAGAGTGTGTAACGTCATTACATCAAAAATAATAATTAAAAAGGCAAGTCTGAAGCATGCTTTATACATCCTACGTGACAATTATCAGACAAGAACAGTTAATTGTAAATTGCCGTGTGTAAGAGAGGAACAAAATATTTTCTAGAAAGGAATTGCAATTACTAGAAAAGTTACGAATTTTGGGAATATTAGAATGTTCTTTACTATATTGTTATTCGGGTTAAATGTTAAAAGTTTCCAATTCACAAGAGAATAATTATTACAAGTTACATGTTAAAGTCGACTTACAAGATTTGATTAACAAGTGAAGCCAATAGAAAATCGAGTTAATTATAATAATTATTTGTCTCTGTCTGGCCAGAGAAAATGTTTCTATCTTATTTATTTTATCTTAAATTTTTCTCTCATTTTGTAATTTAAATTAAAAAATTTAATAAACATTTTAATATTGTACGAAGGTTTCTTTGTTTTTAGATAGATTTAGTTTAACTATAATAGTAATAGACGAAGAGCATTTTGCTTATACTTTTTACACCGATTAAAATGTATACCAAAAATAGTTTTGTAACAGCTATGAGCTTCAGCTCCTCAAGTCGCGGCTAGGAGTAGTAGAGCTAAAAGCGACAGGATATACAAGTTTTTGATGTAAAATCTACCTTAAGTATTTTTATGTCGTGTAAAATGAATAAATCGTTTTTTAGATCAGTCTTAACTAAAAAATGAAAGGCGCAACGATGATTATATATTAGTCTCAGAAACGTATACGAACGATATTATTTTTTTAAGTATAAAGCTATTTTATATTATGTACATGACACAGCAGAATTTTTATACTTTTAAACTAATTAAAATAATATACGCAATATCTTCGCAAATTTTATTGCATAATATCCTATGCCTTATAAATTAAAAAAAACCTTTTCTAAGTGGTTTGAAGTTGTGTGTTACCGGAAATATTTTATGGATATTATAATTGAGGCCGTCAGCGCAAAAGTAGCCTAACCCATTTTATGTTACGTAGTGGGTTAGGCTTCTTTTGCGCTGACGACCTTAATTTAGTAATGTTTTTTTTTTTAATTGTGGGGTAAATTATACGTTTCTTTATAGTAGCTATTAAATGTTTATAAATGCGAAATAATTTCAACAGGATAATAAACAAAAAATAGTGCGCACAAGCTTTTTTAAAATTATACATTTAAAATTTTGCTATATGTAAGTTTATGTAAATACAGGGATGAATACTATATTCGCAAAGTCGTGAGCAAGAGCTTGTATTTAACAACCATTACTCCAAAACAAATTAGAACGTTTTATTTGAAAACCCAGCATGAAACAAAAAGGGTAAGCTTTTGTGTTTCGTGCGGAGTCCCTGACACAGTTTCTACCAACGGATTAATTAAAATTCTAGTGTTAAATCACTTTGCTTTGATTTAGACTAAGTGTTGTTTATAATAAATGTAATTTTTCTGATAAATAATTATAAAAAAAATATATAGTCAAAATAGAAAAGTATCTATAGGTACATATAATAAAAAAGTAAAAAAGCCAAAGCTGTACATGAATCATTTTTCAAAAGCAATGATTGTTACGTATGGTGTACGGATTATAGACCCCAAAACAATAGTTGTTGATTTTTTATCTGTTTTTCTGTATGTCTGTGTGCATTTCATGCAAAAAGTAGGTACTGAACGGATTTTGACTAAATTTTGTGTGGTGATAAAGTATTATTTGGATTAACATTGAAGATACTTTTTATAACAGAAATCTCTCATTCCTACGGAAAAACACAATAACTGGTTTTACCGAGTTGTCATTTATACAAAAATTTCTCTGATTTATTAATTAAAAACTATTAGTAGCAGGTTTAAAAATTAACAACTTTAATAATTTAGTGCCCTAATCTCTAATTTTTATAGTAAAATCAAAATTTTGTATTTTATAGAAAGAGCGATACTTGTACAAGTATATTAATTTATAACTTTTATTTCCTATATTTATTATTTTTAAAAGTAGTATTATTTCTAATAATAAATAAAAAATTTGGTACGGAGTATTTTTTGTTAAATTTTAACGAAACAAGAGGATAGAGAGCAAAAATTATTTACCATTTCAATTATTTTCTGTTAGAAGTGACTGAGTGAAAAAGTACTTAGTTTATAAAATTTATAGATAAATTGTATTTGAACAAGTCACATTATTACGATCTTTGTATATTCAAGACCTGAATAAATTTAATATTAGCCAAAAACATAATAATAAGTCCTCATGACCGATTTCAGCCACGGCGGCCAATCTCATTGAGACTAGCCATCTGCGCAGGAGATATTATAGTGCACAAATGTACTCGCAGACACAAGTGCACTCTCTATTCCTGTCACTGTCAGAGTTAGGGCCGCCAAAAATATATTGAAATATAATAGTGTAAGCAATTGTGTATAGAAATGCTGATAAATATAGAATATATTTGATAATATTATAACATAAATGAAATTGTTTAGAACTTAAATAAAAGTCGTTATATAAAAAACATAATTTATATCGCCATAAATCTGCAAACTCTAGCTATAAAGGCATAGACTCTGAAAAACATTAATCATCTCACTTTTACATTACATTTAAGAAAATATATTTTAGATAGAAGGCCAATTTGTTCCCTCACACTATACAATTTTATGGCATAAAGCTCCTTATCTCTTTTTCCACGCGGACGGAATCGACGCCGGCTATTTAGTACAAAGCCACTTGTTATATGGAATTATCATAATCGGTTTAAATGAATATTATTTTTGTAATTGCTTCTTTATAATTCCTAAGTATATATTTGAAGCTTTTTAGATTTACAGTACGTAACAGCTGTTAAAATGTTTTTAATACGGTTTTTTTTTTGAAATATGCTTTTCCAATAATCTTTATTTTTAAACACTTAATTTAAGATTATATCATTTTCTTTTGTTGTGCTTTTAATATCTGTTGATTTTATTGTTAATATTTTTATTCAAAATAGATTTTCTGTTTTTATATTGATATATTTTCTTCTGCAAGGAAAAACAAAAATGCGGCGAGTGGGGATGGAGAAATGTAGGAATGAGGTGGGGGCTGAGGGTGGATGTAAACACAAAGGTTGTGCAAAGCCGGCAGTCACGTGGCGCGTTCGCCGGGGGCGCATCACTCTTAAGGGTGGTATCGCCACAAATACCAGAAATAAACATGAAAAAAACATCATCGATTTATTTAAAAACATACAAAGTGATTTTAGTGATCATATCAGAAAAGCTTGTAGAGTTTATAAGGTGCATACAATCTTTAAGAGTGATGTCCTCCGAAGTATTTATGTATAATATGTAGGTATTCTAATCAAATAATAAATAATTATTTAAATGGCTCTTTATATTGATTGACTCTACTCTATAACATCAGAGTATTTGCATACAACAACCAGTCTAAAGAATATCAATATAAGACATATCAAATTAAATTAACATATCTAGGACATATGGATAAATATATAACGTAGGAATATAACGTAGGAAAATTTATATTAGTCTTGCATATCTTCGTGTATTGTTTACGTCTAATTGTGGTAAGTTTTTTCAATTTAGAACTCGGAGCACGCTGCCTGGATTTAAAGCATGTCATGTAAAATGTATAAATATTGATAGCACTTATTGCATGGTAATTAAGTTTATCTTATTATGAAATTAAATTATTATATATATTCGAGATAATTCGATTTATTGGTTACATTCTCTTGTTTCTTTTAATTACTGTATGATATAATATAAAAACTATAACGTTAATGTGCAACTGCCTATATGTTATTCCATTTTTGAAAGAAAAGTAAAGAATTTAACTATAAAATATTTATATAGATTACCATTACATATAATTGATTCTTTAAATAAGTTGCTAATCAGGGAATTTTCTATTTGTACCCTAATACAAAGTAATTACTTTTTTGTACATATGTATAGTAGCAGACCCGGCCATGCATTGTTGTGGCACATTTGAAAAAAAATTCTTTAGCTTGGACGTAGAATTTGTAGCTTAGGGTAGCCATGTCTCAGGTTCTCTCTCCGGAATCCCTTTTCGGATATGAAAATCGTTAATTTTGCAATAAAAAAGTAAATAAACGGGTTTCAAAACTATCCTATTTTTAAGTTGGAACAAATCACACATTTTGAAATAAAATACGTAAGGATCGGATAAGTAGTTTCGGAGTTTATCCCGGATCAATATTGTGACACGGGAATTTATATATTAAAATATTTTAAATATGAAACGTAACATACTTTAAATTACCTAAGTATATTACTATAACTAGAGTAGTCATATTTTTAAAGAAAATAATTTATATTTAAAGACTTTTTATAGAAAAGGTCTTTAATTTAGCTTATAAACATAAAGTTGATATGAAAATGTCACATACTTTTTACATATTTTTTTGATACGCAGTAAAATACTATTTTTAGTACTCATTGTCAGTCTTTCTATGTTTCAAAGTACATATATTGAAAAAGAAAAACAGATGTTTATAGATATTTAAAAATTTTAACACTAAATGTGCCAACTGATGTGGGCATATTCAATGCTTATAAAAATCCTATATTATTATACAATTTATATGCAATATAATGTGCCTCGTCATCCTCGTTTCCGTCGGTATCATCAGATTTTTCTCTATAAATGTAACCTACTTACAAATTAAACTTATCTATAATATTAAATAAAGTTTTTTTAAATATTTAATTAAGAAAAAAACCTAATAAACAATATTTTGTATAAATACATGATAATAATCAATGTAAAAAGCTTTCAACAACCCTCGGGTAAGCATCCGCAACTAATTTAATAACCATCCCCGATAACGGACCAGCATACGTCAAGAGTTGTTTGTGTCGGCAGAAACTTAATAGAGAAATTAAATTTGGCTTTAATTTATTCAATTTCGGGCGATTGCGATGAAACTGGGAGACAATGGCAGCGAGGGCGGAGCCACGGCCGGCCCGCCCGTTTGCACTCACCTGTAAGCGTATTAACATAGACATTATTCAAATCTACACCATTTTCATATACATACATATATACATACATACATGCGTATAACCTATACGTTAGTGTGCGACAGTTGGAAATTGGATTCCGATATTACTCAATAATTAAATCTATGTTTCTATAGTGTATTGCATCCATAATAATGATAATTTAATAATGTTGCATGTGTCTTTCTAATAATAATAATAAGTCATACTTAAAATATTTAGAGCTATAAATTATTATTATTCTTTATAATCTATGGACGTGAATATAATAAAATAGTCGAGTCGATTCAAAAATACATAAATTGCTTAAAGTTGATAAAAGACGTATCTAATCTATATATACATAAAATGCTTTGTCCTGACTGACTGATCGATCAACGCACAGCCTAAACCGCTGGTCGTAGAAACGTGAAATTTAGAGGACATATTCCTTATACAGTGTAGGTATCCGCTAAGAAAGGATTTTTCTAAATTCGTCCCCTAAGGGGGTAAAATAGGGGATAAAAGATTGTATGAAACTCTGTTATTCTTAACGCGAAATACACGGTAATTCGTATTTAGCTTTAAGATGAAAAATAAGAAATATATGTATTAGATTTTTTTTCGAAATTCATTCCTTAAAAGGGTAAAAGGGGGTGATAAAGTTTATATGGGCAAACAATTATTTATGATCAGAATTACTTGAAACTTGGTATTCATGCTCTTCAATACAATTAAATAAATACGTATTTAAGTATTTTTTGAAATTCAACCCTTAAGGGGGTAAAATGGGGGATGAAATTTTGTATGAAACTCTATAGTTAATGCACGTAAAGTGGTATTTACCTTTGAAATGAAAACTAAAACAATATAGATATCATTTTTTTTTCGAAATTTATCCCTTAAAAGGGTAAAAGGGGGTTGTGCTGTTTATATGAGGAAAAATTTGTTTATGATCAAAATTACTTGAATCTTGGTATTAATGCTCTTCAGTACAATTAAATAAACATGTATTGTAGATTTATTTTATTCAGCCTCTAAGTGGGTAAAACTGGGCGGTGAAGTTTGAGTTGTTGAATATATTTAAATAGAGTAACATGGCTCAAGTTCTTTGTAAGTACACATTAACTGTGTGAGATATAAAGCAGAGAACGGAAATTATTCCGAATCCAAAGGAAAATTATGTATAACTTTTCGGCTGACCACAGCAGCGACAACTACATATAACAGACCTAGAGCGCGAGAAAGAGAGCATAACCTATATTTGTGGTTGGTATTTTTAGTGTAGACTAACTTAAGTGAATCAAGAGTTTTACTCTAAACATAATATTAAAAATTCGATATGACAATATATAAATTCAATGGAAATTAAAACTGAGCAAATTTTTTAGTCCACGCGAGCGTAGCCGCGGGCAAAAAGCTACAACAAAATAAGAATGGCACATTATATACGTAACTTAAAAAAGAAGGAGAAGGAAGGAGACTGTAAGCTTCAGGTGTACATAGCATTGGGTCTTTAAAAATAACGTAGATGTTAGCCTGTTAGTATGTTAGTTAAAAAAACCCATATTAGCCATGTTACATGATTCTAAAGTCGTAAACATTGTATGCGATTGTATCATTGTACTCTCTTCCTCTAACTTTGGAAAGATGGAGTAGAAAAATGTACAAAAAATACAGGTAGAGCAGCTTGCTAAATACCTAAAGTGTAATTTTAATTACAAAATATACGCTTAACGTCTTTTAAAATACGGGATATTTTGAGGTACGATCGCTAAAATTAAATTTGTTTCCAATATATAAAGTTTAACAAATAATAAAACTTACAAAACTTATTTTTGCAAGTAATACAGTATGTATTGCGAAAAAGTTTATTTTTTTCGTAGTTTGATCGCGGGCGAAGCCGCGGGTTCTGCTAGTCTACTTATATAATAATCTGTTGTAATATATCAAATAATTTAAGGGTGTTGTTTACTTATATAGCCATGAGCATTTACATATTATTTTAAAATTATATCTATCTGCACAAGTATAAAGCAAAAGTGTTTTTGGTATAACATCATGCACGTTATTAGTAATTTTAATATGCACAAATTGTGCATATTAAAATTACTAATAACAAGTAAGTCTTCATAGATAAAATATACTTTAACATTTCATAATGTAGGCAATACGAATTCTATTTAGGTTTCTTGTGATTTTTATTAAAAATAATAAAACAAAAGAAATATTTTGAAAAAAGGGAAAATAAAGGATTTTTATTGATGTAATATCATGCTAAATGATAACCTTAGTTTTTGTAACTTTTATTTAATTTTACACTTTTAAAGTTCAATATGATTTCCTAAAGTGAATTTAAGTCATAGAATACCTACTACCGATATTGTATAAAATCACAGTTGTTAATTATTATTATTTATGTGATACAGATATAGTCTCTATGAATCATTTATTTTTGCGCTTTAGATATTAGTTGTTTTTGCTTTAAAAATTATAATAATAATTTATAATTCCAAAATGTTATTTTTTGTAAGTATGAACTGTTTTTATGGCAATATGAAAGAACAAGCGGCTCACCCACCCTCCGCTCGTCCCTAGGTCCCTATGTTTTAACAGTTAAAATCTGCCCAGTGGCTTTCTCGTGATGCGTTCCCAGACAGACAGACAGACAGACAGATAGACAGACATAAATTCTAAAAACTATAGATTCGGTCTCCGTATTGATAATAATGACTATTTCAATAAGATTTTCCAAAAAATATTTAATGTACAAATTCGAATCAGCTAGAATTTTATTATATGTATAGACTAGAAACTTACCCTCGCTTCGCTCGGGTTCGTCCCTAGTTAATTTTTAACGTAGAGCTCAGACATGAGATATTTTCCCGCAGTAAAAAGTACCCTATATGTTGACCCAGATAACCAGCTATCATCATACCAAATTTCATCAGAAACTGTCCAGTGGTTTTCCCGTGATGCGGTAACAGACAGACAGACAGACAGACAGACAGAAAGACAAAAATTCTAAAAACTATAGATTCGGCCTCTGTATCGATAATAATATCTATTTCAATAAGATTTTCCAAAAAATATTTAATGTACAGATTCGGCTTAGTTACAATTTTATAATATGTATAGATTTGAATGACAATCATATATTTGACTTGCACTGCTGTCGGTGGTGGGTATAAGGCTAACAATAAGTTTAGACTAGGAAACAAATTGCGACATAAATGTCAGATATTAATTTCTGTACTGTCCACACTTTTACGAAATTTTAGTGTCTGAGTAGTGTCTGTATATAAATCTACGGAAATTGAGTATGTCCGAGCTGTTCACACACCTTGCTCCACGTGAAACTAATTTTCAAGTGGTATCTTCTATGTGGTGTATTGAAAATGTCGAACCTGTTCGAAAATTTTTCAACCACACGAGACACTTTGACACAGCTGCTAATACGACACTAATTATCGTGTCACAATAAATTTTACAATTAGAGACAATTGCGATTATACACACACCGTGTATACACTGAGTGTACCGTGTGCAGTGTCTTAGTCTAAAGTAGGCTTAACTCTATGCTGTAGGATACTTGCGGAAAACCGAAGGCCGTCACTATATCTTTTTGTTAAGGCAATCATTTGTTATTTATTAAACCATTATTTATACTTATTGCAAAGGTGTAAAGTAGTTAAATAAAAAGAAAAACATTTTAGAAACAAGTAAAAATTTTTCCGTACCAGTTTAAGAATCGTGATATTTATTGTATTGCGAGAGAAAACGTTCAAGTAGCGTCCCCAAGGAGCGATCGGTTGGCAAACACAGCGATCCGTCGCGGAATCACTGCGACCGTATTTGTTTCCTATTCAAGCTCTTAGAAAAATAAACTTCGGTTATTGCTTTCTGCATATGCTTATACGTACACATGTTTATGTTAGTATAGTAGTTATAAAGGTTACACACACGTTTTTCGATTTACAAATATTATCAGTTACGCTCACTTTAAAAATTAAAACAAAATATAATTCTTTCGTAAGGAGTAGAGCTTGGAAAATATTTAAATATGACCTGAAAATTGTTGTCATGCACGCATATTTTAATCCCTTTAAATGGGTTAGAATTTGTAGTAATTATATCGAAGATATATCTATATATATAAAAATCAATGCCACTTTTCGTTGAAACTTTATAACTCAGGAACGGGCTCACCTATGCAAACTATATGTTTAGACTTTGTTTGGACTATTTAGTAGATGGTTTATGTGAAGTTTGCACAAAATGGGTCGAGCGGTTCTTCATTTATCACATTTTTTGTAACAAATGATCTGTACGGGCTAATCTTCGAAAATGGTTCGACCGATTTAAATGAAATTTTGTATGGTGGTACCTTATATCCCCGGTCAACATTTAGTATTTTATTTTTAATATCCGGGAAAATTAAAGAGTTCCCGTGGGATAGTTAAAAAGCTATAGTAACTTATACAGCTTAAAACACGAATACTACTAATTAGATTTTAATTAAACTTTACAATAATATAGTTTACACATCAGAATAATAAATAAGCTACTTTCATCCTGTAAAAATGTACGGTTCCCGTGGGATAGATTTGTTTTTGTTTGTCTAGAAGTGAACCCGAGCGAAGCGAGGGTGAGCCGCTAGTTAATACTAAAAATTAGTGACAAGTTTCAGCAAGAACAATATTTAATTCCATACAAAGCTTTATCACTTTGGTCCCTTAAGAAGTTGAGTTTTGATAAACGCCTTAGTGTCACGTGTCAATACCCATTAAAGATATGGAAGAGCATTTTTACCAAATTCCAAATAAGCTAAGTCCGAAAAATATGTTTTTCGAACGTTTTCTATAACCTTTCCACTACGATTGAATGATGATAGCAACTCCTTATTTTAAATTTAAGTATAATGAAATACATATAATTAACTAAGTTCTGAAATGTAATTTTAAAAAATTGTCAAGGAATATTAGAAGAAAATTAGAAAACGTTCAAGTAAAAAATAAAATAATATTACTAGTACTGTATACAATACAGTATTTTTGATGTACCTTACCTTACCAAGGCAGTCGTGGCCCAGTGCTAATGTGCTCGCTTGGAAACCGAGTGAAGCGGGTTCAAATTCCGGGTCTCGCACCTCTAATATTTTCATGTACGAATTATTTCCAACATGGTTACTGCTTGTCTTATAGTGAAGGTGAAGGAAAACATCGTGAGGACAACTGCATGTGAGAGGACCTAACAAGTTTTCGAAAGACATGTGAAGTCCGTTAACCTGCACTTGGCCAGCGTGGTTGACTATGGCCTGATCCCCTCGTACTGAAGGGAGGCCCGTGCCCAGCAGTGGGACGTTAAAAACGTCTGGATTGAATTGTTCTCTTATTTTTTTATAATTACTTTAAATAAATAGGCGGATGAAGTCAATTTATAAATCTAGTTTGGCATAAATTGACGACTTTAATATCTAATATCTTTTTATGTTTAATGATGAATATTAAAGAGGGCGTACCAATTCAATAAACTGCTTCTGACTTTCACTTGAGTTCACAATTTTCTATATTAAATCTGTAGACCGTTTCAGAGTGGGTGAGTTGCTATGATACCTTAGAGAAGTTAATAAGTCATAAATAGAAGGGAGAACGAGATGGATTGATATGTGCTCCATTATGTAGGAAAGAGAGGGAAGCAACCCCCAGGTAGAGGTGGTGAGAGGCAATCGAATGGAAAAAGGTGTTTTGGCATAACTCTAAGGTGTCACTATTCAGACTAATGTGATATTTAGTGCCTATCTATATTTTATCAAACTTTTACAAATATTTTATTTTATAAACTAATTTATAAACAACAATTCTAAAGAATATTTGTATGTAAGAACGAAATAGCTTAAACAAAAATAACGTTAGAAATATTGTCTTTTATAAAAAATCAGTTCGGACGATTTTTACTAATAGTTCACTTCATGCCGACGGGTTTATACGTGCACTACATTTCATACATGTATTGTTGTACAGTTATACTAGCGATTCACCCTCGCTTCGCTCGGGTTCGTCCCTACTTACGTTTTAACGTTTAGTATAGATTTCTCAGAGATGAGATATTTTCCCACAGTAAAAAAGTATCCTTTATGTTGACCCGTATAACCAGCTATCATCATACAAAATTTCATCAAAATCCTTCCAGTGTTTTTCCGTGCGGTAACAGATAGACAGGCGAAAATTCTAAAAACTATAGATTCGGCCGCTGTATCGATAATAATGACTATTTCAATAAGATTTTTCAAAAAATATTTAATGTACAGATTCGACTCAGAATTTTATTATACGAGTATGTATAGATATATTATATATAGGCGTATTGTTAGTAGGGTTCAACATAATATATTAAGAATATTATTTAGGGAATTTGGTAAATGTTATTATAAATTCAGTCATTAAAATAGCTGAATTAATTTATTTGTTTACTATAATATTAATAATTATTAATTTAATTATAATTACAAAGAACCTAATCAAATATTTCTATATGAAATATATTACTTATTTGATGTAAAATCAAATATTTTATCGTTGTACTGGGATTTAAAACCATGTTCAAGTAAAGCTATATCGCCCCTCGGCTTGTAAAGTGGTAACGTTGAAAGCCGATAAGCGCTGAGAATGCTTTTTGAAAGTAGTCGATCGCTGTTAAGTGCTCGCTACCTCTCTCACAGCAAAATGATACTTAAATAGGTTAAAATGCACAGCAAAAAATATATATTAAAACAAAATCATTTACAAAAACACACATTTAAGTTATACTATATGAGATACCTATGTTTCCAGGATGGAAATTATGTTAAAGAAAGGAAAAATTATGTTATTTTAACAATTATATAATAAATTACCAAGGTCTTTATGAAAATCTTCCCACATACATTTTAAGTAGTCCCCTATTTTAAAATTATTTAGAATATTTATTGTAGCAGCTTAAAACATTTGCGCGAACAAAATCACAAGCTCAGCGTTTAACTAGATTGCGTTTTACCCCCCGCTGACGTTTCAAGTCATAAAAGAATGCATTAATCAGAGTTAGAGAGGGTTGCCGCAGTTTGTCAGCTAGAGTTAGTCCAGATGTACGAGTATAAGGATCATTATAGTGATGTGCATTAGAAGACAATATGACATAATTATATATGCTTGTCATATATTAATCTTGGTTAAATACACTTAAACCAAAATATCGTTTTGTAAAATTGATCCCGTTACAATTCTTTTAAATTCACGTTTTTCTCGCGGTTCCCCTCACCAGTTAGGGCTGCTGATAAAAAGTAGCCTACGTAACAGTGTACCCTACATTTACATGTAATTTGATTATTTCATTTACTCAAAAAGTTTCATCGTTACAGCGTGAAAAAATAGCAAAACGTACACATTCACAAACTTTTGTGCTTATAATATTGTTGTGATTGATAGAATAAGTGTGATAAGAGTAGTGCTGTTATTAATGACAATTCACATATTCGACTCTCAGGTAGTATTTTTTGTAGGCTAACTGTCTCCACTGTCTTTTTCTTCATCCATTAGATAATGCATACAGGAACGGTATTATAAATGGGTATTTAAATAGCAATATCAGAAATATTTCAAAACATAAGATATGCAAAGAAAACGTCAAGAAAAGTTTATCCATCATTACATTGAAAAGAATTTTAATGTGAAGCATTATTTTATGTAATAATACTTCACTGAATATACATAAATATTAAAAATGATATTTCAGAAAACTGTAGAGAATCTCTTTGTGAATGCGGAGTTTAAATAAAAGTTTAAAAGATATGAGTGTTAGATATAAAGCAAGAAGTAGTAATTACATTTTTTCACCTTTTTGCTCCTAAGTAATGAAGTTTCAAAAATCTCTGCTAGGCGTAGTTCATATTTAAGGATTTATTTCGAATTTAATAGGTCTGCATCCAACAGTTTAAGCTATATGTTTGTTGTTCCGAGCCTAAGAAATTGGATAAGTGCGTGCTTCGATTGCTTATTTTAGATTTGTCTGTAAGTTTTCTCATAAAACATGCTTAAAACGAACAGTAAGACGGAAAGAAAGTTGAAAGCAAATTCCGTTAAAACGTGTCATTTAAATTATTGCTTGGATTTTGACATTTAAAATTTTTTCTTTCAGATTTTTTCGTGTCTTTTTTTAAGTAAAAAAATATATTTTGTACACAGTAGGTGTAAATTTTATGTATTGTCTTGTAGATTAAATATTATATAAAAGGCAATAAGAAAAAAAAAACGTGTGTGTGTATTTATACGCACGCAAGAAGTTATACTAAGTTAGGTATACATAATATATATTCTTTGGTGTAACAGAATAAAAGTAGCTAAAGATTTTATCCCGTATGTCACAACTCTCTGTTTGTAAAAGGAATGCAGCTAACATCATGTCAATTTCAGCTTACTTCATCATGTCGCTTTTTTGCTATCAGTGTGCGCGCGTATCGTAAAAATTTTACTCTCATAATTTTTTCCGAACGTGCCAAAAGAAGTATAATTTCAAAATCTCTGAAATAAAAATAGAAAAAAAAAGGAAACAGTTCAGTATCATTAAATTTTAAATAATATAATCACTTATTTTTATAGTCTACGTCATAAGTAGTATCCATTACATTGAACATTTTAATATGATTATAGATACATATAATATTATACAGATTCGCGTTCGGTGGACCGGGGAAACTTCATTTGCGAAATCCTTTAGCCGTGAAATGAAGTCGGGCCGATGTCGATATTATGGCGAAGTCAGCAAACGCAGAGGCGGGGGTAAATGCTCTCAGTTCAGCATAAATTTGATCTCTTTTAAATTACCGATTTAACTTATAAGTCCCTTTTTGTTTTGGTAATGTTATTAAATTAATGAATGGAAAATAATTTGAAAACATTTTTAGTTGTATATACTATGTATATTTTCTGACATAAAAAATCCATAATTATTAGTTAATAATTCTACTAAAAATGTATGTATGGAAAGGCTATGTGTTGAAACCTATATCTATACGTTAATTCTATATCTTTATACTAATATACATATGATACATATATGTATATGTAATCGGGTTACATGAAGTTAATACATGAAGGTGGCAGAAGGCTCAAATGGTACCCTTTCTATCTGGCATTATCTACTTGATAGCTGCATAGAAGTTTATAATTACAATACTTATGCATAAAAATTTATTACAATTTGACAAGATCCTGAAGTAAGGACGTCCTTCAAACATGTGAAAAAGGTATTAAAAAAAGTATTTTATAATGTATACAGTACACACCCATATCTAAACAAATATGTCAAAGGTGGGTTGCTTATTGAAAATATAATTCATGATATAAGTATATTTGTAGCTAAATATTACTTATATTTTACATTTCTTTGAACTGCTGACCATTAACTTCTTTAATGAATTTGCTTTTACCATACTGAGGTAAGCGTAATATTGTGGCACATCAAGTCTTAAATTTTAAAATGTCAAGGACTGGCAATCGTGATTTAGACTGGATTTCGCAAGCAATATAAGTTATGTAAACTCCTTATACGTAATATTGTTATTGATAATTCATATAAAATAATCTCTATAGGTCCAACGATAATTTTCATTAAAGGGGACAAAGCTCCTTCGTCCGTCTAGTTAGCCAAGCGTTGTTTTTTTCTTTGATTTACCTATTAAAAACTATTTATTGAACTTTTTTTTATTATATGCTTATAGTGTAATAAAAAAGCTTACAGTTTTTAAAACACACTCTCATAAAATATTTAGTAATTTAACGATTACTAGTATTAAAAAAATCTTTAGTTATTATTAGACAAAGTTTTAATTATTACAAAATGTAACGAACATTCTTATCATAGTTTCAAGATGAAATACGATACTACACTAAAGAAAATCGGTAAAAGTAGGCTTAGCACTTTAAAAATTAATCTCATATTGTATAAAAAATATTCGCAATTTTTAAAATATTATCCACAATTTTAACTAATAAATACGCATGTGATTGAATAAACAGCATGGTTTATTTGATATACTTTTTATGTAATATTTTTGGTGCTTATGATTTTAAAATCGACATATTTTATCGTTTGAAAACTGATTTACTGTCGACATTGCTGAAAATATATGTATAATTTACACACAAGATTATTAAACAGTTTTATTATAATATATTTCTTTAATATTACCTGGGCGACTGAGCTTCGCTTGGCGTTTTTTTAGAAAAAATATCTATAGATAAACTTAAAAGGCAAAACCTTATCTAAATAGATATAAAATTTGATCCAAATCATTAGAGCGGTTTCCGAGATATACGAAGTTTTATATATTATATACAACTTACTCATTTAATATAATGAGATTATAATTGCAATTTGCATGATATATAGCAGTTAATTTATGCTATGTTTATATCACAATGTGGAGAAGTTTTTCTGTTTATTTTATGCTATTTTTTGCACGTATTTTAGGCGTAAAATAAAAGAATTATCCATGTATCTCGTATTCCAACCTCCATTATGCGAGAACTCTTACTCGCATTCGGCATAAAAGGTACCCTGAATTTCTCTCGATTTCTCCTCAAATCGCTAGTAAAGTTTTTTTTAAATCAGTGTAACTAGTAAAGCTAAACAAAAAGAATAAATAGTTAAAAAGTTATTTAGTATATGATCTCGTGGTTCTTTAAAGGTCAGTGTGGAAACTTAAATTTTATTTATAACTGCAGATTTGTTTTACTATAAAAAGATATATGATTTTTTTTTTATGATTGTATTCTGATTACTATTTAATACAATCTAAATTAAAAGAGATATAAATGCAGAGTTTAGAATTAATTTTATAATATATTTTTTTTACTTTAATTATGAGGTTAACTTCATTATAATAATTTGCTATATGACCCAGGTAGATTACATTTAAGTATTTAGGGGCAATCTTAAAAACTTGATAATAATTCATGTTAAGTTATATACACAATCTTAATTTAAAATCAGTTATGTATTAGCATAAACATTAAGCCTGCGCTTCTCGCAAATAATCAGAGTGGAAACATTGATGGGGTCGATACCAACTCTATGTACTTTTGGATCTCCTGAAAATTTTCTGAAATGTTACAAAACCCCGCCCCTTTACAGCTAAGGCTGCTATTGGTGGATGTACGTCTAGTTCCGTAGAAATATCGACCAATGACGGTAGGGGTTACGCGCAGCCGTAGCTTTCACGTAGAGCGGCGCGGGGCGCTACACGATCGACAGACGCTACGACGGACCTGCTACGCCTAGGAACTGAAAAAATGTAAGTAAAATCATTTACTATATCCATTTTTATATATATCTTGAAATTCATAGACTAGATGCTTGAAATCTAAAGATAGATTAATATAGTTGAAATGGTATAGTAAAAGGTCCAGTTGCATAAGTTCGTATACATAATATATAGATGTATATAGATAGGTTATCTATAATGTAATGTACATTGTAATGATAAGTTATGTAATATTTCCTTATTAAGAGTTTATATTTTAAGATATTTTCATTGTCAAGTTTGCATTTTGAAAATTAAACCGATTGCGTAATCTTTTGCACTGATTTATAACTAAAACCAAAAAATGAATTTAGTCTTTATATAATACATAAGTAAATAGGTACTATTCACAAATGAAATTATATGGCTTGTAATTTCGACCGACTTCGTGCTAAAAGATAAGGAGGTACCTTTCAATGTTCACCTATTTCTCGGGTTTGTTTGACCAATATGATTAGTTTAAATCGTATTTTACTAATGTAAATTCCGAGGTGCTCCCATACAACTTTGTACTTATGTATGACTGTATATAAATTCGTTTAAAAGTACAATAATTTGGTATTATTGAACTGATCTAATGATGGAGTTAGGATATGGATATTGGTATTCTTTAATTGCTAAAAGTAAGCCCGTCCAGTTTGGGTTTGTTTGTTTGATTTTGACAGGTTCAATATTTAGGACTTGGGTTTGAGCAGCTAGTTATCAGTACATTACAGTTAGCAGACGCCTGTTTTTTTGAAGGGCTGTCAAAATAACCAAAATTGCTTTTACAAATACATAGAAAACATATTTTTTTTGCGCCAGTAATAAAAATGTATAAAATACTTAATTTAAATAAAATTTAAATTGATCATGTCACAAAAAAGTATAAAAATAACCATTCACAGTGTTTCATTTACATATCAGATACCTAATCAGATGTTTTTGGAGTGAGTACCGGCCGACGAATTTTGGACGAATTTATTTCAACTAAATATAAGAAACAGTGGTAACCCAGTGGTACCGCGCTCGCTTGTTTGTCAAACATGTACAATTCTATCATTTATTTGTACAGGTGTTAGCAACGTGTGAGTGTGGGTACATGAAGAACATCGGGCTTCCGCAATGCAGGAGCTACAAGCAGCGAAAGAGAAGGCCTCTGGTTTTTTCGCTAACAAACCCCTTCTACTAAGGTAAGTCAATCTATTCAACTTTTTATGAATTTATATAAGTTAAACATAACATAGGCTGTCCCAATAATCACGCAAGATTTAAATTAATTAGAAATCACAGTTTATTTTTAAGTTTTTTTTTTAATTGAAACAAAGTATACAGACTAGGGTTACGTATGAAATAACACATCCAGCAAATGGTTTCTTTAGCATTGCTGGGACTTACGCACTCTTTTATCGAAATTTTCCATGATTTCGACAATGATTTCGTCATTATGCATAAATGTGGCCGAATATCGTTCATGCGGCGTGGACTTCTCATTTAATGTACGGGTGGATATGGGCTTGTTAACCAAGACTTTTAATTCAAATAATCCGATAAAGTGTGTTAAATCACATGATCTACGGGGCTAATTTTGATCACCGAAACAAGAGAGTACAAGACCAGGAAATGTCTCATGCTATATGTATATCCATATTTTATAAGAAACTGTTATATCTAAACTTTCATTATTTTTGAAATACTATCCAACAAGGAAAACGCGTTGTTTTTTGTGGAGTGCTCCAAATTTACTGGCCCTATACTATCAGCAATCAAACTGTTCTTATTTTTTTCGTTGCCAATACTTACCACGCAAATGATGGCAAATTCAAATCTTGCGTGAATTATGGCACATCTTTTATAAACATAATAACTAAAATATTTTAGATTTAATATTAGAAAAAGTAACATATAACCAATACAATGGTAAAAATTAAAAAAAAAAAAACAGACAAGTGCGAGTCTGACTCTCACACCGAGAGTTCCGTAGCATGAAACATTAAAATAAGTTAATAATCACAAAAAAAATATTTATTTTTTGTAATATATTGTAACTACAAATTTACGGTTTCGGATTTTTCCATGTACTTGCTATAAGACAAAAGCTTCTTCCCAAGCTTCATGACTCTAAGTCTTTGGGTAGTAAAAGTAGAAAAAGGGTACTGATAGACAGATGGACAGATACACTGTTTATTTAATATATTCCATTAAACTACGGCTTTTCTTGCATCTGTTACACATGGGCTTAAATCCTTATTTATCACTATATTGCTCATAAAACCTAGAGTAGGAGAAATAGTCATTTGTAAGCTTGAGATTTTTAAATTATATGAAAGGTTAAATATTAAAATAATATTAATATATCTTGAACTGACCGATATCTTCTTCAAGCCAATATTAACATCGTCTTTTGAATTACATAGATTTTGCAAGATTCTGTCTACTCGTTAGATGTACATACACAATTGTACATTAAAACAGCATAGTAATTTAAACTTCACTCCACAACAAAAATTAAAACGCCGGAATAACACTGTTTGTCATATTCCACAAAGTAATACCAAATTTAAGCAAAGGCAGTATGCTTGTCTATCATCCTCCATATACAACAACCTAAATAAAAAAATTAACATTTACGTTTTGACTAGAACCAAATTGAAGCATCTATTAACACAAATTTTACTGAAACTGAACTATAACGAAACTGAGCAATTCCTTAAAATATAAATTTTGATAATATCCTTGAAATGAAATTTAAAAAAGCCTTTTGTGTGATCATGCATATACATACATGTAGTACCTATATATATTTAGTCTACACGACACACATACACACACACATACACACACACATACACACACACACACACACACACACACACTTATTGTAAATGTTACTTAACTTAATTTTGTTTTTGCACTACCTATTGATTTATCTTATATTGTCCTCATGGATGAGCGGGGTACCTAGTAACACGGGTCCACGCCTAGTACAAGGGTCCTTGCAATTGTAACGCATATTGTATAAGTCAATAAATATTTTTTCATTTTTCATTTTTTTCATATCGGTCACGGCGATACTTAATTCCGAGATGATACTGAAAATCTCTTGACAGAAAATCATACCACTCTAATAGACCCGGTAATCGAACCCATGAATTCCGCATCTGCAGTTAAACATACTAGTTGCTAAGAGAACAGCTTAATTGGATTTGTTCATCATGTTACGGTATTAAAAAGACTGATTGATGATTACCCGTAAATGATTTGAACATTAAGAATAAAGAATTATATTTATTATTTATTTATTAAAGTTTTTAAGGAGGATTTTTTCATATAGACGGGCATAATAATTATTAAAAGAAGAACATTTACAGTAAAATAATTTTATAAATGACAATGTTTCCAGTTCCAGGGATTATTATTTAATTAGCGACTCACCCTCGATTCGCTCGGGTTCGTCCATAGGTTGATTCCCCATACAAACTTTCATCCCCATTTTCACCCCCTTGAGGGATGATTTCCGAGATAAAAAGTATTCCATGTCCTTCCCAGGATCTCAAACTATCTTCTTACCAAATTTCATCTAAATCAGTTTAGTAGATCCAGAGATTACCCCCTACAACCTCACAAACTCACAAACTTTACCTCTTTATAATATTAGTGTAGATAACATCATGTCTTAATTTTGATAGAATTTGAAGGTTGTTCGATGTGATGAATTTATAATCAATTATATAAGTTTTTTTTTAATTCTTGAGTTCATAAAATATGTATTTGCAATTAGATACATAAATGTACATTTATGTAATTTTTATTACTATATATAAAACAATATCAAGAATAACAACAGGGATACTGCAGCAATTTTGTTTGAAATAGTTAGTCGGTCGTCAATAATATTGACAACGGATAATACTCGTTGCAATAGAAATAAAATAAGGGCGAAATCACAAACTTGTCTTTAACGAATATTGTGCGCTGCGTGCGCTGCAGGGTCATCACTCAATGTTTTTATTAACTTTTACGAAATACAAAAATAACAACGCGATTGTATATCACAATAGCTATGCCAAATGAATTATTTCATATAGTAGATATTATATGTTTTAGCTTTAACTTTAATTAATAGACTAATGTTGTACTTATGTTACTCATAATGTACTATAGCAAGTGACTATTATATTTTAATTTACTTATATACATATAAGCGCTAAAATTGGTAATCAATTATGTGAATGTTTATACTTCACAAGATATTTTCCCGCAGTAAAAAGTATCCTATATATTGACCCGGATAACCAGCTATCATCATACAAAAATTCATCAAAATCCCTCCAGTAGTTTTTCCGTGATGCGGTAACAGACAGACAGACAGATAAAAATTCTAAAAACTATGGATTCGGCCTCTGTATCGATAATAATGTCTATATCAATAAGATGTCCAAAAACATATTTAATGTACAGATTCGTCTTAGTTACAATTTTATTATTTGTATAAATTATATATTCTAATAATTAAATTATTTTTCTTTAAACTAAATAAGTTTCACAACGTAATCTTTTTTCGAACTATATAATTACAAAGTACTCTTATAACATTCAATGTATGTACAATCAATAGAAAATAAACAGTCAAGACAGTGTTTTTTTTTAGGTTACTAGAAAGAAACAGTGTAATGGAGAAGTTTCCAATTTTTTTATGTATTATAAAAATTTTAGTAAAATATAACAAAAACATTAAAGAACTAAAATATATCAACAAATGAAAAAGGTATGAAACTTTAAAGTTGCGCTTGTAAGAATAATTTTGTGACGTCACCCGACCTGAACAACCGAAATTTAAATTAATTTCTCGGTCATTTATTGATAGATATCAAAAAAATTTTTTTACTAATTTATTAGTTTTAATCTATATTATAATTCTATTGCCTTTGATATGATATTACCGACATCATGCAAATTCTCTATTGCAAGTTCAGTTTTTACCTGTTCGATACTACAAAAATACTAAGAATAATTTTGTAAGTATGATAAATGACAAATCGACTTTTAAGTCCAACAAGAGTTAAAGCAGATAATCGACAATCGTCTTATGGTATCAAATGGAGTGAACGCACAAGTAATGCGATTATTTGTATCGCAGCCCTGGCCGCGGGCGCGCGACTGCTCCACGCTGATAACAAACAGATAGATCCGGATTTGTGTCGTCATGCGAATCACTCGTTGTTTTGTACCTTCTAGCTATACGCATTTGAACAAAAAGCGAATATATGATAAATTCTTCTATGTATAGCTATTTCGGGATGTATAGTAGTTGTAGATGTAGAGATTTACAATATTCTCTTTCTTTCTTATTCTTTTCTAAACTATAAATATAAATGGTAACAAACATAATTTATAAGAACATACTTTTTTTATATATTTCATTATTTTATAAACAAATACTAATTTCAAGGGCAATAGTATTTAACCTTTAAAACGTATACTAAGTATATAAATTATACTTGCATAATCACTAGTAAAGGTAGCATTTATTTTTACTTTATTTCATTTAATTAAAAGCATTATTGTGTTTAATTCTAATGCTATATCTTAACGCTTACTATGCTTTATTCAAACGTTGCCCGTGAAGAATGTGATCACTGTGCAGTTTGCTTCAATTATTGATCGTAGAAGTGAATGTTGATGAGCGTATACGATAAATGAAGATGTCATGTACTGGATCAGTCCAGTTTTAATAAAGAAGTGTTATAAGGTTAATTATGTTTACTAACACTATATGTGTTTAGCTATTTTTAACGGTAGTGCTAGGCACGGGTCTCTCCTTAATGCGTCAGGGTTCAGGCCACAATCCACCTTGACCAAGTGCGGATTGTCAAACTTCATTTGTTTTTCCAAAATTTGCAACTTAACAAAAAACTTCTCTCTGACATACAGATTTCTTCACGATGTTTTCTTTCACCGTAGGACAAGTTTATTTATTCAAACATCAGAGTATCAGAGGACCCGGGATCTGAACCCGCTACTTGATTTCCCAAGCGAGCGCGTTACCACCGGGCTACCATTGTCCATTAACAGACATTACGTCGCAGGTTATAGAAACCACACTGAACAATAATAATTAAAAATTGTTTTATTAGGCTAGTAATTTACACCCGTTGTTCTACTCTTTATTTGATTTTTCGGTTGAATATTTCGGTGAAACATGCAATTTTTTATACTCATAACAAATGAGCTGCGGGTCAGTACTAGAGTTTAATATAAAATAAGAAAAATATTTGCTAGAATGGCATGTCAACGTGTTTCTTTTGTACTCATCTATCTAAACATATATTATAATAAAATTATTGTAACTAAGCCGAATCTGCACATTAAATATTTTTTTAGAAAATCTTATTGAAATAGACATTATTATCGATACAGACAGAGAGATTTTTAGAGTTTTTGTCTGTCTGTCTGTCTGTCTGTCTGTGACCGTATCACGAAAAAACCACTGGAGGGATTTTGAAGAAATTGGTATGATAGCTAGTTATCCGGGTCAACATATAGGATACTTTTTACTGCGGGAAAATATCTCATCTCTGAGCTAAACGTTAAAACGTAACTAGGGACGAACCCGAGCGGAGCGTGGGTGAGTCGCTAGTACGTAATAAACTTCATTTTCCATGTTTTATCATAGAGCCAGATCCGGATTTATGTCGTGTGAGACATCTTGTCTAAGATTGTGATTTACTTACTAGTTTTACATATGGGATTTTTTTTTGATTTCACAGAAACATTTTCTTCCTCATTTATTAATGAGAAGTATATAATAATTTTATTTTTCTGGGAATAATAAAAAAAAAATATTATAAAGAACAGAATGTTTGCGTTGTCTCTCATGTACGTATCTTATGGATATAATATTTAAATTGAAGGGTCAAATAAAAAGATTTTAGCGTTCCAAATTATTGCCAAAGTTAATTTAATATATAATCTTTTATCTAAATTCTACATAGACAACGACAGAGAGGTAGATTTATCTCAACTAAATTGATTATATTCGTGTGGATGGATGGATAATATTTTACGCCGTACTTTAGTCGGTACTCTGTTTGACATACATAGACATACTAATTTTAATTAGTACAAGAGACTCCAAGAGGAAAGCCATCTGCACCAAGAAAACTTCGTCTTTTTAATCAAAAGTACCTGGGCGACCGAGCTTCGCTCGGAGTTCTTTTTTGTTATATGTATTTTTTAGATAATAAAAAAACTAAAAACTTGAATAAATACAAAAAAAAAAAAAAACAAAAGTAAAAACTTTGTATTCCGACCGGGACTCGACCCCGGGCATATGTGTTGTCTATCTAACTTGCGCCTTAACCGCTTGATCGCAATACTTATAACTGAGTATATGAAATTATTAACCATATTCTGCGTAGAATAATGCAAAAGAAAACCGCATGAAAATTCGAAAACACGCGTTTTCCCAGATATGAGACTAATCTAGATCGATTTTTCGCCACCGAAAGCCCTCACATACTAAATTTCAGCGAAATCGTTAGAGCCGTTTCCGAGATCGCTGGTATAAATAAATAAAGACATAAAGATATAAATATACAAGAATTGCTCGTTCAAATATATTAGATATCAATAAGAGTTAAAGGAAAAGCTTGATTTTGTGAGGAAATCATGGTTTTGATTTATCACGTTTGTCTTGAAAACAAGATGTGATGGAAAAACTTAATTTATGTATTTCTTTTAGGTCAATAGCAAGGCGTAATAACCACACAGTAGGACCTCAGATAAAATAAAAAGTTCGAAATTTGTTGAGTAATGTTATTATTTATTTATTATTTGTTTTTATCTAATAATTATTATCAGTGATTTATATAATGAAAATTTCTATATCATTTTTCTAATTATTTTAAAAGATACACTAACTTTGATTTTACTTAAAAATAATTGACTGTTTCCCCTTCCCAAATCAATAATGTTTGTGATTGAATTTCGATCACTGGGCGAACACTAGTATTAATAAAGATTAATTAATTCGAATCAATACACCACTCACGAAAACATTCGCGTAATATACATATACAGTAGGTATACACGTGACACAAATTTTAATAACACAATTTCTTTTAATTTAAATTAATTAGTTGCTTAAAATATACTAAGATCTTATCTATAAAGACTCTTTCCAAAATTGATAGTACATTTAGCAAGGAGTCCCTAACGTTTAAGCTCATAAATTGCGTGACAGGGAAAGGGTAGCCAGTTCATTATTTAGTCCGTTTAAATCACTAAGTCCTTAAAAGACATTAGTAGGCTTTGTAGCGTTATCGCAATACACAAAAGAGATTTTCAACGAGCTGAAAGGGGGAGCTTCCCATCAATTATTAGACTTAATATCGCATGATATACATATTACATACATAAGTATAAAATGTATAATACTCTATCAAGGATTATGTCCTTACGTGTAAATGTGACTTCAATTCATTACATTATAGTAATGGATTCAAATAATCTATGAAGATGTAATGATATTTTTTCTAAACATATTTATATTTAAAATCTATGAATATTACTTTATCGCACATAGATATACTATATATATCGTTATTATATTATACACTACGAGTACAGTACACTAAGCGTAGCACTGCATTGCATTATAAGTAACTAGCGACTCACCCTCGCTCCACTCGGGTTCGTCCCTACTTACGTTGTAGCATTTATTATAGATTTCTCAGAGATTAATTATTTTCCCGCAGTGAAAAATATCCTATATGTTGACCCGGGTAGCCAGCTATCATCATACCAAATTTCATCAAAATCCAAAACCAGAGATTTTTCCGTGATGCGGTCACAGACAGACAGACAAAAATTCTAAAGACTATAGATTCGGCCTCTGTATCGATAATAATGTTTATTTTAATAAGATTTTCCAAAAAATATTTAATGTACAGATTCGGCTTAGTTACAGTTTTATTATATGTATTGATATTTTTCTTTTTATGGATATTAGTTGAACGGTGTAGGAGTGGATGTGCTGTAGTGCCAACACGGGGCAAGTTAGAGAAAATGAATAAAATCTTTTCCATATTAAAACACTTATAAGTGTAAAAATTTCAAAGCAATCCGTGAAAAACATTCGGAAATATGCGATTTTGTATAAATGAATATTTTTATTTTTTCATGATAAGGCTCAATTTACTCATCTGCTCTATACTCTAGAATATACTAGAGTTGAGTTCACGTTGATTTCTAATACGCTTATTTCATGTGACAATTATTTCATAATATGGAAAAGTATAGAACAATATGTATTTATCTTGGAATCGATTTTACTAATTGATATAAAAATTCGTTAATAGAGACTCTTAGCTGCATCTGTAACAAATAAATCTTCCTCTAAATAAAATAAATCAAAGAAATCCTTCGATGGTATAATATGTGTGAATCAGTACGATTAAAAGTGTGGTACGTAAATGGACTTCACTTAGTTTTTAAATGCATAAAACGAAAATAATGGATCTTCCGTGATACAAATACTACACACACATACTTACAATGTACTTACAGCTTGTATTTATTAATTCATCGACGTGTGGTTGTGTGTTACAATTCTTAATACTAGTTTAATATGCGAAATAAATTGTAAAAAGTGGCCAGTTTATCTTTTCAGAAGTTTTAGAGGAGTGGTTTTTTAGAGAGAAGTGAGCTTTGCACACTAATTAGAAGTATTTTGTGTCGTAAGGTGCATGGTGGAAATAACTCATGTGAATGATTTTTTTTAGATCCCTTCATTTTGTTAACTTAACAAGTTGATCTAAATGACTACAAATATGATGTTTTGAAAATAAAATTTTACTCATAAAAGTATATTTAGAATAATTTTTGGTGGCATATAGTTAAGAAATATGCAAAGCTCTAGAAGCGTTGTTCGTCTTTATATTTCGTTATTTGCAGTTTTAGTGTATAATATTGTCTGAATATTTCAAGAACCTAAACGTATGAATATTCTTAGGGCCTTGTTGATGTGTGTTCTTATTAAGCTCCTTAAGATATCTCCTTCCTGTTTAACTATTGTATTGATGTAAATATGCATTTTTTTTTATAATTTATTGAAGATATTTTTATTCCTGTACTGACTTTTAGCAGAATATTTTTTGCAAAAATGAAAGTAAAAGTGATATGATTCTATAGTAATTAATCAAGTGAAATCTAATTTTCCTCAGTTATTCATTGTTCTAGACATTAGGGTAGGCAGCTAAATATGTATACAGCACTCACGCTAATTGTTTCCGCCATTTGAATATTGCCGTCGACAATTACTGGATTGGTCCATAGCTCGAGGCTGTACAACGGACCCCTAAATTAATTGCTCTCTGCCACTTTGTTTTATTTCGCCCTATACAAAACCTATCAATTGAACAATTGATCAAGCGAGAAAATTAAAATTCTTTTTCACCTATATTGAAAAAGAATTAATTTAAAATATATCTAAAAATGGATAAAGTATATTAAAAAAAAAAAAAACACTAATGTTAGTGTTTTTTTTTGTATTAGATACGTATATTTTCCATAAGTTTCATTTTACTGTATTATTTTGTGTTATAAATCATTAATAACGTTGATATAAATATGAACAGTATCGATGTCCTCAATCAACACCCTATTAGTGCAGTGCAATAGCTACCTCATATCCTGTCATTAGAGCAGAAAGCGCCGGATATTAGTTTATCGTTTCTTCTACCGGATGTTCAGATCTTATAGCGAACGTAATAAGTCTCTAGACATAGATATATTTGTTTACATACAAGCTCTTTTACATTTTTTTATATAACCTATAATCTATAAACAGATATGTAAAATTTACAATTTTATGTGAAAATATTTTGCTATGTTTTCAATAAATTTCCTTTACAAAGGAAATACGTCTATTCACGTCGTAATTGATGGACATTTGGTGTTATATTTCTGATCGACAATAGTTGAAATATGGTAGCTGAGACTGTTGATTAAATTTAATGAGGAAGCGCCAGTCCTTTTGTGGTCCCGTTGCGGCGAGACGCCCAATTAGCCTCGTTGAGGGGTATTTGCCTTGTTAATAACTGTTAAAAGGTTGTTTAGCATAAACATAATATCAAATATTATAGAGAACATGGAGTTATTATTTGATGTAAAACATTTATAAACAAATTTTAAATGATGTGTCTATTTGTTCTGTGGTCGGACGAATAATTTATATTCATTGTCTCAATAATAATTTTACTTATATTTGAATAATATTTCTTTTTTGCACATAGAAACTCTTTTGGTTTGTTTTTTTAATTACTAAGAAAATCTTGTAGTTCATCACTGTCGAGTAAATAATATCTATAGGTACATATTATAAAATTTTTTTATAAATCTATTGTTGACAATTAGCAATAATCACAATTAATATTATGTTACAATTTTCTTATACAATAATTAAGGCAAAAAAATATATATATTATAAATTTCACGATCCTTAAAACGTGTTCAATTTCTAACAATATAAAGTCTAGACAAGATTTGTTGTAAGTTCTACTTAAGTAAAGTATAAAATATCATCTTAATTTAAAGAGTTACTCGAAATTGTGTTAGTGTGACGTTGGCATTGTATTAGAGGCATCTTCGGAGATCGATAGGCCGGAGCCGGTGTGTCTGTCCGACGGGACGGCGCGGCGCCGGGCGCCAGGGGGACGCGCTATAAATCTTACAAACAAAACGATTCGTATAAAATATTACAATTTTGGGGAGATGACGAGACAAGTTTGTTTATTAGTACTGTATTTGAATGTATTTTACGTTTAACTAAAAAAAACATTTGAAAGTACATAGCAAATTTATGTTATTGAAATCAGTTGGTGATGTAGTTAAAATGTATCTGAATCTTCCTTAGATGAAACGTTTACAAATTTTTTATCGACACTTTTCAAGATGGTTACCTAATATGAAAGAAATCTTTTCAAATCACAAATGTTAATTATGTTTCAATTTATATTTGCTGGTAAAGAGTGGTACTAATTGTTAGGTATAATGAGAATCTCTGAAAGGACGGGATTTAATTTGCGGTGACCGGTGGCACAGAGGGCGGTGCCCACCGGGTTTAATCCAACTTCAAAGCAGAGACTTTATTACGCGTTATACTATATCTATTGAAATTTTAATCTGAAGTATGTTTCGGCTCTAATTAGTATATGATAAATTTTTTAATATACTTCCTTATTAGTCGTGATTCAGAGGTCCGGGGTTCGAATCCCGGGTTGAATATAACTATATTAGATTTTCAGTAACAGTCAGTAGTTGGAAATTGGTGGTGTTATAACCCTGTGCTTAGGAGGACACGTGAAGCCAACTGACTTATAGACTGTTAGCTATCTAACTTTTAGAATTATTACAACGTGCATTTTGTGTTTGCTTAATAATGCACTGTAATATCTCCAGCGCGGATGGCTCTAGCCTCAGTGAGATCGGCCACCGTGGTCGATTTGGTTAGAAGTAAGACACTACTACTGTGGTTGCTTGTATTTAAAATGTAAAATAAATGCGTGGAAAATACAGGTAGAACGTATTAAATATGTAATTTTATGTGTATATAATTATAGTTTAGGAAAAAATGTGCTTTTGATTTACTTTAATGTATATTTCGTTCAAATAAATCAAATCAATCTAATGTTGAAGGTTTTTTGGTAGCTATTGAATAGTTCCACTATTTATTTTCTGGCTCCATCATCAGATCAACTCAATGGTATTAAATTATAATATTTAAAGAAAATTAGATTCAATAAATCAGAAATAAATTAAAATCCTAAGATTAAATTCCAATAATATAATAACTAATGAGGCTAAAAAGCGTGTTAATATGTAGACGAGAAACAGTATATAATAAAATATATTTTAGTCTAGTAAATGCGAATTTGTATAAGATATACTTTAAATCATATACAAATTGTATACTGAATTTTATGAAGTTTATATTAAACCAATAAATATAACACATGAAAATAAACACAATATGATAACGAGGTAAGTAGGCCTAGCAATATTATTTGTTGAAGCTTATTTTATTCAATAAAGCCAGGTCATTAACAAACAAATTGTCATAATAAAACTGATTTAGGAGATGTTTCTCTTAGTTACAGTCGGGATAGATGTCTGGCGCCAATCTGGCAGACTCCATGGCACCCACTTTTCGTCTTGAGTCAAAAATTAGTACAGAGTTCTAGTTATACGATTACTTCTTAGTTCTTTATAATATATTTGATTTTTTAAACACTATATATTTCTATATAAAGGTAGTGATATTACTAGATCCAAAAATTATTTAAAAAAAACCTAATAAAAATGGGAAAGAAGCTTAAAGGTGGTTTAATTTATATTTATTTGAAATATATAGAAATTATATTATTGTGGCAAATTTCAATTCTCAAACATTTTCAGAGAACTTTTTAATTTGATATGTTTAATTTGACATTACTGTTTGTAAAAGAAATAATATTTGTTTAAATATGTTTAAATAGCTCATTCAAAAATACTATAAAATATATGTACAAGTCTGTTCACAACTTAACCCATGTGTATTATACCAGATTGTATAGCCTTTTTTATAAGAGGCGACATAATTAATACAATATATTTTTGTTTATGATTCACAAACTATGAATATTAAATATCTAATCGTAGGTACTGTAATACATTTATTATTAATCAGCAAAAATAGAATCCTATACCCAGTGCTATCAAACAACAAAACAAAAGATTTTTTTTTGTTTTTCCACTAGATAAAATGTAATGTATTATATATTATTATTAGTAATTTATTAATTTTATATCGTTTATATAAAATAAATATCTTATCTTTATCGTAAGTTATAAAAATACTAATAAGGTCGGTCGGCACTAATGTTCTCCTTGTGTAAATATTTGACTGGAAGTCTTATCGATCAGAAGCGTGATCATGACGCTCCACAGTTACAAGTACTCGTAAGAGTGTAAGTGTAAGTGTAGTGTAAGGGGGCATTTTCTTTGTCATTTACTAGGTTTTTATGCAGGCACATTTAGCTTAAATAAATAAAGGTTTAGTTAAATGTTTTTAAAATCTCACAAAACTTAATTAATATAGTAATGATAAAATTATGTTTCTAAGCTTTATGAAAGAATTTTATGAAAGTTTATGATAATTTTATTAATTTTTTTATCGACTTTAAAAAGGAAAAGATTTTTTCGGCAATTGTCAATTGATTTTCAATATATATATATATATATATATATATATATATGACGCGTTATCCATATACTACGATCATCATCTTTAGTGGTTACTAATCTTGTGGGCGTTATCAGGGCTCAAATAATAAAGACTTCTAAATGCTCCATTACAATTTATTGAGGGAAATCACAATGTTATAAACTTGCAACGGTAATTCTAATAATTTAGAGAGCTAGCGGGTTCATAGTCACCAATCAGACTATCCACATTCAATATCAAAGCATATTACGATCAACCAACGTTACTAAACCACGCATCTACAACGAATATCTCACAATGAATGTCGTGATGGCGTCTCGACCCCGCTCGAGACTAAATCTCTGCTCTAAATTCAAAATCATTTTAAAAGCAATAAAAAGTAAACTAAATAACATAGTGACTTTAAACAATAAGGTTTCACATTCTAACAGAAAAAGGTAACTAAATCCTCCTTCGTCACGGCCGTCCTGCTATTCACACGTCCTCGGGTGATCTTGTAGGGACTGCTCCATCACTATTTTCTTTATCACGGTCGTCCTGACGTTCACGCGCCCTCGTGTGATGTTGAAAATTGAACTCAATCGTTATCTATAGTAATAAAAAGCAAATTTAGAAAACATAGCTCGGTCAATCCTGACCAAATATGACTACAGTGGCCCATCTCATTGAGACTAACCATCGGTGCAGTAGATATTATAATGCAAAAGTGTACGCACAGACAAATACAGTATTGGGTAATTTTGTAGCCTTATATGTAATCAATAAATATAGCGATTAACATTATACTTTACTTATTCTCCCTAACCATTCAACCAGCTAGTTTCATTTAGGACAAATTTCTCAAAACTTGATCTTTAAACTGGCTGAAACCTAAAAACTATACACACAACTTTTCATTGAGCACAAGTTACAGAAGTAAATCGTATGTTAATCAAGTCAAGTCGGTGCCACGCAGGCCAGTCGATGCCACACAGGCGAGTCGGTGCCACACAGGCCAGTCGGTGCCACACAGGCCACTACTCCGGCGACTCTCGCCAATAAAACTACATTTGCCACATAGGCTTGTCAGTGTTACTTAACCTCGTCAATTCTGTCATCCTAGCTCGTGCTATGTAGGTTCATTAATGTTAAGCTGCTATTGACTTACATTGGATATAGCTACAATCACAGTCGTCTTTAATATCTATCTTATTCTGTCAATCTTTCTGCCAAATAGTAGAGATCACTTGCCTCACACATCTAAACAAAATGGAAACGTCTCACCATAACACATCCATAGCAGATTAAATGAAACAGTTAACAGATATCCATTTTTCGCACAACCCAAGCATCTGTGAACACCGTCTTCTTCTAGGGCAGCATGCGTAGTAGTCTGGTTCAGCGTAACTAAACTGGCTGAAGGAAATCGTCCTCTCTACGCTAAATATTTAAAATTGTTGAAACTAAGCACCTGAAAATTCATATTATTTATTATTGTGCCACAGAGTCGTTACTACCATCGGTCCGATCTATTTATATTTAATCTTTGGACCAAATAAGGACATATTATGTGAAATCGGTATTATAATCAAAGATTTCTATCTCAGCCTGCGTATGATAATGTCTTCGGGATGTACACAAACATTAGCTTTTCTTCGTATCACAATAAACACAGTTGACTTTTTCTTATATTTCTCTTGAACCGCTAGAAAATTTCTAAATTAATATCAACTGCTAAATAAAAAATTTATAACCGAAATGAATACGTAAGATCAGAGATTTTGTTATTTTCCCAATAAATGTTGCAAATATAGTCGGTTTATTCTCCGACGATGAATAGTTAAATCTTTTACTCAAAAATTCAACATTCAAAAATTATCTTTCCTTTAGAAATCCTGAAATAAAGAAAATATAAAGCAAACAATTACAATACAAAACATTTTCTGACATATTCGAAAATTCTGACAAAGTCATATAGGAGGTCAATAATAGAAAGAGGTCCTTATAAATTTCATCAAACACAAATATTTCAAAAATAATTCTCGTAATTTATCGATCGAATAAATTGACTTCATATTTTAGTTTATCCTGAAATAAATTTTCCATTTACTTTCTCCATACATATTGTGTTCAAAAATATTTCTGCGATAATATATCAACAAAGTCAAATCCAGCTTGCAACAAAACTTTGTCGACGTCATGTCACTCCATAAAAATTAAATTGAGACATCTATGATTATTTTAATCTTTTGAGCGTCTTGCATGTAAATCATATCATGATTATCAAATTACTGCCCAAAATCGGTGAATATTCTGTAAAACAACCCTCATATGCATCGCCATTTTGTGTGTCCATTTTTAATAATGTTATACATGGCATATCGTTACAAAGGCTGAGAAAATTTTTGCAGCAAAATTCTTTGCCCTGTTCTTCGGGTTTCATCCCAATTCTGATGACGCGTTATCCATATACTACGATCATCATCTTTAGTGGTTACTAATCTTGTGGGCGTTATCAGGGCTCAAATAATAAAGACTTCTAAATGCTCCATTACAATTTATTGAGGGAAATCACAATGTTATAAACTTGCAACGGTAATTCTAATAATTTAGAGAGCTAGCGGGTTCATAGTCACCAATCAGACTATCCACATTCAATATCAAAGCATATTACGATCAACCAACGTTACTAAACCACGCATCTACAACGAATATCTCACAATGAATGTCGTGATGGCGTCTCGACCCCGCTCGAGACTAAATCTCTGCTCTAAATTCAAAATCATTTTAAAAGCAATAAAAAGTAAACTAAATAACATAGTGACTTTAAACAATAAGGTTTCACATTCTAACAGAAAAAGGTAACTAAATCCTCCTTCGTCATATATATATATATATATAATTATTTAAATGATTTTGAAGTTAGTAGGTACTATACCTTTTATGTTATAAAATAGTAATCATTCAAAAATGACTACTTAAATTATCTATACATATAATAAAGCATTAACTTTGCAAAATCTGTACATGAAATATTTTTTTAAAACAATGACTGTAACATATTATGTACACAATATAGACCCAAAACAATAGTTATTACAATTTTATTAAAATAATAATATTTTTCATTCCCACGGGAAAACACTAATATAACTGGTTCTATCGAGACGTCCTTAGAAATTTATATGGGTAACGCAGGCTAAACCTTAAGAGATACATCCAAACAATGTACTAAAAAATTGTAGGTCTTAAAAAGGTCTATAGAAAAGTCTGTAATAGTATATGTCTATCTCCTAAGGTACACTCGCAATAACTATTTTTATTATATATTAAAGGCAATGTCGCGACTCACTGACTGACTTATCAACGTTCAGGTTGGAAAAAAAATACAGCCGAATTGAGAACCTCCTCCTTTTTGAAGAAGTTGGTTGAAAAGGACTGAATACATAAATACTTCGTAGATAATAAAGTTGTAAGATTTCACAGTTTTTATTAATTGTAACATACAATATTCGTGACGGTGTACCTTTTTGCATTTTCAGTTGGTTCAATTACGGGTTCAGGCCACCTCTTTAAAAAAATGCACTTAATCTTATTTCAAAAAATAAAATAATGTTTCCTTTGAGTGAAACTCAATGTTTTCAATATATAAAACACTTTTCTTCCATGTCCTGTGTGTTTGTTCCACGATGTTAGAGTCGATATGTATAATTTGTAACATTTCATCGTTTTATTCAATTCTGGTACGCAATGTTTGTTCGAGAGATTTTATCCTTCCCATAGACCCTATCGATTAATTCGATAAAATAGTGATGGTGTCCTTTTTTGCATTTTTATTTAGTTTGATTCCCGGTTCAGGTAAACTTTTTTTTTTAAATTATTATTTTAAAAATTATAGAAATGTTTCCTTTGTTTAAATCTTGATAGCTTCAATATATAATGTACTTTTCTCCCATCGATTTGTTCCACCCTGTATATCATAAGAATAATATTTTTATTTATAAATACATTTACGACATTCGATTATAATATAAATACAGACTTTGTAACTAATTACTTATAGCCTTTCGATAGTTTAATAAATTACATGTAAAATATCGTATCTTACAGTCGTTGAGTAATCGAAATCGTATGATATAAAAAGCTTTATAAAGACCCACACTAATATTCTTCTTGTGCAAATATTTAACTCGAAGTCTTATTGATCAGGAGCGCGATCATGACGCGTCGCTCTTCATGGCGTTTCCGTCACGTCTCGAGTGCTTGTAAACGGCTCGTGTGTGCAATTTTCTTGCTTTTACCACTCCTTAGAAGGTTCTCGAAATTTATTGCATTCCGATATTATAAAATTATTAAAAAAAGTTGCTTTAAATATTTTTTTTATTTATAAAATATTATAATAAAAGATACTTAGTAAACGGTTTTTTCGACTTAAAAGGTGTTTTATTAATTTGTCTCGCTAATAATATCTGGGCAAGTGAGAAAATATGAAAAGCGGGATGTTAAAAATAGCATCAACAATTTCACATATAAAATTGTTTCCTTTTACATATAAAAGGAAGAGTAACTAACACATACGAAAGGTCTCTCTGTACGTGTGTGTGGCTAATCTCCACTACTACTGAACGAATTTAGATGCAGTTTCTGCTATTATGATCTATATTCCATACAAAAAAATCACACATGCGCGCAAAATTTAGGACACTAGAACTGAAATCTCTGTGAAGATATAAAATGTATATATTAAAAAGAAATAACAGACTTAATAACATAATATACGAGTAATGTATACATATAAACCCAAAACATTGGGTATTAATTATTTTGGTACATCTGGTAACTGGTTCGTTGGTCAAATAACTAGCACGTAAAGCCGCAAATCCAGATGTCCTAGGTTCGAGTTCCAAGTTGTGCTCAAAGCGTCTGTAAAGTAAGCGATATCATGATGTTATCCAATCATTCTATAAGAGTGAAGGAATAGAGCGTGTTTCTATGTACATATGTATGTATTTATGTAACACAAACAATCAAAAGTGCTTTTAATAAGTCTATTTGAATAAAGTTTCATTTCATTTCAAATGCAAATGTATCTCCCGTGCATTTACTCTCAGTAAGATTGGACCCTATGACTGCAATTTGGCCAGGTAAACTTTATATCTGTACGTAAATTAAGATAATGGGGGACGTTGGATATTCAACACTTAAAAATCAAATAAAAGAAAACATAATTATTAGAAAATACTATTACCACAACACAGACGGAGTCACAGGAAATTTCGAGGCATATTATATAATTATATTTGTATTTAACGCGGCTATTTAGGTCAAGTGTCGCTATTCGATAGGGAGTCGAAAGGCAAAACTCCATTGAATTTCCGGTCGCTGACGATGCGACGGGGATGTCGCGGGCCAAACGCAGGAAACACCGCTAATGCATGTCAATTGTGCTTCTAACTTTATTACTAAAATATTCAGAGGGAATGCTCCTACTTAAAATGGATTATAATAATTGAAATTTTATAGCATATTTGTTATCTAATGCAGTGTACCACAACCTTTAGATATGTGCTCCAATTATACATAGGTTCGATTTATAAAACAAACAACAATTTTAGGAGGTGTAAACATTTTCTTTTGTAAATAAATGTATTCAAATATTTTCAGTTTTATTTAAAAAAATATACGAAACGTTGAGTTTAAAATTTTCATCCAGCACGCATTGTTGGTAGTGATAGCCCATTGGGAGTAGTTTCCCTTGGGAAACAGAGCTAAGCGGTTTAAAACTAACACGGGTCTCTGACATTTTCATGTGAAAATCTCATTTTCAACCTGATTATCATTTGTTATACGGTAAAGGGAAATATCAACTTGCATATATGGAGGTATTAGAGAGCCTAAGACGATTACAAGGAATGAAGTTTATTTAATAGTTTATTTATTTAATAATAAGTTTTATTTAATGAATTCATATTTTACCCGACTGCGCGATGCAAAGTAGGGTAATGTGTTTATTAGTCTATGTATGTTTGTACATATGTTTGTTCCTATGTGGCGTTAGAGGGGCAAAACGCGTGGGCGGATTTTAATGATCCCGATGGAAGTGATTTTAGATCATCCAAATAATTACTATGATTTTTTTTCAATTCACTTTTGAAGTCATTTAATAAAATTTTCAAAGTAAAAACTTTTTATAAAAATCTAAAACTGAAATTTAGCGACTGGGCAACTGTCGGCATATATCGAAGTAGAGATAAATTATATGAATTGTATAGTATGAGGCAGTGGAATCATGACCCAATGTTTCATAGTCGGGTAAGAGCTTATTCAAAAATTTTTTTAAATGTTTGCATTCAAGCTAAGTCTATATTGGTTGGAAATAAAATTATAAATCAAGATAATAAAATTAAAACCACTTGGGATGTAATTATACGTACGGCTGGAAGATCAAAGATCGCTAGTGAACCTGTGAAGCTAACAATAGATAACGTAATATTGAGCTTAGACGAAGATATTGAAAACACTTTTGAGAATTATTTTTCGGAAATCTCAATAAAGGTCACATATTCTTTAAAATCGTCTTGCCTCGACGCGATTAACCACTTACAAAAACATACTCTTCAGTGATCAGTTTAAATTTTTGTATGTAGATGCACAAGATATTATTAAAGTATTTAAAACCATTAAGCTTAAGAAAACTGGTGATTTGTGGGGCATGTCTGTTAAATTACTCAACTCAATAATAACTTACATTGCGCCACATTTATCCCTTATTTTCAATAAATGTATAGATTATGGAACTTTCCCTGATCTTATGAAATTTAGTAAGATTAAAGTATATTTTGATTTGATTTGATTTGATCCATAAGTCGTTAGATTCGTCTTATAGTCCGGTCAAAATAGACATTTCAAACAAAAAAAATCCGACAGAGCTGAATTTTGGTAGAGAGTTAGAGACCTTAGGTACAGCAGTAGACATAAAGTGCCAAAAGTCGCCATCGATCTCATGTGTGCTAAAAAAGTTATTCAAGGTCAAAGGTCAAAACTTTGGGTTTTTTTCAATTCAGACGCCAATATGTCTTTAAAAAAATTCTTCCAAACTGATCGAGTGGGATATCAAAATAAAGGCTTTTAAGAGGCGATCACAAAAATATATACAACTTATATGTTTATGACTATAATACTATATTCCTTCGTCAACTTGTTTTCATCTTTTTATTTAGCTTTTATGCAGTCGGGTTTTTCACAATATATTTTTTTCTTATTACTAATTATCAGTATCATTAAAACTAGGAATCTTTTAATAAATATATATAATTGATTTAGCCAGAACATTAAATTATGTTATTACGGAGTTTATTAAAGGGAGCTAATTAGATGTATAAAAATGTAAATATATAAAAACAGATTTTCTCCGATAGTTTTATTAAATGATATTATCATAAGCCATTATATATTTTTTCTATTCAATTGAAATATTTTATTAATATATGTTTTTTTTATAATTAGCTTTGTACAAAATTATCTCCTTGACAAACTTTACTATTATGAATACCATCCGTACCATACAACATTTTCTTACTTCTGATAATAGCATTGTTTTTATTTTCAATACATAACGCTATCTACCTAAAATTCAATATCTCATTCCTTTTAAACAAGGAGCATGTTCCGTCAAGCTTAATTACGTCATCAACTTTCTGCAACTTGTCGCCCCCGAGATTGGATTTTAGATAATGGCTGGGTAATCACAACGGTGATTTATCACTCCTATATCAGCCTTCACTGTCCATTAAGCAATCGTAACCCTTTGTTGTCAACGCATCGTGCGTGCACCCACAGTACTAGTACGAAGAACTTGGAACGAACCATTTTTTATGTTATTTATACATAAAAAAATTGTAACAAAGTGTATGAGAGCAATGACATCTTTTATTCTATATTTTTAAATTACATGTAAATATATTACATCAGTTTAGATTTTATCAATATATTTATATTGTCTGTGCTTATGCTAAGGGGAAGGGAAAACTTATTATGCTATATCGCTTCTCTCTAAATTACATTTCGCTACGCAATTGCACCCTACAAATGTGCGAGTCGATCAATGGCAAACAAATAAGTATATCGCTGGCACAATCGAGTCTATTTCATGTAAGCCCCTCATCTGACGCTCTCAAAGCGAAGCCTGAAGATCAGACGGATGCGACTACTCCTCACAATATACGTGTTAGCAACTACGAGTATAGCTAACAGGATTTCTTTTGCATATTTACTTCCACACTAGCGTTAGTTATAAAAGTATTACTAAAATCTATTTTGATATTTTTCATTTATATTTTAATTATTAATTATAAGTATACAGGGTGGATTTTTGAGACGGGACAGTAAGGGCAGGTACCTTAAATACTATAGTTACAGGAAAACGTTCCTAGGAGACCATCCATAACTTTTTGAGATATTCTGAACTGCATTCACAGATTTTGGAAAAAATGTACAGTCAGCGAGAAAAATGCTAAAACTCGAAAAAATTTTTTTTAAGTCAATCGATCCTATTTCATGTAAGGATCAAAAGACTCTATGGGACCATTTAAGGTTTGAGTACTAGAAATGACAGAAATCGCCAAAATCTTTTCCCATACATTTTGTATGGAAAAACGTTTAATCAACTCGAAATATTCTTTGTTGCCAAATGGTCCTATTTTTTAATGTGATCAAAAGATTTTTTGAGGCCAACTGAAGTTTGAGTACAGAAACTACGGTAAGTCACAATTTTTCTAGTTTTTGTTAAACCGGTCTCGTGGCATACTATACCTAGAAGCGAAAGTACCTACCTAAGTAGAAAATCATAATTGCACCGACAAATAAAAATAAAATAAAATTATATCAACTAAACGTGTATTTTTAAACACGATATCCATACAAGTAAATTATCGGCTGCTACTTGCTCAGTGCAAAAACGAATGAACTTGTATGGATATCGTGTTTTAAAAATACACGTTTAGTTGATATGATTTTATTTTATTTTTATTTGTCGATGCAATTATGATTTTCTACTTAGGTAGGTACTTTTGCTTCTAGGTACAGTATGCCACGAGACCGGCTTAACAAAAACTAGAAAAATTGTGACTTACCGTAGTTTTTGTACTCAAACTTCAATTGGCCTCAAAGATTCTTTTGATCACATTAAAAAATAGGACCGTTAGGCAACAAAGAATATTTCGAGCCGATTAAACGTTTTTCCATACAAAATGTATGGGAAAAGATTTTGGCGATTTCTGCCATTTCTAGTACTCAAACCTTAAATGGTCCCATAGAGTCTTTTGATCCCTACATGAAATAGGATCGATTGACATAAAAAATTTTTTTTAGAGTTTTTGCATTTTTCTCGCTGACTGTACATTTTTTCCAAAATCTGTGAATGCAGGTCAGAATATCTCAAAAAGTTATGGATGGTCTCCTAGGAACGTTTTCCTGTAACTATAGTATTTAAGGTACCTGCCCTTACTGTCCCGTCTCAAAAATCCACCCTGTATATAAACACTATACACTGTACAGTGTACATATAATATAAATGATACATATGTATGTATGTCTAAATATCAGCACACTATTAAAATGAATTTCCATTTGCAGTCCCGAAACACGAAAATAGCGTGGCTCTTTAGTAGAGAGGGGTTGTAAGAAGACTTAATAATCTACAGCAAATGGCTACGGAGGCCATTTATGTAAATTTATTGCTTAAACTTAAAAATTGAAAAATATCCTTCCTGAATTCGTAAATAGTATTATGGTTGTTTTAAAAATGTAGTTGGAGATTTTTTATTAATATTTTTTTATTTGATCTTGTAAAATTAGATACCTACATATATTCATTACCTTTGGAAAATTCAGTAAATATTTGAAAATATTTTACTTTGTTATGAGAATATTTCTTTTGTTATAAAGCTTATTGATGATAAAAAAAATCATGGTAAGATTCCGCCTCTGAGAGTTTCGTCGGTCTAAGTTCTTGGTACTTTTAAAGTATATTGCGTATCCTCATACATACGTATGACGGGGCATTGTTGTTTTTCAAAGCCCATAGTAACGGCGAATGTTTCGCCTAACTGAAAGGGGTTTCGTATGGTTTCACTCCGCTTTCACAGATTTGCGCCTGTTGAAAGTCTTTTATATTTGCGGTTTTTATTGAGTGCTTAGGAACCATAAAAATGTAAATTTGATCTTACGAATTCATTGTCGATGTTACAGTCTTTATTGTGATAAATTTGCAAAATAGATCAGAAAAGAAGCTTTTAAAATTTCGTGGTTACTTAGGAATGTTTAAAAAAATATATTTGAAAAATCTTTTCTTTTTCTACTGAGCTTATGAGATTAAAAATATAGTTTGCGTAAACATTACAATTATTATATAACTTATTATTTGTATTATTAGTAAACATTAGATTTGCTTTTGTACTTAAGGCTTTTTAATATTAATCTATATATGCTAGTAGATATATTAAAGATCAGTATTTATACCAGGAAATTGAAGCAACTTAAATAAGCGTTAAGAAACATTTTGGCCTCCTCAGAGATAAGTTGCCTTGATCCCCGGCCATTGTGATAGCCATCTGTAGAAAACTCCGTGAAAAGCCCCGGGTTCATTCCCCATTCATGGGGCTATTTGATTTACTTAAGATCTTTGGCTTGATACTGTCTATTAAGCGAGTGGTTCGACCGTCGTTTATAAAAGAAATAATACGATGTGTTCTACTGTTTCCGTGTATCTCTTGAATAAATTTCTTTATAGCTCTTAGATAATTTTAGAAGAGTCTTTTTCATTTGTGAGTTTAATATTATTTGGGACTGTAGTTTCGGACTTATATCTACGAGTATTTAGTAACTATATACTATTTTTTAATTTACTTCAAAAATAAACTAAGTATTATCTATTTTTTCCTTCTAAAGCGTAATTTCGTGTAAAGTTTTTACAGGGGTATATTATCGGAATAGGGTGACTTAACGCGTGGTTCCGGGCGAACGAACGAACGATTTATAAAATGAGTTTGCGGTGCAACCAACCCGTAATACTCCATTGGTTACGTCTTACTTTATTAGTGATGTAACATATAGATAACCTTGCAAATTATTTGTGAATTATGTAATAATAAATAAAGTGAAATTATATACTTTTTACAAGAAATTATGTAGATACCAGCTTTTAGAAAGCTTTAAGTTTGTTCTATTTTACGCTAACTGTCGATGTATTATGCTTTGACGTATATAGTATCAATTTATGAAGTACTAGCAGAACCCGCGGCTTCGCCCGCGATTAAACCACGAAAAAAATAAACTTTTTTGCAATAAACCATACTTTATTACTTGTAAAACCTAAGTTCGTGTAAGTTTTATTATTTCTTAAATATGTATGGAAAACAAATTAAATTTCAGCGATCGTAACTCAAAATATCCAGTATCTTAAAAGATGTTAAGCGTATATTCTGTAAATAAATTTACACTTTAGGTATTTAGCAAGCTCCATTACCTGTGTTTTTTACACATTTTCTACTCCATCTTTTCAAAGTTAGAGGAAGAGAGTACAATGATACAATCGCATACAATATTTACGACTTTACAATCTTGTAACTCGGCTAATGTGGGTTTTTTAACTAACATACTAACAGGCTAACATCTACGTTATTTTTAAAGACCCAGTGATATATGCACCTGAAGCTTACAGTCTCCCTCCTTCTCCTTCTTTTTTAAGTTACATATATAAAGTGTCATTCTTATTTTGCTGCAGCTTTTTGCCCGCGGCTACGCTCGCGTGGACTGAAAAATTTGCTCAGTTTTAATTTTCATTGAATTTATGTTATAGTTGTCACTGCAGTGGCCAGCCGAAAAGTTATACATAATTTTCCTTTGGATTCAGAATGATTTCCGTTCTATACTTTATACCACACAGTAAGTGTGCACTTACAGATAACTTGAGCCATGTTACTCTATTTAAATATATTCAATAACTCAAAGTTCAACGCGCAGTTTTACCCACTTAGGGGCTGAATTTAAAAAAAAATCTACAATACATGTTTGTTTAATTGTATTAAAGAGCATTAATACCAAGTTCTAAGTAATTCTGATCACAAACAATTTTTTCCTTATATAAACAGCATAACCCTTTAAAGGGATACATTTCCAAAAAAAAAGATATTTGTATTGTTTTGTTTTTTTATTTTATAGGTAAATACTATTTTCCGTGCATCAATTACAGAGTTTCATACAAACTTTCATCCCCTATTTGACAGCCTTATGGGATGAATTTCAAAAAATGCTGAAATACGTATTTCTTTAATTGTATTGAAGAGCATAAATACCAAGTTTCAAGTAATTCTGATCATAAATAATTGTGTGCCCATATAAAGTTTATCACCCCCTTTTACTCTTTTAAGGGATGAATTTCGAAAAATATCTTATACAAATATTTCTTATTTTTCATCATAAAGCTAAATACCGCTTTTCGTGCATTTCGCGTTAAGAATGACAGAGTTTCATACAATCTTTTATCCCCTATTTTACCCCCTTAGGGGTTGAATTTCGAAAAATCCTTTCTTAGCGGATGCTTAAATTGTATAAGGAATATGTCCTCCAAATTTCACGTTTCTACGACCAGCGGTTTAGGCTGTGCGTTGATCGATCAGTCAGTCAGTCAGGACAAAGCATTTTATGTATATATAGATAATAGAACAAACATCTGTATATAAGAACAATAACCTAGTTATTACTTTTTCTATAAGAAGAAAGAACAGTAAAGCTTAAATTTTTTTTTAAATTTAAGCTTTGAGAAAACATAATTATTATGTGTCTTCATAATATTATTCTTTTCCAAGAAGATTGTTTTCTTTTATCACTTTACGAATGAAAATATTTTGTATTAATATAAAGATTATGTTTCGATACTTTGAAACAAAATATTATCGATATGTAAACGGCGCAGCCCTATTACGAAGCATTTGTCGCGGGACGTCACCATTTTTCCCTCGCCGCCATCAGTGGAAAGTTAAAAGCATTGAAAGACATATCGCGGGTTCCTCGCAGGCTCTATTGTTCTCTGCCCTTTGTCCCGATTCGAATGTTTTAATGTAATTGGCTTTACTTCGTTTTTTGACTTTTTCATTTTACTTACTACATATGGACATGATACGTATCAATATCCAGTTAGCAGCTAAGTATAATGTAATTAAAATAGAAGCTCTGTAAATTGTAGTATTAAAATGTCGTCTTTATAGAAAAAATATTACATATGTTAAAAATATATGTGAGATTATCATAAAACATATGGGAAAGCTAAATTTTTTATAGATGCTATAAGCGTATCAGAAATCCTACCTTAGGTTGTGGTTTATCAGTCAGTCAGTGCTAGAGTTTTATTTAATATTCCAAATCAGTTATGTGTATGTAAAATAGTATTTTTTTTATGGAGAGCCTCTTAAAACACCCCTGTTTGTTTTTACAAGTTCATGAACTGAAAATGATATAATTTATAAATATATGTAATACATTTAAATTATTTTAGTCCTTTTTGTTTCCTTAACATGTATTTTAATGTATTGTACCTTTCATAATTATTCAATATGCAATTAAAATATATCAATTTAAAAGTTTTATAAAGTTCAACAAAGTATTTTATAGTGGTAATAATGTTATGTAGCCGACGTAAAGTAATAAATAGTAAGAGATAGATGTTATCCCTTTCTCTCACTATCTCGTCTCGCCTGACTCCAGTAAGTGAGTTGGATATAAATTGGGGCATTGTCTGTGAATCTGGAGCATTCGCTAGACTTTTAACGCCATTCTGCAACTTCTTGCGAATTTGTCTTTTGATCCATTTCAAATAAAATATATTACTTTTTACAAAATTGCTTACACAAAATCGAAGTATCTTGAAAGTAAAATTGTATTTAGCAACTTTTTTTATATTCAGCACATTTTATTTCATTATGTGAGTTAATGTTTTTAATCATATAATCAACTGTACTTATATATTTACATATGTGTATCTTTAAAAAAATAAGTTGGCTTATTGGCTTATTAATTATGCAGTTTGATTTAGTTAAGAAACAACATATTTATGGTATACTTTACTTGACTTCCACTATTAGGTTTTTCATTGGCAGAAGGTGACATTTTTTCCAAGGTTTGAAGTTTCCTAAAACAAATGCATTAAATCTCTGTAACGCGCAGTAGAGATGTATATCAAATTTAAGATCAGTGACAGAATCACCTATTATTATGGTGTGTGAGCGAAAAGAAGCGTAACTCCTTCCTTTAATTTTTCGTTAAGTGTTTTTAGAACAGTTACATTGGGTCGACAGTTACTGTTTTGCGTTTCTTTTCGGCATTATATTCAAAAAAGCTCCCTTTGAAAAACTTTCACCTACCATCTTCAAAGTAAGCGTTGAAAAGTTCGGGAATTAAAAACCTCAAAGCTTATAAAAAATATATTACTATTTCGGCGGAATATCGTAAACTATTTTAAAATGAACATATTCATGACGTAGAAAAATTTTGCACTTCAAGTTTACGAACTGCATAATTTTTGAAAATATTTTTATAAAATAATGAAAATTTTGAATGAAAATGAATTTATGAACCGTTAGTGTGCATAAGTCGTATTTTTTTATAATAATTTTTATAACTTTGTCACATTGGGACATTTTAAAAATTGTAATTCTATATCAATACAAATATTTTACTATTGAGTTTCATTTTAATAATTTCATAAAAAAAATGTAGATAATTATAAAAGTCAATAGTGAAAAGGTTGCAGAATGTCACGGCGGGAGAGGACAGAGGGAGCGTGGCACGCATTTCTGGCTAGTTTGATATCAGCTCCCGTGACGTCACTACCGTTTCATCGCCCACGATCAAATACGATAAATTACTTAAGCATACGCTCCGTTTTCATTCACAACTTGTCATCGCGGAAAGTCATCAGTCTATAAATTCGTTATTCTTACATATTAAATATAAATGATATTTTATTTTCTAAGTCCGTGTTTGTGAGAAAATTTATAATATAACCAAAAAAATACTGTGAAATTCGTTTATTTGAGGTATTAGAGCAAATCCACAAGTTGTTTTACTTCTTGGTTGCGATATGTAATTAAAATAGACTCTACACAAAGGGGATAAGGCGGTAAATTGTTAAGAAAACGCGAAGGGTGTGATTTTAGTATAACCTGTTGATTCCACGCCAAGAGATCTACACTGAAAATGTTTTGGCGTCGACTATTGTAAGTAATATTAATAAAAATCGTTTTGTACCTATTTTATTGATACTATATTATAATTATTCAAAAGTATTAATTATATTTTTAAACATATACTGAAAAAAATATTTGAAAACGTTCTTTTATAGATCGTTTCCGTTATAAATGAAACATGTTCATTGTTTTTTATATATATTAAATATTTTTGGTTATTACTTTTAGCTTTATTTATGTAACCTGTCTATTAGGGGAACTTGCTATATAATAGTTTTCTTATACTCTGAATATTAGTAAGAGCTTCTTAAATTTTTCTTTAGTACTTTTTATCTTTTTACATTTTAATAAGAAATGATATTTTTATTTTACCAATAATTAATTATTTACAGTAATTAGATTAATGAATTATATACAGTAGTGTTATTAATGATAACTTTTATAGTGAAGAAATATTTTGGGTTGCAGTGGCATTACATGTTTCTGATCTATACAGTTATTACACAAATTGCCAGCAAAACTTAAATCTGAATTAAAAATTACAAGCAAACACTATCTATCATTCTATTATGTATGGTGAATAATTTTTATATCGTATATTTATACAGTTTATATTTGTAGTATAGTGAAACGATATTAAGGGTCAAAATTACCTCTTCAGCTGTCTTCAATTGTCAAGTAGTTAGACCCTTGTTACGATATATCCAGCCTTAGTTAGTATTATGGCTTCACAATCATTTATACCGTATATGGATGTCTCTAGGGACGGTATTACGATGTCAGCCATGCCAATTTGTTTTTATGATTGAACTAGCAAGGAGAAAACTTTTCGAGTTGTCTTACTTATATGTGATTTATTTTACGTTATGTTACATTTATGGTTATTTTCATTTGTATTATAAAAAAATTAGGATATTTTTATTTCTTCTTATGTCTATTCCTATATTTTCTATTAAAAGGTAATAGTTCTATCCTAAATTCGGGTTACCCTACGTTACCCTAGTTAGTTAGTGTCATGATTATGAACATAAGCTTATTCATTGTATTATTAATAAAATTCGTTGCCTTTAAACAAAAAAAGTATACAGGTAAAGGTACCGAATTTAAATTCACTTAAATGTAATTATTGTACATTTAAGGGGAGTTTTTTTTAATTTAAGACCACCTAAATCTATTTATTACAAAAAGATTCTTGATGTTATTTAACATACCCACAAAAAATACACAGAATTTTTTAATTATTAATTAACAATTGTTAATTAATTTAATTTTTGTTTGTTGTAAAAAAGAAAAGTTCGGTGAAAATTTTATCTTTTATATCTACATATTTCTGTCTTTTATATCTATGTTTTAAAGAGGTAAAGTTGTAAGTTTATATGTAGGGGGTGATCTCTGATACTACTGATCCGATTATTTTACTAAGAGGAATCTATATAACCGCCGAGTGCTATTTATTTTTTATTCCGATAAAATATGTTTAATTGAAGTCCGAAAAATATAGTCGTTGATTTATTTTATCGGCTATTCTTAGACACCCGAGCGAATTGAGGGTATATTACCCTAGTATAAAATAAAAAAAAACTTTATTTCAGACCTATAACAACACTCCATACATTGCTAGCTATTTAGTATATATTACACTTAACGGCTATGTTAGTTATATTAATACAGTTAAAATTGACTTTTTTATATTTTCACAATTATGCTATTTTTACAATTTATATATGAGATTTTTTAATACAAGAACGACATAACATATTGATGACGTAACAAAAGCCAGGCATTTAATTTATCCTGCTTTATTATGCTCGCTTTTATTGAGCAGGACGAATATTTACAGCCGACGCTGTTATTTAATCTCATTGGATTATTCAAATACTTACAATATTATGATATAACACGTAATTATTTCTTTATAATAATAATTAACAAACGTTAAACTGAACGTTCGAGATTGTTATAAAATCGATACCAAGCGGGACCTTGCTCGACTCGAATATTAAAATTGTCTTTGCGATTGCTGTCTATAAGTACCTATAACAGAAAAAATACCCACGGGACTTTAGTCCAATTGCCTGTATCTTTGCCTTTTTCATTATTTCGTTGTTGCCGTTGATCATTTTTATATTAGCGTTCATTTGGTCCCATAAATGCTAATATATTATATTAAATATATTTCCGTACTACTATTATATTAATATTTACCTACTATTATAAAAATATATTATACACTATGTGTTATGGCCGCGTAATGCTTATAAAGAAAAGCGTCATCTATCGACACTTTAAGAACTAAAATGTAATTAAAATAAAACTAAAGATAAAGATAAACCATTATTCTACGAGAAACGATTAAAGGAATAAAGTAGTGTGTTAGTCTAAAGTATTCTAAAAATGATCCTATATTAGTTCCGGCTATTTTACTTCATAAACATTTACCAATTATTTAAACATGGTCTTAATACAAGCTATTTCATATTCTTAAAACAAATCATTTTAGAAAATCGTATATTTTTATTACTTTTCTTTTCTGAAAAAAAAAAAATATTTTGTCATTATTGAACACGATAGAAATATACTTGTATACTGTAATTATGTATGAAGTGCTTTATGGACTAGAATAAAAATACATGAAAAAATGTACACAATACCCATAAAGTCCATATTATTTAAATGAAATTTGATAAATGAAGCATAATTTAAGTGTGCAATAACATGTGCGTGCTACGACTGGTAAGATATGCTACGAAAGTGCTACGGCGGGTCATTACTCTCGCGTCTGAGAGTACAATTCGTTTCGCGTGTAAGGCATTACGCCCTAAGCCGGGGTATTTGCGTAATTGATATTTACAACTAACCTGGATCTCAAAACGCCTTCTAGGATTAAGCGGAGATTTGTACAGATTTTCCGTCTTCGAGTTCACTCCAATTTATTTACAGCCTGCAATAATGCGCCGATAACATTTACAGTTCGAGTCGGTTAGAGGGAATGAGATTGTTTCCCTTTGCCGGTTTATTGAATAAATTAAAACAAGTTTCCCTTTGTCTTCGATTGTTTTTTTAAGGATTTACAAGAACAATACTCTCTCGCAATAGTAATATATCTTACATGAAATGACTATTGTTTTTTTTTTTCATACAATATATATGAAAAATTTATAACTTTGCTTCTTTTGTTTTTACATTGTGTAAGTTATTCGTAACTGTAGTTGTTGTTTTATACTTCTGTATAAAGTAGCAACGCTATTTTTTGACCAAGATTTACTTGTCATTCTGGCATATCACTTGAGTCACTAGTATTCAAACAATTATTATCACATTATAGTTTTTTTTTTAAATTTTGAAAATACAAGCGGCTGCAACTATGAGTATTAAGTACAGTTCATCTATTAACATAAGTGATAATCTGTTACACCAGAAATTATTGACAGTTTTGTCAAAATATAAGATTATTATACTTATAATAAATATTGTGTTAGTGAAATTATTGAAAAATCGAAACAAAATAGTGTTAATTGTTATAATAATATGAATTGTACTCGAAAAAGGATGTTTATTGTTTACTATTATTTAAAAGTATGTTTATCTTTAGTAATTCCTTATTTAGGTATGAAAAAAATATGATAATTTTTAACTTTAGGTCTCCATAACTTTTGACTCCTTCATTTCCTAAAAAAATATTTTTTTATATGTATATTTAGACTCCCTATCATCTCCCCTATCCAAACATATCACCTACTTCCCCAAAGGCTGCGTCCCATGTACTAAACTTGTGCTATACCAGGAATTGAACGCGGGCGAAGTCGCGAGGTACTGCAAAATCTTATTAAAATAGATATTATTATCGATACAGAGGCCGAATCTATAACCGCTGGAGGGTTTTGATGAAATTTGGTATGAGCTGGTTATCTTTGTCAACATATAGGATACTTTTTACTGCGGGAAAATATCTCATCTCTGAGAAATCTATACTAAACGTTAAAATGTAAGTAGGGACGAACCCGAGCGAAGCAAGGGTAAGTCGATAGTCTAATATAAAAACATTATCTACTTGTACATATGTTTACAATAATCGTTGGCGTTTAAGAAACAATAAGGGCTGGACTGAAACGTGCGCGCCGTTCCTCCCGACAGATTAGGCCCCGACAAAGAGAATAAGAATCTGCGAACCGAATATCATCGCAAATACGCGCTGTGTTGTTTGCCTTCCATTTTTATGATATTCCTATTTGGAAAACTCAAACGATAAAATAAAATAAAAATCAAAACAGACCTACTAAAAGCACGTTCTCTTTGTTTGTACTATTTTATGTTTTTGTTTATATTATTGTTTTCGTGTTGACCATTCAAATACAATTTATTATTATTATTTTAAAATTAGCTAAGTTTAAAACGTTTTTAACTCAATTTTACTTACATATTTTCCGATAATTATATATATTTTGTATATCACATTTTGAAACATCAAATAACATAAAGTGAATTAATATACAATGGGATGGCTAAAATTAAACTGTATAGTATTTAGTGCATTTTTTCCAAACTAGAATATTTGAAAAGATACAAATCAACTGAACTTAATCCTTTACAAATTAATCTACTGTAAGGAATTCTAAACCAAAAGGATAAATAAATAACATTTCAATTTAGTAAAGTAACTATAAATGAAAGAGGCAAGGCCTCGCTAATGAGACGGAGGAGCGCGTAACCTCGCACTTTTATACTACAAATTGATGTGATTGACCTTTTACACCACTTATATAAACATCTTTAGGCACTTTTCTTTTCTTATTTCCATGTTATATGATAACTTCAAAAAAAGTTTTTGAATGATGTTTATATTGGCACTTACTATGACAAATAACATATAAATATGTTATAGTTAGAGCTATAAAAATTAATCACTAATGAAATTAATCATTAAAATAGTAATATTTCAAATAAGTAAATCTTTGTGTGATTTAGATACAAGTAACAAATGTTAAGCCAGTTTTGAATTGTGAGAACGGAATCAGGTTAACATAAAAAAAAAAAATGTTTTACGTTTTTCACATTGATATGAACTGTGTGTAACTTCAAACTTATAAAAGGTCAAAAACAGTTAACGCTCATCCGCGTTAGTCCCAAATCTATCAGAATATTGTTTTTGTAACAGATTTCCAGCTCATTCGATTCAGCGGGTATCCTGCCCCGGCCATAAAATAAATCTGCCCATAAATAAAGACGAAGACGCTAACAAGCGTCTCGGGTTCACCGAGTGATATTTCTTAGGGAGTAACGCCATTTTTGTCATAACTCTATTATGTCCGCGGCTGAAATGTGAGAACGTTGATTTATTCAGTACCAATACTATTCTTAATCTTTAATGCTAAATATTTAGACGAAGTATAACAATTTATTATATATTTTCATGTGATAAACTATACATATAGTAAAACGTTTCATGCATAAAGTAGGTACTGAATCTATTTTAATTATTTTTTTTGTATTGATAACTTACTTTTCGGGACAACATTTAGGATACCTTTACTACATGAAAATCTTTCATTCCCATGGGAAAACACAATCTTCTATGGTACACTCGAAATAACGATTTTTATCCATTTAAAAACCTAGGGAAGCGACGCAACCCGAGCGAAGCAAGGGTAAGTCGTTCGTATAACATAAAATTCATTATTTGCTTACTACCTCTTTGATTTTATGCTTAAAAAATCTGTAAATGTGAGTTATCTTAAATAATTTTGTGACAGTGCCGAAAAATACGCACTGCCTAATACGCTTCTACATTTATTACATGTTTTATTCACTTAAGGTGGCGAATCGCTGAGGTTGACTGACATGCTTTCCAGGATTCTTAGAAAGAAATGGCTATTGCATTCTTTTATAATTTTTAAAGGAAGTATTGTAAAGACTTTTCTATAGCTAGTTTCGCTTCAGTAGAAAAGTTTTTTCGCTTCATTAGCATTTAGAGCAGTGATAAGAGAATACTTCTGCCTTTACTATTCAATAGTTCAATTACTGTTTTTCACAATGCTTCATTCTATACTTGACGGCATGATGTACATTGTACATACACTGCATAATTAAATTGTCATCGGTTTTATTTAAAAAAGTATTATATTATAATATTAAAAGAGAAATTCTTGTATATTTATATATAAACTAGCAGAACCCGCGGCTTCGCTCGCGCTACAACTACAAAAAAATAAAAATAAACTCTTGGCATAAAGCCCAAGAGTTAGCATAAACCTATTAGTAATAATTTGATGGCTGTAATGATTTTCATATGTGTATGATTGTGAATGAGTATGATATTGACTCGCGTATCAATTGTTCCGTACCGCCGCATATTGTATTGTTTTTACAAACATATTTACACACAAATAAGTTTTTTCGTTTTCGCAATGCATATTTTATTATTTGCAAAAATAAGTTCGCGTGGCACATTACTTCTTAAAGATATTATAGAAAATAAATTTAATTTAAGAGATCGTAAATCAAAATGTTTACATACATATATTCTGTAAAATTTTCGTTTAAAAAAACTAACTTTTCAAAGTTATAGAAAGAGAGTACAATGATACAACTCCCTTACGATGTTTACGACTTAAGAATCATGTATATCAGCTAATATGTGCTTTTAACAAACATACTAACAGGCTAACATTTACGTTATTTTAAAGACCCAATGTTATGTACACTAGAAACTTATAGTCTCCCTCCTTTACCTCCTTTTTTAAGTTACTTTAAATTTCTATTCTTATTTTGTTAATATGTTAAGTAAAACTAAAATCTTCCTTTTTTGCTTAATTAAATCTTAATGTTTTTTTAGCTTTATCTTAAGTAACAATTATAAATAAATAAAATAATCATGAAGTCAATAGTATTAGGAAATTTCACAATACAGTATTATTATTAATATATTCTATGTACAGTATTATATCTTACTATCATTTTCTTTATAATTATTGCTTAATGTATGTATTTGTTATGATTAAATTTATCAAAAAACTATATATAAAAATAAATTTAAACATTTTATATAACACTATCTTTTCTGATTATTTCGCGGATTTATTTTTATTTTTGATTCCCGACGATTCGAATGCTTTACAGCAATCATGATCACGGGAGAGACTAAGGTGTTAAATGTCTCAAAGATATTATATAGTTGTTACAGACAGCCTACCCACAAAATAACAAAATGAATTCAAAAAACTTGAAAAATGGCACCAAAGTACCTTACAATATTTGTTAATTTTAATTTTTAAAATTTTGTAATTTAAATTTTTATTTAATTGAATAGAAGATCATTAATACCAAGTTTCGTAGAAACTTTCATCCCCTATTTTACCCCCTTACAGAATGAATTTTCATAAAAAAGTGATACTGTAAACTTTTTCTCTAACCAAGTGCTCATATATCAATTTTACATTTCTAATGTCAAAAATTACAACGTTTCATACAAAGTTTCATCCCCTATTTTAACCCCTTAGGGAAGGATTTCCAAAAATTCCTTCTTAGTGCACACTTAAGTCATTTGTGTAAAATATCATGCTTCTACGAGAAATCCAGCGGTTTCAGCTGTGTGTTGATTGATCAGTCAGTGAATCAGTCAGCCAGTCAGTTACTTTCTTTACATACATATATAGAAACAGATGAAAACATGCAGCAGAACTGTTAAATTGAATGTCGCATTCTATAATATTGACATTTTTATACATAAATACTATCAAAATTTCTAACTTTCTCAGTGGATTTTCCAATAAAATCTTTCTTATAAACCTTGTCCTAACAATTATAAACACAACAAAAAAAGTTCTGAAGTAATACGCTTACATATATTTGACAATTGATTTTTGTTTATATAGATTTATTTTGTGTATCTCGAAAACGGATCTAATGGATCATTTTATATTAAGATAAGGTTTTGCTTTTTAAGTCTATCCTATCCTATATAGGTATACTTTCGGCAAAAGTGTAATTTTATCTTTCCTGAAAAAGAAAAACAAAACACCAAACGAAGCTCGGTCGCCCTGGTACTTGTAATAATTTGAATAGTGCAGAAATAGAAAGAAGGTTTAGCATTAATGTTTTGTTTTCATTTTTTTTTAATATAATATATTGATTAAGACGACGTGTCCTTGATATTTTTATTTGTTTTAACTTAACTTTTACTTTTACAAAATAGGTAATTATGCACAAATTCAATTCAAACACAATTCAAAGTGTTTTATTTATACAAATATTCTTATTATTATTATTATTATTATTATTATATGACAAAAATTGGTTTAAATAATAGTGTATACATACATGTAAACGCAAAATAGGGTAAATATAACAAACTAAATGTCTTAACAATCCAAAGGTATATTTTTTATTTATATGTAATATGTATATCATATAGGTCGGTATTTTCTAGACGCTCCCTTTACCCATATAAAACGGGCTTAATGTGTTCGTAGTAGTTTTTTTTAATCTTTATTTTTATTTAGGGACTTTTATCCTTTTAGGACATGCCAGTACCATCGTTCGTAGTAGTTGAATATGAATAGATTCGGGTTTAAAATAGCAGTCGATAGCTAACATAAGTATTATGTTGTTCCAAAAACATATTTAAAGAAATTAAAACCCAAGTATAGTAGGTAAAATGTGTTTAAGTGAAAATGACAAAGTTTATTTCATTAATAAACACGTTGTAAAATATACTGACTTTTTGTCGTTACGTATAGCCAAGTTATGCATTCAAGATCCCCGATCAATGGGCGGTCGGGAAACAAATTTAACCGACAATTGTAAATCAATTAGAGAGGGTGGCTCCAGGGGTGTAATAGCTACCCTCCACCCACGTGGCTCACCAGGGCCGAAATCGATGTTTTGATGAATACATTTTTATAACATAATAATATTTTCCTAATGCTATTTCTATCTATGCTTTAAGAATTTTAAGAATTCTTTGAATTTACATTATACACAACATTTTAAGTACTGTTAATTTCTCTTAATAAAAATACTTAATTAAAATCTAATTATTACTTCGAAAACAGTATTCCAAAAAAGTATTATTAAAAATATTTATTAAATATAAAAAATAGCTAACATTTAGAATCCTACCCTGACTGACAGATATTCATAGTGAATCCTCAAGTGCATATTGTGATACGCAACGTGCCCCTTCTAGCGTCGCGCTCTTCATGTCTCAACCAGGTCTATCTTCGAAAATTGGAGAAAACACTGGCTTATTCTCAAGCTATACCCTAAACTTAAAATTAATTAACTAACGAACACTTATACGTGTCTTAAATATACTTTAACTATGCAATTAATTCAATTAAAGAAACATTAATAATTATTTGACAACGTAGCCAAAACAGGGTCACTTAAATACATTCAAAACCCTGCATCATCATGTAGATTTTGCATCCTACAAATAATACAAATATGAAGGACAATTGCGTTTTTGTATCTCAATCACACATGCGCCGTTGAACGCATTTTAATACAACTTGGCATAGTAGCTGTAAATAGTTTAATTTTAATATTATTTGAACAATATCCTAATTTATGGGCCAAAGATTGTTTGAGTCTCAGGCTACTTACTCATTATCGACGTACGTCATGTCGTGTCTGTCTTATACTGCGAAAAGATTCAATAAAAACAGTTTTACTTAAGTATACTAATATTTAAAAAATAATCCATTGTAATTGTGTTGCGTTGCAATATGTTAGCGTGAGAATCTCTTATACGATCATGCCGACACAGACGACAGAGTTCATTAGGGAAGTTGGCAAAGTGGAACTCGGTCAGTGCTAATTCCAAAATTAACTACAAGATTGTTACTGTCATCTAATAGCTTTTATGTGAGCTTTGCTTTAGACTAGAGACAAAACTTTTCGATGGTAATTATAAATTTCCGTTAGTTTTATAAGAAAAATAATGTTATTTTACTTAATATTCTTATTATTTAGTTTTTTGATAAATTTCTTATTCTGAACATATTTATGTAGAACATATCTAATATTTTTAAAAACTATCACTACCTATACAGATTTATTCGTGACTTATCATTTAGATTATGGTAACATTTCATAATTATACTATACATTATAATGTACCAAGACGAAATAGTAATTATACCATTTAGTGACGTCACATAATTATAGGCGTAGGGTGCATTAGCGGCACAATGCCTGGAGCGCGATCAAAGGGGAGCGCACGATATCAGATAATCTCTGTTTTATGTTGTTACCCTTCGCATATTCTCTATTTTTATTAAAACATGACGATGTCATTTTATAAGCATATAATCTTTTACTACAAAGTAATCATATTTTTTAATTTTATTTAATTGTTTTATATTCTATATGTTGAAGCATTATCCTCGTCCAGTCGTAACTAAATGTGTTTAGTTCGGATCTAGGAGTCGCGCGTCGCGAGGGAAAGCGTCCTTTCCACTTGGTTATGCCTTTTATGCGACGATTCATTAACGCCTACCGGAGGGGACCCGAACAGATAGCTACATTTATTACTTTTGTCAGCGGAAAAATGAATTTACACATCACGAACTTTCGTTTTATGAATGTTAGATAACATTTTCATAGAATGGCCAGGAAGCGTCCTTTAATGGACTATATACACACAAATATTTTTTTGGAATAAAACATTGTTTAATTAATTCTGTCTATACAAATAAAATTAAAAAAAAATGTTTTATATGTCGACAATAGTATTCGAAGCTATAGTAGTTTTTGAAGACACTTTTACTGACTGTTTTTCTTCTGAAAAAGATGAGGTTTACTTTAAAAACCATATTCCCACTATCTATATTTCAAATCATTCGGACTTGAGCGAAAGGCTTGTCCCTCGTTTTCCGTTATATTAACTTTAACCTAATCTGCAATAAATAATATATAGTGTTACTAATAAATAAAAATTTATTATAACAAAGATAAAATATTATGTACATAGTCATTTCGTATATTTACGTTTAAACAAAATTATACCCAAGCAAATAATGAATAGTGACATACAAGGGAGCTTCCTAATTCAATCTCGGGCTTTAATGGATATCTGTGTTGAGTTAAATTTCAAAGTGAGTAAATTATTTTTTTTCTTCAGAGCAAAATGTTATCATATAACAGTAGCTTAAATATGAAATGATACGTTGTAGGTACATAGAAACAATTAGTATTGGAACTATGCCAATGTAGAAAAATTAAAAATTTAAGGAATAAAATATAAAATTAAAGAATATGCTACCCATAGTTTTTCTTATATTTCAAATCAATCCAAAATCGTTTAGATATGTCCATTTAGACGAAAATTACTTCTAAAATTTATTTATAAGTTAATACTTTAAAATGCTTATATGTTGACAATTTATTGATACGAAAGAAAATGATTTTCATGCACAAGCGTCTGCCTAATCGACTTCAAAACGGTATTAAAATTGTAATAAAGCTATCGAGATGACTATACAATTACCTCTATAACGAGCACTCGAGTTCAGACGCAGGTGCGCACCTGCATGTCTCTCCTATTTGCTATCGGCGCATTTTAATTCCATTTGCTTCTGCCAAGTATGTCCCTACCGATCGTTTTAATTATCGGAAAATAAACGTAGAATATGACTATGGACATCATTTTCAAACAGTACTATCGTTTAAATAACATAAAAATACGTATAATAAAAATATTTCAGGATTATCTTATATTTATACTTGTTAGCTTTAGACCATTTACTAGTATATAGCTTATTAGTACGAGGTAGGAAGGCGAAGACGATAGATTGTTGAGCATCAAATAAATAATAATAATTGTTGCAAATGAAATATATGTTTAAGGTGTTATAAGGATCAAATGTAACATTATTCAGTTTAATAAATTTGTTACAGAAACACCCAGTATGAAAACTTTCACGTGGAACAGAAGGGATATGATCAAATGTACGATGGTGAAGATCTTGAAACACCACCATCACCAGATCGGCCACCACCAAGACAAATAGGTAAGTAAAATAACTAGATTCATTATTAAAATTCTTAATTACTACAACTAATAATTATTTGAGCATCGGGTTTGGTTTCCAGAGTTACGGAGGATGTAAAAGTAGCAATTTTTCGTAGTTATTAGATTTTTTGGAAAAAATAAGACATTATTAGGAAAACTATTTTTTTTATACAGGATTGTGTTTTGTAAAAGCAAATTACAATTTTAATGGCTGGTTATATGTTAGTGATAATAATAATAATTATACGAATAATTGCTACTTTTACATCCTCCGTAACTCTTGAACCGTTCAGTTTAGCAGTTGTGCATGGAACCATTTTTGTTCACAATTTATTGTAAATTATTTTTGTATATGACACTCTTTGCGCTAAACCGAATAGTTTTCGAAATTAAAAAAAAAACTGATGAAAACTACTAATTTACTAACTTATAACCCCCTCACCCCCGAATCCGGTCGCTCAAAATGGAGTAGCTTTTTACCAAACAATATGTGTATACTGTATAGAACAATTTGGAGCTAGAAGGAAACTTTTACTTTGAAAGTTGAGGTTAGGCTGTTTTTTAGACTAATTGCACTGTACTACAAGAGATACAGTTCGTAGTTGCCTTTTAGCGTCGCCGTTTAGTAAATGACAGGAAAGAGTTTACAAAATGTGTCTATAAATAATTTAGTATAAATATTTAGATTTTCGGATAAAACAAACATATGTTTTTTTTTATATCAGATAAATACGTCCGTGCGGAATGTCCATGTTTGAGCGCGCGTTACACCGTAGCGCTACTAGCCTGCTTTGGATTCAGCATTATGTTTGGCATGCGATGCAACATGAGTATGGCTAAACTTAAAATGACCGAAAAACATGAAGTAAGTTCATTACAACTGTTATATTCTCATAAAGTTATTGTATTATTTAACTTGATGGTGGTAAATAAGAAAGAAGTCGTTTTTTACGTTAGATTTAAATTCGAGTTTGTTTTCAGACTGCTTCAGGCCTTGTTGAAGATTCCCCATTCAATTGGACTGTAGAGATCGAAGCATCAATCGATTCATCATACTTTGCTGGTTACCTCATTACCCAAGTTCCAGGCGGCTTTTTTGCATCCATGTACCCTGCAAATAAGATATTTGGTGCTGCTATTTTTGCTTCTGCTATATTCAATATGGCAATTCCTGGGGCAATGTCCGTCGGGCCTGTGTCGGTTGTTATTTTAAAAATTGCCCAAGGATTCGTTGAAGTAAGTAATTAGCTCTTGATTTGAACAGTTAATTTTCTAATAAATTGTAAATTTTGAAACTAGATTTCTTTTATTACCAAAATAAGAAAAAAAAGAAAATTTTAGTAATATTGTTACTTTAAAAAAAAAAAATGTTTACTATAGAAATCATTCTATATGCTTGAGCTGATATGTGATGGATATCTTTAAACATAATCATTATAACTTATCTTAGACAAATATCAAAGATCGGAGGGCTTAAATAAATGTGTAACGAGCGTCATGTCACTTAAATTTTGAACATTTGGCATTCAGTTCGTGACGAGGCATGATCAAGCTTATTATCGATGCACAAATTTTGAGCCCCGTTACGAATGTTCGCTGTCACGTTTGGATTGGTTCCCCTATCTTTCCTTACTTAAATATTGTAAACTATACAAATGTACAATTGAGCATACAGTGCAAGTAATCTATTTCGCTAACAGTGTCTTTGAGATAACAATTCTATAATTTTAACTCGGCGTAAGAATATTTAGTACAGTCCATTATATTTTGAAAATTTTCTAATATGTTATATTAATCCAACTCAACTACAGACCAAATCGTTTTCCAAAGTACAAAGCCTCTTTAGGATTATTGAGCCTTCTGTTACCATAGCTACGTATTTATTCGCCTCTACCCGGCTTAGACGAGTCGTGAATGGCATGGTATCCTATTAAATCTTACGGTGAATCATTGAAATATAGAAACGACTGAATAAAATACATTTTATCTCGATAAAAAGATATTATCCATGATAAAAAGCTTTGAAAAATATAATCTTGTTAGTGAAATTGGTACAAATATAGCAAAGAATAAAATTTTTTACTTAGATATATTATTATCTTTCTTGGAAAGCTTGGAATCTCGACCTGATTACTAAGTAGTCTAATTAAATAATATTTTAGTTATTGTTTTATGGTTAACAGGGTGTAACATATCCATCTTGTCATGGTATCTGGCGTATGTGGGCGCCTCCTTTAGAACGATCTCGACTGGCAACGCTTGCCTTCTGCGGTACATATGCTGGTATCGTCATTGGAATGCCCCTATCAGGGCTACTGACAGATTACATCTCGTGGCAATCACCCTTCTATTTTTATGGAATATCAGGAATTATTTGGTTAGTATGGAACAAATAAGTAGTGATTATACAAATATACACAAGTATTAATTTAACTTAACAAGTTTTCATCAAAATCTTCAAGATCCAAAAATATTGTAAGTTCATTTCACCTGATTTCCTATAAGTATATTATATCAAAAAAATATTTTCACTTAAGTCTATATTTATTTTCATAGGTACTTCCTTTGGCTGTGGTTGGTATTCGAAAGGCCCAGTAAACATCCGCACATTTCAGGAAAAGAGCTAACATATATAGAACAATCTTTAGGAACCAATACGCATGCTGCTATGCCTTCATTCTGGACAACGCCCTGGAAGGAATTTGCTACTTCACCCCCTGTATGTTACTTTTATTACCTACTTAAGACCTAGTCTTTACCTACTTATTTTTGAAAATTTAATTAAATTATCAGCCTGTGTTAATTTTTTCACCAATTTGTCATTTAAGGTATACGCCATTATCGTAGCAAACTTCTGCAGAACGTGGAACTTCTGTCTACTTGTCATTTTTCAATCTTCTTATTTTAAATCACGGTTCAATATGCAAATTACTGAGGTAAGTGCTTAAATAACTAAATAACTTAAAAGTTATCGAGGGAAAACCCTTGTGCCAGATATCTGTAAAACAAAAAGAACAATAATTGAAAAATATTATAAGTTATATTATTTGCATGAATGGGAATGGAACCCACTATTACAATTTATTATTTAAGCGTTTTAACATATTTTATTATTTTATATGTAAGTCTGGATTTGTTGGAGCGATACCTCATTTAATTATGACGTCACTGGTGCCTATTGGAGGAATGATGGCTGATTACTTACGAAAAAACAACATAATGACTACAACGAATGTGCGCAAACTTTTCAATTGTGGCGGTTTTGGCTTGGAAGCTTTCTTCTTTGTACTCATTGCATATGCCGATAACAAGGTACGTATCACATATTATATATAGTATGTATAGGTACTTATGTGAAAGAAATTTATCCAATTTCCAAATTGAAAGCTATTTCAAAGTGGGGAAAACTAGACAAAATATTAGTAACTTTTTTTAAATTATTTGTTTGATTACCTTTTTGCTTGTTTCTATAATGTAAACTAATGAACGACCTAAAGCTATAAAAGTTTCCTTATTTTATAGCCTCATAGCATGACATTAAACTTGAAAGAAAAATACTTACGGTTATACAGCAACTGCATATTATTAAAAAAAAAAAAAATATTTTACGTTATTTTAATTTTGTAGTACGTGGCAACAATAGAAATGACCTTAGGGGTGGCATGCAGCGGCTTTGCCATTTCTGGATATAACGTCAATCATTTGGATATTGCGCCTCGATACGCTTCTATTCTTATGGGATTGTCTAACGGTATCGGCACCATTGCTGGCTTCATTGTTCCTATTGTCATCGACCATATGACTCAAGAGAAGGTAAAGCATACTCATATTTCATTTTTATATAAATATGATATAATACTATTTACCTGTATATAAATAATTTATTTCTATATAAATATTATATTTTTTAAACTTGTATATCTTAATTGGGCTAATTGGTCCTATTTATTTTAATTACTTTTCTTGTAAAGATTGTTTTTTTATTTCCTCCTCTTCACACATACTTTTAGATTAGGTAGGGTTGCCGAGATTGCGAAGTTGCTTCCACTCGTATATCTCATTTCACCTCGTCGGTTTACCATACTTTCATACTACAATATTTTAATATTTTTTTATATCATAAATGTGAAAGTGTATTTGTTTGTTTGTATTTCCTTCTTGCACGACGAAACAAAGTGATGGAATGGCGTAATTTTTTGTGTGAAGATAGTCGGAGGGCGTGAGAGGGACATAGGCTACTTTTTACCGCGGGAAGTTATCTCATTTCCACGGGAAAACACGTTATAATACAACCCAAAAAATTATTTATGGTCAGAATTGCTTGAAACTTGGTATTAATGCTTTTCAATACAATTAAACAAATACATACATGTTTCGAAATTCATCTCATAAGAGGTTAAATTGACGATGAAAGTTTGTATGAAACCTCCTTTTTTGGAGTCTTTTCGAGTCCAAACGAAGCCGCGGGTTCTGCTAATTATTTATATATTCATTTAAATTGTATTATCATGAAAGATATATATACATATGTCTCTTGCTTCTTAAATGTAATACATAATTTATGAATTGTGAAGTCAATAAATAACTTTATTATTTTTAATTAAAGCCATATAAAAATTCAGTACAAAACTAGTCGTTGATGAGGGTGGAACAATGAATAGCTTATTATATTGAATAGCATTTGAATTCTTTGAAACCCATTCGTGCGTTCTTATCAACTTTGAAGTGACGCTCCCTCGCGAAGCCCTAGGTATTCTTGAGCGAAACAAAAAGGACAGTGGGTCGTGGTTAATTTTAAAAAGGAAATCGAGCTCAGTCGGTGCCGTGGTGTGAATTTGAAATGAGCGGAGTCGGGGTGCGCGATGATGCGTCACGCAGTTACATTACGCGCTGAGCACTTTATTATCGTCGCTCTACGCTACACTGAATCCAACCGGAAATCTCGATATATAGAAGCATGAACAGACTTGATATATTTTGAACTGAAAATACATTAAATGTTTCAGTTAACGTTTTTTAGTTCCAATTTTATATAAATGTTTGTATTACGTACTAACGACTTACCCTCGCTTCTCTCGGGGGCGTCCCAAGATACAGGTTCATTTTAAATATAAATAGTTATTGCGAGTGCACCTTAGGAGATAGACATATGTCTGTTGATATTGCAGACTTTTTTATAGGCCTTTTTAAAACCTAAATTTTTCTAGTACAATGTTCTGATGTACTATCTCTTAAGGTTTAGCCAGTATTAGCCATGTAAATTTCTAAGGAGCACTTGATAAAACCAGTTATTGTGTTTTCCCATGGGAATGAAATTTTCCTGCAGTAAAAGGTATCCTAAATGTTAACTCGAGTAATAAGTTCTCACTAGACAAAATTTAGTTCACATTATTTTTTGCGTGAAACGGGCACACACAATTAATAATTATTGTTTTGGGATATCTAATATAATAAATATATGGTATATTTATATATACATATCTATTAAAAAACTAGAAAATATGTATAAATTAATATATTGGATTTTCGTAGTACCCTTAAATGTAATAATTTGTCAAAAATAACTAGGACAATTTAGAAAAGGCGATAACCGAATGGCGCGCAGTGTTCCTTATGGGTGCCACAGTACATTTTATTGGCATTACCATTTACGGCATATTCGCTTCGGGTGAACTGCAGCCATGGGCGGAGCCCCCTAATACGTACGAAACTCCTATGAAGCCTTTAGACCAGGAAACGACTTTTGTAAGTGATTATTCTATTATATTAGTTCATAAGTATTTTATCTCGTTCTTAATCATTTGTAATAATACATTAATTTACTACGTTTAACATTACTAAGAATGTAGCAGATGAAAGGGGTAAAAGTTTAATGTACTACATTTACGTACTCGATAATACCTACTTTAAAAAAATCCATGTATAAAATGATTGACTTCTTTGACATAAAACTTCTTTGACTATGTCGTTTCAAATTATGAATTATGTAATTTTTAAGAGGTAAGTTGTTACATGATAGATTTTTTTTAGTCGGAGAAGCCAAATGAGCCTTTGAAAAATACTGAGCCGCCAGCCTACGGAAGTATCGCTCCGCCGCGTCCTCCATCGGTGCAACAACATGTACCCAATAATCCTTTTGTATCAGGAGCACTGTACCAGGCTGAGCCTATACAACCTCCTGCCCAGCCTTATGAGGATCTCACTGACGATGGTACTTACTAAACATCAGGTCCCTTGCAAAGTTGGTTGGTTTTATAATCTTTACATAATAAGCGCAATATATCAGGCTGAGCTCTGAAAATCATCCAGCCTTATCAGGATTTTACTGATAAGAATATTCCTTGACCTTTCATTCTTCAAATGCAAAAAATAAATTTAATAAATTTTCATATCAATATTTGATTTTTTTTATACTAATAATAACTTATTTCTTTATATTTGTTTAAATTATTAATTACAGTATTTTTTCTTATATGAGCTTTGTTAATATTTGAGATATGTATTGATTTCTTTCTTAATTAGTACAAAGGTCAAAGTGCATTTGAAGAGTGAATATATTTGCTTGTCGGTGAGTTTCTCATTTTATAGTTAGAATATATAATTGTTCTCGAATTAGCTCGTAAAGTCAAATAGTTCTCTATACTATATTGTTTCCACGTGCAAATTTTATGAATACGTTAGCTGTTTACATAATCAAAACTTTTATTCTGCTTGGTTGAATGAATAAAGTGTACTTGTTATTTTATTTGCTCAATATATTGTACAGATATATGTATATTGCATTGGCATATCAATTGATTAAGTATAATTTTCGTTATTTGATTTCAAACATCATACTATTATTTATCAAAGGACCATTTTTCCATATGCAGATGTTTTTTTACAAACTGATATTATAGAGTAATGGAATGCTTGATTCAGCAATACACAGGTGATATTTTGACTGCATATGGTAAAATGATGCCTGAGAATGTAATGTATTTGAATCATACTGTCATTAAAACTTGTTACTGTCTCTTGTTGTTGTAAAATGTTTATAAAATATTTACGATATTATTTAATAAATCTAGGATTGTACTTCAAATTGAAATCAAAATCGTATGTATGATACGAGTAGGGATTGAGTTGAATGTTTTCTACGAAGGGAAGATATGTATTCATTTATAACACACAACAAAAAAAGTTGACGTTAATTTCTTAGCTTTATATTAAATAGGAAATATTTTTATTTTATATATATATCTTAAGTAACTTATGTTTTCTTTATTATTTCTAATAATTTGAACCCTCTACAAGTTTTAAAATATTTATTATATTACTTTTATAAGATAAAGTTAATCGGTGGTATGTGTCTTGCTGTTGTATATCTACAGAATATATACTAATAAACTTATTGACATGTAAATATTTATTTTTCACATTCAGTTAAAATACCTTTGTTTTTCTATCAAAAAAGATTTAGTATATATTTCTCATCTTAAATTTCATTTTAAAAAATACGCAATGAAAGTTACATACATTGTATATATTATTACAGGTTCGAAACTATACCTTATGTAGTATATGTAATGAAGCAAATTTCAAAGTAGATTTATAATCATTTTTAATATAATTATAATTTTCTCAAACGTATTTTTTTTTCGTATAAAGTTGTTTTGAATCATAAGTGTTAAGAATATAAATATAAAAAATAAAAAATAGGAATTAATCAGTAAAACTTAAAAATGTATAAATTAGCTTAGAATCTACTTTTTGTTAGTTTTGTGGCAGGAAATATCGGATATAATTTTTCGCAATATGATATACTGGTAAAGGTCTTATAATAAATCAAAAACACTTCTAGCGTACATGATACATAATAACAATTAATAAGCCGGTAGGTTGTTTAAGAGTCAGAATGTTAGTATTTGCTAATAAATTTTTACGATTGAGTTGACAGTAACTGAAAATATAAATCGTTTTTAGTTCACCTTGTTTTATTGTTTATCTGTGGTTGATAATAACGAATAATGATTAGACCAACGGTTATTGAGACCAAAAGCACTCGTTAAAATTCCATAAAAATATATTTTTCTAAATTTTCTGTATTATTAAGTGACATAATATTTGCTCAGTATTATTTTTATTTAAAATATCATTTCAAAAAGATTTTTACGATGTAGGCTTATCACACTATTTAATATGATTTTAGTAAAAGCAATAAATGTCAGAAGACATTGTAGACGAATTAAATTGAACTCAAAAATGAAATCAAAATCATACATATAAAATTGCCATTTAATAAAATACCCAGACTTATTTTAATATTTAGTTCATTAGTATATTGTTTCCACGTACAAATTAACTAAACGTAAACATTAAAATATATATACGAGTAGTACATCCTGTAAATATTTTAAAGAAAACATAAATGATTTTAAACTAGAATTAAATCCAGTTCTAACGTAGACTTATAAAAATATATATACGGAATATAAGGATTTCATTAAAAAGTAATTTAATCTTAATAAAAAATTGCATAACTTATAAAATAAAGGCTATGCTTGAAAAAAATACGAAGTTATTTGGACATAAGTGAGAATTATCATGATTATAATCCGTGCTTTTGTTTCTTTACTTTTCTCATAAATGTAGAAAATATATAAAATATTTATAACTATTGCAAATGGAATTGAAACTCATCACTTTATGTTTTTGGTTTTTAATAGCACAAAGTTGTGTAGTTCATGACCATATTTGTAAAATAATGATTAAAATTTCGGTTACATACTAAAGTCGTTAGATTATTAGATTTAATAATAATGTAATGAGTAAAATGTTATTTTAATGAATCTCTACGCCGTCAATTCTGTGTTGTAAAATAATTGAATTAAATTTCATAAAGAGAGTATTACTTGAATATGTAAGCGATTTATCTATCATTAAAGAAAAATCATATTCATTTGATTAGTTCTCATTTTCATAAAAATGTATTTTTAAATATTTCTTAGGTTAAAAATTTTAAAGGGAGCATTCTCAGACAATTATTTTTTTTAAATAACAAAGGCATTAATTGGGAATTTACGTCGTAATTAAAATAATTATTTACTATTCATACGGATTAAAAAACGTGAGGTTTGATGGCCTTCATAAAAAGTAATTTAAAAAGTTTCATTATTTTTACTCGGTCTAAATATTTTTACATAATATTATATTTTTTTATATACAATCATCAAAATGCGTTCACAGAATAACTGTGACATTAGAATAGCTAATAAAATGACACAGGGTTTAGAACAAAATAGGTAGCCAAAATATTTGTCGAAATAGTTATACAAATGGACGTTTTCATATTTTAATATTTTGTTTCAAATTTTAAAATGCAGTATTCTTTTCAAAACTTAATCGACAAAACTGAAAAATCAATATTTTCTTTTTAAATTAACCCACTTTATTTACTTTATAAATATTTTTAATCGATAATTTTCACAATGTCCAAAACTATGGCGAAAAGGGTATTGATCCCCCCATACACTCGTTGCATGTGCACTTTGGCTTATATATTTAAAAAATAGTTGTAATAATATATCGTATGAGAATTTAAATAAATACAAAACAAAAAAATTAAAAAGTTAAAAAAATGAAAAAAAAAAATCAATAAGTGTGAAACACAATATATTTTAAATAGGTATAAGAAAATTCAGCGATTTTTTTGAGTTTTTATAATAAAATGAGATTTTATTAATATCATTTCTTTTTTTTTTTTATTATTTCATAGCTAATTTTTAGTATGTACAAAACTTTAAATAAATTTGTTTAAACCAACAATGGAATCAATTACAATAGTATACCATGCACTTTAGAATAAAACATAGCCCTGCAATAAGTTTGGCTGCAAAGTTTTGTGTTTTGTGCACACTAAAAAAAAACTTATTCAATTTGAAAATTAGTTAACGTGAATTATTTACCTACAGACAACGTTTTAATAGTTTTCTCGACAAATAAGTAGCATAAGAAAATGTATTATATGAAGAATTGAATAAGACAATAATAATTAAGGAATTACGTGGGGTGATCTCACTCTATAAGGCTGTGTTGACAATAAAGCTTTTATGAAGCGACCGTAGTGTATAAAAAAATTAGGATAAGTATGTAAGGATAATAAATTACGCGCTTAATTTTAAATATGTATTTGTACAATAATGAGGATGATAGCTACGAATAATTTTATTTAATTTAATTGAAAATAGTGATTTTTGTGATACTTTAATATCTGCATAATATTTCTATATTATGCAGATTAGGTTTTTTATTTATCTTGCTTAGTTAATAATTCATTTAATTTTATTAATAAATTAAATATTAAATAATTATACTACAATAATATTATGAATTAGCATGAGGCAGACAATAAACGACAATAAAATGATTGTAGTGTGTAAATATGTTAGAATTCATCAAAGTGAAGATATTATATTTTATAATATTTATACTTCATTTGCTAGTAGATATTAGTTTTAATACTCTGTATATATTATGAATTATGTATAAAAGAAGCAGCAGGTAACTTTTTTCGTATTTCATTAGTTATGCTCCTATGCTCTGTTATATACGTACTCTTTAAGTTTAAATTTATTTAATACTTTCTTAGATTTACGCGAATATTTGAAGTTTTAAGTGAAACTATCTTTTCGGATTATTTCGCGGATTTATTTTGATTTTTGGTTCCGACGTTTCGAATGCTTTACAGCAATCATGGTCACAGGAGACTAAAGTGTTAGACATCTCAAAGGCGTTATATATGTACTTGTTACAGACAGTGCCGACCCACAATTTTATAAAAATTATTTTAAAAATTCAAAAATGACACCAGAGTACCTTATAATGTTTGTTGTTTTTAATTCTAAACATTTTTAATTTTTTTTAATAAGTAATATAATAAGTATTGTTTAAAACCTTAGTCTCTCCCGTGACCATGATTACTGTAAAGCATTCGAAACGTCGGGAACCAAAAATAAAAATAAATCCGCGAAATAATCAGAAAAGATAGTTCTATTTAAAATGTTTAAATTTATTTATTTTTATGTATAGTTTCTTATTAAATTTAATCATAACAAATACATACATTAAGCAATAATTATAAAGAAAATGATAGTAAGATATAGTACTGTACATAGAATATATTAATAATAATACTGTATTGTGAAATTTCCTAGTACTATTGACTTCATAATTATTTTACTTATTTATAGTTGTTACTTAAGATAAAGTTAAAAAAAAATTAAGATTTAATTAAGCAAAAAATGAAAATTTTCGTTTAACTTAACACATTAATTTCTTCTTCTATCATAATACTTATAGTAACAATAAATTTTACAAACAATATGAAGATCTTTAGTAAATTAGTTAAAATACTTTGTATTATATTATAATAAGTACATATATAATAACGTAAGTATTCTTGCAAGAAAGCACTGACTGGTCAATTACTGATTAGACTCATTTTTAGGGATTTGCTTTAAAAGTCCTAAAATTCAATGCTGTAAATAACTTGATGCTTCTTTACGTTTCTTTCTTATAATTCGTTACTCATTGTAGAGAATCATTCGTTCCCGTTTTATATATTTTAATACTAGGATATGAAAAACGGTCATTTTTTATTTTTCGTTGTCGTTTTTCATCTAGCTGAAAATACTATATAATATATATGATTTCATCAATATATTTTTCCTGGTTTTTATTACATATTCTTACATTAATAATATGTGCAAATTCATAAACTTTTAGATGTAATAGGTAATTAGATAGAAATATATTATTTGTGATCAATAGATTCAAAAAACAAGTAGCTGAATAAATTATTTACGATATTTTTAAAATAAAACATTTAATTCATATATTTGTTTTTTATGCATTGTACTAAGCAATGTTCAGTTTCAAACAGGCCTACTGTAAGTTAAAATAATTAATATACAAATTAGGTTAAAATTATGTATTTAATATTTTTATTGCTCGACTTGACGGTGACATCCCCCGGGGTTAAATGTGATAAGGTTTGTGATTTTTTTTAGAATCTTTCGTAACTTAAGTATGTTGTTTTTTTGCTTTACCTACACGATTTATAAAACTTTATTTTGTTATGAAATAAATAGTTTAGTATAGTAATGAAAATTTAGCAAAAAAATTTTTTCACAGATGTTTTTATTTTGTCGAATGTTTTTATAATTTTACAGTACTATCATTTTGTAAAGTAAATAATATTTATGTATGAAAAATAACTAGGTATTTATCTAAATTGCAATTTCTGTTGCATTTACTTCGAAGAAACGATAAAGTAACACAAATAGCATAAATAAAATTCGTATGTTTGAACTAAAAACGACTAATGCTAACTACTAAAATAATATATATGTAATATGTATCATATTATTATTAATTTATTTTATTATATCAAATAAATTTTCGTTTAAATAAGAACAATACAATAAAACTTAGTTTTAACTACTTATTATTACACAAATGTAATATGATTTATGCGTACAAATCCGAAAATCGTAGAGGGTTCAATCTTATTCTATTTGTATAAATACTTTACTTTAAACAATCAAAAATATTGTGTTAACCGTGAAAAATGAATACAACATGCTCGTACATATAGATTATATTAATATTAATATTTTTTATAATTACTTTTAATTATTAATATGTGATTTAGTCTTAAAAATATTGTGTGACAGTGTTTAGTTATTAAATTTGTAATGTAAATATTTGCCACGAAATGAACACATTATCTTCCCTATATAGGGATATGTTTGGAGATTACGAATTCGTTTTATTTAATTGTTGCCGTTGCTGTGTGATAGGACTTGATGTGTAATTTTATAGTACCTAAGTACATACCTATGAATGTATATTAGTCCACAGGTGAAAAGATGAGATGTTAGATTTATTTTATTGTTTAGAATTTGGTATAACAATAATATTTGTTATTAATTTATTTTAATATTTCGAAATGAGGCATTGGTAGCCCAGTGGTAACGAGTTCCCTTAGGAAACCGAGTGAAGCGGGTTCAAATCCCGGGTCTCGCACCTTTGATATTTTCATGTGCGAATCATTTCCAACATCATTACCACTTACCTTACGGTGAAGGAAAACATCGTGAGGAAACCTGTATGTTTGAGAGAACCTAGAAAGTTTGCGAAAGACAAGTCGCCCCGCGTGGTGGATTATGGGCCTGTATCCCACTCGTCTTGAAAGGACTGTGCCCAGTAGTAGGACGTTATGAAGGGCTGAATACAATATTTCGAAACATAATTTTATATTTAGTACAAAAACAATAAAACAACGAAAATATTAATATAAAATATATCGTTTAGCATTTTATTTACTAAATGTCTCATATTATTATTTCGTAAGACCCTCAGTTAACTAATCTCAACGTCTCACCTGTACATATACTTTTATTGTTTACTGACCTTTATGTACTTATAAAATTAATTCGTGAAATAAAATGAAATAAATAACTCAAAAATTATTGTTTTTAATTTATAAATAAATTACACCCCACCACGTTGCTATTATCTAAACACAAACATATATTGAATAATAAAAAATAAATTAACGACATAAAATGGCATTTACGAGATTCAGAGTATCAAAAATGATATGTGCTACTTACATATAAATTTTTACATTATATAAATAAAACTAAAAATTAATTTAAAATATTTAAAGTATATAAATTACATACCTATACAAAATGTTAAATTAAATAAATAAACATTATATACCTAACAATAATTTATATTTCATTCGGAAAAAAAGAATAGTATAAAAATAAAATGTAAATTTTTAAAACAAAGTTATTATGTTAAAAAACAGATTCGACTAAGCGACAGTATTATACCTTTTTCTGAGACAAATATTACATACACAGAATATATTTATCCTTAATCCTTAATCTATACTATAATATTATAAAGGGGCAGAGTTTGTTTGTTTGTTATTTGTTTGAACGCGCTAATCTCAGGAACTACTAATCCGATTTGAAAAATTCTGTTTGCATTAGTTAGCCCGCTTATTGAGGAAGGCTATAGGTTGTATATCATACAACCGTTAAAACGTACCTAGGAACGAACCCGAGCAAAGCAAGGATGAGCTGCTAGTATATTATAACAGCAAGTAAACAAGGTGATAAATGCATTATTTAAATGTCAAACTTCTATAGTAATTTTATATATAACCTTTCCAACATTTCCTGTAAGTTCTTAATAATATGGTAGTAACAAGGCCAAAATTTTGCATTTATTTATGTAGGTATGTATGTTGTTTAGGTTATAATATCACATTTTGATTAATCTTGCTTATAAGAAAGATATTTCTGGCAAAATTTGCATATGAATATATTTTATACATTTTGATTTTTCAACACAGAACACAACCATACGCTGCACGTGGTTCAATTTATCGTTGGTATACCTATGGGTATTTTTATTAAAACTTAAGTAGAAATTCGAGCAATTAACAGCTATAAGGTAAGCCTTGTGAAGTTGGGGAGTAAACTTCACATGCTCATATAGTATGAGGTAGGAACTAAAAACTAAAAAAGAGTAATATGAATAGAGAATTTGCTACTAATTTTTATATTAATCAACTATAAGGTGAGACCGATCTTAACCTACGGGACTTTCCTGGAAAACCTCTTGCGTATGGAGGGTGTGCGTTAGTTGTAACATAGTATACACCTCTTGCTCTGAAAATAATAAAATACTTATGTAAGAATTCTCGAAGAAATAATCAGTAATTGATTGTGTTTTAGTAGCAAACAGCAATAGCATTCTCAATGCCACCCATTATAGGGGTTAGAGAAGTAGATAGTTTCTGATGCTGAAATTTTTAGTTCACTGTCTTGCCACCAGCCGCGCTGACGTTAGTAATAGGGATTGCAATCCGGAAAAACGGATCCGGTAATCCGGCGGATCCGGCATCATTAAACGTTTACCGGATCCGGTACCAATATACCGGATCCGGCGACCGGATCCGGTGCTAGCAATTTTTGGCAAAATAATGGAGATGTTGCATGTAGAAGCCCTGTACAGAAGAGATTCGACCCTGTTAAAGGTAGACTTTCGAAGCAAGCGTCAATAACGCGGTGTTTATAGCGTTACCGACGCCGCGTAAGTTGACTGGTGTTAGTGACGCCTTGGTGACTTTGGATGGCCACGACAGACGTCCATCATGGTATCGCCTTTGCCGCGCCCACCACATCTCGATAGCTCTTTTAAAAGTATTTCCGTCAGTGACGCTGCGCTCGAATGTCGTTCCCTACACTTACATAGTGCAAGCGTCAGCAGCGTCAGTGACGTCGCGACAGGGCGACAGATTAATGCACCATGTATACCTATGTAGGAAACGACATTCGAGCGCAGCGTCACTGACGCCGTGTCAGTGTCGCTGCAACTGTGATGTTAGACCCTAGCCTTACTGCCGCGCTCATGTTCGCAGTGTCGCCGCCGCCCACGTATTTTGAGGTATTTTCAATAAAAAATCATAAAATGGCATCTGTTCAGGCGTTTACTGAAGAAGATGATGAAATTTTAATTACACTGGTGTCTCAGCATCCATTGCTTTATAATTTATTTTTTATATTGTTTTATAATTAATAACGTTGTAGAAACCTTCATTGTTTCGACTTTTTGATGAAAATTGGATGAGTGGAGGCCCTTTTTACACTGAGATAGTATCGAATTAAAAGGTCATCATCTTCTTCTTCTGTAATCAATTCAAGATAATCCATAATGAAATACTTTTATAAGAGCTATCGAAACATGGTGGGTGCGGCAAAGGCGATGGACGTCTGTCGTGGCCATCCAAAGTCACCAAGGCGTCAAAGTTGTTTTTATATATGTTTTATTTTTTGTAAACTACCTATATTAAGTACAATGACACTTGATTAACTTACTAACAGTTCATTTTGAACCGAAAAGCGAAAATCATCCTGAATTGATCAATCCCGGATCGATGGGAATCCGGTCGGATCCGGCCGGACTGAAAAAGACGCCGGATTGCAATCACTAGTTAGTAAGCTTTGCCTATATATAAAGTTAGCTATTTATATTTTATTTAAACTAGAGTTAGTTGAGAATACAAGTTATTTAAAACATTCAGTCCTTTCTTTGAAACAACGGATCCATCGCCATGCCTCCATTATTTTCTATAGTCAACACAATATCTTTAATAGAATTCTATAAGGATTATATTATAAGGTGAATACAAATATTTCCGTGCAGATTTGTAATTATTATGTAATTATTATGAATAAGTAATTATTATGTAATAAATTAAATTTTTACTTACTCGTGAGTAACATGTTCACCCATAAGAACATATTCGGTGTCTTTCGGTTCACACCAACCGATTAAGTAAGAGAACAGATTTGGACACGGACCCGCCCAGAAACCAACTTGACTATTAATCGACTCTATGAAATATGGAGTTACTTTTGTATGATCGCATGCAAGAGTTTCTGGAATATACAGAATAATTTTAGTGCATAATTATTTGATTACTAAAGTAGATAATATAGAATTATAATAAAAGTATAAATAACGCCAAGTTAAGTTCCCTTTGGGCTTCATGAAATACTATTGCGCCAAATTGATTCTTAAGTAGTTTTGGAGTTACCAGAAAGATTATTGAAGAATTAAATTATATCAGACTATCTTATGGCTTTAATTATAACTAATTGGAATTTTTGAATTCAAAAAAGTTTTGAATTCATTTTTAATTCTATTAATTAAAATAACTCGATCAAATATTGTAGAGCTATTTTACTTTAATATTAATAGTAGAGTCACCTGTTGCTTGCAATGAATATCAGAAAGTATAGCGCCATCTAGTGCATTTAATATATATTACGATAACCGCTCTCACGAAGAAAAAATTAGGCTATAAAAACAAAGATGGCGCTTACATGTCTTGCCATGCATTATAAACTTATGCTTTGTAATAATATTGAAGTAATTTGAAATATAAAGTTTTAAAAGATTGTTTCTTTAAAACGATGTTTCTTCTGATCTTTAAAGTGTAATAAGAAAGACGAGAAGGACGTTATGCAAGATGAGCGTTACAGGTCACGACGACATAAGAGCGTCTCTTACGAGATTCTAAGGATTGGTTTTTAACTTTAATATAACATTGCTCTCATCAGAAACAAAGAATAATTTTTATGTTATATGTATGCAATAATAACATTCTAATTATGAACTTTAACAACAGATAAAGATATAATGGGTTCTTAAATCAAAATAGTTCATTCATTAGATAAAATCGTCTACGATAATAGAAATCTAAAAAATACATCAGTATTACATTATGCTTAGGTGTGATTGCAATACAGTTTAAGATTCTATTAGCGTAAACTATTTTAGAATGTCATCTTGTCTAAAGCTCGCTGGTTGTCCTTACAGTGCAATTAAGTCAGTCTGAGTTACGCTTTTTTTTTTTACTTAGAATGGGGTATCAGTACTAGTAGTAATTTATATAATGTCATCATACTTACGAAAAATAGTGTCATGTGCACATCCTGGCTGGCTCGAGCCACCGTTGACGTAAAAGTCAGCATGGCCATTCGGCCCCCATTGTCCGAGGATACCAGCTCCAGTATGAAGAATATCAACGAAATGAGCATCGGTATAATCCAAATCTCGAGATCTGTTGTTACCCATGTAGAAAAATATTGTTGGATCTAGACCTAGGAGGACAAAGAAACGTTATGCATAATTATGTAACAAAAGGTTATTATAAGTTGTAGTAGGAATGCTATGCGTTGAATATTGAAAAAAAAAATCTGCCCGTTTAGGATGTTTAATGTTTTTGGGTCATAAAATTATAAACAGTTTTTAAACCTATATTTAGATGGCTCTTAATACTCCATGAAACAAAACACTTGGGGGATATCAATGGTAATAATGGTAATAATACAATGGTAATAATGAAAATAATTTAAAGTTTTAAAATAATTTAAAATAGAGGCAAAAAATATACAGTAGGTATGTGTTCCTGCGATTGTGGATTACAATCCATTCAAAAATTGGAAAAATTAACTCTTACTAATTTATCAAAACAATTATAATTTAATAAGAAAAATATAATTTTTGAACAAGTATGATAGCTATAGAACATTTTTTTTTATTTGCCAATTCATATACCATTGATTTAAAGAACTCAATGTTGCCAAAATATCCAAATTTCGTGATGCAATATTTTGTGTCAAACCAGTAGGTGTCCAACCAATACTTTAGCAATACTTATGAAGAATTGCATTTTAGTCGTTAAGATAGTTATGATGATGAAACATTTGAGCATAATTATACTAATAATATTAATTTAACTAACGACTCTCTTAACAACTATAAGTGACTTAGGGAAATTACATGAATAAATATTGTTAAGCTCTATTTAAACCCAATAATGTTATGCAAACGAATATTTCCAAATCGGCTAGTGCAAGTAAATATAGTAAACTAATATTTATTTTAGTGAGTGTATTTCAGTTAAATGTAACTGAGGTTTAAGCATTCATTAATTTACAACTTGAAAAATCATCGATGCTTACATTCTTACAAATAAATTTGTAAATGTGTATCTTTGATAATCGTTCGCTGAAGCGGTTGGATAGATTTGGGTGCAATTTTAGACTAGACTGGTAACACATACGCTACTGTTACGCATATAAGAATGCATCCAAGTGAAACGAGTGTACTTCGCTAGTATTAAATCAAAGGATGATATTGAAAACGTAAAAAGCATATTGGGTTCTATAATTTTTTTTTCAGAAGAGTGTACCTGTTATTCTGCCAAGTTTTCCTTCCGATAAATGATTAGCGACAAGTCCAAGGATATGGGCGCCAACGCTATATCCTATAGTGTGTATCTTCTCAGGCGGAACTGGTTTTGTTGGATGATACTGAAGATATTCCACCAATTGCGCTATGCACAAGCTCGCAAAGCGAGGAGCCCATTCCATCTAAATCAAAAGTACTCATTAATATCAATAAATGACATATAATTATCAATATACATTTTTTTATATTTATAAAAGCTTATTTAAGTTATCTATTAACACAAAACGACTAGTTTTAGACGTTAATGAAATTTTAGTATTTATGCTAAGTTCATTTCATTTATTAGGTTCTTTTTTTTAATTTTATTGAGATTTATTATAATTAATTTTAGCGATTGACTTGAAAATAACCGTAAAAAAAGCTTGGTACACCTTGAAAGGGAAATCTCTCTCAACATATCAACTATAATGTTTCTACTTATCACTTCACTATCACTTATCCTGTTGTACTTGACATTACTGTTGTATAGGTATTTACTGCCATAATTGTCGTTTAATATTTACCGACAGTTAAACGCACTAGGAAAAACACAAGGAAATACCAATACATAAAAATTATTCTTTATTCCACTTTTTTCAAAGATAACGTAATATTTTAAGCCAAAATTTGCATCGAAGTAAGGACAAATGTATTTTGTCATTCAGCCTTCGAATATTACTTATCCCGCAAATTTTACCGCAACTGTACCCGACTTTAATGTCTTAATTTAAATATCAAATTACCATCAGAAACTTGAAATATAGTACGCTCATTTTAAAACGATATTCCTGTCGTAAAATAAATAATAATGTTTTAATGTTATAATAAAAATATTGATAATTATTTATAAGAAATTGTTCTTTCTATTTGTTATAATGTAGATCAATTTGTATAAACACTTTTTTACTAACGTTTTAGTAATTTTAAGTAAAGTTTTTCTTTATTATCTATAAATAATTAATAGTAATATTTAAGATATTACTTAAAGTATAAATAGTAGAGTGTAACTTTACTAGCTAGAAATAATATAATCTACGATTCTTACAATAAACTACAGCTTATTCTAAAAATCATTTAGGGCTTATTATATATTAAAACATCGACGATATGCATTGACAGAGTAATATAATAGTTTTAAATTAAAAAAAAAAAAAGAATGTATTCAATTAATAGTTTTAATAGTTTTTAAATATTTTCATTATTAATCACTTAACTTATATTAGTAACTAAAATTGCAAAATAAAATAAATAAGATTTATTCATTAATATAGAGAAACTCAACATACACAGTCAGCGTCTCAAACGTGTCCTCAAAAAAAGAGCGCACAATTTCGAATTTCAAAGGAGTAATAAATGAACTATTGAATTTCATTTTTACCTTAAACTGTTGAAAGGCGCTGACACCCCGGGGCGTCAGTTAACAATTAGTTTCTTATAAATTATCCAGGAGGTGATAATAAATTTTATAATATTTGATGGTGAAAGCTTACAATAAGTTTAATACACATCTCTAATAATAATAAAAAAAATTATGGCAATATTAACAAATTGCAATTTTTCTTGAAAAATAAAATATAAACAACAACGACTCTACTCTACGTAGCTTTTATTATGCCTGACCCGGAGGGTCGTCGTTTTTCGGAAGACAAGTTTTAAAACGTGACTTAACGCACTTTATTTTCATATGCGTAAGTTCGAATTCGTGTTATACAATCAGAATTTACGTTTTTGGGTTTTATTCTTTGGTTTGACATAACGTCACTTACGACGTCACTCTTTGAAGAGATTTTTGACTTTTTGGTTTGTTAGGAACTGTGCATCTACGGTTTTATTTATCAATGCATTTACTAATTAGTTTTAACCTGGCTGAGGCAAGGTTCCTTCACAAGCGTTCCATAATCCACGATGATAATGTTGTAGTTCCCTTTTTTAAAGTAGGCAGCTCTCATGTCAGTACTTGGGGACAAGTTTCTCCCTCCACCAAATCCATGAACAACTATTTTAGTCGGGTGCTTGGTATTAAATTTTGAATATTTAAGTGAATCATTGTCGAGGGTATTTATTAATTCTCCTTTCTCTTGCGTCGATCTGAGGACAAAACAGTTATCGACCTTCAATTAACTTATTAAACGAGGTTTTTTAAAGACTGTTAAATATGTAGGTATGTTATAATTCACGTAAATTTTACGTGAATGTTGTTTATTTACTCGTATGGATCTATAGTTTAGTATGAACAAATTAGTTCAATTAAATTCTAAGATTTATGACTTTTAAAAGTAACAGGCGAGGAAGATTTCTTCGTCAATGTCACGTAGAAGTGAGTATAAACGGTACGTACTGATCGGAATACCAAGTACGCTAACTTTAAAAAACATGCTTATTATTTATTTATCCTTGAACATGTAACTATATTATTAACAATCTATTTTGTAATTTTTTGTATTACACCTTCAAGCTCTTGTATCAACATCGTAAAATTTCCGCGAGTTATAAATAAAATAATTTTGATTACGGAATATACGCACCTTGTATATAAAAAGTATTGCATTTGTGGGTGTGGACATCGAAACGGTGGAGGAATACATGATCCTGTTTTGAATAGATCTCTCACGGACTGAGGTTTCTTTTCCTGTTTATCATTCACTGAATTTTCTTCTTGCGATTGCAATACTGTAAGAAATAGAATATAAAATATATCAATTACATATTATGTAAGCACATGCTCTTCTTTTATCAACCTTTAATCTATCTAGTTTGATCCAGTGAAGTATACTACTGGAAACTTTATTATTTTACAGTTCTCGGAAGCTTACACTACCTGTATTCACAGATAGATATAAAGTTTTTCAGGAATTCATCAGTAAAAGTTATATTTAAAATTTATATAATAGTCATAAAGTTAAGATTTTTATATGAAAGAGGATACAGCGGTTACACTCCCATACTCATGACTTTGACGCTTGCAACAGTTCTCTATTGAGAAGGATTGGAAACTCTTTACAAAAATTGTAAAACATGGTAAACTCCCCCCTTCCTTTCACATCATTAAAAGTAAGGATTGTCGATTTTGTCCTTATATTATCCGACTGCGGCGAAGCCCAAAGGAGGGCTATGTGTTTGACCATACAGGTCATGTATGAATGTATGTCTGATCCTATGCTTCCTCGAAATTACTAAACGGCTTAACCGCCCTATTTAAAAACACCAATAGGATCTCATCAAAAACGATAAAATCCACATAGAAACCAATAAGAACCACATAGAAAACAATAAATATTTATTGTCGTTAATACATATAGTCGTTTTTGATGAGATCCTATTGAAGTTTTTCGACAGAGCGCTTCGTCAACTTGATCTTGTCTTTTAGTTCGCTTTTTACGCAGTCGGCTTTTGTTATTTTTGTAAATTATTTTATTTAGTTTTAACATTTCTGCCTGGACGTAAAAATCCTAAACCCATGTATGATGTAATCCAGTAGGCAAGCAAAACATTATGACAATAACGTAACGCAGACTGTTATTACAAGAATATTAGCACATGTTATATGGTTGAGAGACCAAGATGAGTAAGTATTTAGGTAAACGTGTTTCATTGTTACACATTTAAAGCAGTCGGCTCGAACAGAATATTACTTCATTGCTTATGTTTTTTTTTTTTTCATATGTTTCATATTGTTTTACAAATGCTTTTTACAGAAAGCGTGACGTTTTATAACCGAATATTATAATCAATAAGATAATTTTTTTTTTTATATCACGTTTATAGTAACGTAAAGACCGATAAAACCTAAAATAACATGTAAATGTAATGTACACTCATGTAATATATGAATATATTTTTAAGGTATGTATAATAATAATTAAGTATTGGAGTTCTCCGTACTTCGTAAGAAGAGAACTATATATTGTTGGATACTCTAATAATAAATTCAGTAGCTGTATACCTACTCATTTTATAAGCAAGGTCTTTCGTATACTACTGTTTTGTGTTATTGATATAATCACGCGATATTAAATTTAAAATTGTTAGATTAATATTTTTAATTAAACTTTGCAAGTTAAACAGAGTGTAAATTGTAAAATCACAAAGGTCTAAAATATTCGTTTTCTTATTTTTTTTTATTTTACGTTTAATTCTGGCAGTTTTAAAATCAGTATATTACAAAAACTTGTTTGTCAAAAGATATCTAGCTTGTATCCATTAGACTAAAAAGGTTATCATGTTAGTGCTGGTTCTAATTTAAAAAATAAATAATTTAGTGTAAACTATTTTTATGTGTTTGTTGTATTGTCCTCCTTTCATGGCAACGGGGTAAAGTATGGAAGTGTTTTTTTTGTGTTTAATATGTGGGCCGAGGCGTTGCTTAGGCTACTTTTTATCTCCGTACCCAACCGGTACTGATTAAGTACTTTCTTTGGGATATTATACTGTAGCAAAAAGTCAGATGAGATCCAAGGACGCACATATGGATAGATAGGGATATTATATAACTATGTTTAATAATTAAAATATGTTCATGACCCGACCAGGTCATATACGTGTTGTTGTTAAACAATTAGCACCATTGGTTACTGCAACTAAACATAATATGTAAATTATTACTGGAAACGGATAGAAATTTTGGAAACTAACTTTAAAGGAAAATTCTTTTACCGATATATCTAACAAGAATAGTGAAATAGCATATATTTACATCAAAATAAGTTCAATGTAAGTTAATTACATTAAAAGTGTAAGTCGGTTTGATCGTTAATTGTTTCACGCTACAGCGTACACCGGTACACCGGCTTAACAAAATTTGCAATCGAACTAGCTTTAACTTAGATTAACACATATGTACAATATACATATATATACCATGTGAGTGAAGCTGCGGTATATATACTAACTATTTTAATGTTATGCGTATATCTTGTTATTATTGACTAGCTTCTCCCTGCAGCTTTGCCTAAGTGCATGGATTTCCTTTGAAGTGAAACTTCTTTAGAATCGTTGTGAAACGGAAATGCAACACTAAAAAGAGACAAACACATAAATATATATAGTATAGTAATATACTATATAATGAGATAGAATACATTGACATGTTGCCATGGTAACCGTTGTTATATGAGATAGAATACATTACACAGAAGTGAAAAATTATAAAATTAATTACTGAATAATATATGATGTATATTTATGTCAAATAATATGTAAAATAACTTTTAAACTTGGTAAAAATATTATTAAAAAAATAAACCTTATAATTATCCTACTTCTGATACTCTATATACATCTCATTGTCTCGCAGGTTACTTTTCTTAAGTTTCATTTCTACCAAGTGTGAATTGCACACACACGCACTTATTTTTTGTTAAGTCTCACTTTATTTTTTACTTACATATCCTAAGTGTTTTTCATGCATATTTTTGACGTAAAGCATTGAGAGAGCACAGAGCACTGTAATCCTAGATTTCTAATTAAGACACTGTCGCTTTTGTATTTTTTTTAGTTAAGCCCAGGGTCGGACTGGCCATACAGTTGATTTGGCATTTGCCAGCCGGGCACCAGCCTGCGCGGGCCCCCCACGGGCAAGCGATAAACCCCGCAAGCCAGGTGGTAGGTAGGATAGGGGGCCCAGCTCTTGCGACCTACATGTAAACTAGATCAGATAGTTCGTTCATACAATTAGAGAAGAATGAAGAAGAGAAATGAAATAGAAAAATTCGAAAATGGTTGAACCTGAACAGGCCATTCCTGTTCCCTGAAACTAATTTTGAAAATTTCTGAACGGCGATAACTTTTGATTGAATCAACTTATTTAGACGTGTATTATTATAGTCCGATCGGAATCCGGTTTGGGAACAAAAAACGAAAACCTGAAGTTTTATGTTTTTAAAACGTTAGTAGGTATATAAGGAACAAAAATCCGTAAAATGCCTCCGATGTTCCAGCTACCCCGAGAAATGGAGGGATGAAAAACGTTAAAAAAATATATTTTAATTTTCGGCTTAACGTGACGTAAATTGACCAAATTTTTATAAACTGATTACACCAATGAATTTTTTTGCGAGACAAAACGAAAAAAACGGTGTGCTTAAGTTTTTAATTTGTCGCTATTACTTATACAATGTCGCCGTAAACGTTCCAACTTTGCATTTGATGAGTCGTGAAAAAATAAAAAAATTGCAAAGCGTATATATATGTATACCGTTTCTTTTGTATTTTTTCCCATTAAAATCTATTTTTGTTATTTTTTCGAGTTTATCGATATTTTTATAAATTTTTGATTGATTTTGGAGTTAAATTTAAATTTTAAAGCTTTAACAATAAAAAAAGTATGGCATAATTGACAATATAAACTGATAAATATCCTAAATAATTGATTAAGATGAGGCTTTAGCGTTATCGATTAGTTTTTATATTTTTTAAGTTTTTTCACATAAATCTGCATTTTCTTGATACACTACTATAAAAAAATCAAAGGATCGAAAAAAAAATCCTACATTTTTTAAAGATTTTTGAATGGCTGTATCTCAGCGGAAAATAACTGTATCGAGATGAAAAAAAAAGTATTTTATTACTTCAAGTTTCTAGTTGTAAGGTATTTAAATATATATTTTTTTCAAATAAATTTTTTTTTGAAAACTTTGGGTTTGTTTTTGTTTACCCGGACTTAATTTCTTTTTTAAGTTAAACCAATACATGAATTGGATAACATGATTATTCAGCTTTAATTTGATCTATCCGTCATCTCTTTACGTTGATTTTTTTCCGAGATAGTCGACTTTCAATGAAAAAGGATCCTTTTCTCTTTAATCATCAATATCTTAGCATTTATTTATGAAATTTTTTAATGATTTTTAACAAAACTGTGACTACATTTTGTAAATATCAACTTATTTTCATTATGTTATATTTTTGAATAATTAATAAGCAAGATTAGACTATGAATGAATTCCATTTCTTTCTGATATTAACTTAAAATCTAAATTTTCAGAAAAAAAAAAAAACAACTAATTTAACTCCAAAATCGATCAAAAATTAATAAAATATCAAAAATAATAACATAAATTGATTTTAAGGGAAAAAACAAAAGAAGTACTATACGTGACGCCCACTTTTTTTTATTTTCCCGCAAAATGCATTGGTGTAATCAGCTTATAAAAATTTGGTCATTATAGTTCACTTATTCAATGATTATTAAAAATAATATAGTTTACAAAGTAAAAGTTATCGATTTCTTTATTTTATTTTTTTTTTTCAATTTTTAAAGGTGTTTTTACAAGATGACCATACAATGTTTTAATTTCTTCGAGAACTAAAGTTCAAGACTAAAAATTAACCCTATCTTAAAATCGAACGATTTTTTTTAAATGTAAGCATCCCCTTGAAGTTGGGGGCGATTTTTAGCTTCCCGAGACCATAAAACATTAAATTCTCGGAAACGGCTAAACATTGAAAAATTTTAGTATACGTATTTCGAAGATTACATTCCCGTAGTAACTAGTATCATGAAAATCAAAAGATTTTTGCAGTAAAAAAATTTAAAACCGGGTTTTTTGTAAATATCTCAAAAACTTTTAGGGTATTGTAAAAAGTGTCATTTATAAAAGTTGTAGATTTTTACTAGACTTACAACTTTTGTAAAGAACATTTTTCGATAGGACGTCACAGTAAGCCGAAAATTGAAAAAAAATTGTTTTTCAACGCTTTTCATCCCTCCATTTCTCGAGGATAGCTGAACATCGGGAGCATTTTACAGATTTTTGTACCTTACATACCTGCTAACGCTTTCAAAATATAAAACTTCAGGTTTTAATTTTTTGTTCTCTTAAAAATAAATGGATACCGATTGGTCTATTTTAACAGTGTTTCAGAGGTAAAATGGAATTTAATTTTTAAATGTTCTTAAATACTCTATCGATTCGGTACATATCTTTTAAAAATGTGAAAGTCAAAGTTTTCAATTTTCATAGTGAGAAAATAAAAATTAATTATGATTAAATCTATTATCTAGTCTCGGGCCCCGGGCTTGTGGAGCCACCCGGGCCCTTCTGGCCCAGTCCGACCCTGGTTAAGCCTATCTTTGTTTGAAATATATGTATATGAAGAAATATCAATAGCCTTTATTATACAACCTTAATTGAGCACAATTACTTATTGGTTGTACTAGGTACATCGAAAGGGTAAAAAATATTTACGTACAAAAACAGTTACAATGAAGTGAATAGCGACATGAGAAGTTTGTGTCTTTGGTTTTCTCACAAACAACATAACGTGACCTTTCTGGGAACTTATTCTCTATCACTTAAAGGGTCAAATATCATTGGATAGATAAATGATTATAATTCTAAATGTGACAAGTCACAATACTTTCACTTTTCTATAGAATCGCTTCAAGTCAATATGAGTTCTAATTATAACAATAATTGTAAATAATACAAATGATAATTTAATTTAATCTTGATAAAATCATACTATATTTTAATGGAAATTTTAAAAATAAAAAAACATCAAAGAAAATACTTCAACGATTGCATTAACGCCGCATAACATAACACTCAAAGCAGAATCACATGTACAATGTTGTGAAATATAAATGACCTTTATTGACGAACCGTAATATATTGCATAGAGCTAGGAGCTTCTTGTGCATTATAATTGACATAATTAAAGTGTATATGTATTTAGTTTCAATACAAAGAGGCGTGACAAAAATATTAAAATTTTATTAATAAATAGCGACTTAACTCGCTTCGCTCGGGTACGTCCCTAGGTACGTTTTATTTTTTTTGAGCCGAACCCTAATTCTTTTTCTAAAATGAAAGTAGCCTAAGTACTTTTTATAAGTTATAACATCAGGTACCTACTAGTGAAAGTCCCGACAAAATCAGTTCAGTGTATTTGGAGATCAGCCGGAACATACAGGCAGTCAGACAGACAAAGATTTTAAAAATTATGTTTTTCTTATAAATACCGATCGGCATTTCTACATTGATTGTTCTATAACTCAAAAAGTATAGACATTAGAAAAAAAAATTAAGCACAAGTTGTAGAGAATAAATGGATCTTTAAAAATGCATAGATGCATTTAATTGATTAAACCAATATTTTAAGAATTATCGGTCGAGAAAAAAAAAAACCAGTTCATTAAATGGGACATAAATCGTATACGGTAGTAATCGTATACAAAAAAAAATATTACAGGAAACAAAAGATGCGAAATTTTATTTTCTACAAATATGGTTTTGAAGACTTTTGCCCTAAGGTGCATAATTTCCGAGATATCGGCTAAATACGTTTTTTCAAGATGGCGCCTGAAGCTCTACCAGAATCTGTCAGCATTCTGTGATTTTATACTCAGTAAGTGACCCTAAACCTTACAAAAAAAAAATGGATCGGAAATTTAGTGCAAGTTAAATTCTATTTTTACTGGCCTATATATTTACTTATCACTCAGTATACAAATGACAATTTCAAAACATTATTATTTGGCTGCATGTTGAGTTCCATGACACTTTGCCTATATGATTCCTGAGTATATTATGTATTAGTTTAACTAAAATTTTTGCTTTTATTTAATTGAATAGACAATAAAAAATAGAGTGACATTAAATATGCATGAAAATTTACATTTTAATTATATTTATTGTTTATATAAAAGTTTCAAAATAGTAGATATTATAATAAAAGTTGGCCAATGTATTGGTTACATATATTCCAAGATCAAGTTATTGCTTAATAGTTTTTCAAGGAAAGTGACTTTAGTAATAAATTTTTGACTTTTTGACGTAATTGCTTAAGAATTGAAATAAGTAATAACAATATTAATTTCGGATTTGTAGTAATTAAACTCATGACTGTGTAAATATAGTGAAAAAATGGACATTTGCAAAATACTTGTAAAAGTGTATTTGAATAAAAGTATATATTGATATATTTTGATTTGAAATTAAGCTGGATGCTAAATGTTGATAGACCGAAGACTAATACAAAAATGTAAGCTTGAGATGAACGTAATATGAGGATTAGGGATGGGCCGAATGTTCGATCGAATATTCACATTCCATATATTCGGGATTTTTATGTTCATATTATTAAATGTCAATATTTAAATAGTATTATTTTAAGATTATTAAAAAGGTTTTAGCTTCTGAAAACCATACGGAGTGTTTGTATAACTTGATATAACTCGATACTATAAAAAAAATAATTAAAAAACCAACGTAACTCTACTTTTATTAACATGTTTACAGTACAAAATTTCACAGAATAATTTGGCCGAATATTCGTATTCCGTTTAATCCATAGGTATTCGGCGTATTCCTACTAAGGATTTTCTTTAGTTCTCACCACGACTGAAGAACTACCTTTTATATATTATGTAAATATGTTTTTTTTTTTACTTTAGAATATTATAAATATAAAGGAAATAAAAAAATAATACAACTATAAAATTATGATAATTATGTCTATGTTTTGCGAAGTTTACATTGGTTTTATCGTTACTCCATCCGATGACCTCTAGGACTTGTAAGTTAGAGGCTGCGTCCTTAACTTCTGTATGTTGCTAACTATGCGTTCTGGTTACAAAATTATTACTATTGAATGAAATCATTCCAATACGTAGCAAATATTTATAGTTAACAATACATTACTTTAGGATTTTTTATTATTACATTTTGATATAAAACTATTGCGTAAATAAATCATTATTACACAATTTTTAAAGATGGATTTCGAAGAGAGATTTCAATGTCAATATATGTATGTACATATGTATATAAAACTAGCGACTTACCTTCGCTGTGCTCGGGTGCGTCCCTACGGTACGTTTTTAATAGATATAAACAGTTAGCCTGCGTTAGCCAAATAATTTTTAATTTTTAATATAAAATGAATGATGTTTTAATAAATATTCTGCTGTTCTGCGACAAAAATCAGTCCAGATGTTCTTGAGTTATAAATGGTATAACTAACCCGGCTTCTTTTTATATATATATCGACTTAAAGACGAATTATAATAATATATTCGCTTACACGAACTGTGAGAGCAAAGATTATGCAATGAATGTTGGCCGACTCACTTTTGTAACGTAACCTACTCGGAAGTAGGCGCATTGTGTGAGCTGCGCGAGCGCAACGCGTCTACGCTCTACATTACGCTTCATTTCATTCAACAAAGTTTTTAATTAAGAAGAGTCACAATATTGCAAATGTGTTCATATACCTGCTATAGACATAAATTTAAAGCTTAATATTCAGTCAAATAAATAAATGACTTTTAATTTCGATGCTATGTTAAAAGTTAAATTTTAAAATAATTTATAAGAATGTAAAGTTTTATTTAGGTTTAAAAATAACTAAATACCTTAACAAAATATCAGTATGATAATATTTCGATCGATCTAAATTTACATGTTTTGCACATGTTTTTTTATACAGATGTTTTTACATATATTAAATAATTTAAAACTTAATGAACACTTTTTAAATAAAAAAATAATATTTAGTGGGTAAAATATACAGGGAATCCATACTTAAAATAAATATTATATTGTGTCTTATAATCGGATGTTAATAAAGAGTAATTTCATAAACATTTAATTGCAATTTTTTGCTTAATTATAATCCATTAAAATTTGCATAAATTTTATTTAAGTATTAAATTGACGTCCTTCGGTGATTATTTTAATTACTTACCAGAAACTTGTAATGCAGAAATTCCAATAATTAATAACCACTGTACGTTTGCCACCATTATTTATATTAATAATATTATTCACAAATTAAAAATTAATTATCAGCACATATAAAACCCTTAAACGATTATAAAAAAATCATATAGTTTAAAAATATATATATTTTATTATTGTTTTTTTAAGTACACGTGTGGTTCGACTTTTAGGGAACCCTTATACGTCTGACACGTACGTTCTCAGTTTGGTTACTGAAAGCGAAAGTGAGTGCGCAAACCTTGCCGTATGGTTCCTCTTGCGAAAATGAATATATCACGAATTACAACCTAAATTACATTATCATAAGTTTTCTTTCAAATTACCAAATTATTTACAATACCAAATTAAAATAATTGTTATCTCACCCTCATCTTTTAATAGTTAGTAATTTACATTTTCATATTTAATTATATAGTTATAAAAATAGTTCATGCTTTTTCCCTTTCCTGATTTTTATTATGATACATGTCTAACAAAAAGTAAGTACTTACTATTTAAATAGATAAATATACATTTAAAAAATAGGTCATCTGATATTTTTCATTGAAATGGCGAAATTAGATACGCGGATTTTGAATAAAGAGTAAAGACTATTTGTTATGGGAATGGGATCTTGACAATGAATATAAGGAAAACTAATATAAAATACATGTTAGTGAAATTGATACCAGAACTACAACATCAATAAGTGTCTGTTTTATTACATCACTAGCGACTTATCCTTGCTTTCCTCAGGTTTACGTGCATTTTATATAGCTACAATAGTTATTAAATTATTAAGTACACATGCTATCGTATACTTTTTGTAGATCTTTTCAAGACCTACAACTTTCTAATACATTGTTTTGATATATCTCTTAAGGTATAGCTAGCGTTAGCCTTGTAAGAAAACGAAAACAGTTTTTTTGACAAAACATCGTCTTAACTCATAGTTCAGCTATTTTGTACAAAATATTTACAAATTATGAATCAAAATCTTCCTCCTTCATCGGTCTTTCTATTAGAGAAAACTGTATGAAAATCTGTTGTGCAGTTTAGTAGTAAGTGGAGAAACAGACAGAGGCAAACAGCAGCAGAACTGCGACTTTGTTTTATACTATCTATATACATAAGTATAGATGAGCAACTTGCGCTCGAATTAAATTTTGCGTTTTCCCATGAAAATGAGAAATTTTCTGCACTATGCAAATATGTTCATTTTTAACTATAGTCCTTATATTTAGTTCTTGTAGTTCTCGCGTAATAAATCATTGAATTTTTTGTATGAAGGACAACTCTGTAGAATCAGTTAAATTATGTTTTCCTACAGTAAAAGGTATTCTGAATGTTGACCCGAGTAATAAGTTGTCATTTGTCACTACACAAAAACTTAAAATCCGTTCAGTACTTTTTGCGTGAAAATCTAACAGACATACAGACAAAAATTTCAACAATTACTGTTTTGGTATACATTTGTAAATACTGAAGTACAAAATAGGTAACAATCATTGTTTCGAAAAAATATTTCAAGTACAGATTTCGCTTTGTTACTATTTTATTATATGTACTAGCGACTCTCGCTCGGGTTCGTCCTTAGTTACGTTTTAACGCTTAGTATAGATTTCCCGCTGTAAAAAGTATCCTATAAAAAATATCCTATGTATGTTGACCCGGATAACCAGCTATCATCATACCCATCAAAATCTGTCTAGTAGTTTTGTCGTGATGCGGCCACAAACAGGCAGACAAGCAAAAATTCTAAAAATTAAAAATTTGGCCTCTGTATCGATAATAATGTCTATTTCAATATGATTTTCCAAAAAATAATTAATGTAAAGATTCGAGTCAGTTAGAATTTTATTATATGTATAGATATATTCTTTGTTAGTTTATAGCCGAAAATTATATTTCTAAATAAGAATAATATAGTAATAACTAATAATGGATAACGAATAAATATAAGAGTAAAGTGAAAGTAACATTAACACTTTTGACACAGTGGTACTGTGTGTTAACAGACCATACTAAGTTGCATGTGGCAGGTTCAATTTCCGCACGTGGTTAAATCACTAAGAAAACACTACATAAAATATGTCAACTGCTGATTTAATGGTGTAGTGTACTAATGTATATGTCCTTAAAAATCTGACAGGTAATAATATATTGCACAAGGAAAGACAGTCACGACATACCGACAGTACGAGCCATGAACTTTCCTAATTATACTAAATACTAGCAATAAGGTAGAGTTGCACAATAATTGACCAAGCTATAAAAGATAAGCTAATATTAAATTCGTAATGGTGTGGTTTTGCAAGTCGGATTGAGGATGGCTATAAGGATATTGACAAAACTGCAAAGTGCAAGCGACTGTCTGTAGAGTGTATCCGTTAGCTGTGTAATGTGCTGTACCGGTTACCTAACAGCAGTCTTCCAACTCCATTCGCACAACGTAAAAACCAACTAACGTTTGTTACTAAAATTTGCGTAATCCTTGTAAGGCTTTTTACCACATTATAATTATTTTAAATACTTTATGGTGTATAAGTATACATATTGTGCTACAATCTAAAATTAAAACAAAAACGTTGCTTAAATTATGCCATTTATTCTTGGATTAAGAGTACTCACTTCTACTTTTTGTAAGTTTTTTGTCTATAAAATTAAAAAAATGAAGGCTAACATGTTTCAATTTGAAATGCGGAAGAAAACTTATGTTTGATTACTTACTTAAGATTTATCTGTAGGTATCATTTTTTATGAAAGCATACTTATTAGTATTCAAAAATGCCGTGTGGCGCCAGGCGTATATTGTATAATAACAATTACCTTTTCTGGCTAGGAGTGTCCTAAGAGGCGACTAAGACGTACATAATGAAAAGTGGGCTGCAGCACCAACTCGCCTACAATGTTTAAGGATATAACATCAACTTTTAGAGAAAACCTGTGTTCAGCAGTCTCTTTTAAAACAATTTAATGCACAATTCAAAACTGCTATCTATTATCAATAAACTGATTATCGTATTATTCAGTGCATAATTTTTATACAGTTACATATAAAAAGGTCAAGGGACATGACAATATTTATTGTGTGTATTTTATAATAAATCTTTTCTGAATCATATAATTTCTGTGACTTACAATTACAAATTTTGTATCCTTTTATCTTTTTAAGGCAAATTATTGCTCCTGACCTTTCCTCAAAATCAACTATTTTTCATCTTGGTACATTTACTTAGCGATAACCCTTAAAAATAATTTGAAGATTAACATTTATAATAGCCTCTATACCGTTTGTAAGGATAGTATAAAATATAAATAAAATAAGTACCTAAGGTTTTATTTTTTAATTCACGTAACACGTCTGTTTTTTCTGGACATGCTGCATAACTTTATATTTTTTCAACAATTTCAGTTGTCAATGTAGACCTACATTATTTCTTGATCCTCGAGCATATGGTGGTTTGGAGTTTGTGCCAAAATAATAAACACCTGAAGCACTAAAAAAATATTGGAATTGTAACATTGTGAAAAATACAATATTCTTACTTCTTAAAAGTATATACTTTATAAAAGAAATGTCTGCGGCGTTTATGCCTTTAAAGACTTTAGTCTTATATTTTTTTTACCCAACTGCGGCGAAGCCCAAAGGAGGGTTATGCGTTTGTCATGTACGTATGTATTTATGTATGTCCGATTCTATGTTCTCTTGTAATTAGTAAACGGCTGAACCGATTTTGATGATTCAATTCAACTTCTTTTCTCTTGAGTTCGCTTTGTACGCAGTCGGTTTTTTTTTCTGTAATTTTTTTTTGTTAGTTAATTCACAACCAAATTAAACATATCCGCCGCTTTAAATGGGCGTCTGTACATAGGAAAGCTCGATTAAATAAAATAGCAATTTTTCATTAAAAAAATTACAATTTCTTATAATCAAAAATATTAATTAAAGTAACTAAATAAATTATAAACATTTGAGAGTCAGATACATAAAAAATTAAATATTGTTGATATTGCTTTCATCATTGCTATGCAAAAATAATAATATTTCGTAATATCTAACACTTCTTTATTTTCTAATGCAAGAGAACTGATTTTTAGGTGCAAAATAAAACCGTAACCTAGGCCAAGTTGAAAACTTATTCTTTTAGATCTTAACGATTATTAATTTCAAGAATTTTATGTGTTAAAAAAGAAAAGCACCCTAACTTACGCAGCTAAATATGGATTAATACAAGATATCTAATTCTAACCTATCGGGCGATAAAGATTTTTAAGTCCATTCGATCTTATTCAAAACTTAAAATTATAATATTCTTAAAAATAGCTATATAACTTGATAAGTTAGAATTGTTTTTTATATGTCCCGATATATTACACACCGACAATAGTCGGATGAATAATATATTTTTTATTCACCCGATAATTATCAGAGGAAAAGACACATCGATAAATATTATGCATAATAATTGGAATTTTCATTAAAAAATATTTCTTTTTCGGTGAAAAAGAAAAATCTTTTTATGTAATAAAAAGTATCCATCATTATCGAAACACATATGAATAATTTTGAAAGTATTCATACGTGCTTCGATTATAACACTATTACACTATATTATTTTGATTTAATAATAATTTGAGCTGTATTCGTATGTTATATGTTAATAATATTATAAATTAACTAAATTAAATAACATAAAATTCTTACTTCTTTGGAGTATATTCACCAAAAAGAATTTCTTCTCCTGTATACATGAGATCACACCATCCTATAAAATATGTGATCCAGGAAATGCATTTTCTCGCGTAGAAACCTTTTTCACTGTTTATTGATTCGGCAAAGTATGCAGGTGCCCTTGCATGATCACAGCCAGATTTCGCTGTAAAAAGTTGAAAAAATCAAATATAGTTTAGATTTCTAAAGTTAGTTCACACCGTGAAAATGATATACATATGTATACCTATTGCATGTGTACGTATAAAAAATACATACACATTAAAAAAAACCAGCAATATGGTGTCACAAAATACGAAGTACGATATGTTTGAAGGTGAAGATTATGAAAACGATACAATCATTAAAAATAGAACTAATTTCTTTTTAATTGGCGTTACTTATACTTATTCAAACAAAAGTTCCCATAGTTTCCCTTTCGTGATCTTTACCTCAAAATAACTCTGAAACATGACATTTTATTGCTGAAAGTTACTGATAGTTTTTTTCTGTTTTCGTACCTAACAGGGTGGCTAATAAGAGCTTCCATAGAACAATTTTAGAACCTTTAGAAAGTATATAATAATCAATTAAGGGGCAATTAAATTATTATACAATAAATGAATAATATCTGTATTAATATTATAAATGTGAAAGTTTGTGAGTATGGATGTTTGTTTCTCTTTCACGCCAGAACGGCTTAACGGATCTGGATGAAATTTGGCACAGAGATAGATTATAGTCTGGAATAATGCATAGGCTACTATTTATTCCGGAAAAATGTACGGTTCCCGTAGGATACGTTTGTTTTTGTTTTCTTAGAGGTGAACCAGAGCGAAGTGAGTGTGAGCCGCTAGTATTCAATGAAAAAGTTTGTCATAATTCTGCACCGATATAATTTTAACGTACTCTGTTCTTTCGTTGGCATGCAACCAGGTTGATCAACACCTCCGTTAGCATAGAAATCTACATGACCACTTTTCTCTAATTTTCCTTTTTTCAAAGCGTTTGTATGCAATACGTCCACAAATAATGCGTCACCTGGGTCAATCTTATCGTTTTTACCCTTAGTCGCAAATAATGGTAAGGCTGGATCTAAAGCTGAAACATGAAATAGCATTTTCATACATATGATTCAACATGAAAGTTAAATATATTTTTCAGACTTTGCATATAGTCTCCATATATGTAAAGTCTATTTTCGATGTAATATATTTTTTTGAAAAAGATGAAAAAAGTATTTTACTAAGTTCTAACTGAGTAGTTTTAATATGGGTAAAAGACGACCTAACTTCGGGTCTTCTACTGTAATATATTATGATATATTTTTGGTATTAGTAGTAAAAACTTGGAATATTTAAAATAAGTAACATAAGCATTAAGCATATCTATAAAAACATACGTTTACCACGTTATAGTGTCACGTATTTATTTTAGATAATAATAATCATTTACTTGTAGCAAAAGATCAGGTTACAAAAATATACTCTTTAGACATCTGTTTTGCTTAAGACATAATATAAAGTTATCCAGAAAGAGTGCTTAGGAGCTCGTACTAGGAAAACCTGTATACAAACACCGTCACCTTCCTCTAGATTTACAATATAAAAACCAAATAGTTAAAAGTTACTGAAGTTAGTAGATTATAATGCTAAAAGATAGAATAATAATTAAAAATAGAACAAATTGTTTGTGTGTTAAAAACTAATATAGTGTACCTGAAATTCTTTCAATCTTTCCCGACTTAATAAAATTTGCGATATAGCCTGCAGCGTGACCACCGAGGCTAAATCCTACAATATGAAAATTAGGTAGTTCGAATCCGTACTTCTGTACCAGTTCGTCGATTAACTGCGCGGTGCACATCCCTACGAGCTCGGTATTACGCGTTGCTTGCGGATAGCACGGTTCTAGTGCCACTTTATTATAATCTACACTTATTATATTATAGTCGCAACATTCCATGTATGCTAAAATAATAAAAAAAAAATAAGGATATTAATGTTCTTAAAAAATGTATTATATTATTCTTTTTAGATTACTTATAATATCAATACCTAGATAAAAAACGCAATTAAACATATATATACGAGAAAAATTATATAGATTATAACGATTGTACGAGTATACGATGATGCTCTTTTCTTGTGGAATGACTCTTTCTTGGTCATATCCGCAATTGATCTGCCGGCTGCATAGTTTTTATCTCTTGATAGTTCTGTCGGGTTTGTAATTATTAAAAAAAAAAAATAGAAGAAAACCAGAACGAAAGCGTTATAATGTTAGCACTTATAGTATTAATGCATCCGACTAATGTATTTGCCAATTGTCTGCTGCTACAACATCTGCAATATACGGATATAAACATAAAGGTGGAAAAGACTGTACCGAGGATGTTCGGTGTCTATACAGATAATTATCTTGGTCTATTCAAGGTGAACTCGGAATTAAGTTCGAATTAGAATGGTACTAAAGATCTGGTGCTACTAGAGCAAATAGCCGAATAAGTCACTACATTCATGAAAATGAAAAATAATTCATATTATTTTTATGATGAGTATTATGCCTTGAAAAAAAAGGCAGTGGTAGCCCAGTAGTAACGCGCTCGCTTGGGAAACCAAGTGAAGCGGGTTCAAATCCCGCTTGCTCGATCGCCTGCTATGCTCGATTGGCTATAAAAAGGGCTGAATACATATTATGCTTTGAACATGATTTCATACAATACCATGTCAACGTATCATATACATATATGCACTGGCCAAACTAGATTTCAGGCCAAACTGGTTTGCCCTAGGCCAAACCGGTTCATCCAAAGTGTGTCTGCCTAAGCCAAACTGATTGAAATAACATAGCACTTATGATACTGGGGGTTCTGGGTTTGAAATTAACAAAAAGACCTAACAAGCTCCTGCCTTAATCTTCTCAACCTATGTTATCCAAGTCGGGCCAGTCACATAATAATACCACGGACCACCCACTCTTCCAGAGGTCGCGTCCCACATATTAAACAGTCGAATAATACCTTCAAAAATCAGTTTGGCCTAGGCCAAACTAGTTAAGCATAAAGTATTTAGTATTTTGTTTATAGGACAATCCAATTCAAACGCGCGTTTACCTTGTCGTGGTTGAAGGGGGCTCATTGGCGTCCAGCAGTTCAGCCGTGCGCGAAGCCAAGAAACACACTGGGAGGTGGCCCACTTCGGTGAGCGGTGTACCATGGGGTTGCTCCTGGTACTTCTCTGACAGCAGAGTGTACCGTTAGAGCAACCCCATGATTGTGGAGGTCTGCTTCGGTAAACCTGCTATCGGGGCGTCATGGTTGAGTTCGTAAGCGATCCTGCGATGCCCTATTAAGATGGGGGAGGTTTTGTTGAGCTTTAGTGGATAGTACTGGCTTTTCTAGCCGGTAACTCCCACATAACCACATATATGTCTACAGGTGGTATGGGCAAATGCATTTCCCAACATATAAAAAAACCCTGAAAAGCCTGAAATCTAAATTGGCATATATATATATATATATATATATATATATATATATATATATATATATATTGTATATGTTACCTGCCAATTAGAATAGAAAAAAAAATGTTCTCTTAAATTATTCTTATAAAAATACCTGGCCTTATTTCCACATTCGGAGAAAAATCTCTATGTCCAGTGTATCCGTGTATTAATATTTTAACTGCGGCGTTTTTTACCCATGGCGCTGAAGTGATAGTATTATAGTCTGAAATGTTTAGCTCGTGTGGATCTCTCTCGTTTGCCCTGATATGAAAATAGTTCTACTTAATTTAAACTTATTTCAGGACTATAATAATTATTAGGTACTTGTTAAATAAAATAAATATTTATGGCTATTGGCTACACACAAAGTTTCACTATTATACAAATAAATATAAAAGAATTACCTTGTATATAGCCAAAATGAGATATTAATATTCGGACACTCTAGCGGTGGTGTGACACATTTATCATTAAAAATGCCAGACACGTATGCTGAAATGTAAAAAAATTAATTAATTAATTAAACGATAGTTTCAATTAAAATTTGCTTAATTAAAGTGCTTACCTACGTATATTAAGGTAAAGATTACAAACGCTTATTGGGTTACACCAAAACTCGAAGGCAAACCAGAAAAAGAAAATCGATGAAAATCACATATTTCAACATACTATTTATAATTTGCTTACAATCTTACGTGGTAATTCATTAGTCAGTATAGAGAACCATTTCAAAAAAGTATTTCGTGTAGTATGCGTTTTTTAACGTTTTGTATTCGCTATTAATTATTTTTTCAAAAAAGTTTATTTTTCAAAAAAGAATCAAATTTTACTTTTAATAATGTATATATTTACATATTTATACTATGTCCTCTATGAAGACTTATGTTTATGCTATATCATAATACGGAGAGCTCAAATTTTACCTTTGGACCTACCTACCTTTTTTGTTAACGTTCGGCAATGCATTTACGCATACCACCTATTTACTAAAAAAGTAACACACTGACTAGAAAAGCTAGTGCTACCCAGGATATTTTTTTAAATTAGGATTTTGTAGGATTTTCATAAATTAGGGGATTGCTCTCACGATCCAAACTGCTATGAGAAAAGTACCAGGAGCAACTCGCATGATATACCAGGAGGTGTCCCGAGACTGTCGAACGCTACTAAACGTCCCCATCACGACAAGGTGAAAACACATCGGGGAGGTTATTGAGTTTCTCTACCACAAAAATGTCGACGTGTAACATATTCGGGGTGTTCAATTGCTACTCTAAAATTAATATGTAAATTATATTTATACTTAAGATACTTAAGAAATAATTAGTTCATCAATAACGATCATTAAAAAACACCTTGGAGATAAAAATGATTATTGCTGATAAGTTATGTATATTAAGAAGAAGTCGTTTAGACGCATGCTTAAATACAAATAATGATGAATTGAAATGGCTTTCGGATGTTTAATATGAATAAAATTAAATAGAAAAAAAAAAACTTTTATTATCTATAGATATAGAGCTTACGTGATAAATTAATATGTCCATGGGAAATGAGCTTGAGTTCTTTCATTGAATTTTATGTTCGTTAATTATTTTAAAATGAACATGTTGCTAACTCAAATTATTTTTGTTTTATATAGTGTTCTTTATTATTGCAATAATTTAAGAGACTTCTCATCGTTAAATAATCGATATAAATGTAAACTAAGAGTTAGCCATAGAGCGCGTTACTTTCAAAAAGAATCACTGGCCAGTGTACTTTACACACATGGGCCAAAAGGTTATATAATAGCATCCCTATAACATGATTTGATTAATCTATTAATATATACATATATAAAAATTGATGTGTGTATGATTGTTCCCTATGGACAAAAGCGATTAGATTAGAGCGATTTCGATCAAATTTTTAGATAATCTTCAGATTAAGGTAGAATAATAGCAATAATAAAAATTTAATAAATTATTAATAAAAATATATAAAGTTTTTATATACAATCTTTTCCAAAAAATGTTTTCATTAGCAACATGTTGTCCACGTGTATTCCAATATAATATGCAGTGCTCATAAAATATCATAAACTAATGAACTAACAATAATAAAAAATACTCACAAATATATAAAAAAAAGGAAGTTGCTATTAGCGTAGTCCTCATTTTATTATTGGTAAATCTAAAACACTCGCCGTTAAAAACCATTTAATAAGTAGATATATTAAAAAATGGCTTTTTGAATAAATTGGAATAAGACCATCTTAATTTATGTCTTTAAAATGACTGCCATCTAATTATTAATTTTATCGTATTTATTCCAAAAATTTTAATCTGAACTATAATAAGTTTTTATAAGACCGCAGATATCTATTCCAATTTTAGTATGAGAATGGACATATCTTCTTTTAAAAGAAAACGTAAAAATACTTGATTATAGTTTAACAATAAGTGATATTCGAGATAGCAGTCGACAACTGACTAAATTATTTAAATTGTTTATTAACTTCAGTAGGGTCGTGTACTTGTACTACATTAGTACGGACAAAAAGACAGTGATAAACATCTTACATTTAGTTATTTTCACATATTTTTATAATTTTATTTATAAATAGTATTCATCTATACATATAATAAAATTGTAACTTAGCCGAATCTGTACATTAAATATTTTTTGGAAAATCTTATTGAAATAGACATTATTATCGATATAGAAGCCGAAACTATAGTTATTAAAATTTTTGTCTGTCTGCCTGTGACCGCATCATAAGAAAACCACTGGATTGATTTTGATTAAATTTGGTATGATGATAGCTGTTAAATCCGGGTCAACATATAGGATACTTTTTACAGCTGGAAAATTTCTCTTGAGAAATCTATACCTACTAAACGTTAAAACGTAATAAGGGACGAACCTGAGCGGAGCGAGGGTGAGTCGCTAGTAGTAAAATAAAATTAAACAAAACCTAATCTTTACTAGGTTTATTCTTGTGAATGATAAATTATAAGTTATCGTTATAACGCGGAATACCTAAATATGCCAATTATTTGGGTACGGTTTACTGAAATCAAAGTTTATTCAAGCAAAGAACTTATTTTGTTCACTAAAACGGATACTTAGTTTTTACGCTGAGAAATAATTTCAAAAGTTCGTAAGCTAATTAATTAATCTATACTAATATTATAAATGTGGAATTTAAGATATTTGGATTTTCGATGGATGTTTGTTACTCAATCTCGCCAGAACCGCTGAACGGATCTGGATGAAATCTGGTACAAAGACAGTTTATAGTCCAGAATAGCAATGTACGGTTAATATAAAAACAATTTCGTGGACTAAAGTACCCAATGTTTAAAATAACTAGTAAATTTGTACCGTAATTGATTTACATACATTATGGAAAAGACATGATTGCGCACACTTATTCTTCCTTTATTAGCTTTTTGAACCAATTGACCTTACGAGAATTGTTACATATACCAGGTTAAATAGTAGTCAACTATTACATTGTATCTATATCCTATTGAAAAATAAAAGATAAACCGACAAACATACTTTCTAATAATATACTATAATAATAAGGATCATAAAATAAAAATAATCCGTTGTTCTAAGCATAAGATTTTAATATGTACATGTTATAGGATTCAAAAGTTATTTAATAGAAATACATAAAATGTAATATTGATTGTACTTAAAGACGAAAAAATTAAAAATGTACACTTGAGAACTCTCTATAGGGTTTTTGTTCCAAAATATGTAAATGAATCCAATAATGTTACACAACAAGCTGGCTTTGTCATCTTATCGCTGTAAAGTAAAATTTACACCGGTTATGTTGTTTTTTTTTTAGTAAACCTAAAAGCCCTTCTTGATAATAAAATTAGTACAAGTACATGTGCAACTAACAAAATACAAGTGTACTTAAGTACTCACATTTTAATTCTTTTTTTCTGGGGAGTGGTAACGACATTTTTCAACAAAAAAAACTATCTAATTTTAAAAAAGTTTATATATTGCAATTAAAATGAGTAAAAAGTCGATTTTTACTAGCACTTTTAAATCAGTCAGTCATAAAGAATTTTCCACCGGCTTGCAGTGCTGTTATAAAGTTTATGGGTATTTACAGAAAAGCCATGTCAATATAAATGTCCTTGTCCATGTCCATGTTCTTGAATTGAACGTATCACAAAGATTTTTGCAACTAATCAAAACGTATCTGTGAGTTTTATCTACTATCACGAAAGGAATTTCAATTAAAATTGGACTAAACAGAAATAGCTGTAAATTAATATAAAACATTATGTTCAATGGTGTTCAATGACCTCTATTTTAATATTTTTGAGATACTCCAAGTTTTCTTTTGTAATAGCATATTCTTCCTTAAATTTTGCTAATATTAAATTAATATCGTTTATTTTCCTTCTAAGCCTTCGATTTTGCGATTGCAATCGTTTTATTTTTAATTCTTGTTTTTTAATTTTGTCCACACAAAAACTAAGCCGGCCTTTTAGTTTCTCTTCACTCGATGTTAAACATCTCGAACTACCCATAGTGTCCAAATTTTTAATCGTTTTCCGCTTTAACTTATTTGTACTACCAGCTAAATGAGGCTGCACACAAATCAAAGGGTCGGTGTGTTTCTGTAAGAAAAAAGTGAATCTTTGTTTTAATAAAATATATTTGATGATTTAGCCAGCAAATGCTGTTCAGTTATTGGTAATCATACCTTCCTTCATACATTAGGTCATAAAAGTATATATTACGAGTATATCAAAGGCAAGGAGTTCCATAATCGGACAGCTTTTACTGCAAAGAAAGTAAAGAAACGGGAAGAGTGAGTAGGAATATTAAGGATGTTCTGATCCGAGAATCTTCTTCTGATCAGAGATCCTTCGGAAGAGAACGAGTAGGTGTATTCCCTCAGGTAGGTACTTAATGCGTTGTTTAAGATAAATAGGACTTGAAGGATTAAACAGTACGTAGTAAAGGAGATAGGGAATATGAGTATTTCTGTGGAAATGGGTTCCAGTTGAGCTTTATGTAAAACTGAGAGATATGGTCATATTTTCTAAGACCAAAAATTAACGTCGTCGCTCAAGTTTCATCAAGTACTCCTCTTTAATGTCAAAGTGAAAAATGTCAGCATTATCAAGAATTGGTAATGAAGTGAATTCGTCAACGCGATTTTGGTCGGTATGGGAATAAAAAGCGCAATCTGCGAAAAGAAGCAATCGCGCCAAACATATTCTAGCTCAGCGCACTTACCTGCGTCCCCCAGGACAAATATTGATCAATTCTTATTCTTAATTTTTGACTTTCCCATAAAAAGGAGTATGAATGCCATTAAAAGAATGACAAACTGTTAGTAATAATTGCGTGAAACTTTGTAACATTTAGATGTAGTCCATTAGATGATATCGACATATACACCATGATGACATCGATACGAGATCTTTATTTATATATGTGTATAGTTTGAGGTAAATCCTCCACAGTTATGACGTAAATTTGCAAATTTTCAGCATATAAGTGGTAGTGAGCAGAATTTGAGGACAAATAGAAGTGAAAACAGGAGACGGGACAACACGCCTTGTGGAACGCAGACAGGCAGTTGACTAATTGGAGTACTAGTCTTTAATCTAAATACGTTGCCAGCGACCGCAAAAGTAAACGAAACCAGTCAATCATCTCACAGGAGATATGTTAAGAGAATCCACCTAGGTTTTTATAGGTATTATTAATGACAACAATTTACAGTATAACAAATGATTCATGCTTAATCACTACAAAGTGATGCAGACATCTCCCGCTTTCCCACCAAAAGTCCGGGAAACAAAAGAAAATCCGCGCCCTTTTTCTTTTTTTTGAATATTTCTACAGGCCAAGGTCACATAAATAAATGCTTTATACATCATTACAAATTAGTCAAATATGTCAGTAATTTGAAATGGAAACCATTATGGGAATGATAAGATCAACAATGGGAAAAATTATTTTACGATTTATACAATCTACCCAACAATCATTAGAATATTAGATAATATTAGATATACTTCATATTCATAAGCCATAATATTAGATATACTTCACTACACTTTCATAAAATTGACTAAAGTAAAACAGAGAAAGTCAGGAGCAGCTAAAGTTGAAAGATAGTTAAGTATGTTTAATTTATTTGTACTATTAGTAGTACATGAAGAAGAGAAATGCAAATTTAGCAGATATAAATCTGTAAAAATAATAAATCTTTATTTCGGAATATTTTTCGGACATGTATTTCGATTTTACCACTTTAAGACAATATTAACAAATGTTCAGATGTTGTCCAAATCATATTCGTCGTTGATAGATTTATACTTTGGATTTATAGCTATGGCATCATCGGTTATCTCTACACAGTATACTGCAACGATTGCGAGCCTTAAAAAATATTTTCCTTTTGATATTTTTTACAAAAGAAAAACGAATAAAAAATAAAAAAAAAAATAAAAAAAAATTCAAGAGTACGTATATGAATGTGTACACGCGCAAGAAGTAAAACTTCTGTAGGTTATCAGTAAGTACTCTTTATGAAATTCAATTTATCTTTTAAATAATTACTAAAGAAAAAAAGAACGCACACACACACACACACACATCAGCCTCTATCCGTCCACTGCTGGACATAGGCCTCTCCAAATGCACGCCACTTCGATCTATCTTGGGCTTTTCGCATCCAGCTCCTGCCAGCCGTCTTGCGTATATCGTCACTCCACCGTGCCTGGGGACGCCCTCTATCCTCTTTGCCAGTTCGCGGTCTCCACTCCAGGACTCGTTTACCCCAGCGGTTGTCGGTCCTGCGACTGATATGGCCAGCCCACTGCCACTTCAACTTGCTAATCCGGTGGGCTATGTCGATCACCTTGGTTCTCTGCCGGATCACCTCATTTCTGATGCGATCACGCAGAGAAACGCCGAGCATAGCCCTTTCCATAGCCCGCTGAGCGACTTTGAACTTGTGGACCAGCCGTACCGTCAGTGTCCACGTTTCGGCTCCGTAAGTCATAACGGGTAGGACGCACTGATTGAAGACTTTCGTCTTTAGGCACTGTGGGATCGACGCTGTAAAGACTCGACGTAGCTTCCCGAATGCTGCCCAACCCAACTGAATTCTTCTGATCACCTCCCCCTCGAAGTTGTTTTTACCCAGCTGCAATGTCTGCCCGAGGTAAACATATTTTTGAACAACTTCGAGTACGTTTCCGTGCATTGCAATCGGTTCCGGTAGTACATGCTCGTTGAACATGACCTTGGTTTTGTCCAAGTTCATCCGTAGACCGATGCGTTCAGAAGAATCAGCTAGGTCGTTCAACATCTGTTGTAGGTCCTGCATCGTTTCCGCCATTATGACGATATCGTAATATTATATATATCGCATATTAGGCATATTACAATCATATATTTATGGAATATCATTTAAGGAAAGAATATAATATTATACACCATTTGTCAGACAATAACAACTTACTAAAGAAAAAAAGAACGCATATTAGGCATATTACAATCATATATTTATGGAATATCATTTAAGGAAAGAATATAATATTATACACCATTTGTCAGACAATAACAACGGTTACCATGGCAACAAACGTTCGCCTCGCCCGATCACACTTTTCGTAACGCATTCACCAGCCTACTCACCATGTCAAGCGTGCGTAAAGTAGTTTTACTTCAAAAAGCCAGGCATATAACAGATAATAAATAGGTAGTACTTTAATATAGTGTGTAATAGACCCTCAACAGAGACAACCACATAACCCCCCAGCCGTGTAAAATGTTGTCACACTGCCACAATTCTCAATTAACCATTGTACAATAATTACAAACAAAAGAGCCTACAGCAAATACAGCCTACTTATACCAAAATCAAGATTGTTTATAATTATATAAGAAAAAAAGGTGGCAAACTTACTTCCTTTAAAAAGTTGACAATTTTATAACAAGGAAGCGCTGTAGATTTTATGTATCTATATCCTTTTTTTGATATAGCAAAATCATCAGGTGAAAAATGCTCAGAGCATATCGTAGTTATTTTCGTGGGCATCCAATTAACTCTTCCCGTTGCGTCTATCCATTTCTCTTTGACACTAGGATCTCTAGGATATCTAAAAATATTTTATTGAAATTAAGAACATTTTAAATGATTAATTGTAGTATTAATGAAAGTATTATGAAATTAAGAAGTTTAAATTCGAAGAAGTTGTTGCACAAACTTTCAGTTTATTTATTTTTTGCAGATTCCATCCACTATTACAGATTACTAACAATGGAAATAAATACGAATAGTTTAACAAAATTTAATTAAAACAATCGTAATAAACTTTAATTATAACCAAAAGATCTTACTTTGTTACTTCAGAATAAGAGTGCTTAAAATTCAATGATGCCATCCAGTGATTTTCGATGGAATCCAAAGCGTAAAAATAATAAATATAAAAGATATACTGGGTACACACCGACCCAACGAACGCCAACGAAGGATATTTAGCGTTGGCTACCGTAAGTTCGTTGGCCTTCGAAGATACGTCCAAATACATTTAGTGGTCGAGCAAACGATCGTTGGCACTAGATTCTTGCATTCGCAATTTGGTCATGGACGACGACGAAATAATTATAATTGCTAGTTTTATATACCTTAACGAGTTAGCAAGGACAAGAAAAATTAAACGAAAACGGAGATGGTGGACTACCACATATTTTAAGAATAGAAATGTGTATCGCAATTAAAAATATTAGCAATTTCTGCCCACAATCACTTCTCTTCATTTTTAATTTATATTAATTATTAGTAGGGTCCCAAAGACTGGAGGCTTTTCTTTGTATAGATTGATTAACAAAAACATGTCATAACACTTTCTTAGATTTACGCGAATATTTGACATTTAAATAAAACTATCTTTTCGGAGTTTTTCGCGGATTTATTTTGATTTTTGGTTCCCGACGTTTTGATTGCTTTATAGCAATCATGGTCACGGGAGAGACTAAGGTGTTAGATGTCTCAAAGGTATTATAATATAGTTGTTACAGGCAGCCTACCCACAAAATAACAAAATGAATTTAAAAAACTTGAACATTGGCACCAAAGTATCTTACAATATTTGTTACTTTTAATTTTAAATATTTTTATAATTTTAATTACTTTTATACTTGAATATGGAACATTATTTATATAAACTTAGATGTTATTATTATAATTTTTTAGAAAATTTATTATTTAATAATCTATATTTAGTGTTGCCATTATTATATTTATAACTATAAATAAAAAATAAAATATTAATTGTTTAAGCCATATTATTGTTCTATGTGTAATTTAAGAAGTTAAAATTAAATAACAATTACATTTGCAAATGAAAAATATTAATTTGAAATACTAATTTGAATTACTGTTATTTTGATCCGCACAATAAGAACTTACTACATCTAACTGTCTGTTTTATTTAGATTTATTATTTGATTTTATTATATTAATAACAGGATCCCATGACAATGGTAGTACCCAGCTATCTTCCCTATTTAAATTTGGATGTTTTTTAATTTCTATGGCTTCCCGAATCATTCTAGGGCGATATCTGTTTTCTTTCGCAAGGATTTGGGGTTATATTCGCTTCGATATATCCTGTCGGTGTGTATCCAGCTTAATAATAGGACGATTCCTTTGATGTTACCGCCACGCTTCGGATCGCAGGCACACGCCAACGAACGATCGTTGGCCTTCGCTAAGTCGTCCAAACAGGGCCAACGAAACCCATTCGTTGGCGTTCGTTGGCTCGGTGTGTACCCCAGCATAACATACATGCGGTAGCCAACGCTGAATATTCTTCGTTGGCGTTCGTTGGGTCGGTGTGTACCCAGCATTTCACATAAGACCTAAGTTAGACTATATCACATCACTAAAGGAGTAGCAAGTACCAACAAACTTTGAGAAATTAATCATTAATTTAATAAATCCAAAATATACCTTATCATAATGTAATAAAGATAATTTAAAATTGACTTCCTAATAAACTAATCATATTTTGAATTTAGTTAAAAAAAAAAAAAAAAAAAACAAAACTATTCTTACCGATGGTACGAAACACCTCCATTACTAAGATTATCCCTTCTACTTTCATTTTTGCATTCCAAAATGGAACATTTTGGCATGGTTGCGGATATTCTTAAATATTTAAAACTTTAAAAGACGTACAATCCAACACGGTGTTAAAACACGACTGGAATGAAGTAAGCATATGAGTGCGTAAATATGGCACGCAGGTCACGCCTACTTTACAGTTTACACTTCCAACTTTCCAAGCCTTCTTGGATGAGTTGGATAGAATAAGAAACTAATAAAAATAAATAAAATAATATAAATTGAAGAAGTGGCATTATAACAAGTAAATAAAATGATTTTTGTTGTTCAAAATACTGATTTAGGCCTCTATGGTTAGAAAAAATTGGTATTAAGTCGTCAAAGACTTCAAGGAGTCCGTAATCCCCGTTTTGAGTTTGACAGTAATTCATTGTTTGTATTTTCTTGTTTGTTTGTGCTCGATTGATTTTTTATTTGTTGTTTTTTTGAACTGGACTGCTTATGGACTCTTTATTTACTAATGTGATTAGTACTTGCCAAAGGATCTCATTAATATTATATGGTTTTATTATTGACTTGATATTATTAAATAGTAAATACTTTACGATCATGTATGTCAACTCCAACATGTGTGAATAAATGGTACCTACTATATTGGCACTTAATATGAGATTTACTAAACTGGTTGCAGATTACAGTAAACAAGTACACACAACACAGCAATGTCTGGCAGGGAAGAAGCTGGACAAAGTACAAGAGGCCATTCTAATGTACCTTTTATTAGACTATTTAACACTAAGAATCATAGAATATTAAAACAAAAATGTATCTGGGATGTAGCAATTATAGTCAGCAGAATAGTGTCCTGACAGGTTTGTATGTTTTGGATAACTAATAAAATATGTTACTAAAATCCATATTCTATGACGAGACAATGACTTCTGACTACAATACTAAATGGATAATAATTTTAGTCAGCACTTATCTCTATCTACAGTAATATTATATAGAGGTTAAGTTTGTATATAAGGGGTAATATCTGTAACTACTAATCTGTTTGTGAAAATTCTTTCACTTATAGGAAGTTATATTACCGCTTAGTGCTATAAGCTATTTTTATTCTGATTCAATGTGTTTACTATTACAAATCATAATAAATTCAATTGAAGTCATAATTGTACATAACGAATGACCCAGTAACAACTAAATCTGAGCTGACATCAACAATGGCAATACTAGAAATAATTTTAATTACAGATGAGCACTATTCATAGAGTAGGCTACTAATTGAGCAAAAGCCGCAATCTAAACATCAATGTGTGCTTTCAAATTACGGGTAAACCATATTTCATAATATGAACACTATTATGTATTGTGATGTAATGTACAAGATATAGTTTTGCATTATTATAACTATTAATACCTAAAGTAGCCCAAGTTTGTAATAATATGAATACTTGACAAATAATACATATACTAAAACAGTTTTAATATATGTATTTATCTCTGAAAATATAGAAAATATATTTTCATTTATTAATTCTTATAATCTTGGTGGGAATTACACATTTAATTTTGATCAAAATTTAAGATAGGAACTTCTAAATATATTTTTTTTTATTTTGATTTCAGAAGTGCGACATGTCTGAACGACATGGGGAAACCTTAGGTCTACAACATTTTTACTCAAGATAAACATTTCTATGCAAAATGATCAACTTCTTAGCAAATGTGTGACAACAATCTTGGAATTAGACTTTAATATGATATGTATCTAAAAGTACCTTATTTATGCTCATTTTATTATTAAAATGCAGAAAAAATCTTATGTAATTATTAGCTTTGATAATAAATAATGTAATATATATAACAGTCTCCAATTTCTCATTCATACTTTAACCTGGACTTTATCATTAAGAAAGGCCAACAAATCATAAAGAATTTTTTGACAAATAGAAACATTCCTCGACAGATTAAGTATGAATAAAAGTAAGGGATAAATTCATTAGGAATACCCAGATATTTACAGAGGATTTTCTAATTTTAAGTACAAAATCAAGATCTATGTTTTATTAATGCTGTAAGACTTAAATACATATCTTAGATTTATACTTTGTCTGTTATTAAGACCCCTCTCTAATGTAAATGTGTATGCAGTATGTATACAGTAACAAGATTGAACTTTCTAAGTTGATTCAGAAAAATAAGTTGTGATACAAAAACAGACAGGAGTGACTTTAAAGGAATACTCACCTATCTTTTATATAATTAAAAAATGAGATTTAAGAATCATTATGTTTAAAAAAATGAATTACCAATTTAAAATCCTTATTGAAAAATACTAAAATATTAGTTAAAATAAGGGTAACTTATTATCATAAAATATTTTTTTTATATTTTCTGATTAATATCATAAGGTAGGTAAGTTCAAAAAATAAAACTAAATAATTTAATTCATTTATTATTTATATAAGTATAAAATCAGTCAGTTCGTTTGAAAAAAAGACGCATTTGGCACGTAGTTTACTAATTAATATGGCTACTACAAAATTACAACAGCACCAGCATTTTATAAAACCCTTTAGGTAAAATCTTGAAATATAATTTTATTCCAATATTCAACATTTCATTAAATTTACTTAATATATTTCACACACATCTAAAAACTGGATTTTACATCAAAATTTAACATGTAGTCGTCTTTATTTTTTTACGTTTTGTAAAAGTGTCTTCTCAATGCGTTACACAAACTAATAGGATATCAAGTTTACAAGTAATTCTAGTTTAATATCTACACGTTATTCTACATTTATTTACAATGAGGTTCATGATAACAGCTCTTCTAAATACATAATTACTTAACTATTATCTCTTATTTTTCAACAAGATATGGCAAGGAAAAGAAACTAAAAAGACCTTGATACAAGATCCCAACAATTTTGTACAATATTAGTATATCTACTGTTATTTACAATATCTAAACATACTCCTCTGATGGCTTCGGCGTTCCGTTTGGTAGTCTCAGAGAGGAAGACATGCGACCATTTACCGAGTCTGGTAGCTCGGCAATATCTTTAAAAACTCCAATCATGCTCTCAAAATTTGGACCCCAATTTAATAGATAATCCCAGCCGAGAGCAGCTGGAGCTGGTGATCCATTTGCTTGTCGGTAAAGGGCAGATCCTACGTGAGGAGCTAAGTCATCGTCTGACGCAACCAAAGTACTCAAAGAACCCCGAAACGAAGAATCAAAGCTTTCATATGGTGGTGGTAAGATAGGTTTTTTATTGCTATTGCCATTACTTATGTTTTGTCTTCTGACATCTTCTGGTTTATCGGCGTTGATGCTGTTATTATCGTATTCTATTTCAGAACATGTAAAACTATCATTAGCACTTTCATCATCTGAACCAGTTGAACTTCTGTTATCAACAGGTGGTGAATGATGCCTATGAGACATGTGATGACTAATAACTCCAACTCGAGGTGCTTCACTTGAACTAGAAACTGCATCAAGAGTAGATACTAGACTTGATGTTCGTTGTCTCGCATTCATCCTTTCAATTTCTTCTGCAGTTAATCCGACTGCTCCAGACCCTACAGAAACTACTTGTGGACCCTGTGGTGTAGCACTAGGGGTTTTTCTTCCAGCAGAAGAGCTTTGGCCACTAAGCTGTGACATAACAGGACTATTCAAACTACGCTCGCTATTGCTATGTAAAGCGTCTTTACCAACTCCTCCAGAACTTGATGTTGTTGCTAACAAAGCACTTTGAAGTGGTTTCCCAGATATATCGTGAAGTGTAAGAATTCTCGGTTGCTGGCTTAATTCACTGCTAGGCGATAACCTTGCTAGGGGTGTAGTCTGATGTTGTCTTGATTGGGGAGGTTGTTGTGAAGTTTGTGTGAGTACTCTCGGTGGATATCCACTAGGGTGATGTGGAGAATGTCTATGCTGAGGAGTTTGATGCTTGTGATGATATCCTGCCATTGGTGGTGGTGTAGCTTTATATTTCCGAACTCCACTAGCTTCTCTGAATCCTTTATAATGATAAACAATATCTATATCAGAAGGTGCTATTGAACTCGCATTTTCTAAGTCATAATGTTCAGGTACTTCAGAATTAATATCCATACCGTTAGGATGATCATGTGTGTGATGTGACGTATTTGCTGAAGGAGGTGGTTGAGGATGATGATCTTCTCTAAGAGCAGGGCTTTTACCAACAACTTCACGTTCTATAATGTCTGGTCTCTGAGGTCTCGGAGCATCTAGATTCATTATTTCACGATCTTTATATTTTTTTGACAGCAGCTCAGGTCCAACAATATGTCCAACATTGCGCATTATATCTGCATTTTCAGAAATGTAGCTATTCAAACTTGTTTCATTATTATGCACATTTCTATTCATTAGACTATCATTAGTTCCAGCTATTAAATTTGGGGCGTTTAACATAGCAGGACCACCGTTTTGTTTTGTATGAACCATATTACTTTTCCCAATAGGGGTGTTACTTTTTTCTTTCTTTTTCTTACGAACTCGATAAACAATGTATGATACTATAAAAGCACAAATTAGTATGACAAAGAATGCTGCGACAGCTGCGATTCCAATAGATAAAGGACTTGAATTTTTCGAGAGCCCAGCGACTAATTCACTATGACAACCAGTGAAAATTTTACCAGATTTGATTACTTCTTTGAATATACTGCCATTTCCAATAAATGGTTGAACTTCGTTGTTAATAGTAAAATTGGCCAGACAACCTTCAAACTTATTAAATGCTGAAATTAATTCAGATTTTATTCCTCCCAAAGATATACTTGTTAAATAAGGATCTAAAAAATCGTGAACCCCAGCTGCATCCAATTCTTCACCAACATTTCTCCCATCTACAATTAGTCTGATACTTCGCCCGTGTCCTAATAAGGTTATATTATGCCAGCTCCCATCAGCAATATCTTCTTGTTCTATCTGACTCATATTTACTACAGTATTTTGTTTAGAAGTGTAACTTATTCTTCCACTTAATAATTCTATTAAAGTGTAATATTTATCTGTAGCGGCATAAAAAAGGACTCCATCTTTCTTATGAGTTCTAAATAAAAAAGACAAATGTTTGGCAGGATTCGTGGCTTTGACATTTAATTTTCCTTTGCTTGATTTTCTCTCCCAAATTGTACTTCCTCCATAGAATGAATCCAATAATTGCATTCTCCGATGCTTCTCTGAAATTACATATGTTATATATCCATTTTCGCCAACTGAAATACTTTGAAGAGAATTTTGGCAATCAGGAGAAATTAAATTGTTATCACATTTACAATAGTGCGTTTTCCATGTATCATAACATTCCCCAAAACCGCATATATCAGCCTTATAACAAGCTCCTTTTTCTTTTCTATCACAATTAGGTTCGACTCCCTGGCCATTTAAAGGGTTGGTCAAATTTAAAACTCGACCATTAATTGTAATACTATGCATACAACCAACAAAATCATCTGAGTGAATTTGTCCAGGACGTTCCAACACTGGATCAGATTTATGAAGTCCACCAATCAACAAAGGCTCGTTGTTAAAGTTTAAAGTTCTGAAAAGAAAAAAGAAATATATGAAAAATACATTAAAATGTTAAAATGTTAATATTAAGAGTTATAACCATACATATTTCACGCATAAATTCATACTTTAATCATAGCATGCTAGTCAGTGGTATATGTAGGTACATATTTTGTTACTTTTAATTTTTAAATATCATTATCTTATCACAATTCTCGTTCCCAAGCCTTATTTTAAAGTTGTAATAAGTTTCCGTTCTTTCCTTAATCCTTAATCTAAATGTAAATTCAAAAGGCCTAATTAATTTATACATACCCTGCTTGCCCCGTGTCATCACCGTAACATAGGTCATCGCCAGGCTCGCATTCACTACAAACATCGCCGTGGTCAGTACAAGAAGCCACACTTAGAGATATGACTCGGCCATTTCTTGTAGCTGTTAGCTTATACCATTTTCCATCAGCAAGATTTTTATCACTATTTATTAAGGCTACAGAAGTGATTGAAGTTCTAGCGCCTCCAAAGGAAAATACTGGTTTTCCTCCAAGTAATTCTATTGCAATAAAGTCTGATCTACCTCCAGTATGTGCACCATAATTATAAAGCAGCAAAGCATCTGATTTTGTAGTTGCAAATATTATCGTTATATCATTTGTTGATGCATCTAATGCTGGGAATTTCAAATAAGAGAGTTCATTAAAACCGAACGTTGAACTTTCACAATGTGTACCATAACGACCATTTGTACAACTGCACCGGTATCCAGGTTTAAGACTTATACAAATTCCGCCATGCATACATGGGTTCGGTCTACACGAGTCTACAAGTGCTTCACATTGATTGCCACGGTAACCAGGTCGGCATAAGCAAAAGAATGCATTTCTATCGGAACTTTCTTTACACGAACCACCATTTTTACAAGGATTGCTACTACATACATCATCCCGTTCTAACTCACATGTTTTCCCTTCACGTCGTGATGGACATATGCACACAAAGTCATGCCCTTGCTTGCGGCATTGTCCTCCAAATTCGCAAGGATTTGGTGAACAAGGATCTTGTCGTTTCTCGCAGTTTTCACCCATAAATCTATCTGTGCAATGGCATACATAATCATGATGTACGAGAGGTGATGTCAGTATTAAAGTAGAACTTTCAGTGCTTTTGGTACCTTCTAAGACATTAATTGAATCTGTACATACACCGTCATTTTGACATTGAAGTGTAGAACAAGGGTAAAATGGTATTATCACCTGTTTCTTTAAAACTTTCCGAATTTCAGATTCTTTGGATTTTAAGTATTTTTCAGTGTTTTCTTTTTTCCAAATTGCGTTGTTTTCTTTAATAGCAATTGTTAAATCTATACTTTCATTGACTTCATTTATACTGTACAAATAAATATTTTCTTTATTTTTCATATCCATTCTTAAAATTTCGAGCAATATCCTGTAAAAGTGGGCAAGAAAGTCGGATGATGTCATATTTATGATCCTTGTTGTAACTGATTGTTCAACCGTATTATTATCGAAGGAAAAGTACTCAACACTTATAGATGAAACTACTTCTTTGTGTATACCGTCACTACCAGACACTGAAAAAGAATATCCTTGCCCAGGCCTAACTGCATTTGTATAGAGGTCACACCCCTTCCTAATATTGAATATTGATATCGTACTATCTGAAGTGGAATCTTTTATAATTTGGCATTTATAATCGCCAACTATATCTGGATCATTGGGTTTAACATCAGCAATTTTTCCGGATGGTGTTTTATTATTAAATGTGTGAACGAGAACGTGAACCGATCTAGGCGTTGGAGGATTGTCATTTCTATCTAAAACTTTTATCTGAATCGTGTAATTAGAGTGCATCACAGGTGTTCCACTATCTTCAATTTGTATAGTGACATCTAAGTAAGGAGTTATTTCTCTATCAATTTTCTTCGTTGTCAACAAAACCCCTGTATGCTTATGAACTTTAACGTAGCTTTGATGCCTACCACCAACTATAGCATATGAGAAAGGAGCACCATTGGGTGGTAGGTCTGGATCTTTAGCGGATAACGTCGTTATACTCGTATTAGGGGGTTCATTTTCATATACAGCACCATTGAAATTAGCAACATCAAAAATAGGACCATTGTCATTTATATCAGTCACTGTAATTTTGACAGTAGTAGTTCCGGTTTGTGGAGGTATTCCTGTATCGATAGCACCAATTATTAGTGAATATGCCGATAATGTTTCTCGATCTAAATGCCGAGCAACTTCGATTTCACCATTTTGAGGATCAATTTTAAAGTCTTGATTACTATTACCACCAATAATAGAAAAGCTGAATTGATTATTTTGTGGCCGGACATCTTTATCAACAGCTGTTACCTTAATAACTTCATATCCAATATTTGCTCCTTCTGAAACACTAGCTTCATAATAATGTCGTAAAAATTCTGGGGGATCATTACCATCTTGAATTGATATAATTACTTGAGCTTCATCCGTATCGTTACCATGGATACCACCTGAATTTTTCGCTAACACTGTTAAGACTACTCTATTTTGCGTTTCTCTATCTAAGTATCGCGCGACACGTATTACGCCTGTTTGTGAATTAATACTAAAGCCTTTATCGTTACTTGATCCAACAAAGAGGTAATATATTATTCCATCATCACCGCTGTCTTGATCTGTTGCTTGAATAACACCAACATTGGCCCCAACCTCAGCTGATTCAGAGACATCAAAGTGAAATACTGGTTGTATAAATTTAGGATAGTATTCATTAACACCTGTTATGTAAATAATTACTTCAGTTGTATTACGCATTATAGAATTAGGATTTTCAGCAATTATTTGTAAGCTATACATTGCTTTTTCTTCATAATCAAATACTTCTTTCGAAAATATTTCTCCAGTATTTTGATCTATGTTAAATAGAGATAACATTTCATTGTTTATGTGATATTTTATTACTGCATTCTTAGAAGAATCTATATCAATCGCTTGTACCTTGAATATGAAACTATTGATCGGTGAATTTTCAGGTAAGTACGCAATATATTTTGTTTGATTAAATTGGGGAGAATTGTCGTTTATATCCGTTAAAATAATGGTTACAGTTGCCGTGGTTTCTTTTGGTTTAAAACCAAGATCTTTAGCGGTAATGTTTAATCGATATTCCTGAATTTCATCGTAATCTAAAGGTCTCAATATACTGATTGTTCCTGATACTGGATCAACTCTGAATTCTTTTCCTTCATTTCCTGATGTAATAGCATACCTTACAATACCATTTGGTCCTGCGTCTGCGTCCTTTGCATTTAAAGTGAGAATCGAGGAGCCTACTGGTTCATTTTCTGGTACTATAACTTGATAGCTTAATGCCGTAAATTTAGGACTATAAATATTTTCACCCGTAACTACAAATATTATCTTCGTTTCATCCCACTGTGGAGGCACACCACGATCAACTGCTTTCACTTTTAAATCATAGTATTGTCCAGTGTAATAAAACTGTTTACTTACGACAACCCAACCATTTAATTTATCAATAGAAAAATAAGTTGTACCATTGCCATCAAAAATAAAATATTCTATTTCTGCGTTGATTCCAAAGTCTAAATTATCTTCAGCTTCTAATTTTACAATTTTTTCTCCAAGTGTAGCATCCTGTGGTACTGGAATTAACTTTTCATGATTTTTAAATCGAGGTTTGTTATTGTTTGCATCAACGACGTTAATAGTTACTAAGCATTCTGAAGACATAGGAGGCTTGCCATTATCAGTTGCTACAACAATAACAGAATAAGAGTTTTCAGGAGATGAATTGACTGAAGTTCTTTTATAATTCATCACAAACTTACTTAGAATTTCACCTGTGGCTGGGTCTATAGTAAAGAGATCTGAAGTTTGTTGCAATGAGTATGAAATTATGGAATTTGGACCTTGCTTATCTTTATCTGTAGCTATGACTTGACCAACAAAGCTGTTCTTCTTTTGCAATTCAGGGAAATTGAAGCTATAATACGAATACTCAAATTCAGGTGCATTATCATTTTGATCTTGTATGGTTATAGTTAAAGGTGTTTCTGATCGCCAAGCACCGTCGATTGCAGCAACTTTTAAAATATATTCATCTTGTAATTCTCTGTCTAGAGAACGAGCAACAGTAATATTACCACTTATAGCATCTATAACAAATTTTTCACCGGGATTATCGACAAAACTATATGTAGCATTAGCATTTGGACCAATATCTAAGTCAGAACTTGTAACCCTTATTACAAACGAGCCAATTTCTGCATTTTCGGTAACGTTCACACTGAAAAGTCGTGTAAACCTGGGTGGATTATCATTTTTATCTAAAACAGATACCAAAACTGTTGAAGTACCAGTTAGTTGAGGAACACCATGGTCAACGGCTTCAACCAATATTTCATAAAACGGAATGGACTCCCTGTCTAACGCAATGTTAGTAAATATTTCTCCACTATCTGAATCAATAACAAATGTTTCTTCATAGTCGTTTATTAATCGAAATGATATTCTTCCATTTTCACTAGAATCATCGTCATGTGCTTCAATTTTAGTAACTAACTGTGGAGGTGATTCTTCTTCGGGTACTGTAGCATTATATAATAGATTTTCAATAACAGGAGCGTTGTCATTTGCATCAGTAACTTTAATTTCAATTTCAATAAAAGATTTAAGAGGTGGATTGTCAGAATCTTTTACCTCAAACCACACTTCGTAGAGAGGCATAGTCTCATAATCAAGTCCTTTACCAGTAATAAAAATTTCTCCGCCCATTGGTTCCACCCTTAAAGCATCTCCAACGTTACCTCCAGCAACTGAGTATTGTAATAAACCTGTTGGACCTTTCTTTGGGGATGTTGCAGAAAGTCTTGTCACTAGAACACCTTCTGGCGTATCTTCAGAAAATGTAAAAGTTAATTTGTTATTTATTGTGAATTTCGGAAAATTTTTCCCTGATTTTGGGATGAGGATTAATTCAGTTGAACTTTGCCTTGGAGGTGAACCACTATCAGTGGCAAGAATTATTAGATTAAACGTTGTTCTGTTTTTATCCTTGTACTTTAACAAATTTTCTTTTGCTTTAATAACACCCGTATCCTTGTTAATACTAAAAATATTTTGTAAATCGCCTTTTAAGTCATATACAATTTTCTTGTTTTGACCAATATCATTATCTTTTGCTTTTACACCAAAAATGAAATCACCAGAAATTGTACGCTCCGAAATATAAACTTCGTAAATTGCCTGAGGAAATATTGGTGTGTTATCGTTTTCGTCTTCCACAATTACCGTAAGATTTGCTGTTGCAGTTCTTGGATCCGTAGTTGAAGAATCTTGAGCCATTATTATTAAATAATAAATATCCCATTCCTCTCTATCCAAGGAAGCGTTCGTAGAAATTATACCTGTTACAGGATCTATTTTAAATCTTTCTGATTTGTCACCAAGGAGGCTATATCTAATTTTTGCATTATTTCCGATATCCTTGTCTAAGGCTTTTGGTTGAAGAATAATAGTATCTGGTGGTAGGTTTTCTTTCACATTAGCTCTGTAACTCTGCCTTTCAAAGTCAGGATTATTGTCATTCACATCTTGGACAATGATTTTTACTGTACCGGATCCTGTAAGGGGTGGCGATCCTGAAAAATAAAGTTTCCTTACAGATCTTTCTTATGATAGTTTTTATAACGATATTGGTATTTGTCAAGTGAGGAAATTTGAAATATAAAATTAAAAACCCATTATTGACTTAACCGAATTTTCAAAATAATGTTATAAAATCGACAGTTTGTGAGTGTGGAACTCAAAGAATTTGAATGAAATTCATAAACGGAAATGGTTATTTACGAGGTTAACATATAGGCTACTTTTATCAATTCCGTGAACAAAGCAGTGGTCAGTTTTTTTGTGGAAAACTATAGTACATATAAATAAATTCTAAAATTTACAAAGTGAAATTGTATGTCCTAAAAGAAGGTAATAAGGCTGAATATTAGCAACCCTTTTTTCCAGAATATGTTTCCACTGTAAGTGGAATATAAGATTTAAGTTATTAACTAGGTAAAATACATATCTATATAAATAAGAATCAATTGTCAAATGTATATAAGCGCATTACTTCAGTACGGCTGCACCTATTTGGCTTATTCTTTTTTTACTGCGTTGGTAATTGTCAGGACAAGATTTGTATGAAAGAAATTATTCTAAAGCTTGTACAGAAAATATAAAAATTTGGGTTTGAAAATCTCCATATAAAAAAGTTAGTGAGACAGAAGATCTTCAAAAATATTGACAGATAGAAAAGTATTAATTATTTGGGTTGTCTTGTGAAAAAGTAGCAAAGCAATTGTAGAACGTTATAATATACCTACTATTTTTAAAAATAACAGCGGCTGTAACTTTTAAGTGCAGTCCAACTATTAAGTCATTCATTATTATGAAATATATATATAGCCGACATTAAGAGAGACAATTATTTTGTACGTAAACAATGTTTTCATAAGTTGATAACTGTTTTGGCATCGAAACATACTAAACTATATATTATTTTTTTTATTTTATCTATACATATAATAAAATTGTAAATTAGCCGAATCTGTACATTAAATATTTTTTTGGAAAATCTTATTGAAATAGACATTATTATCGATACAGAGGCCGAATCTATAGTAAGTTAAGTGAATCTAGAGTGAATACATAAATGTACGCATAATATTACAAATTCGACATGACAACATATAAATTCAATGGAAATTAAAACTGAACTATTTTTTTACTCCACGCAAGCGTAACCGTGGGCAGAAAACTATAACAAAATAAGAATGGTACTTTATATGGAGACTGTAAGTATAAAGTGTATATAACAAAGGGTCATACATATGTACGTTAGCTAAGAAGCCCATTTTAATCGGGTTACATGATTCTAAAGTCGTAAACCATGTACGCGAGTTGTATAATTATACTCTTTTCTTCTAACTTTGGAAAGATGAAGTAGAAAAAATTAAAAAACAGAGATAGTGGAGCTTACTAAATTCTTAAAAGTGAAAGTTAATTTACAGAATGAACGTTAAATATCTTTTACGATACTACATAATTTGAGCTACGATCACTAATATTAAATTTGTGCTCCATAATATCTTTAAGAAATAATACCTAATATAAAACACAAACTTATTTTTGAAAATAATAATGTATGTATTGCGAAAACTTAAAAGAATATCTTTGTGTGTAAATATGTTAGTAATAACAACAAAATATTCGGCGGTACGTAACTCTCGATGCACGAGTCGAAATCATACTCACATTTGAAAATCATTACAGACATCAAATTATTATTTATAACATAAAGCCAAAAAGTTGTGTTTTTTTGTAGAATTAACGCGGGCGAAGCCGCGGGTACTGCTAGTTGTAAGTATAACAGAAATATGCATCATCTTTAGATTCAAGGTAAAATATGCAATATCCTGAACAAATAGATATAACAATGCATATGGAAATATACATATGCATAAAAACCAGTTTCTATTATTTACAATATTGTAAAATAATGTATTTTTTAATATCTTTTTACCTGTATCCATAGCAACAAGTGAAAGTATGTATTCATCCTGGGTTTCACGATCCAGTGTTCTTAACAAAGATATTTCGCCAGTTGAAGCATTGATTTTGAACACATCTGCATCACCTTCTTTTATAAAATAGCGAACTTGATTATTAAATGGTGGTGAATCAGCATCATATGCATGCACTGTTAATATATATCCACCATTTGGTGGGATAACATTTTCCATAACGTATGCTAAATATGGAGAGTCTAAAAATGTTGGAGGATTATCATTTATGTCTTGAATGGAAATGGATAGTTCAGCCGTATCAAATCTCACATCATCTTTAGAACAATCTTCCGCTCTTATTGATAGTATATAACGAGCCTTCCTTTCAAAATTAAGGTTTTTAGCTACTCTCACTATACCAGTATCTTCACTGATACTAAAATCTCTATTTTCATCTCCTGAAGCGATAGAATATCTAACTCTGCCATTGGCATCCTCATCAATATCTGTTGCAGACACCTGTAATTCCAACATAAATGTTTTTGTCAATATAATTCTTATTTAATTTTAGAAAAATACCAAGTAATAAAAAATATTTTATAACTTAACATATAAATAATCTATACAAATAAAAAAAGGAACTTTGCAAAATTTGTAGAATAGATATTTTTTAAAAACAATGACTGAAACATATTGTGTACAATATAGACCCCAAAACAATAGTTATTGAACATTTGTCTGCTTGTCTGTATGGCTGTTTGTCTCTTTGTGTGTGCGCGTTTCACGCAAAAAATACTGAACCGATTTTAATAAAATTTTGTGTAGTGATAACTTATTACTCGGGTCAACATTTAGGATACCTTTTATGACAGGAAACTTTTTGTACTCGCAATAACCATTAACACTACAAAAAAAACTGCTTTATATATCTATACTAATATTAAATGTGAAAGTTACTCTGTCTGTCTGTCTGTCTGTCCGTTACCTCTTCACGCTTAATCCGTTGAACCGATTTAGATGAAGTTTGGTATGTAAATAGTTTGAAACCCTGGGAATAACATAGGATAGTTATCATTCCCGAAAATATATCATATATAAGGAGGTGAAAACGGGGGTGGAAGACTGAATGAGGAATCAATCATTTCAGGTATATTTTTTAAGGTATATATATTTTTTATAGTTTTTACAATACTTACCCACTTTTCTATACCTATGTATGTACATACATTGTACATAAAGGTCTATTCTATATGTCATAAAGTTTATTATATACTAACCGTTAAAACGTACCTCGGGATGAAACCGAGCGAAACGAGGGTGAGCCGCTAGTAGTGAAATAAGTAGTAGTACTTACAATAATAATAGTACTTTTTATTACAATATAGTAATTTAAATCTAAAATTTACCTCTAAGACACTTGCTCCAATACTAGCGTTTTCTGGAACGGATGCACTGTATTGTTTTGGATCGAATACAGGGCTATTATCATTCTCATCCAAAATGATTATATTTATTTTTGCTCTGGTTATATTAGGTGGTTCCCCTCTGTCCTTAGCAGTAACTGATATTGTATAATTTGATTTAAGCTCTCTATCAAGCTTTCCAATAGCACGAAGTATACCATCCACATTCCCCAACGTAAAATATCCATTCACTTCCGGACTTGACTCCATGAAATATTCAACATATCCATTTCGCCCTTCATCTTTGTCTATGGCTTTAACTGTCATGATGACCGTATTGAGGGGTATATTTTCCGAAATCGCGGTTGTATTAGAGGATATAAATTCAGGAGCCATGTCATTTACATCTTTTAATTGAATTGTAACCTATAAATATAAAAGAAAAGCCGCTGGTACATTTTTTAAAATAAGCATAATTCGAATTACGATTATATTTGCTAAATCATTTTGTTTCTTTAGAATACCATAAATAATAAAGTCAAACAACTATATGAGTATTGAGTAAAATGAAATAAATAAACTCATACCTGCACTGTAGCTGAAAGTTGTGGTTCAGGTGGCTTAGCTGAGTCTTTGGCTGCAACTATTAAATTGTATATTGGCAGTGTTTCTCTGTCAAGTAATTTAGCTGTTATGATTGTTCCGTTAGATGATATTTTAAAATCTTGGTTATCATCTCCAGACATGATGCTATACGTCAATTTGCCATTCAGTCCTGTAGTAAATAAATGTGATTTTAAATTTGTATAAAAAATATCGTGTTTCGTTTTGTGAATGCAATCTTAATTATTTAAATTTTTTACTTGTTCATAGAGGTTTTAATGAAAAAGTTTTTATGTAGGTATAATGTTTTTGCTTTCATAGGTCATTCCAATTCAAACTATATTACAGTATATTTTATTTTTATAATTAGCTGGTTTGTTTTTATTAACAAAATTTACATTATCCGTATTAATATTATAAATGTGAAAGTTTGTGAGTATGGATGTTTTTTACTCTTTCACGCCAGAATGGCTGAACGGATCTGGATGAAATTTGGCACAGATATAGACTATAGTCTGAAACATAGGCTTAGGCTTTAGGGTTTTTATCCCGGAAAAACGTACGGTTCTCGTGGGATAGGTTTGTTTTTGTTTTTCTAGAGGCGAAACGGAGCAAAGCGAGGGTGAGCCGCTAGTGTTATATTATAATTTTATCCTCAATGCTTCTCTCTTTTCTTCTATAATAAGAGTATGCTCCATGCAGAGATTTAGAAACAATATGTTCCCATTTTATTTTGTTTGTTATATTGTTTTATGTTGTTATAATAATATAAAAACATATAGTAAAGCTAGTATTTAAGTAACTTTATTATGATGTAGATTACTTGCCTGAATCCATATCAGTGGCACTAACTGTAACGACAGAAGAACCGATCGGGGCATCTTCTAGGATTTCATTTGAGAAACTCATTGGGTCGAAAATTGGGGCGTTGTCATTGAGATCAACTATGTTAATATAAACGGTTACAGTCCCTGATAAAGATGGATGACCATTGTCTTGTGCTTGAGCTACGAATATATAGTGTTGCGTCTGAAAGAGTAAGTAAAAAAGCGTAAGCTTAAACGCATCAAATTTTAATTTACTTTGCATAATCATATATTTTTAGAGTATTTATTTAATATGGCAGAGGTATCCTAATGGTAGCGCCCTTGGGAAACCTAGTGAAGTAGGTTCAAATCCTGGGTCTTGCATCTGTGATATTTTCATGTGCGAATCATTTCCAATATAATTACCGCTTGACTCACAGTGAAGGAAAACATCGTGAGTAAACCTGCATGTCTGAGAGAACCAAGTAAGATTTCAAAAGACATGTGAAGTCTGCCAACCCATATTTGGCCAGTGTGGTGGACTTTAGCCAGATCCCTCTTGTATTAAAGGGAAGGCCGTACCTAGAAGTGAGATGTTAAAACAGGCTGAATACATATTTATATACGTATATATGTATGTATTCAGTCGTTTATTTATATTTAGATGTAAACAACAATCAAATTATTCCAACAAACAAATTATAAAATGTTTGCAGTACAGAATACAATAGCATCATCTTAAGAATCAGTCCGGCATTCAGATTTTCCATATAATAGGTCACCAAAGCTTTCCAACTATGACAAGCTCCCTCATTCGCGGATCGTGAAGCGAGATGGCGATTTAAAAAACAAGCAGTGGCCTCGGAATCCGGCTCTTGAATGTTTTGCCGACGGTCGCTTTGTCAGACATTGTTCGGGCCTTAATTTCGATGGCGGATCGAGTGGGCAAATGCCGAATATGATGCGCGACGCGAAAAAACTGTACTGGGATGAAATTAGCAGCTCTCTAGCGGGGTACGCGGAATTGGCGGGCGGTCGAGAAAACGAATGTACAGCGCATTGTTTTTACTAATTAGCAGAGCCGGTTGACTTGATGAGGGACTGGCGAGGCACTCTCGAGCTTAGGACGTGTGCTATTATAACATCTTCGGAGGTTTTTAATTATCAAATAAAAAGTATAATTGAAATTATTTAAATAAACAAGTTTAACGGCTTTTATTTATTTCATCAACATTAAAATGAAAGCATTTTCTTAACAGGGACGTTTTGCAATGTTTGCCACGATCATGGTTCGGGACAGACAGGTTTGCATGAATAGCGGGATTAAATAATACCTTGCATAGACTTACTAATAACAGGATACTACAATACATATTGTTTTCTTGTACATTAAATAATTATTATGAATACTGTCAAAAACCTGCGACGTTGTTTGCATTGAAGTAATTTAATAATAGGTCAGAAATGATGACGATTTTGAAATTAAAATTCACGTAAAATAAAATTTGAGTACTTAATAATAATCAAATGAAGTTATTTCAAAATGTACTTACTATGTTATAATACTTATAGTAAAAAGTCTATATTAGATTTCTATTATATAATACCGACCTGAGATATACATATATAGGTTATGCTCATTTACCAGATTAAAATAAATGTTATTTTTAAGTAGATTTAAAAGTAGCTAGCCTAAATCTTTGTGCCACACATTCATTTGAATCCATTTGTCATTTCTTTTATCCATACTAATATGATAAAAGTGAAAGTATGTATGTATGTATGGATGTTTGTTACTCTTTCACGCCAGAACGGCTGAACGGATCTGAATGAAATTTGGCACAGAGATAGATTATAGTCTGGAATAGCACATAGGTTACTTTTTATCTCGGAAAAATTACGGTTTTCGTGGGATAGATTTGTTTTTATTTTTCTAGAGGTGAACCCGAGCGAAGCGAGGGTGAGCCGCTAGTAACATTACCATTACCATACACATTTAACTTGTTAATTATAACAAGTTAAATGTGTTCGTTACCGGCCAAGCCCGATTTCAGGCCAAACTAGTTTGTCCTAGGCCAAACCGGTTCATCTTAAGTGTGCAAGGTATTAATTTAACACAGGATAATCTAGTTTGGCCTAAATAATTTAGGCTTAACTAATTTGGCCTAGGCCGAACTGATATTAAAGTAATATTCAAGTATGCTTAAAATGAAAAAGTAATAATCTAGATGAGCAATATTTATTCAGACATAGTCTACCTAATTATAAAAAACAGTATTGAAGTGACACAAAACTTGTATAAAACTATAAAATAAAATTAGTTCTTCTCAGTTTGTACTCTTTTATTATCTAAACGATGTACTTTAAAGATAACATTTTTCAAAAAATTTATGAAAATTCAAATGAAATAAGCAAAATATTTTTAAGAGTAAAACTAAAATTAAAAAGGAAGTTTTTGTGCTACTTAGGTTTCCAACGTGTTTATTTTGTTACTTACAACGATTCAATCAATTCGGCTTAGGCCAAACTAGTTCAGTCTAAAGTATTTAGGCCAAACTAGATTGTCCTGGGCTCCCCAAGTATATCCTGACACACTTAGGATGGACCGGTTTGACCTAGGACAAACCAGTTTGGCCTGAAATTGGGTTTGGGCGGTAACACATCTACAGAATAAACTGACTTTCAAAAACTATTTAAAAGTAATTATTCTATCCTTAAGAGAGCATTTTTTTCTTGAAATTTATGTAGGGTCCTCTTTATATGATAAATATATATGTCGCAGGGAAATTGTAATTTATAATTTACCTAAGAATATCCCGTAATATTGCAAGAAAAGGAGACGATTGACAATACTCCAAATAATTATAATTTCACTAGTGAAATTCAATTTAACGGATCTTATAATTTCTGTAAGCAGTGGTAGCCCAGTGGTAACGCGCTTGCTTGGGAAACCGAGTGAAGCGGGTTCAAATCCCGGGTCTCGCACCTCTGATATTTTCATGTGCGAATCATTTCTATCATGATTACCACTTGCCTTACGGTGAAGGAAAACATCGTGAGGAAACCTGCATGTCTGAGAGAACCTAGCAAGTTTTCGAAAGACATGTGAAGTCCGCCAACCCGCACTTGGCCAGCGTGGTGGACTATGGCCTGATCCCCCTCGTATTGAAGGGAGGCCCGTGCCCAGCAGTGGGACGTTAAAAAGGGCTGAATACGTATACAATTTCTGTGTAACATATAAGTATAACCTATTAATTAAAAAAATATATGACATTCTACAGCTGTACGTTCGCGGATTCATCTATCGAGTCACATAAACGTTCTTTCAGAATAACACTACTGTTCACAATTACCGGAGAACTAAAGACAAAAAAGATATAATCAAATCGAATTGAGTCTTCTCCACCTTACCTCCTTCTTACTGTAGTCATAATATTATATAAGAAAATGTCTATCCTTTTTTATTATAAATGGAAAGAATATGGTTAAAAGCCGTTCTGATTACGTTTAAAAAGCTACTACGTATGAAAATATAATCGGGCGAACAAATTGAAGTACCTATATTAAAATCATTTCTTTGCTAGAGAACACCTGATTTATGACTATAAAAAATTAACGACGTGTACTTATGTCATTTTACTACACTAGCTCAGTAGACAATAAGGTACTATAGATAAATACTTCGTAAAAAAGTACATAAATTGGCTCTGGAGCACATCAAAATCTGCAATATCGGCTTCAGAGCTTAATGTATGGTCATCTATACATCTATACAGATAAATAAAATTGGAGTGTCTGTTTGTAATATTAAAATAACCGCTTTTTACTAATTGTATATGTATGTAGGTATACACGGTACATATACCAAAACAACATTTTTTACAATTTTTGTCTGTCTGTCTGTGTGTCTGTTTGTTCCGGCTAATCTCCGCAACGGCTGCACCGATTTTTACGGGACTTTCACTGGCAGATAGCTGATGTTATAAGGAGTAACTTAGGTTACTTTTATTTAAAAAAAAGAATCAGGGTTCCACGAAAAAAATATTTAAAACCCTTAAAATTGTGAACAAAGTAAATCGCTTTATAATTTAAATGAATATCTCAGGAGTAGCAAGCTACTATTTCTGTATAATAGAGACGAACGCGAGCAAAGCGAGCGTGAGTCGCTAGTATTTATATAAAGAGCAGAGTAAGTGTTCTTCTTTTAAAGTATTTACGATTATAACAAAATGTAAAGTATTCCTTTATTTTTTAACTAGCAGAACCCGCGGCTTCGCCCGCGATCAAACTACGAAAAAAATAAACTTTTTCGCAATACATACTGTATTACTTGCAAAAATAAGTTTGTGTAAGTTTTATTATTTGTTAAACTTTATATATTGGAAACAAATTTAATTTTAGCGATCGTACCTCAAAATATCCCGTATTTTAAAAGATGTTAAGCGTATATTTTGTAATTAAAATTACACTTTAGGTATTTAGCAAGCTGCTCTACCTGTATTTTTTGTACATTTTTCTACTCCATCTTTCCAAAGTTAGAGGAAGAGAGTACAATGATACAATCGCATACAATGTTTACGACTTTAGAATCATGTAACATGGCTAATATGGGTTTTTTTAACTAACATACTAACAGGCTAACATCTACGTTATTTTTAAAGACCCAATGCTATGTACACCTGAAGCTTACAGTCTCCTTCCTTCTCCTTCTTTTTTAAGTTACGTATATAATGTGCCATTCTTATTTTGTTGTAGCTTTTTGCCCGCGGCTACGCTCGCGTGGACTAAAAAATTTGCTCAGTTTTAATTTCCATTGAATTTATATATTGTCATATCGAATTTTTAATATTATGTTTAGAGTAAAACTCTTGATTCACTTAAGTTAGTCTACACTAAAAATACCAACCACAAATATAGGTTATGCTCTCTTTCTCGCGCTCTAGGTCTGTTATATGTAGTTGTCGCTGCTGTGGTCAGCCGAAAAGTTATACATAATTTTCCTTTGGATTCGGAATAATTTCCGTTCTCTGCTTTATATCTCACACAGTTAATGAGTACTTACAAAGAACTTGAGCCATGTTACTCTATTTAAATATATTCAACAACTCAAACTTCACCGCCCAGTTTTACCCACTTAGAGGCTGAATAAAAAAAATCTACAATACATGTTTATTTAATTGTACTGAAGAGCATTAATACCAAGATTCAAGTAATTTTGATCATAAACAAATTTTTCCTCATATAAACAGCACAACCCCCTTTTACCCTTTTAAGGGATAAATTTCGAAAAAAAATGATATCTATATTGTTTTAGTTTTCATTTCAAAGGTAAATACCACTTTACGTGCATTAACTATAGAGTTTCATACAAACTTTCATCCCCCATTTTACCCCCTTAAGGGTTGAATTTCAAAAAATGCTTAAATACGTATTTATTTAATTGTATTGAAGAGCATGAATACCAAGTTTCAAGTAATTCTGATCATAAATAATTGTTTGCCCATATAAACTTTATCACCCCCTTTTACCCTTTTAAGGAATGAATTTCGAAAAAAATCTAATACATATTTTTTTTTTTTTTTTTTTATACCACGACGGTGGCAATCAAGCATACGGCCCGCCTGATGGTAAGCGGTTACCGTAGCCTATGGACGCCTGTAACACCAAGGGCATCACATGCGCGTTGCCGACCCTGTAAGAACCTTTTTACTCCCCTTTTGAAGGACCCCATATTGTAGCCCTCTGGGAAAACCTCGGCAGGGAGTTCATTCCACAGCGGGATGGTCCGTGGGAGGAAGTTCCTCTGAAACCGAACTGTACGGGACCATTGGGGATTCAGTGTGTGGGCATGAACTCCCTGTCGATGGCGAGCGGTGCGATGATAGAAAGTGGCCGTGGGCATCATTTCAAACAATTCTTCGGAACACAACCCATTATACAAACGATAGAGCACACATAGGGACGCAAAATCTCTCCTTAGACTTAGGGGCTCTATATCGCTTGTGAGTACTGGATCGTCGATAATTCTCACAGCTCTCCTTTGAACCGAGTCAAAAGGCCCAAGCTGGTATGCCGGTGCTCCCGCCCAGAGATGAGAGCAGTACTCCATATGGGGACGGACTTGCGATTTATATAAAAGCAGTCTTTGCCCCGGCGTGAAGTACCGCTTCGCTCTATTAAGCACCCCGAGTTTTTTGGATGCCAGCTTGACCTTTTCTTCCAGGTGACTTCGGAACTGGACGTCGCTGGAAATATCGACACCAAGGATACCAATACTATTGGAGATGGTCAGGGGTGTGTCCTGGAATTGAGGGGCCACAGTAAATGGGGTTTTCTTAGCGGTGAACGCACAGACTTGTGTCTTGGAGGGGTTAAATCGAACTAAATTGTCCCGGCCCCAATCGGAGACTCTGGAAAGAATACTCTCGATTTGAGACACAAGTTGTTCGCGACTTTCTACCACAGCGGAACGAGGGATGTTTGCACGGCCTGTGTAGAAAGCGTCTCCAGTGCTGTCGTCCGCATAGCAATGAATGCCATCAATAGACAGCAAGTCATTGATATGCAGAAGAAAAAGCGTTGGAGACAGCACAGAACCTTGCGGGACGCCAGCGTTTATGTCTAGTTTTTCGGAGCAGCAGCCATCTACGACGACTCTTATGCTTCGACCAGACAAAAAACTGGCAACCCATTTGCACAAGCCCTCGGGTAGTCCGTACGATGGCAACTTCGAGAGAAGACCCCGATGCCAGACCCGATCGAACGCCTTCGCTATATCAAGGCTGACTGCCAATGCCTCACCTTGACTCTCGATGGCTGAAGCCCATCGGTGTGTCAGATACACTAGAAGGTCACCAGTCGAGCGACCGTGGCGAAAGCCGTATTGCCGGTCGCTGATCAAATCGTGTTCCTCTAGGTATCTGAGGAGCTTGGTATTAATAATACGCTCCATAATCTTGGAGAGAAGAGAGGTAATAGCGATAGGCCTGTAATTCGATGGGTCTGATCTATCGCCCTTTTTGGGCACCGGGTGCACATGGGCGGTCTTCCACGAAGACGGTACTTGCCTAGAGTGGTAGGAAAGCGCAAAAAGTCGCGTTAATACAGGGCACAACTCAGGGGCACACTGTTTGAGCACCACTGCTGGTATGCCGTCGGGCCCACTCGACTTATGAACATCAAGACTAAGCAGCTCCCGCCGGACATCTCTTTGTGAGAAATTTATTTCCGGCATGGAGTGTCCACACCGCGGGATGGTTGGCGGTGCAATGCTTTCATCGACATTCAAAGTCGAGTTTGTGGCAAAGAGTGTGCCTAGTAGATCGGCTTTCTCTTTGGCGCTATGGACCAGGTTGCCGTCGGCATTTTTCAGTGGTGGTAAGGACGACAGACAAAAGTTCCCCTCGGCAGCTTTGGCGAGCGACCAGAAGGCTCGACTCCCGGAAGGGTAACTAGCCAGCTTTTCGCCAATTCTTCCGATGAACTCGAATATAGCTCTGGCAATTGTTCTTTTACTGGACCTCGAAGCAGCATTTAGTGTGCGCTTCACATCGGATAGATTCGGATCATTATCTTTCCGAGCCGTGGTCCAAGCCCTGAATGCGGCTTGCTTGTGGTATCTTGCTTCCTTACAAGGCCGATTAAACCACGGTCGTTTCTTTGACCCGGCAGCAACTAGCGAGTTTGGAATGAAACATTCCATACCCGCCAGTATCGTCTCAGATACAGCAGCTGCGCAGGTGTCGGGATCTTTTGATGTGAAGCACAGCTGATTCCACGGGTACGATGCATAGTATTCTCGCAATCCATCCCAATCTGCTGACTTATACTGCCACATTCGCCGCAAGCTAGTTGGCCGAGGTGGATCTGGGCGCGCGCATGGTGCAAGGGTCCGGATAAGGCAGTGGTCGGACGAGCCGAGTGGTGCATCCACTGAGATGGAATATCCATCCGGACGTTGAGTCAGCAGAAGGTCCAGTATAGAGCTCGTATGGTCCTCAATATCTGGTATTCTTGTTGGAGAATGTACCAGTTGTGAGTATCCATAGGCCAGAGCAAATTCGTGAGCACACCTCCCCGCGTAGTCAGTGGACCGAGAACTAAGCCATTCAGTGTGGTGGGCATTAAAGTCTCCTAAAATCACCAACTCCGTAGAGGGGTATTGCTCTAGAACTTTGTCCGTCGTCAATTGCAGGTGTTCGAAGAGTCGTTTTGTTTCCCTATCACCGCTATGAGATCTGTATAGGCATGCGTAAACACGGGTGTGGCCACCGTAGTCCACGCGCACCCACAATATCGACAGATCCCTGTCCTCTAAATGAAGGAGACGGTGACAGCAGATATCGTCCCGAACGAACATGCATACACCGGCACGCCTTAGAAATTTATGTTCCAGTTTGTAGCCGGGATAGTGTAGGTATGATGTGTCGGCCGGGCAAGATATCTGTGTCTCCGTAAGGAATAGTAAGGTCGGCTGCGCTGTCTCCAGATGATGATGGACTGCGCTAAGGTTTGCATGGAGCCCCCTGATGTTACAGAAGTCCACTTGTGTGGAGATGGGAGTCGCTGTGTAAAGCTTACTTTTTTCCTTTTTTTTCTTCTTCATTATTTTTTTCTTGGGGGGGGGGGGGGGGGGAGAGGTTATAGGTTGTTGTGAAGATTTGTTGTGTTGATAGCTAAAAGGGGCAAATTTGCAATGCAGACAGGCCATAGGCTAGCATAGGTAGTGCGGATTGTCGGCGCAGCGTACGAGAGGGCCCCCAGTCCCCCCCCACTGCAACAGCCGGGTCCACCCCGGTCTCCTTCTCCGGCACGACTGCTACAGCAGGGATTTTTCGCGGATTGGCAGTTCAGCCTCCCAGGGCGGAGATTAAGTAATCCCTGGGTTCGGGAACTCTACTGACCCGCGGGCGGCCAGCGACGAACCGTTTCACTGGGTCTCACTGACCGCTGCGCCCACACTTCGCGCCTACGCCGGCCGATGAGTGTGTCATTTACATCACCGGTCCCTCGCTATCAACACAACAAGTCCTCTGGAGCTCTGGATACCTTACTCACCGCAGGAACACAACACCGTCAAAGAACAGTGTTATTTGGCTGCGATTTTCTGTAAGGCGGAGGTACTATCCCAGTCGGGCTGCTCCAATTTGAGTAGGGTATATACCCCACTGTGCCCTACCTCCTATAAAACTCCTATAAAACATATATTTCTTATTTTTCATCTTAAAGCTAAATACGAATTACCGTGTATTTCGCGTTAAGAATAACAGAGTTTCATACAATCTTTTATCCCCTATTTTACCCCCTTAGGGGACGAATTTAGAAAAATCCTTTCTTAGCGGATACCTACACTGTATAAGGAATATGTCCTCTAAATTTCACGTTTCTACGACCAGCGGTTTAGGCTGTGCGTTGATCGATCAGTCAGTCAGGACAAAGCATTTTATGTATATATATAGATTAAATTATTTATTGTTGTTGTATATCTAAAAGAAATTTTAATTACTACATATATTCAAACTGAAAATGAAATTCTTATGAGTGAAAATGCAAACCGCATCTTGGGTGATAGATTATTATCCGACTGCGGCGAAACCCAAAGGAGGGTTATGTGTTTGACCTGTATATATGTATTTATGTATGTATGACCCTATATTTCCTCGTAATTAATAAACGGTTTCACCGATTTTGATGATTCATACGTTATTTGACTCGTTTTGACGATGCGAGTGTCATGGGGTACATCTAGGTAAGACATTATTAAAAATCAAAATGTAAAAATCTAAGATGTCAATTTATGTATCTTATAATTATATTTTTTCGTCCGAATTAATCGAGTGAGGTATCAAAATACAAGTTTTTAATAGGGAATTAGAAAAATATATTCAACTTATATGTTTAAAAGTAATTTAGGATAAGAAAATGTTAAATAAATCTAAAAATGTCTAGCTCACAAAAACTTAAAAGTTTTAAATAAAAAAACCGACTGGGTAAAAAGCGAACTAAGAAGACGAGAACAAGTTGACGAAGGAACATAGTATTATGCAGTCGGAGACATACAATATGTTTTGCGCTAGCTGCGGGTCCTACTACGTGTAGGTATTCGTATGTCTCCACCTGCATAATACTATGTTCCTTCGTCAACTTGTTATCATCGTTTTAGTTCGCTTATTATGTAGTCGAATTTTTTTTTAATTTTTTTATATGGGGCGTTAGTCATATAGATATTATTACTACATTTGATTGATATGAATTAATAATGCCTCCGATGTATGAATCACCTTGTCGTAGTGCGGGAGCTGATTAGATTCCAGGAATTCGGCCGGGCGTGAAGCCAAGAGACACACACAGTGGGCGGCATACTATGCGGGTTGTTCTAGGTACTTCTCTGATAGCAGAGTAGACCGATGGAGCCGTCAGGGCGTCGTAGTTGAGTGCGTAAATGATCCTGCGACGCCCCATTAAGACAAGGGGAAGTTTCGTTGGCTTTTAGTAGGTTGTATTGTCTTTTCTAGCCGGGAAGTCCCACGTAACGGCATACTGTTACGTTTGGTATGTATGCAGGTGGTATACGTAAATGCATTTCCCAACGTTAAAAAAATTAATTAATTTAATAGGTACCATGAAGCTATATAATAATGAAAAAAATAAATAAATGCTACATACGTGATATACATATGTATATTGTCACAGTAACTAATACTATTTTTTTTAATACTATACAGTATACATATATTACTATACTTCACTTAACAATGCTGTAAAAGTCTATGTAATATAGAAACATAATGCCATTCAGGTTGAAAAAATAATAAAGAGAAAAAGTTGCTGACTTAATGATAGTTTTATGAATTTACTGCACTTTTTAATAGATGTGCCGACCTTCATATCGATTGCTATATAAAAACCATTCAACGGGCGAGGTGGTCATTTTGCTGAACTTGTATTAAAACCCGCTCAAGGGCATCATCGTCCTCCGTCTCTGAATTGCACATCTTTCCTACAACACTTATCAGTTTTGCTTTATTTTTTAAAATCCAAAAGGCATTCGGATAAATAAGCCAAAATGTTTTATAATAAAACTGGTGTCATTAGCCCTTCTGAAACTCATCGTATTCATTTCAAACATTATAGAGTGTGATAGAGTCTCCAGTACAATAGCATGAAATCAATTTGACTAAAAGAGAGTCGATGGTTTTTACACTTTTTACTATACTCTACATTTACACATAATATTTTAGTGCTAGAAGCAAATATTGAAGTACAAGCTTTGGATACATAACGTCGCGTCGGGTAATGAAACTACTTGAGCGGTCATCGCCCTGCCTTTAGATCTATGTTAAGATAATTGTATCAACAACAAGTAGGTATAAGAACATGTGGAATCATCAAGCGGACCATGACTTAGACACCAAATAGTTGACCTAATGCATTAATGATGTTAATTATAGTTTTATATATATTTTTTTTTATTATCTATTGTTAGGAATGAGTGGGAAGGAGCGGTAGCGAAACGCATTTCGCCTATAAAAAGAAGTGACAAACGGATGACAGGACCTTTTTATACGTCAAACGTCGGAGCGTTCACACGTCTCAGCTGTGTTGTACTTGTTAGATTCGCATAGAAGTGTACCGATTGCATTAGAATAGTTCTTAGCTGCTATTTCTTATTTTTTTAATACAATCCACTTCTGGTTTCTAAAATCAGAAGTGGGATAACACGCAGCCTGACCGTTTGGACTATCCATTTTGCAAATTTATTTAAGGCACGAATCGTTAAATCTGTGATTCTTGTACCGCACGTAATTTTGTTAAAATAATGGGTAGATCGGAAAGTGAGTGTTTGCACGTGTTTATGTTGTGTAGCTGGTTAAGTCTGATGTTTATCTACTTGACTGTGTTACTTGTATCGACCTGATGTAGCTGTTACTGGGTCCGTGTCGATAAACGATCCGATGTAGTTGTTACTGGATGTGTGCTGATAGATGATCCGATGTAGATGTTACTGGATCAATATCATTGGAGACCCGATGTAGTTGTTACTGGGTTAGTGTTGTGTAATGGTCCGATGTAGATGTTACTGGATCAATATCATTGGAGACCCGATGTAGTTGTTACTGGGTTAGTGTTGTGTAATGGTCCGATGTAGATGTTACTGGATCAATATCATTGGAGACCCGATGTAGTTGTTACTGGGTTAGTGTTGTGTAATGGTCCGATGTAGATGTTACTGGATCAATATCATGGGAGACCCGATGTAGTTGTTACTGGGTCAGTGTTGTGTAATGGTCCGATGTAGATACTACTGGATCACTTAATTGAGATATTGAGGCAAGTTAATTGTGTAAGGCCTGTGGCAGTGTGTAGAGGAACTTGTCCTCGCAGTAAAAGGTTCCTGAAACGCACGTAACGGTGATTCTGACCCTGTATGTTGATGATGTTATGTTTGTAAGCAAGACGTTTCTGTAGATGGTGATCTATAGTTGAGGATGGATGAATTGTCGAATTACCATTTTCTGTGAGATAGAAATGAATGAGACGTGTGAATTAGATTCTGATGACGAAGTAGACGGTGAACATGATGCACTACCTATACCAGGATCCAGCAACAGACCAGATGCGGTCGAGGACGACGCCTAGTCAGGAGAGGCCGTGTTAGGAATGAGTGGGAAGGAGCGGTAGCGAAACGCATTGCGCCTATAAAAAGAAGTGACAAACGGATGACAGGACCTTTTTATACGTCAAACGTCGGAGCGTTCACACGTCTCAGCTGTGTTGTACTTGTTAGATTCGCATAGAAGTGTACCGATTGCATTATAATAGTTCTTAGCTGCTATTTCTTATTTTTTTAATACAATCCACTTCTGGTTTCTAAAACTATAATAATACGTGAATGATAGTGTGAATGAGATAATGACCGTTTATACGGCTTTTTAAAACTGAAAATAAACTTTTATAATAAAAATTTTAGCACTAATATGCTATATATGCTAGCTTTGGTAATTTAGTAGTATTTTTTTCCCACTATAACTCTACGTAAGTTTTCCTCGAAACTCAAAATTTGGGGCCTCCATAAAGATTTTTCTTGAAAAGCCCAGTTAATCGGGTGAAATTTTAAATTTGAACCAGTTATAGAAATACATATATATATATATATATATATATATATATATATATATGTACATCACAAAAATAGCTTATATCTAATAGTTCAATATGCTTTAGTATATACAAAGACCACTTAGTGCATCTTCGGATTCTAAAAAATTAAAACAATAGAGGAAACTTTTTGATCATCAATTTTCTTGGTCATCGCAATCATAAACAACGGGTAATCTTGAGCAATACGAAGAAACGGGTATTCATGTTATACCTAGAAGGACTGGTCAATGCCCTGTCTTGAAATTTGTGCAGAAAATTCATAACCTCTAGGCACACCGTAATAACGCTAGATGCACGTTTCTCTCGCGAAAAGTAGCACGAAGATTCTCGAACAAAGGGTATAAGGTAGGTACAGTCTGATGCGATCGTCATGTACAACGCTGTACTAGTACAAAATAAATATAATTTTGAATATTTACCTATCTACAATATAAATTAAAGGATGATAAATTATATCAAGTAATAAAAAATACTTCAATAAAACTTATAATGCAAAAAATTATTAAAAAAATATATATTTCTTTCAACAACGAGGAAAACACTGTATCCGTAATCGTAACTTCACAGTACAGTGGCCTAAAGGTAATTCAATGTGTCTATTAACATTTTTACTATTTTCAGATCTGATAACAGTTCTGTGAGTAAAGTGTTTAATTACGAAGTATCTTGCAATAATAGTTTTCGAAAGACATGTGAAGTCCGCCAACCCGCACTTGGCCAGCGTGGTGGACTATTGTCTGATCCCCCTCTTATTAAAGGGAGGCCCGTGCCCAGCAGTGGGACGTTAAAAAGGGCTGAATACATAACTTGCAATAAAAACAAGTGCCAAAGACGATACTGTTATGTGGACGACAATTAGTTGAGGTAAATTCGATCAATAAGAATTCATAAAACTATACTAGCTATAATTAATTAATTAATATTTGTAGGTCCTACCTAATTGATAATTTTAAAATAAAAATTCAGAAAACTAATTAGAATCACGAAGAAATGTTTATTAATAATATAGTCAAATAACTTTACATTATTTTCTCTTCTTAATAGTATATATTATAATATTATGGATAAGATTTTCAAATTTGTTTTGTAAATATATACTACGCAGCGACTTCAAAAAAGGAGGAATGTATGTGTGTACCATTTTTTCTGTGTTTTACTTAATGTTTTTGCTAATTGTGAACCAAATAATATGTTTCTTTTACGTTTTCTATGGGACCTCGAGAATGGTCTTTTAATAGGCTCTATGTTTGCCCTCAACAGTATTAAAGAAACAATAGATCCATAATCATTTATAATACATAGTTAAGTATCGTTTAAACATGACTGCACATCTCGAGTAGATTCTATTCATTATATATGTATATGCACAATAATACTGCAAGAAATTTAAATAGACAAAAAATAAAAATAAAAAATTACGGATCTCTACATCAAATGATCTGTTTTACAAGTTTTTGAATAAAATACGTAATTTTTGTAAGTAAATTAAAAATGTATGCGCAATCTTCTTTCTATAAATGCATGATACATTCATGTGAATATTTTATTTCGACTCTCACTATATTACTATTATTGATATTGTTGAAGTAATTTTAAATAAAATAAGTGAATATTTAAATATTCTTACCTCTTCATAGTCGAGTCTCGCTGTCAATGTGAAGATTCCAGTTTGTGGATTTAGAGAAAAGACGTCGTTCGCCCAGTCCGATATGACAGTATACGTGAGTTGAGCGTTCGGCCCTGAGTCCACATCGATAGCACCAACAGTCCCTACTATAGAACCCCGAGCTGTGTTTTCGGGTATGTCAAAAGAGTACGCACTTTCTTTAAAAACAGGTGGATTGTCATTAGTATCTGTAACCTGAAAAAGAATAAGAATTCTCATAGTTATAATTTGAAAAAAGGCTTAATAATAGTTAAAAGTAATTAATTGTCTATTCGTCATTCCCACGTACATTTTGAAACGTTTGTTTTCATTTTACTTTTATATCGAGTTACAATAATTGAAGCAATGTGTAAAAGCTTTTATGACATGTTAGCGTCAAAAGACTAATACGGGTGTAAACTAAAAATACCTCATTTATGTCACAAAAAGTGTACATATATATATATATACTCTGTAAGTAGGTACAAAAAATTATGTATTTAATTAAGCTGTGTGTGTGTGTGTCTGTGTTCCTAATTATTCTCCCATTTTCTCCTTGAACGACTTAATCAATTCTTATTACTATTTTCTTTATGTAATTACAAGGTCATCTATATGGTTTTTATAAGTTCACCTGGATAATTCTTAACTATAGTTGGACCCGGTAGGTGGCGCTGTTGTCAAGATACATTTTTTTATTTTTCGACCGTACGAGATTTGTGACAGGAAATCGTCTGCCTAACAGGTCCGCTAATGATAGATACATATAAAGTGCCCAGATGTTCTTAGCTTTTTATTTTAATTATTATTTATATTGGAACTAACCTGGACAACGATTGTAACATCTGTAAACTGCATTCCATCGTCTGCTCTTATTATAACCTGGTATTCTGAAATGGTTTCGCGGTCAAGTGGTTCTTTCAACGTTAGCTGACCATTTTGAGCGTTTAAAGAGAAAGGTGTAGACTCTTCTGTTTGTAAACTATACGTAATAGTGCCTATTGTATCAGGATCCTCTGCAACAATTGTTGCGATAAGTTGTCCAGGCGCTAAATCTTCCGAAGCCAGATATGCCGGAGGTATGTTCTTAAACTCTGGCGGACTGTCATTCTTATCCAAAATCACGACTTCAACCTGTAAACGAAATAATTAAGCATATTAAAAAAATATTCAAGGCAGATGCCACAGTTATTTGTCGAACAGGTTTATAAGAGCAAAACAAAGTTAACTATTGCAACAATATCGCATTTAAGCAGGCTTCGACTTAACAAAACAGTCCGGAGTCAGAACGTCTGATGTTTTATTTATAACACTAGCAGAAAATCGGCCACTTTAACACAGTATAAGAACACGAACAAAATTAATAATTCTAAAAATGCAGCCTGCGAGCGATTGTCTCGACAAATGTGTGTCTCTACTGACTGACAGAATGATAAAATATGCTATGGGTCATATCATATTATGGATCGAAATTTATTTGTTTAAATAATTCGTAAATTCGTTCCGGGCTTTGACGTTAGATGTTTTATATGTGTACCTTTACTTATTCTGTATTCTGTATATATCTTATTCTGTAACAAGACTTTAAATATATTTTCGTGTATTAAGAAACAACTTATTTTTTAATTTAATATTAATATATAAGTCTGACATTATTCGGTAAGCTTAAAAAACTTATACAATTTAGTTCTCGCTTAAGATAAGATGATTTAGATAAGATTTATGAAATTAGAAACGAGCTTTACAAATGCAGCCGGTGAACGCTTACAAAAAGCTGTTCGAATAAAACTCGACAAGTCAACAAAGGGACGGGGGAGTAAAAGACTTAAACCACCATAGTTTCGTCAAACGTTGAAGTAAGAAGAATTCAGTGTACAATGATCGGAGCTGTCACGGATAAGAAGCCGATTGTCGAAAGTTCTCTGCCCTCGACGAGGAGAAGCTCCGCATTTGTTATGATGACTCAATCTTTTCTTTGTGTTCTTACGAGGGTGCCGTCACAAAACCACGCGTAGAAATATTATGTAGACGCCTACGATATTTTACGTAAGAGAAGCAGCAATTAACGCTGATTGTACGGCCGTGTTAGTCAAGGAAATAAATTGAAATGTGTTAATAAAATTTATTGTTAAAAAAATAAGAAAGCCTGAGAATATTTAAGACCGATTGTAAACATAGGTGCTTTATTGATATTACGGCACAAATTCTCATCGCATGTATTAGTTTGTGAACAGTAATAGAATACGGAAATGATGGTATACTAATTGTATTAATGAACATGTATTGTTATAGAAGAGGAACTTTGCTTTAAAAGAATATAAAACAAAAAATAGTTTGAAAAACATTACATGTTCTCCGACTTTTGCTATTGGACCCCCTAGAGTTCGTGTTTGAAGTAATCGATTAAGGGAAGAGAAATGACAAGACGTCGGTTTTCTCGAAACAACGATTAATCAAGTTTTGATAATTGATAGAGGTAAGCTACTAGATTAATTCGAAATACCGAACGTTTGTTTAAGCTCACGATTAAATAATGATCCATGCATTCAAAACTTACGTAATGCGTGTATTGAAAATCGAGTCTTTAATCAAACATTAATGTAAATAGCAAAGATTGATAGGTAGTTAATTAAACTACATTTATAAAAAGTCTGGTTGAAAAAATTTACTTATTAATGAGTGGTTAATTATTATATATTCGACGTTTGTGTTATTGAATCTGTACTTAATATTATAAAGCTGAAGAGTTTGTTTGTTTGGTTGGTTGGTTGGTTGGTTGAACGCGCTAATCTCCGGAACCACTAATCTGATTTAAAAAATTCTTTTTGCATTAGATAGCCCGTTAACTGAGGAAGACTATATACTATATTATATCATCCCGGAAAAATGTACGGTTCCTGTGGAATAGATTTGTTTTTGTCTAAGGACGAACCCGAAGCGAAGCGAGGGTGAGTCGCTAGTTCGACTATATATGTATCTGAAGTTACAAGGTCCTACCTGTATTTAAGTAAATAAATCTAACTAAAATAACTATTACTTCGAATGTACGTTTTAATACAATAAAGTTAGTGAATTTTTCAGGATGTCAGTAAATTTTAGATACGTTAAATTAAAAAAATAATTAATGAGCCACAACGTATTGTAAGTTCTTCGTAGTTTATTTCTTGTTACCATCGTGCTCCTGCAGATCGCTTTGAGACCAAAAAAAATGACCTCACAATTTTGTCGTTTTGGTGCCATGCAATGTAAATTCGGACATCAATCATTCTAGTCATTTACCTCAAAAATTTCGACGTCACGCCTTGATTGCCTCTTCCCATTTTTATATAATTTCACCTTGTACCTCCAATTTCAAAGGAGGAGATATTTAGTTACTATGGTGATCGCAAAGTAATTTATCATTTTGCAAAATTGATTGTGCTTTTGATATAATACACGTCTAATTTGTGTTCAAGCAAGTAGATATAATAAAAATAAACTTCATGGGTAGGTTATATTTGATCTTAAGCCGCATTGTAATTTTTGTAAAGCTTTGTTTAGTGCCAGGTATAACGACTCCATAAAATTAATTATATACAAATGTATTGTTTATTTATAGTAATGTTTTAATAGTAGTTAATTATATATTGAGATTTATTCATGACCGAATGGTTGAGGCTGCCGAGGATATGATGACGTTGTTTGGAACTAGCCTATAACCTATGTTTAGTTTGCTATGACCGTAGACCGCTATAGCTTTTGGACTTCCCACAATTGTGAATTTTATCAATTTTTTGCATCAATTGTATTGTGATAATGATTAATATGTTAACAATATAGTACAATATTTTTTACTTTAAAAATTTAACGATTTCAAAGCGACCACACATGTAGCTAGAATTATAACATTGTATAATATATGTACAGATACAACGAGAACGTTTAATAGATAATATTTGTAATAAGTAAGAAACAATCGTTAAAGTAAAATCTTAGTAATCAAGTAACGTAAAAGCTAAAGCAATTTTAGTCTTAGTAATTAAATTTCTGGTAATAAAATAAGTAACTGCTAGAACTTAAGTGAGCTTCAATGATGTGTTATTAAGCAGACCTATGACATACTAAAATCCTTAACCTGTGTTATGCAAAATACTATACACTTTGAGAACATAAATAAAATCGTTTGTTTTTTAAGTTTTTAAAATAATAGTTTTATAAGGAAGTAGAATGGAATACCATACTAAATTAAATATTATTAAATAATATATCCATACCTACTTATATACTAATATTACGTGAATTCATACTAATATTATAAATGTGGAAGTTTGTGAGTAACAATCAAGATAAAATTTGGCACAAAGATATATTATAGTCTGGAATAGTACATAAGTTACTTTGTGTCCCGGAAGAATGTAAGGTTCCCGTGGGATAGATTTGTTTTTGTCTAGGGACGAACCCAAATCGAAGCGAGGGTGAGTCCCTAGTACTTAATATTATAAATGTAAAAGTGTGTTTGTTTGTCCTTCTTTCACGTCGAAACAGAGTGACGGATTGGCGTGATTTTTTTTGGGTGGAGATATTTGGAGGGCTGGAGAGTGGCATAGACTACTTTTTTACTACGAGATATTATCTCATTCCCACGGGAAAACACGTTATAATACAACCTATGACATCATACTTGTGTATATATACCTATTATGTAAAGTCTATCTATTCCATACTAATACTAAAAACGACCCCGAGAGAAGTGAGGGTGAGTCGCTAGTATAATAATTAAATGCTGTTCGTTGATATAGACATTACTTGAGAAAGGTTAAATTGATTTGGCTAATTTATTTATCAAAATGTGTGTAACGTCCAAATAAGACTTTTAAAGGAAAGGATTAGAATATAATATGTTTGCACTTTAGACTCAGAGATTATAAGATTTATTGAAATTTAGACAGGATACGTCTGGCGGTCAGATAGTTAAATTTAAAGTTATTTTAAATAAAAGCTTGCAGACTTTATATGTTACATGTTAGCAATTAGATGTTACATTAGTATGCGAGCGCGCAGTCCGCCCACGTAGCTATCGATATTCGATAGATATACGTAAATTACGCACAAAAATACCCCGGATAAAGTGCTTCGATAAGAGAAGATGCAATTCACGTCGCCCTTAGCATTATTGGGCGCTTTGCCGATCTATACTTAGGTATTAACAGTATATATAATCTATATTTATACTACTAATATACATATAAGGCTGAACAGCTTGTTTTATGTTTCTACGAACGGGCTAATCTCTGAAACTACAAATACGATTAGTATTTCAAACCCTATTTATTAAATAAAATAGGCTATAATACTAGAGATGTATGGACTTCCGTAACCGTAACCGAAACTATCGGATATCCAAAATAAAAATGTATCCGAAACCGTAAATAAATCTGATATAAAAGTTTAGAATAATTTTAAATAGGGGCGGAGTCAAAATGAGACACGTTATGACAGGTTCTCGTCCGGCTGAACCGACACACTATAGCCTGTACAAGTTAGCTTGATCTTTTTGACAGATGTAAATTTTTCTGATCGACATAACTTTTCAATGACTAACATATTATTTTCTTAATTTAATGATTTTAAAAATTGTAAAAATATTAAAAAATATATATATAACACAAAAGTCCCTAAAGATTCTAGCGCTATCCGAAAATTTTAAGACTTTTTATTGCTTCAAAGTAAAATTTTAATAGGAACACTGAAAACAATAGACGCTTGTACAATGTTACATCGTTTACAATAACAGGCAGTAACTGTTACAAATATCGATATCGATAAAACTATTTTATTTTTCAACCTTAATTTTTACATACAGGGTTATTTTTGGACCTCCCGTCAAATTTATATAGGTGGTTCAGACCATGAAACTAAACAGCTTTTCCAAAGAAACATGGGTCGAAAAGTGAAAAAAAAAATCGACCCTCCCATAGAAAACTGCTCAATCACGTGGTCGATTTCGTGTGGAAGGTCTGAACTATGCCCGCATAGTTCATATGAACTATGCGGGCGAACCCACAAGGAAAGGCTAGTCGTTTATATGTTACATTATATATTTTATTTTATAAACCTACTAATTTATTATTAATATTTGCAGAAAAAAATAAAAATTCATAGAAATTATAAAATATTTGTAGGTTCCTATGTAGAATAATGTGGTTGCATTTATACGTTTTCGTTTATGTCTCCGACAAAATGTTTAAAACTATGCAATATTATAGTGCTATACTATTTATTAAGTACATCAAGATAATATATTATGATAGTTATCTTTCAATACCTATTAAAAATGAAGGACAAATTATTTTAAATCAGTTTACTGACCATATTGCACCTTACAGCCAAATTAGATAAGGTTTTTTATTTCTTTCTCCTCAAGTAAAATCTGTCCCTTCAGTGGTATATGATTCTATATAATGCTTATTATTATCAGTATTCATGTAAGGATTGTGCCTCGAAGGCAAGCACGCAGCACTCTCAATTTCTCCTAAATTCGCAACCTGCGGGCATTATCTTCGTATTACTGCTTGATCGATAGTATAATTTTATTATAACAAGTATCCCACATAATTTCGAAAATTTTCTAAATATTTGTAATGCTATCAAAAAAGAATAAAATTATATACCATAAAACACAAATAATATATATAATAATAGAATGATTAATTCTGATTTAGTGGATAAAAATATTTTTATATAAATATCAACTACTTTCACTCATAAAAGATCAGAGAGATATCTATAAAATATAGCTACAGATTACAAATCCATGAACAAAACTTAACCGTTACTAGCTTATACAGCAAAATAATAATAACAGTCCGTAGGTCCATATAATGTTTAAGTAAAACAGATAGCAGGAAAGCTTCTAATGTCTTGCCGTAAACAATATTCACGGTCTCCGGGCAAATAAATGAAGTACACGAACGAAAATCACGAGTTCAGAATTTTTCAACGTCGTCTTCGGATCGAGATCTGCGCGGGCGCTGCGGCGAGTACAAAGCGGTTAACGATTAACGAACTCAAACCAAATGAGAGCATGTCATTTTTGTTTTACGTTGTTTGTTATTTGATTGTGATAACTACACATTTCACAGAGATGTTCATATTTCTTTAGTATGCGTTTTATAAAAGTGGTTTACCAATATTAAATCGGCTGACACCATGTTGTAGTAGGTAGAAAACACTCTCACGTACCTACGGTTATTTCAGCATATTCAAGTACGTAGGTGTATTCTGTATAAGTTATGATATTGGTAATGATAGAACACTTACATAGTATTAACTCTATTGATGAGTCATGTCTACGGAATTATAATAAATGTATCTTTCTTATTCTTATCTAGAATTATCGATTATGGATAAATCTCGAGTCATCGCGGCGAAAACAATGGCAATATTAACAAAAGAATTACAACGTCTGCTGCCAAAACGGCATTATAGCTTGCAGGTGGTTCTGGTTTCTAGCGATTTATCAGTGGGCGATAAAACCGTTGAGATAATGGTCGACACCCGCCCCGTACGGTGTCGCAACTCGCCGATTTCGGCCCGTCGCGGTCGCTCATCTCTAACGATGGAGCGATAATTAAGATCAGACGTCAGCATTATTTACGCCCGCAGCATCCCGTCGACCCGACCGACTCGGTCACGACTTTTTCCTTGTCAGGCAATACTATTGTTGGTTACTCGTGTCCAGCCCGACTTAGAAGCGGGATTTCGTATTTTTCATCTTTAATAGCAATGTCATGAAACGACTTGCATTTACTAAGAGTATTCTTGTATAACAATAATCTTAAGTACTAATATCGTTGTGTAAGAGTTATTTGTTATGGCAAATGAGGTTATAAATAATAATGTAATGGGTCTTAAAACTAATTTTACCAAATTTTAAGTAGAAAATTTAATATTTATATCTAACTTTCAGTATTACTTTATCACTTGACCAATTTTGTGAAAAGAAAAGGTAATGAATAAAGAATACTTTGCCCTATTCAAACTAGAGATTTGGTAAAGATTACATTTCGATTAAGATACTTATAATATAACGAACTGAAATATGTTAATTGAGTACACGCAAGGGACCAAAAGCGAACTAATGGTAACAAAGCTAAGAATCTAATCACCGGTCAATTTCCCACGAATTGCGTATTATCACGTCGGAGGCTTTAGATATGTATCTACGCGTAAATTGAATAATAAATACCTTTTTCGTAGTGGCTGGGTATTGTGACAGCGTTGAAATTAATGCTTTATCTAAATGCTAACTAGTTTCAGGTTATTACTCATTCAACGCTTAGTTATGGCGCTTTGTTTGAGTCCGAAGACCGCTAGTACATTGAACGAGTCCGCCCCTTACGTAATATATTTGGCGCCAAATACTAGAATTGCTCATTTCAATATAAAGATTTCTTGACATTTTGTATCAAAGGCATAATGTGTAAACACAAAGAATAATAAAAATCCTCTTAAAGTCTTCTGTATTTGAAGATAAAAATAAAATAAAATGAGGATAACTTTTGCAAAGTTTTTTTTTAGTAATATTTAAAAAAATATTAATACCAATATTTAAATCTATTTATATATCTAAAAATAAAAAATAATAATATATATAAACACCTAAAGCTCGACTATGCCGAATGTAAATTCTAATCTATAACGTTTTTATCTCAAGGCATATTATATTTAAAAAGCTTTATCTGGACATATTAAAAGTTCAAGCTTAACAAAACCCATCAATTTTAGTAGAATCTGGTTCGTTCGTTGAAGCGTCGCAAAAAATCTTTATCAAGCGACAATGCAAACCCATTACGAGATTGAATAAGTATTTCTTATGTGATCAATGTTAGTAAGTCGCATTTGTAATTATTTAAACTGTGTTTTTTTTTTCTTTTATAATATCTTCTGAAATCACTTCGAATTGTTTTTTTTTAATATAAATTAAAACTAGAATATCTTAGATTTCTAAATGAATCATATATTAAAGAAGATTTATATTGCTGTAGATAAGATTAAATATCCTATAAAAATTACTACAAAACAATTTATTACGAATTAGTAAAATAGAATTAAATGTTAATAAAATACTGTATTATATATCTAAATAATATTATGTATCTTTTTATTAATATTTATTAATTATATTGAATATACCATTAATTTCTGAGACTTTTACAGTTTCGTAAAAGTTCTCTTCACAAAATAGAATGCTATCGACTCTAAAGCACACAATGGGAAAGATCGTTGTCTCGGTCAGGCCACGACGGCTAAAGCGCGTTCGGTTCCCGTTTAACGAAAATCAGGTTAACGAACGGATCCTTCTAGACGTTATAAATACCTACTCGTATGTAGAAACAACCTTTAATATTTCTTAATCAAGAAATTATTTTTATCCATAAAACTTTATTAAAATAAACACATACTCGTATTATATTACAAACATTTGAATACCTACATATATCAAAAATAATCTTAAAGTACATAATAAATTTCGTAAACATTTTTGATATTCATTTTCGTGTCCTAAGCTTAATCGAAAAAGTAAAAATTGATGAGACGTCACAGCGAAAATTATTCACACACTTGTTTCCAGCGCTGAAAGTAAAGGTATAGATACATTAAGGTGTTTAATCTTTTATACACAAAAATATGTAAACCACGTAATAATATTATGCACAATATACACACCTATACTGGTATAGTAAAATGTAATTAAAAAACTCTACATCAACAAAAACATATAGAAATGACTTAATAAAAATGTTCTTTAGGTATATTTTTATAACAACTTCACACATACAACAGTCGTGATCTCGTTGTAGCCTTCTTCAGATTATGTTCACTATCTTTTATAACTAGGCCAATTAAGTACATAATTGAGAGACTTTATTACCTTATTCCAATAGTCTGAACAAGACTTAATTCTGCGTATTATATTACCTAAAGGCTAAAGCCAGTTCATTAAGGATCGTTCAATCATTTGTTAAGGGAAGGTAAGGACTTTTCTAAAGGCTTTTATTATTTATTTTTGTCCGACATTCTTTTGTGCGTGTACACAAAACGTAAATGGTCCACACAATTAGATATATAATATGCCTATGAAAATTAAGATTTAAGTCTAAATATCAAATGGCTAGTTATATTTAAGTTAAATAGCATTGCAATATTATTAATTAAAACTAATTTGTCTTGAATACCTACTGTAGAGTAATAAGCAGAATCGGAATAATAAACAAAAATATGTATATATGTAGATTAAAATTGTGTCAATTTATTTTATTTGATTGATTTCAGCAGGGCTCGGAAACCCTTTTTGGTTTTGGTCTTTGACTCCAAACCGAAAGGCTTTTTGGTTTAAGATTTCGGTTAGGTTCTTTAACCGGTTAAATCCGGGAAAACGGTTTTTGACGAATTTAGGTTCCATGAAAAAAATGAACCGGTAAAAATAAGTTTTTGTATTTACATTTGGCGCGTTTTTACTAATGGTGAATGGCTTAGTACAAGGATGCATGCACGTTTCTTACTTATGAATGAATTAACCGGTTTAATTTGGTATCAAAACCGAAATCCAACCTTTCTCTCAGAATAACCGTTAACCATTATTATTTCGGTTTACTAAACCGTTCATTTTCATAAACCGGTTCAGGAACGAGCGATGAATTAACCATTACCACAGATCACATAATACCTAGTATAGTATTATATGATATTCTGTGATAATAATATACTAGTACAGCGCTAATTCGGGCTATTCTTCTGGCTATTTTTGTTTGTTTGACTAGATAACAGAAGTCGTTATTTCGCAAATAATTAAACTGTTTATTTTTATAAATAGGTGCAAACTAACGAATGGTAAATAATGCTAAATATTGAAAAATTCTTTCTGCATTCGAATAAAAAAAACAGTGATTTTAACAATTAAGCTGATATTTTAATAGTTAGTAAAATTACGCAAATTTGATTTAAGGGCGCATTATTTCTTTTCCCTTCACTAAGTATATTTCTAAAAATGATAATATGACTTTTGAGATCAATTTTTTTTATTTTTTACTAATTAAACACGACTTTAATAATGTAATTTCATCCACTGACATTTTTTTGAACTATTTTTGTTTTGTTTGTGATGAGACCCCATGCCACCATTTCATTACCGAAATAAACCGTTTTTTTAAACCGGTTCTGAGCTCTGGATTTCAGGTTGAAATAATAAAGAAACAAACACAATTTTAGAGAAATATATACGAGTAATTGTCGTGGCTGTGTCGACATTAATAACATAATTTGAGTAGTAAATATAAAATAAGGGTAATCGAAAAGGGTAAAAATAATTTCAGTCACTACGTCAACAAAACAGCACTAAAAAGTACAGCCGTAAAGATTTTATGATCGCTCCGAACATTAAAAGTAACAACTTTATCCACTAACCTTATCTAAAATCAATTTTTACTCATTGACCGGTCCCCTTCTGCTAGAAATCTACTTATAAATAAAACCTGTTATGTGCGTGTCAGAATACAGAATACGAAATTAGGGCTCCATAATCCAATGCTTGTAAAATTCCTCATTTAAATACGCGCCTATTTAATTTATAACATAAAAAAATGTGTCCGGCTTTTTTTTCTTTGATTTTAGCATTTTTACAGTAAGCGACGACTTTAAAAATATACAATTAAGTATAGTATTATATGATCTGTGGTATACATAAAGCTATTAAGGACAAGTTTTTTTTTTTCTTAATACTTTCATTATTATCTAAATACGAGATAATATTAAACATGAAAAATACAGATTTATGTGGAACGATGAAGTGAAGCCACTGATTCCGACAACATAATACTAATTTTCGCACGCTCTATAAGAAGGGTATAAAAGTTTATTACTTAGCTGTAAAAATATCCGGCTTCAAAGGTGTCACATTATTTCTCTTATTTTATGATATTTGATATTATCTTTTTTTTTGCACTGAAGCACGTTCTAAGTAAACAGGTACCTATTATTCTTGTAATAAATAGGGCCTATAATACTTTTATTAATTTGACATTCCACTTAAGAAAACTGTAAATGTATATAAAGCTACAGAGTTTTAAATGTTTCATACTTAGTATTATATAACTTTCTATAGCAAAAAATGTATAGTAATCATAAATTGTATCACTGGGGCCTATATTTCTTAACACACTTAATGTTGGGAAATGCAAAGCCAGTATTACCCACTAAACAAACCCCCCCCCTCACCCTCCCCCCTCCACCTCCCAACTACCCCCCCCCCTCACCCTCCCCCCCTCCCCTCCCAACTCCCCCCCCCCCTCCAGTCCCTTCTCCCCACCACGAGGATACTTGTACCTTTAAGGTGATTTCAATTATTTTATGGTTAAAAGTTTTACATCAGAGAATTGACCTACGAGTAGATGAGGCAGTAGGAAGTTTCAAGACGTTTTCTCTACCGGATATTGTTTTCCATACACATTTAAGAGACTGAATTAACCTTTAGAGATGAAATAAAAAAATAATTTTTGGTTACCTATGTTATTATAGGAATCAAAATTCCAGGTTTACGTCCAGCGGCTTGGTTTGACAATAATTATTACACCGGTTATAAAATATACATATCATCTCTCCAAAACATAATATTTTATTAAGAATATATTTAATAAATTATAATCTTTATTAATTTCTACGATTGTTCAAGACACGTGTGTTTTAGTTTTCATTTTATTCGAAGCTCGTACAAGGCTGTCGCCCGTTAAACTTTTAATCTCACGTTAATGACTCGACATACTAGATTGAAATAACTTTTACCTATAAAATGAATGTCAAGTAGTGAAAATGTCCCATTTGTAAGTTTTAATTATAAGCTAATTATAAACTTGCGTCGACATAGCATCTGTTAGGGTACCGATGATCTCCGCTGTTGGGGCACATCCCTTCGATGACATATAAGACTAGATAAAACAAAAACTTGCCATGAGATTACCATTGCAGTCTCATAGTGTATGTAATTTCTAATTAATAATTCTTGTAGGTGTTCTTTTTTATTGTATTTAGGTATAATTAATTAATATTAAAACGTTTTTATTTTAAAAATAAGCAATCACTAGGTTTACAATAATTTAAAAATAGCTATAAGGTAACGGTTTAATCTAAGTACAAATTAAAAAAGCTATATAAGAATTGCTTATGGGAATTAGCAGATCTACTTATTCGTAGCTTCCTACGGCAGTGTGACGGCAACATGGATTCATTAGCGCTATCACATGGTCGGACCCAGCCGATATTGTATACGAGCTTTATCTCTCAAAGCTTTTAGCTTCGAGATTTGTTGGTCTGATGTTTAAATTTCAACGTGACAGCTGGTATCTTCTCAAATAGGTCGTTTATCAGGGAGTTTTGTTAGTTGCTCTTAGTTTTTAAAATTACTAATTTGCCTGTAAAATGTATATAAAACAATAAAAATCAATGAATTTCACCCATCTAGTACATATTTACATGTATAGTAAATTACCTACTCCATGATTGAAATATTGTAAAAGAACATGTTGCTCCCGATTCATCATAATAAATAGAATTTATGGATCATTTTCATGCCGCCGTGCTGGATCTTACTTATTATAGCCTTCATATAAGTTTAATTTTATCCTTTATCACTAAATACGTTCATTAAACATACTTACACATACGTCTATTTTAAGTTATCCTATCATTAAAAGGATAAATGCTTACAATGAATTTAAACGGTTCCCCGGAAAGAGGAAATAATTTTACAGATATTGTGTAGTTATTATGTGGAAGTTACTACATGGATTTTAATATATATCCTAAGCTATATTATAGTTACTTAGTCAATAAGTTATTATTTAACGTAGGTACTGTATCGGATATAAAGATAGTGTATGAAAATTCTTTTCTTGTAGGAATGCGGAGATTATTGCATTGACAAAAGTCGATTATGAAGGCAATTATTTTCTATATTACTGTAAATTTATTATTAACATGGCTATTTTGAGCACTATAGTATGTGTCCTTATATTCACTTAATATGAGACTTATCCTAGGTATTTAAAGTAGATTAAAATATCGCTGCGCTTTACATCATATCCAAAGGAATACTTAGTAAATGGCGCGTAATACTAGTATTATTGAATTATTCTGTACACCATAATGCTATATATAACTTTACTTAGTGTTGTATTGCCAAAGTCATGTAGGGACTGTGCCTAGTCTAACATATTCATACAAACTCTACGTTCTTCTATTTATATTGTATTTACTAGTGACCTCACCGCTTCGCTCGGATTCGTCCCTAAGTGATTCTTTAAATTAACATAACTCATTTATTTATGAACCGATTAAAATAAAACAAATACTAAATGTTAATTGAAGCTTGCTACAGTGCATTACTTAAAACTGCACCCAAATCGGTTAAGCCAACGCATAGACAAACAGACAAAAATACTAAAAATTATTGTTTTGGGTTCTAATGCGTTAATAAAGACCCCTAATAAAAGTTATTCTCAAATGTCTCTCATGTACAGGCAGCAATCAGTTACAATTTTATTATATGTATAGATATGATATTAATGGTATGAAATAAACAAAAGAGTTCTTTATCTGAGTTTAAAAACAAAACCTTTTGTCAAAGTTATATATAAGTTTTAGGTATCAGGCTATGCTGGAACGATCAGCCCTTTTTAATTTTATATAATAAAACGTGTTCATGCTTAAAAACAGTCAAACATGACAATACTTTAAATATTTTTTCTATATTTACTTGTCTTCATAACATGTAGTGCTTTAACGGAGCTTTTCATAGTAATAGACGATTTTGCAAAAATAATTTAGGCTATATACATATATCGGATATTAAATATTCTTGCAGTTTACAGGAACACAAATGGTGTTAGAAAGCCGAAACTGTTCGATAGATTATATTGAAAATTGACATCATTATTATTTAATAGTCTAGTCTGCGTAAGATAATTTGACTATTACATCAATAGTTTACCATAATTTTATTAAGAAACATGTGTTTTAATTAATGTGAATTAAGTGATGAATAAACTTTAATTTTGCTTGATTAAACATTGTTTTTTCTTAGTTTCCTGGTCACACTCTCAGTTAACTGTGACTTGAACTTTTCTTTAAATGGCCATAAATCTAAAATTTCAAAATGTTTTGACTGTTCCACTTATTATAGGCAAAAAGACGTTGTACTCTTGATAATAAACTGAGTTTCGAAAATCTGACCGAATTTTGGCTCATATTCATCTTTAGTTTATAGAACAACCCATATACCTAATTTAAGTACCTATATAAGATAAAATATATGGAATTAAGTATTAAATAATTATATTGCAATGGTCGACATCCAAAAATGTATAAATGTGCCTATCCGTTTATTTAAGTGCAATAAAGAATATACATATGATACTATATAGATTGATTATGAAAAGAATTTTCAAAGGTAATAAATATATCCATTAAGGTAAATAAGTATCTATATAAGTCAAGTTATTGAAAAACGCGCAAAACCACGATGACGAGCACTACACTGATTTTCAACTTATTTGTGAGATCATACCCATTATAATGCAACCCTTTTAACGTCCCACGGCTGGGTCTCCCCTCAATGCGAAGGATTTAGAACATAATATACCAAGCTGAAAACACATCTTTCAAAAACTAGTTAAGTTCTCTCAGACATGCAGGTTCCCTCGCAATATTTTAGATCACCGGAAAACCACCTGAGATTATATTACGGAACTTATATTAAAATGCTGTCGTTAACAAATTGTCTTTGCATTAAAATGAAGTGTTTATGTAACCGGAGTTACATAAACACTTAATTTTAATATCATAATTTTTCAAAAGTAATTTATGTTAATGAAAATTTTTACGATGTCATAAAACAGAACAAACACGGGTAATAAACTAAATATTTAATCTACTTTTTCAAAAGCCTAATATAGATTAAACTATACCTTCTAATAGATAAAATTAAAATGTCTATCATTTCAAAATATTACCTTGTATAATCTTCTATGGTTGGTCCCTTAAACATTAGACTATAAAGAGAGTTACTCAATTCGAGTGTATAATTTTGTCTAAGCGTATGTAACGCGACATCTTTGCCACTCAAATTCTCATTAATATATCTTTATATGATCCTACATAAATTAAAAAAAAAACAAGCACTCGTTAATGTATTTACTGTTTATATATAATTATGTAATTTAAGATAATTTGGCAGTTGTTGTACCTTTTCAGTTAAAAGGTGTTTATTTTTATTCACATCTAATATGATATTCATTAATTTTATAGTAATTGTAGTTTTTATTCAACATAAAAACAGCCAGCATTCCATCGTAGTATTCTCAAGACATTCTTTATTCATGATCATGTAAGGCACATACTGCGTGTATGAACATTACACGCACACTATTTTAAATTGCAAAGTTCGAACTTAGAGGACAAAAATTTGCTTACTCTATACACACCACTTATAAGTTTTCTATTCAAAGATCAACCAACGTCTTTCGTATATACTTCTCAATCTATTGTTTAATGTAGACTTATGAAGACTAATTGAAATTGCTTAATAGGTTATCTATATATTGCGAAATGTGCTCGTGGCAATCTAAACCCTCAAATATAGTCACTTTAATCTTTAATACTAAATCGATTATTATATTCTATTAATAAGTTAATTTGTAAATATTAAGAAAGCTTGTGATTTGGTCAAAAAAAAAGGGATTCGTATCGACCACTTTCGAGCTAATACTAAAACATGGTACATATATAGTTAGTAGTAGTAAAGTCTTTAATAGACTTCTTATTTGTTCAATCAATACCCTTATAATAAACAATAAACTCAGTACAAAGTGTACATATAAAAAAAAAAAACATTTATTTTAATTATTTATGCATACACAATATAATTCTGTAATTAAATTGGCTTTTAAGCGACATGAGCACATTGCGCGCTGTCGCATGCACCCGCTGCATCGCGAATGAAACCGCGATGCGGCGCGTAAAACTGTCACGATAAGAATCGATTGCGAGATAGCATCGGCTCGATCGACTCGTCCGTAAGACAGTTGCCCGACATTACCGACACTACTCTATCCAGCTATTAGAGGCACCTTAATGAACTAAACACAAAACTCACATTTGCATGAGAGATACTTGTTTATAAAATGTCAATATTTTGTAGCATTCAGTTTTGTTTTATTATTTTTAATTATTTTTCATTACTATATTTATAGCGCTGTGAATATGTTTGGTATTGCCAATTATGCCTGATGTCACTAGTTTGACTTTCGCTTAAAGTAAATGTTTACATTGATAGTATAACAAATCTTTTTTAGCACATACTACTAGCACAGTCACAGTACAGTTTTAAAGTATAGAGTCGTCTACCGAAAGCGTCAGGGCAATGGTGCGAGGCGAGCAAGGTGAAGCGTAGGTTCTTTATAAGAACTTCAGGAGACGTGGGATAACTTGCCATGAGATGGCTCAGTGCGTTAATTTTCAAACCGTTCACCATAAAAATGTATATTTTTTACAACCCTTGTATTTGGCTGGACTTCCGGCAAGATCAAAAGCAAGCAAGCTACTAACATAGTATCATGTCTAGTTAATTATAAGGCGGAAAGCGGATAAGTAAAGGTGTCACTACATCCTCTATCGTTTCAAGAGAAAGTGTGATAAAATAACAAAAAGTACTTACATCGATAAATAATAATAATTAAAAGTTAGGAAACGACCGATTTCCTACTTTATGATAAAAATAAAGATTTAGTTTGTAGTAAATATATTTGAATAAACACAAAAACGAATAAAATCTGCTATTTTCTTGCAAATAGTAAGCATACTTCATTTAATAATATATTTTTTACGCCTCTTAGCTTTTATTACCCACTCATAATTAAAATTGTACAGCAACATTTACGTTGCCTTTAAAATTTAATTTTTGCTTATCTCAACCTGTCACAGTCTATTTAAGTACTAAATGACAGAAAAAAAGTCTACCAAATTAACGCTATCTTAACATTTTTAAATTGCTGCACAGTAATTGAATGAAGTAGGTACCTACTTACTTAAGTGAAATATTTAAAATTGATCAATGTTAATATACTACGCTTATTTTTTATTTGTTATTACATACCTAGTTATCGCCTGTGGCTTCCCTTGCCTGTATGTACCTAATAGGTACTACCTATTAGGTATAGATATATAATTATATTATATTTATATAATATATTTATATCAGTGTATAATAATCCAAACAAGTCTACAATCACGACTATATTTTTATTAAAATAAAAATGTTTGTTGAAATCTGGTCAGCTGACTAACGAAAATTCTAAAAACTTTTGATATATCTATATAGTTTTACGCATTCAAAAATTTTTTTGATAACATTTTTTCAATAGATATATAATGTACTACATGACCCTACAGTTTGATTATACGTATAAATGACAAAAGATAATTTACAAAGTAATTAATAAACAGTACGATATGTTTATTACCTAAAAATATTGAACAGTGACATAACTTTCTACGGACAACAAGACTAAGTCGTTGAGCTACGGGTATGGGTGTATATAATTGTACATATATTGAAACAACAATCGTCGCAGGAGCCGGTCGTTCACACAGGGCTGTCCAATTTATGGACTTTTTTCTCAGGTGTAATGTTACGGCTATAAAATTCAGTTTTTGTAAACCGGGCGCATGCTCGCTAGATCTCCCGTTGCGAGATATGTTGATTTACGTTTAACGCGCGTGACCTCTCGTCGAAGCCGATCATAGACTCGATAGACGATTCGAACTCGCGCTCCGAAGATATCGGCACATCGCCACTCGTACCGATGTATCTTGGGAAATATTTCGCGGTGTATAGCCGCCCTGCCGGCCATTCGGACCGAGATTGCTAGATTTCTTTGTGTTTCACACGATTCAACTGCTGTAATAGAATCTACCATCCAAATATCATAAATTTTAACTTTCGATATTTGCCCGTTGATTCTATCTTAAACTTTAATGGGTTAGTTATTATACAAGAAGTATTGTTTCGGATAAAGCATGAGAGAAAGTAATCATGGCTTATTAGGGCTCAGTAGATTGTTTCATTTAGCGGAACTATTTAAAGGCTAACTATTCAAAAACAAAAAGGTAAGATATATAGAATTGGAAATTACAAAAGTTTGCGACTTAAAATATAATAAGCGTATAGGATTGCCATACTATATACAAAATTAGAATTATTAGAGGACGAAAAACAAAGGTACATATACATCCTCACTCTATTCATAAGTTAGCCCGGAGAGTAATTTGCCAACCGCTATGATATCTTCATATATGTTGTACTTCTTCCATGATCATTGAATTAACATTCATTATCTTCGTACACGCGCAGGTCGTAGAGTACATATTACAAAACATTAAAAAAAAAAAACATTTTAGTTATCAAACTAAACGAGTGATGTTATTAACACGTAGTAACCTACGTCTCATAGGGTAACAATTTATAATCTATATATACATAAAATGCTTTGTCCTGACTGACTGATCGATCAACGCACAGCCTAAACCGCTGGTCGTAGAAACGTGAAATTTAGAGGACATATTCCTTATACAGTGTAGGTATCCGCTAAGAAAGGATTTTTCTAAATTCGTCCCCTAAGGGGGTAAAATAGGGGATAAAAGATTGTATGAAACTCTGTTATTCTTAACGCGAAATACACGGTAATTCGTATTTAGCTTTAAGATGAAAAATAAGAAATATATGTATTAGATTTTTTTCGAAATTCATTCCTTAAAAGGGTAAAAGGGGGTGATAAAGTTTATATGGGCAAACAATTATTTATGATCAGAATTACTTGAAACTTGGTATTCATGCTCCTCAATACAATTAAATAAATACGTATTTAAGCATTTTTTGAAATTCAACCCTTAAGGGGGTAAAATGGGGGATGAAAGTTTGTATGAAACTCTATAGTTAATGCACGTAAAGTGGTATTTACCTTTGAAATGAAAACTAAAACAATATAGATATCATTTTTTTTCGAAATTTATCCCTTAAAAGGGTAAAAGGGGGTTGTGCTGTTTATATGAGGAAAAATTTGTTTATGATCAAAATTACTTGAATCTTGGTATTAATGCTCTTCAGTACAATTAAATAAACATGTATTGTAGATTTTTTTTATTCAGCCTCTAAGTGGGTAAAACTGGGCGGTGAAGTTTGAGTTGTTGAATATATTTAAATAGAGTAACATGGCTCAAGTTCTTTGTAAGTACACATTAACTGTGTGAGATATAAAGCAGAGAACGGAAATTATTCCGAATCCAAAGGAAAATTATGTATAACTTTTCGGCTGACCACAGCAGCGACAACTACATATAACAGACCTAGAGCGCGAGAAAGAGAGCATAACCTATATTTGTGGTTGGTATTTTTAGTGTAGACTAACTTAAGTGAATCAAGAGTTTTACTCTAAACATAATATTAAAAATTCGATATGACAATATATAAATTCAATGGAAATTAAAACTGAGCAAATTTTTTAGTCCACGCGAGCGTAGCCGCGGGCAAAAAGCTACAACAAAATAAGAATGGCACATTATATACGTAACTTAAAAAAGAAGGAGAAGGAAGGAGACTGTAAGCTTCAGATGTACATAGCATTGGGTCTTTAAAAATAACGTAGATGTTAGCCTGTTAGTATGTTAGTTAAAAAAACCCATATTAGCCATGTTACATGATTCTAAAGTCGTAAACATTGTATGCGATTGTATCATTGTACTCTCTTCCTCTAACTTTGGAAAGATGGAGTAGAAAAATGTACAAAAAATACAGGTAGAGCAGCTTGCTAAATACCTAAAGTGTAATTTTAATTACAAAATATACGCTTAACATCTTTTAAAATACGGGATATTTTGAGGTACGATCGCTAAAATTAAATTTGTTTCCAATATATAAAGTTTAACAAATAATAAGACTTACACAAACTTATTTTTGCAAGTAATACAGTATATATTGCGAAAAAGTTTATTTTTTTCGTAGTTTGATCGCGGGCGAAGCCGCGGGTTCTGCTAGTTTAATTATAAAATTCATCTGTACGTGTATAATAATTTTTCAAAGTACGTAAGTCTTACGATCATTGTTAACTGTGAAATAAATACAAAATCTTGAAAATTAAATAACTGGTTATTGTATAAAGTAATTAAAAGAATTTATTATAATTCTCAAATGATAAATAGCAACATAATGAGATGCAACACTAAATAGTGTAGTAGGTCAATACCTTGTTATACAATCCTAATTAGGTAACATGTAACACGCTAAGATCCCGAGACCTAATGCTAGAACGTATTTGAATTAACGCGGAATGTAACAATGAATTATTGTATGGAAATTAAAGCTAGGTTTTAATGTGACCTTTAAATGTGAAATGATACACGATTAACGTTCATGTTGGCTTTGCTAAATATTTTTACAGAGGAACGAAGACTTGGTATAAATTTTATTTTACTTTACTTGTCTTAGTTATTAGTCAGCATATAAGTCGATTGAGTTGCCCAAACCTTACTTTTGATTGTAGCTATCTTCTTTCTGTTAGTAATTCTATAGATAGTTTATATAGATAAAGTAATCTACGTTCTTAAATACCTTACATTACTATTGATTACATTAAGAGATGTCAGTCAGTCTGCTTAGTTAGTGTCATGCGATAAGAAAATGCAAATGTTATTAATGTCTTCAGAATCAGTATCAAAGTTACTTAGGGTGAGCACTCGCCGACAAGATAAATCATAATTTTGTACTAAACAATTAAAAAAATCTGTTACCATACTTTTCTCATATTAGGTACCTTAATAGATTTCAAGAAAATTATTTTAATACAAAAATAAAGTCACAAAACTGAACAGAAAAAAATATTTTTGATTATTTTGTATATCCAATTTTAGAAGCATGTTGTGAACAGTAATAAATTTTACTTATATCCTGCTGCGTTCAGACACCAAAAATTATGATGAATAAATAAAACATTTTATGATTATTTTTATTAACAAAAAAAAATATTTTTATTGTGAATTTAAGTGGCTATTTAATTCACATCATATCATTATATATTTTTTTAAAGTTATGTTTAACAGATGACCGATAATGTTAAATAAAAAATATAATTGTATGCTTTTTCTTATAGTCACTGTACAGCTTTTTAGACCAAACTTTATATAATAATAATGTGAGGTGACTTTAAAAATATCTAAACAAAATAGAAAAGCCTATTCAATTGTTTTTCTTGATAAATCATAAAAGTTTCCGTAAATAGTGACACATAAAATATTTCCATTCGACCAATCTCAATAAAGTACAATAAAGTTAAACGTCTTCCGGCATTCTTCAATCGGACTAAACTCACCACTGGTTGCGCAACCAAGCGACCAACTGGTTGCTATCCAACGTTCTCTTATCCAAGGGACAATTGAGCGATTTGTCAAGTATTGCATTGGGTAACCGGTCACAGCAGTCAATAAGAAAATCGATGGAACGAAGCTCCTGCGCTCCTACTTATTCATTTCTGTCGAAGTTACATGACTTCGTATAAATGTCGAAAGCAACGAGTAATGGATATATTATAGTTGATAGCGGTCCAAGATCTACACGTGGGTCGAAGCCCGCGAGAATAGCGAGCTTTACATAAGATATATCTACAAAGGACAATGGACGAGGAATGCTCGAATAACAAGCTTTTTGGGGATTTATTGGAAAGATTTTATGTGGGATGGATTTGCTTTCCTTGCATCTACCGCCTACTATAAAGTGTATTAGAAATATTCACTGCTATTTTAGAAATATCATTTTCACAAACATAAAAGATTCTGTTGGGATTGTCCAAAAAGATTATATAGGATTGATATACAGAAAATAACTCATAGAAGCGTAAAAAATATTAGTAGTATTTCAATATTACATTACGACATATTTCGTAGGTATTTTATGCATTTACATTATTTACTCATTTAAATTGTTGCATTAAAGGATAAAACAAAACTTCACAGTCGCTTAATTAAAATTAATATGTTTAAGCGATTCTGTAAAGGTACACGGCATCAATTCCCCATGACCCCCCTCGACCTCGCTGAGCTAATGTTACCACCCGATACCACTCATTACTGGGTCGACACCAATTGCTTCGCATCGCCGCCTATTTGTACCGTTTAAAGTACATATTTACTTGCTTATAATATACATATTCTATCACCTTTCATTTTACTTAATATAGACATCAATATCAGAGTGGGTTTAAGACATCATTTTGTATTATCATGTATAAAATAATAAAATACAGCATAATAAAGCAATAATAGTACGTAGTAATGTATACATATAATATGTAATATGTACTGTGAGTTAATAAAAGACTTTCAATGACTTCTTAGAAAACTATGTACAACTTTAAACAATTTAATTAAGTGGTGGCTGATAGCTTCCAAAACCTTTCAATACCTAATAAGTAAAGTAGTATGAAAATGCAAAATTTTATCAAAATTTTATCGAATAGTTTCATACAAAAGAAAACATAATTGAAAATAATACAGAAAGTTCTTGCCACACAACCCGGCAATAAAACATTACAAACAATCTATAGAAATGCACCTACCAACTTTATCACAATAGTGGTATTTCCAATATAATTAAATAAGAATACACTCACGCAATGGAAGAATATCTCGTTTAATAATAAAAGTACGGGTGCTAATGAATCCGTGATTTCTAAACTAAGGCTTAATGGTTTATAACCCTTTGGCTCGTGTGCTTCAGCTGAATAACGGTGGATTCGCCCACTCTAGGTGTCGCACGGCTCCGCCATCCGTCCTTATGTTCTATATATACATAAAATGCTTTGTCCTGACTGACTGATCGATCAACGCACAGCCTAAACCGCTGGTCGTAGAAACGTGAAATTTAGAGGACATATTCCTTATACAGTGTAGGTATCCGCTAAGAAAGGATTTTTCTAAATTCGTCCCCTAAGGGGGTAAAATAGGGGATAAAAGATTGTATGAAACTCTGTTATTCTTAACGCGAAATACACGGTAATTCGTATTTAGCTTTAAGATGAAAAATAAGAAATATATGTATTAGATTTTTTTCGAAATTCATTCCTTAAAAGGGTAAAAGGGGGTGATAAAGTTTATATGGGCAAACAATTATTTATGATCAGAATTACTTGAAACTTGGTATTCATGCTCCTCAATACAATTAAATAAATACGTATTTAAGCATTTTTTGAAATTCAACCCTTAAGGGGGTAAAATGGGGGATGAAAGTTTGTATGAAACTCTATAGTTAATGCACGTAAAGTGGTATTTACCTTTGAAATGAAAACTAAAACAATATAGATATCATTTTTTTTCGAAATTTATCCCTTAAAAGGGTAAAAGGGGGTTGTGCTGTTTATATGAGGAAAAATTTGTTTATGATCAAAATTACTTGAATCTTGGTATTAATGCTCTTCAGTACAATTAAATAAACATGTATTGTAGATTTTTTTTATTCAGCCTCTAAGTGGGTAAAACTGGGCGGTGAAGTTTGAGTTGTTGAATATATTTAAATAGAGTAACATGGCTCAAGTTCTTTGTAAGTACACATTAACTGTGTGAGATATAAAGCAGAGAACGGAAATTATTCCGAATCCAAAGGAAAATTATGTATAACTTTTCGGCTGACCACAGCAGCGACAACTACATATAACAGACCTAGAGCGCGAGAAAGAGAGCATAACCTATATTTGTGGTTGGTATTTTTAGTGTAGACTAACTTAAGTGAATCAAGAGTTTTACTCTAAACATAATATTAAAAATTCGATATGACAATATATAAATTCAATGGAAATTAAAACTGAGCAAATTTTTTAGTCCACGCGAGCGTAGCCGCGGGCAAAAAGCTACAACAAAATAAGAATGGCACATTATATACGTAACTTAAAAAAGAAGGAGAAGGAAGGAGACTGTAAGCTTCAGATGTACATAGCATTGGGTCTTTAAAAATAACGTAGATGTTAGCCTGTTAGTATGTTAGTTAAAAAAACCCATATTAGCCATGTTACATGATTCTAAAGTCGTAAACATTGTATGCGATTGTATCATTGTACTCTCTTCCTCTAACTTTGGAAAGATGGAGTAGAAAAATGTACAAAAAATACAGGTAGAGCAGCTTGCTAAATACCTAAAGTGTAATTTTAATTACAAAATATACGCTTAACATCTTTTAAAATACGGGATATTTTGAGGTACGATCGCTAAAATTAAATTTGTTTCCAATATATAAAGTTTAACAAATAATAAGACTTACACAAACTTATTTTTGCAAGTAATACAGTATATATTGCGAAAAAGTTTATTTTTTTCGTAGTTTGATCGCGGGCGAAGCCGCGGGTTCTGCTAGTTTAATTATAAAATTCATCTGTACGTGTATAATAATTTTTCAAAGTACGTAAGTCTTACGATCATTGTTAACTGTGAAATAAATACAAAATCTTGAAAATTAAATAACTGGTTATTGTATAAAGTAATTAAAAGAATTTATTATAATTCTCAAATGATAAATAGCAACATAATGAGATGCAACACTAAATAGTGTAGTAGGTCAATACCTTGTTATACAATCCTAATTAGGTAACATGTAACACGCTAAGATCCCGAGACCTAATGCTAGAACGTATTTGAATTAACGCGGAATGTAACAATGAATTATTGTATGGAAATTAAAGCTAGGTTTTAATGTGACCTTTAAATGTGAAATGATACACGATTAACGTTCATGTTGGCTTTGCTAAATATTTTTACAGAGGAACGAAGACTTGGTATAAATTTTATTTTACTTTACTTGTCTTAGTTATTAGTCAGCATATAAGTCGATTGAGTTGCCCAAACCTTACTTTTGATTGTAGCTATCTTCTTTCTGTTAGTAATTCTATAGATAGTTTATATAGATAAAGTAATCTACGTTCTTAAATACCTTACATTACTATTGATTACATTAAGAGATGTCAGTCAGTCTGCTTAGTTAGTGTCATGCGATAAGAAAATGCAAATGTTATTAATGTCTTCAGAATCAGTATCAAAGTTACTTAGGGTGAGCACTCGCCGACAAGATAAATCATAATTTTGTACTAAACAATTAAAAAAATCTGTTACCATACTTTTCTCATATTAGGTACCTTAATAGATTTCAAGAAAATTATTTTAATACAAAAATAAAGTCACAAAACTGAACAGAAAAAAATATTTTTGATTATTTTGTATATCCAATTTTAGAAGCATGTTGTGAACAGTAATAAATTTTACTTATATCCTGCTGCGTTCAGACACCAAAAATTATGATGAATAAATAAAACATTTTATGATTATTTTTATTAACAAAAAAAAATATTTTTATTGTGAATTTAAGTGGCTATTTAATTCACATCATATCATTATATATTTTTTTAAAGTTATGTTTAACAGATGACCGATAATGTTAAATAAAAAATATAATTGTATGCTTTTTCTTATAGTCACTGTACAGCTTTTTAGACCAAACTTTATATAATAATAATGTGAGGTGACTTTAAAAATATCTAAACAAAATAGAAAAGCCTATTCAATTGTTTTTCTTGATAAATCATAAAAGTTTCCGTAAATAGTGACACATAAAATATTTCCATTCGACCAATCTCAATAAAGTACAATAAAGTTAAACGTCTTCCGGCATTCTTCAATCGGACTAAACTCACCACTGGTTGCGCAACCAAGCGACCAACTGGTTGCTATCCAACGTTCTCTTATCCAAGGGACAATTGAGCGATTTGTCAAGTATTGCATTGGGTAACCGGTCACAGCAGTCAATAAGAAAATCGATGGAACGAAGCTCCTGCGCTCCTACTTATTCATTTCTGTCGAAGTTACATGACTTCGTATAAATGTCGAAAGCAACGAGTAATGGATATATTATAGTTGATAGCGGTCCAAGATCTACACGTGGGTCGAAGCCCGCGAGAATAGCGAGCTTTACATAAGATATATCTACAAAGGACAATGGACGAGGAATGCTCGAATAACAAGCTTTTTGGGGATTTATTGGAAAGATTTTATGTGGGATGGATTTGCTTTCCTTGCATCTACCGCCTACTATAAAGTGTATTAGAAATATTCACTGCTATTTTAGAAATATCATTTTCACAAACATAAAAGATTCTGTTGGGATTGTCCAAAAAGATTATATAGGATTGATATACAGAAAATAACTCATAGAAGCGTAAAAAATATTAGTAGTATTTCAATATTACATTACGACATATTTCGTAGGTATTTTATGCATTTACATTATTTACTCATTTAAATTGTTGCATTAAAGGATAAAACAAAACTTCACAGTCGCTTAATTAAAATTAATATGTTTAAGCGATTCTGTAAAGGTACACGGCATCAATTCCCCATGACCCCCCTCGACCTCGCTGAGCTAATGTTACCACCCGATACCACTCATTACTGGGTCGACACCAATTGCTTCGCATCGCCGCCTATTTGTACCGTTTAAAGTACATATTTACTTGCTTATAATATACATATTCTATCACCTTTCATTTTACTTAATATAGACATCAATATCAGAGTGGGTTTAAGACATCATTTTGTATTATCATGTATAAAATAATAAAATACAGCATAATAAAGCAATAATAGTACGTAGTAATGTATACATATAATATGTAATATGTACTGTGAGTTAATAAAAGACTTTCAATGACTTCTTAGAAAACTATGTACAACTTTAAACAATTTAATTAAGTGGTGGCTGATAGCTTCCAAAACCTTTCAATACCTAATAAGTAAAGTAGTATGAAAATGCAAAATTTTATCAAAATTTTATCGAATAGTTTCATACAAAAGAAAACATAATTGAAAATAATACAGAAAGTTCTTGCCACACAACCCGGCAATAAAACATTACAAACAATCTATAGAAATGCACCTACCAACTTTATCACAATAGTGGTATTTCCAATATAATTAAATAAGAATACACTCACGCAATGGAAGAATATCTCGTTTAATAATAAAAGTACGGGTGCTAATGAATCCGTGATTTCTAAACTAAGGCTTAATGGTTTATAACCCTTTGGCTCGTGTGCTTCAGCTGAATAACGGTGGATTCGCCCACTCTAGGTGTCGCACGGCTCCGCCATCCGTCCTTATGTACCTACGATTTACGAGACATCGCCTACTTTATTGGGTAAAGCGATTCACATAAATCCACTAAGAACATCTTCGAGTATATTTTTAACAGGGCAGTTTATTTTCGTTATATTCAAATTGCTCTAACACATACTAAGCCGACGGTTTATCTAAAAGTAATCTAAAACATGTTAATCTTTCCATACCATGCTGTAAGAGGTATATGGTCTGGTCTTTATTAATTAAGATTAAATAATATTGTCGAGTTTTACTAATGTTGTGAATAGCTGCGTAATTTTTTATCACAGTTTTAATATAAAATATTTGAACAGTTTCATAGCTTAAGAAATTTTGCAAATACTAAGAATTCAAAGATTGTATGTATATGAATCTCATAGCGTTATACGCTCAGTAGATGCTAGGATATTTAGGATCTCCATTTTGCTTGTCATCGACAGTTACTAACATCATTTTAGATTTCTAAAATGTACTCTAAAACTTTCTGCTTCCTTTTTCGATACTCATAATGATCTTATTTTACTAATCGGTTATCCCCACTTTCTCCACTCTATATAAAATTGGTGAAGTAAATTCTGCTTTCAAATGACACACATTTAGAACCTATTAAAAAAGAATTCAGTTGATTCTGTAGACGATCGCTATTCTATTACAATTTCATCTTGACACATGCAGCGGTTACCCATAGTTTGTATCATAAATTTAACAAATAATAAAATTAATAATGTCGCCTTAAGTATAACACCACTATTTATTATTTTTATGTTAATAATGTTTAATATTTGTATGTTAGAAAAGATTAAGTTTTATGCATGCAATATGATGAGGTAATAAAGAGTAAATATGTTTGTTCCATAGTTCAGAATATTTACTTGAAAATGAAATTAACTGAAAATGTTCTTTAAAGAATAATAAAGTTTGCAATAATGTAGATATTTCTATTAGTAACGGTATTGTTTTACTACAAAATAATTACATACTTTGCTGTAAACTTAAATAACAAAGTACCACATCGTTGTTTTATTATGACGAACAAAAATCAAATTAAAATCTAAAACCAGTATTTAAAAAGAAAGTAAAATGGAAACAACAATTATTATAAATTAGATAACAGCTTTGTCAAGCATGCAGTTTTAGAATACAGTTACTAGCCTACATCTGGAAGATTGACTGACAGAACAGACACAGAGACCGGCATCACATGCATAGGCCTACCTAGACGTATCCGTTAGGCATTCAACGAGGATGCCTGGAATCTGACTAGATATCATCTGCGTACAGATCACACTAGGTTTTGACCTGCGATGTTTACGGAATACATAATATACGGTGAATTAACCTATAATCCCATATCAAGATTTAAGATTATTTTAAAGCATTGAATGATATTTATTTTTGTTATATTATTCTAAATGTTCTTCTCATATGTATGTCCGTACAGCAGTAATTTATAAAAGATACAATTAAGTCTTAAATTGTACCTACATATGAGTACAATTTAAGTAGTAAAATTTTAGACCGAAAAATTATTATGACTAAAATGAAATATCCTACCTAGCTATGATAATGTACGACCACCATTATTCGCGATTGGAAAGCTTTCCAATGGTAAAAGAAATATTAAAATAGCTTTAGTTGTTTCAGAATTTATCGATTACAATACACACATTTCTCTTTATAATAGCAGTATTTCTATTCTATTCTATATAGATAGAACAGAACCAATTGTTTTATATAGCAAAAAATAAACGCGTTGGTGAGGGTAACGATTACGTCTTGCTCGTTACATTACGTTAATCATGGTAGTTGTTTTCCCGTTTATACCAGCATAATAAATCTGTCCCCTCTGTCATGTAGAAAAAGTCGAATGATATCTTAATCTCGATCATAGATCATAACTTTCTAATCAGGTCAACTAACGTTCAAGTTTACAAACTAGTTAAAGAGCGGACGTTACTAGTTTAAAGAAACTAAAAAATATCTCCATTGATTCAATTTAAATATTAGACGTAATTTAATGTCGCCTGACTTCCGCAAATGATTTTATTAAGTAAATTATAATAATTGCGTTGTAATGAAAGCATAATCTCGCATTTTACTGAAACAAAAAGTTGACGTACGTAATTATAGCTACTTAAAGAAGTAAAAGTATTACAATTATATTTTTAAGATATTGAATTACATTATAACAAATATGAAACACCTAAGTGACGTAAGACTTCTATGAAGTACAATAATTAATAATAGTCTTACTCAAAATTGTCATTTACGTAGCTGGTAAGAACAAAATATTAACGATCCAGCTTCATCTGGGCCTAATATATTCAAAACAAGCCCATAATATGTATAATTGGAGAGGCGATATCACGGATCAGAAGTATCTAAGTGTTCAATTACCGTATACTTTATCTTATCTTAACTTACATTATACAGTTTAACTTTACAAATAAAGGAAATGTTCTATTGCTGCGTCGAGATGTCCCCAGTTTTAAAAGTCAATTAAAGACTGATCGATGCTTGTCTGGGAATCTGAAATTATTATTTTAATCGTGTTTTTAACGACGTGACGGGATTTATCGCTTCGTTCAACGTTACTCGTACAGTCCGCACGCAATGCCGGTGTTAAAAAAAAGGTATTGCGGTTTGCAAGTGGACAGTAAAGTTTTCTTTAATACGTATTAAGTTTCAATTCATGGAAGAATACGTGCTGTTATAACAGATATACAGATATTTAGCACTAAGTAAAAGATATATAGCAGTAAGTAAAAATTATGATATTCTTATGGAAGGTCGGTATCGCATTCTGGAATAATACCAGTAGGTACACCGCTGCTTCCTCTGTAGAGTGCAAAAGATTTTTTAAGTGACAAGGATTCAGTCAGACCTTACTTAGACTAGTGTAGTGAGGATTCCTTCTAATACATGGTGTTTTACGAGTTTTTTATACTTCGTTGGACATGCAATAAATAACAAATTAATTATACTATTTAGTCTTCTGTGAATTCAAGACGTTGTAACACCACATTCTCCGCTCCATGTGTTGTTTATGTGGTAATATTTTTGTTATTTTACATCTACTATAAAAATTATTTCAATTTTTTTTAAATAGATTAATATGTGCGCGTCGGCGATATAGGACTTTTCTCTGATATCAAGTAAATTCTATGAGTTTGTACGTAGGTATAACTATCTTAGAATTGTCAAGTTTTAACAAACAAACAAAGTATGAATACCGTTATGCATGTTATATCCCAGAGTAAATATTAAACTACATTATCATAAAGGAAGCGAGACTAATAACGCGTGATTAATTTGCAAGTTTACCAGGAGGTCTGATAGTATGGACGGGCTGTTACGTCCAGCCTGCAGGCGGCCCAGACTTGTTGAGTCTAGATTAGAAAGTTCCACATTGATAATAATACATAAACGTTCTTATCAAGGTCTCAAATAACGACTTTAACACTGTTAATATCTTATTATTGGAATATATTTAAGTTATTTTTAGACTATAAGAAAATTCTATTTGTTTCTAGAAAAACATGTAAAATACGCATTTTATACCACTGTTCTTCGCTAAAATATAGAATTTTTAAATATTTTCATATATTGGATATTCTACTTTATTATAAGACGTGACTATGATAAGGAATTTTAATAACTAGTTTGTTTGCGGCAAAAACATTCAACTAATCCATTAAGTTTCGATAAATTAGCCTTACATGTCACATTGGTTGAAATAAAGTGTATAAATTTGTGAATATTATGTAACTTTTAGAATTCGCTAAAAACATATAACTAATAGAAAGCTTCTATTAGGCATTTACTTAGAATCATATATTATTGTTTATCAATTAATGATTTGGTTTGAATCAAAAAATATTCTAATGAATTCGATTATATTTATATATAATTATTATCTAAGAAATAAGAAACAACAATAACTTGTCACAATGTAGAGATAAAAACCGTAAATATGTATATGATAAAACCGGCCGTTACCGCGCATCTTCCTTCATAAAGTTTTATTGAAAATCTGATAGCACTAAGTTAATGTCAATATCCCAACAATTATACACGAGAAGTTTACGTGGATCTTGTTGATAAGTTATCGAGTTGCTAAAATATGTATAATTAATCCAATAACTAAGTTATCAGTTTATCATTAAAAACCCCAAGTCTATTATTATTACTCAATAATATACGTATCGTCTCTTCTAACAAGACAGTTGTTTATTACTTTTAGTGTTTTAACAAAAAAAGCTAATAGAACCATATTATTAAACACAGCTAAAAAAAATAGAAAAGCAAATTATAATAGATATAACATTTGAGATTTAATCTTGATCTGGATAAATCTGATTCATTTTAAGTCACGATAACCTAACAATGTCATGTTCTATAGTATTCGTAACTTCACTGTGAAGATATTCTGTGTCCGCGATAGCATCAGACGCCCCGTTGCCTTATTGATAAGGTTTCCATACTTCCCGTGTATGGTGGAATGCTTCTGAGTTTATTTAATGTAATCTATATGAAGGTACCGGGATATCTCGAAGGGAAATTTATAACAACGCACGCGTATAACAATCGTGCGTTATATGATAACGAGTACATTGATATTTATTACATAAATATGTTTGGATAAATTGATTTCCTTTTTGCGTCTCTCTTTATTTATTGTTTTTATATTTTTATCTCGCTTCGATGTATTGTTGTTTAAATTTAAATTTCAGCATACAATATATAAAACTGTATAATCTACATAAAACTATTTTATCAGCTTGACAATAATGTGAAACTTTAAACCTTGATTTTAGAAATGTTTACATATGATGTTTGTATGGGGAATCAACCTTGGAACGAACCCGAGCGGACCGAGGGCGAGTCGCTAGTATTTGATAAACAAATACGCTACATTTATAGACGTGGCATAGAAGTGAAGCCGTAGGAAGAAACTACCAAATCTGTAGTTGGTATTAAAATCCACTCGCGCGAGTGTATTTGCCTGCATATTTTTTATGAAAGTTTCCTGACGTTGATATTGTCATATTTAATTCAATGAAATTATAATATAGGTCAAAACTATTAAATCAGTGAAAAAACTTAAGCGCAACTTTAAAGTTTCATTACCTTTTTATTTGTTGAATTATTTTAATTATGATTATTTTTATATAATTAATACAAAAAAAAATGGAAAATTTGTCTATTAAAACATTTAATTCTGTAATACCTCTACAATAAAAAGATTTATTTAAATTGGCCCTTATTCGAGTGATTATAGTCATAAACTATAATTATTTTATTTTATTTTTATATAAAGGGTTTATATTTTTTTTTAAATATTCAACATACAAATAAGTACTTTGAATCTATTCTTAATGCCATTTCTAAGTTATGACTTTCTTACAATATCATTTGTCGTATAGAAAATAGAAATACATTATGTACAAGAGTACTAACGTATGTTCCTTTTTAAAATCAGTTATAAACGTAATTTGTATCTATAGCAATAAAACGTCTTTTTATAAACTCAGAATAAACAATAACACCTTCTCTTCAACGAACGGTTAAACGATAACAGCCAATAACCATCAAACCGTCACACCGCTATATCGAGCTCTAGAATAGCCACCTCAAATTGAAACGGTTATGATGTTCAGAATAGATTCGCTCGGGGTCGAGGCGACATCACGAAGTGAGCGAGGTTAAAGAGCGAACTGATACTTGCGGATTCATCCCATACAATAGCCAATTTCATAATGAATTTTACCGTAAACTGAACCCTTTAATCATAATTCCTTACTTTTATAACTGCTATAAACAATCATTTTAATTACATCCACATACATTCGTTTAGATGACATTTAATAGCTTCGTTTCGTGCTGGAGACACAATGCCAGTAATAGTTAGCTAAGCCTAGGTATAATTTTCATGAGAAAATGTGACATAAAATATGTTATAAACATTTTTACAACTGTCTCTACATTTGATGAGCATTTGCCATCTAAGTTTTATTATTAACTTTAGATTTATGCATTCTAAATTCTTTTGTTTTTATAACAATATAATTATTATGGCTTTTTTTAATATTTAAAAGATTGACATGATATTACAATTTTTACGTCTCTTTTTAAGTATTTGTAACCTTGAAAACCTATACATATCTTGACCTCTGCCTACCGCAGCCTTTATGTTAGTATTTAACCTTTAATTGTCTCAAGATCCAGAACAATGTAGGCCTGTGTGCACTTACCCAGTAACAATAAATCTATCTAAATACACTATACCTAGCCAAGTACAATAAAATTGTTCTACAAGCGTCTAGGCGAACCTTTGCCCTGCAATGGTGGAATAGGCTATTACTTTACTTAGTTTACGGTGTCATTTAAGAAATGAACGCATTTCAATGGAAATTAACACTTGAAGTTACTCATAAATAATTACTTAGGTGAAATATATTAATTACAGTAAGTTAATAGTGTTTGAAATATAGAAACTCCATGTTTCATGTAACTCTAAACGTCATAAGATTGATTTAAAATTGTAATTAAATTATAGACGCTTTCATACAAAATAAGTCTATTGTAGCATTTTATGAATAGGACTTTTATAAAATGATATAGAATAAACAGAAATATTTCTTTTTAAGAAAGTTATGTTCATAGTATTATATTTGTATTTTTATAATTTGTAGAAAATTAATCTAATAAAAAGTAGTGTATCATAGCCTTTAAGGAAAGAAAATTAAAAAAGTAACAAATATGTACATTTCTTCTTTAAATAATTACTATGGATTTGAGATATCAGAATATACTCTATAAAATATTTAAAATTAATTTACTTAAGCTACGTAGAGATACGTAGGATTAAGTTTGGCTAATACATATATTTACAGGATGACCTAACTCTCCATACGGTTATCCTTGTTAAATAAAATTGTAATGAGCATCACAGCGACAATTCGACACAGAGCCGACTGGCTCCGTGGATCACAAAGCTTTCTCATTAAACCGTCAACGTTCCAAGCCGTGACACTAAAAGTCATTTCGACGAAAAAAAATCTTGAGACCGTTTTGTTACTACATTTCTTGACGCTCGGAAAAAGAGCACAAAAGATTTTTCTTAGGTGAAGCGTGACTGCCGTAATTAAGTGTCCAGTAAGCGATCGTGTTGACTAAGTTTTTAGTTTTTATGAATTAAAAGCTCTAACTTGAGCAATTCCGTTTATCTTTTAAAATAGTTACGCCACAAATATGCGTATTAGTGAATATAATATATATTGTGTATTAGTGTGTATATACGTATTAGTGTATATTATAAATGTGAAAGTTTGTGAGTATGGATGTTTATTACTCTTTCACGCCAGAACGGCTGAACGGATCTGGATGAAATTTGGCACACAGATAAATTATTGTCTGGAATAATACATAAGCTACTTTTGATCCCGGAATGTACGGTTCCCGTGGGATAGGTTTGTTTTTGTTTTCCTAGAGGCGAACTCGATCGAAGCGAGGGTGAGCCGCTAGTCTATACTAAACGTTAAAAAGTAACTAAGGACGAACCCGAGCGGAGCAAGGGTGATGCGCTAGTAATAAATATATTTAACAGCGACACTTTTACAGTAAAACTTATAAATAGCTATAGCTCGAAGATCAAGGAGTACAATCATTAACCATGTTCCATACATAAAGCTCGGTTTAATAAGTTGCTTCCAATTTAAAGTCAAAATTATTTTTAAATCTGCTGTCTCTCAGATGAGGGGACCCGTCGGGGGCCAGATTATAAATCATAAATGCCACGTTAGGCTCGCCAGACGGTCGGCTCGTATCGAAATTATCGCCCGCGAGCCTCGCGTAAAATATACAAAACAGTTTCAGGTTACCACGTCAAATATTTCTTCAAGACATCTAAAATAAACCATGCTGACTCATTAGCTCATACCAGTTTCTCAGTAGAATGGGAGTGAAAATGAATTTGCTAATATGCATTCGGTTTGAACTTTTGTTACTCAATATGTATGTCGTATTATGGAGTTAAGAAACTGTAGTGATTACCGCATGCAGTATTTTCTATCATAATTACAATTTAAGTAAACTTAACACAAAAAGCTAATGTAAGATATGATATTCACAAAAAGATCTTGAAATGTCAAGCTGACTAATATGTTTACCCATAGTTTATATTTTGATTACCGAGATATTTTAAATTTTCTTATTTAATTCAGTAATGAAATAACTAATGTTGAATTTTCATATATCTACATTTTTTAAATTCAACTTAGTTTTCAGTACATCTATATATACATAAAATGCTTTGTCCTGACTGACTGACTGATCGATCAACGCACAGCCTAAACCGCTGGTCCTAGAAACGTGAAATTTGGAGAACATATTCCTTATACAATGTAGGCATCCGCTAAGAAAGGATTTTTCAAAATTCTTCCCCTAAGAGGGTAAAATAGGGGATAAAAGATTGTATGAAACTCTGTCATTCGTAACGCGAAATGCACGGAAAGTGATATTTAGCTTTAAGGTAAAAAATTAGAAATATGTGTGTTAGATTTTTTTTGGAAATTCATTCCCTAAAAGGGTAAAAGGGGGTAATAAAGTTTGTATGGGCAAATGATTATTTATGATCAGAATAACTTGAAACTTGGTATTAATGTTCTTTGATACAATTAAATAAATACGTATTTTAGCATTTTTTGAATTTCATCCCATAAGACTATCAAATAGGGGATGAAAGTTTGTATGAAACTCTGTAATTGATGCATGGAAAATGGTATTTACCTTTAGAATGAAAACTAAAGCAATACAAATATCATTTTTTTTTTCGAAATTCATCCCTTAAAAGGGTAAAAAGGGTTGTACTGTTTATATGAGGAAAAACATGTTTATGATCAGAATTACTTGAAACTTGGTATTAATGCTCTTCAATACAATTAAATAAACATGAATTGTAGTTTTTTTTTAAATTCAATATAAAAAAATGAACATATTTAAATAGAGTAACATAGCTCAAGTTCTCTGTAAGTGCATACTTACTGTGTGGGATATAAAGAAGTGTAAATTTATTTACAGAACTAGCGACTCACGCTCGCTTCGCTCGCGTTCGTCCCTAGATACGTTTTCACGGTTAGCTATGTTTATACATAAATAGTAGCTTGCTACTCCTAAGGTATTCATTTAGATTATATAGCGATTTACCCTCACTTTGCTCGGGTGCGTACGCCGTTCGCGGATTTTGTTCACAATTTTATGGGTTTTAATTTTTTTTCGCGGAACCCTGATTGTTTTTCTAAAATAAAAGTAGCCTAAGTTACTCCTTATAACATCAGCTATCTACCAGTGAAAATCCCGTCAAAATCGGTCCAGCCGTTTCAGAGATTAGCCGGAACAAACAGACAGACAGACAGATAGACAGACAGACAGACAAAAATTGTAAAAAATGTTGTTTTGGTATATGCAGCGTGTATACATCCATATGCATTTAGTAAAAAGCGGTTATTTTAATATTACAAACAGACACTCCAATTTTATTTATCTGTATAAATATACGCTTAACATCTTTATGTATAAGATGTATAAGAAAATTTATTTTTTTCGTAGTTTGATCGCGGGCGAAGCCGCGGGTTCTGCTAGTATACAATAAATAATGTTAAACATGTAAAATGATCGTGCGCATTGAGAGCATCATGTATTGTGTGGGTTAGTAGGAACATATAAATAACAACTTTCATTGTTCCGAAATGTTCAATGATAAATGTATTGTATTCTATAATACCTACCAAAGATAAAAAATGAAGCATCTAATTCGCGATTGCTCTATGGTTTGTATTGTAGCAATTATTATGGCGACTAAAACGATAGGCTTTTTATAGAACACCATAAATACTCCATTTATAGCATAAAATAACTAAAAAGCATTTACAAAAAGAACCTTCGAAGGAAATGGAATATAAATAATAATTAACTACAAAGACTTACCATATATCAGTCGGAAATAGTAAAAAGCGGTGTCAGGTCTTTGTGACAGTAATCACAGTAACAAAAACCCCACTTGCACCTCCAATTACGAACCATCTAAGGAAGGCCTACGTGCCTAACATTACGACTGGATAAAATCTAATGCTCTCACAGTTTATTCATATAAAATAAACAGTAACTATTAACAAAGTTCCGTCATCTACGTTCGCGTGTAAACTGTTCAGCAGTTCATGCTCTGCGTAAATTAAAACTACATAAACAGTACAAACTACTTATATATCCTGAAATGTTAGGTATTTAAAAAATGTATGAATAATGTGTGTGGTATGTAAGATGTGATGTTGTAGAAAAACGGCTAAAGAGGAATAACACTGCAATTATAGCAATAGCGTCTTCCATCCGTCCGTCTGTCCGTGAGCGGCACAAGATGGCTGCCGCATGCCTGCCCAAGATTGACTAGTAGCTGAGCGCTTCGCCAACGGCAATCTAGGGTAAGTCGATCTATCTCGAGCTAGCCTGCCATGGAATGCTTTTGCCCTCGGTAAATTAAAATTCTTTTTGTTTGATAAGTGCCTCGCGATTACCTGCGCTAGTTTTAAATACGATGGACGTTTCATTTGAAAGCAAATGCATATTACTGAATGTATAAATAATTACGTTTGGTTTCATCGTATTGATTTCTTATAAATATTCAAATATTGAAATCAAATTTGTCGTAGCTTGAATTCCGATAGATATTTTAGTTAATAATGCAAAGATTTTATAATATTATTTATGATAATTTATAATTAATTTATAACTATATACGTAAAAATAATAAATATGATTATTAACTAAAATATATGTTCTTAAAGTAATTTTAAGTGCATATTAAATTTTTAATTTATATAATTTTATTGACATAGGACTTACTCTTCAAACGCAGGTGCATTAAATTAAAAATTATACCTGAAAAAAACCAAAAACAAATTAATTAGTTCTGATTCAATATTACAAACATTATTATAAAACATATCGATTAACTCGACGCCTAACCGGCACATCGGTAGAACGCCAAAAAACGTAATAATAACGTTCACACATTAAACGGTGCCCGCCTAAAGTGCCAAAACCCGTCATTACACAAATGTATTCGCCGTTAACCCAAAACCACATAAGTCACATTTATCGCTACATCAAAAAGTAATCAAGCGACAAAAGTTGGGGCGAGTCTTCTATAAGAACTGGCGTAGTTTTGAAACGCACTAATCGATTCGAAAGACCACGGGCAGCCTCGACCTAACATAATTTACTGAGCTCTATAAAAATATGGAGGATGAGAAGTGCAGGTTCATGTATCGACTGCGTGTAATGCGTACTTTCCGTTTATACTACTACTCCTACTGCGGTAATAAGAGATTTATGTTAAGCATAAATTAACATATATTTCAGCTATTATACCTACTAGATCGTTATGTTAAAAAAATATTCTATGCGATTACTTCAATTTATATGATTAAGAACACAAAATATTATATTGAAAATATATTGAAAAACAAAACAAAATGCTAAATAATTTATTAAATTTAGTTATAATAAAACAAAAATAATAAATTTGTATTAAATCACACGCGACGTCTTTACGTAAAATGTACGACGCCACTAACTTAATAATAACTACGATTATTCGTACTTAGATGCACTGCCGCGCATCCTTTGACTGCCACAGACACCCCCCGCTGCTTCGAGAAATATGTTACCTGCGCCTGATCGAGGAAACAAACACTAAAGTATTGACGATGCTATAAATTTCATAAATGACCCCGCATTCTGATTAAAAAACCAATTTGGGCATCGGGTTTAAAGTGTCTTACGTTATGCTCATGGATATCTGATTTCACATTATTTCATTTACCATATTCTTTGTTTAGTGTTTGTATATTTTAAATGTCAAGACCATTCAATGTCTAGATAATAATTCGTATAAGCGTTCTTTTATTTAAGTGTCAAAATGACACATAATAAAATATCTCTAATATATAAAATTCTCGTGTCACAGTTTTCGTTGCCATACTCCTCCGAAACGGCTTGACCGATTTTGATGAAATTTTTTGTGCTTATCCGGTATCTATGAGAATCGGCCAACATCTATTTTTCATCCCCCTAAATGTTAGGGGTAGTCCACCCCTAAATTTTTTTTTTATTTTATAGACAAAATTTTTAATTTCTATTTTTTTATGATACAACATACAAAAATATATACAATCCTCAATTTTCACCCTTCTACGATCAACCCTTATTTTTTAATAGCCATTTTAGTAATTTAATCATTTTTCCTCTTCGGTCGAAAACTGATCAATCGTGATTTAATGCAAGCTAGGGACGAACCCGAGCGAAGCGAGGGTGAGTCGCTAGTATAATATTAAAATATTATAAACTAGCGGCTCACCTTCGCTTCGCTCGGGTTCGTCCATAGGTACGTATTAACGGTTAGTATGTAATTGATAGACTATAGGTATATTATAATATACTTATGTATGATGAGCTGTTGTGGGTTGTATTATAACGTGTTTCTCGTAGGAATGAGATAATCTCCCGTAGTAAAAAGTAGCCTATGTCACTTTCCAACCCTCCAAATATCTCCACATAAAAAATCACGAGAAACCGTCACTCTGTTTAAAAGATGGACAATCAAACAAACTAACACACTTTCATATTTATAATAACGTATTTATATGTAAGACACGCCTTGAAAACCGTATTTGCGTAATAAGGACGGTCAATGGAAATAAAAGGGTCTGCGGTTGCGGTTTATCGATATTACATATAAGATGTCACAACAATTTAATTATAAAATTAGTATTATTTATCATAGATTTTTTTAATTAATTCAAAATTATTGTTTTAGACTCTTAAAAATTCTCTATTGGCAAATAGAGCACAAATTACACAGCCAATGTTACGTAGAATGATGATGGCATGATGAAGATTAATCGGTACAATAAAAATAATATTATACATTATATCATTTTTAAATACCTATTCATATTGACACACTTTTATTGGATTCACTTGTGGCTTACTAATTTTATACAATCAAACTGAAGTCAAGTGTAACTTACTCTTGATTCTCAATTTCCATCGTGTCTTCTCCATTTTACGCTACATGGACAAAGTAAGCAGTACCCAACCAGTGAACTGATCTAATACTAATCAACCGTAACCTTCAAGCTGATGTGATGATGGAGGAGATGAACTCTTTATTTAAAACCACCAAATCTGGTCTCATTTTATACGTTTTGACAAGTCACTTACACAATATCTGGGCCAAAGAATATTTTTTTTAATTTTTTACACTATAATTTTACGATTCATATGAAAACCATCGTAGGCAATGGATTAAGCACCTCTGCACTTTGCTTAATACCATACCAGTAAACTTCTAATGCAAATACCTATATCCCTGAACTGAATGTTAAACTTCCCATGCTGTACCAGCGTCATTGCATGCTACTGTAATAGCTTGTTTTAAAGCTTATAAATAATTTAATAACTAATTTAAAATATTAAATTGAAATTTAACTTGTTCTTAAACGTGAAATATCATCAGTTTTGGTTAAATTAGTGCTCGTATTGGCAGATAATAACTTTGTAGATAATGATGTCACACTAAGTTTTAGCCTATTCAGAAAAAAAAATTGGAGATTCGCAAAGAGTTACTGACAAAAATCTTTAAGGCAAACATATAGTAGTACATGTTGATGTTACATTACTTAGTATTTGGGGTGATTAGAAATAAATTGCGATACATGAATAGTACAAGATCTCTACCGGCCAGGAAAATGAGTATGTGAACTCATCTTACACAACAATCTCACTCGTAGCCTATCATGCATCCTTCTTTATCGCATATGCATGTTTCAATTCAATTCAATTCTTATTTTATTCATGGTTTTAGTGTAGGTCTTAAAGAAACTCGAAGAGGGTAATTCTGACAGCTCGATAAAAAACCTGGTAAAAGGTAGACAATCTAACTTTGACGTTTTTTGTGTATTGGTAATTAACTTTTCAAAAATACCGTAAAATAAATTGAATTAAAAATAGCTATGCCAGGATATCCAGTTACAAACCTACTATAGCTTAACTACTTACTAAATAAAAGTATAAAATAATTATAATCTCTAGGGAAGGGAAGATCATTTAAGGTCCGAATCTTAGACTATAATGACATCCAACAAAAATAACTAAACATCTTAAAATAATAAAATATCTAAATCATATTATAAATATACAATTAAAAACTTTATATTTCATTAAACAAAATTATAAGTTAATAGACTTGAAAGATAAATTACAATTATTGTAGTGTACTTCAAGCTCCATTGTAATAATCCTTTGTTTTCATAAATTATACACCTATTTATTGTTTAAATTCGAAACCTAAGATAAAAATATTGTATTAAAATCTGTCTAGCCATTGTAGAGTGATGAAAAGGCGGCCAGTCTGACAAAAATATAGAGTGTACATTTTTTTACGCTTCAAACGCAAGTAGGTATTTAAAAAAATATTGCAATACTTTGACCTCATTACAGTCTCATTAATGGTATACAGGTACATAAGTAATAGATATAGACACTATACATAATCTGTAGCTTAGACAGTAGATACGTTGTCCAGTGAAAGCTCAACCGGAAGTCTATACTTGTTACTCCTGGCAGCCTACATTGCCTCTACTCTTAGGCTAACTACTAGTTTTCGCCAAGTAAGCACTGATTTGAACATATCATAACAAAACCTCTACCACAACCAAACCTGTTTTGTAGAGTCAGTAGTCACATAGTGCATTCAAATGTGCATTATGAACAAAATTGGGCCGCTTCAAATTACTTAATAAAGTTAATATTAAAATAAATAATCTCTACTCTTATAATTGCGAAAGTTTATATGTGTATATATGTTTATTATTACTTCATTGTGTAAGTCGCTAACGTAACATATCTACGATAATGCTTAAGAAAAGATATTTATAATGATTTTTTTTATTTTCTTTACATATTTTTTACATATAAATATTAATATAAACACGCCTACTCTATAAACAAACATTGTTATCGAGGGTTAACAATATTATAACATAACACTCGGAGCCATAGAATTGGAATTTAACATTAAATAATACAAATGAAATTCAAAGGGAAAAGCTAGCTGGGCTATAAAAGTTTTACTGCCCTTTTTACTTAACCAGAGGTCAAGGACCCAATATATTTTAGTTTGTGTTTTTAATTTACCTTAACATGTGCATTTCATTAAAATTAATAAGACTAATCAATACAAATCAATATTTATACATATGTCACAGTTATCTAAAATGACAAGATATCAGACTTGAATGATACTTCTTGGGTTTGTTCCTGTAATGCGCTTCTCGTTGAATTTTAAAACGGTTCAAATAAAATTCCAGTCTCACTGCAAGTGGCCTACTTTTTTTAAATGAAGTCAAATTTAGTGAGAATTATATATATTTTTTTAAAATTAAGTGTTTCTAGATTCATGTATTAATTTTAAGGTATATAAACTTGAGACTGATTTTAATTTTCTCTATACTAATAATATAAAGCTAAAAAGTTTGTTTGTTTGTTTGGTTGAACGCGCTAATCTCAAGAACTACTAATACGATTTAAAAAAATCCTTTTGCATTAGATAGCCCGTTAACTGAGGAAGGCTATAGGCTAAATGTATGGTTTACGGGAAAATGTATGGTTCCCGTGGAATAGATTTGTTTTTATCTAGGGACGAACCCGAAACAAAGTGAGGGTGAGTCGCTAGTTTTAAATAAAGTCAAACTTAGTGAGAATTATATATATATATATATATATATATATATATATATATATATTTAAATTAAGTGTTTCTAGGTTCAAGTATTAATTTTAAGGTATATAAACTTGAGACTGATTTTAATTTTCTTAATGAGTAAAGTCATTTCATTAATATTCTTATAAAGTAATAAAATTAATTAATGTGTAGTTTTAAATCTCAGTTATTACATAATCAAGACTGAATGTCTTGATTGTTGCACCCGTTGTACCTTTTCCAAAGTATTTATAGCGAACTTTGTGTCTCATTAAAAAAATATTGTTTTCTTCTGAATCATCACAGAAAAAAAATTATGTGTCACATAGCGACTCACCCTTGCTTTGTTCGGATTCGTCTTTAGATACGTTTTAACAATTAGTATAGATTTCTCAGAGATGAGATATTTTCACGTAATACCAAATTTCATCCAAATCTGTCCAGTAGTTTTCTCGTGATTCGTTCCCATATAGAGAGACAGACAGACAAAAATTCTAAAAACTATAGATTCGGCCTCTATATGGATAATAATGACTATTTCAATAAGATTTTCCAAAAAAATATAATGTACAGATTCGATTCAGAATTTTATTATATGTATAGATTACGTAGTCGCGCGTCCTGTAACTTCGTTAAATTAACTATAAATAATATTACAGTTTTAAATAGAAAAATAATCAACTGGCATATTAAAAAGAAGGTCAATACGTCAAAAACTTAATGATGCAAATAATTGGACACCCGTATACCGTAAGTCGTAAGCCTATAACTTACTGGTTAAAGCTATAAGTTATTCCGCTGTCATGCTCTGACCTAAGTTCAAGTTAAATTTGTACTACAGTATTAGCTGTACTAGAACTATGTACGTACAGGATCCCTTTAAATCATATAGCTCAAAACACGCTACCGGCGCCAGGCTTAATTGAAAATAGCAGGCGAAGTCCGTAGATTTTGCGTATTAATTAAAATTAAAGATTCTCGCTTCCCCCACTTACGCAAGCCCACTTGTACGCCACCATTTGTACCTGCTCACGTTTACTCACACCAATACAAATTAAACATTCGGACTATGTTTTAAAGACTAAAATTCAATAACAATCTATTAAATACGATATACGAATTTAATTTGTAGCATGGTGACATAGAGTTCATTTTCAATTGTCACATACCAAATAACAATATAAAATCAAACAAGGCGCGTAGTTAATAATTTATTGATATAAGACATGCAAAGCCCATAAAGTTTCCAATGGCACACGTCTCGGTCTCTTTAATTTGTAAGTCGTTAGTACGGACGGGCGGCGTTGGGACATTTTAGATTAAGATTTTACTTAGCTCCAAAGAGTAATTTCAAAATTGGCGTTTCTTTATCAGTCTAACCGTTTAGTTTACATTTGTTGCGGTAATTTTGAGCGTAAAAACCATTTTTTTTTATTCATTATTAAATTAAACAAAATTGTATTTTTTTATTGCCTCGTTTATTATACGACAACATTAACTTTAATTGCTGAATGGCTGTTTTATCACCCACATTTTATGGATAGGAATGCTCAAAATTTCGTAATTAAGACTTAGCCACATACATATACATATATACATAAATAATGAATGGGTAATAATTCGTAAATATAATTATAGTTTTATTACAGTTTAGTAAATAAACAGTCGTTCAACCGTAACTGAGCGTAACAACTAAGTGTCGCAAACAATGGTCGTAACTCTTGAACAAACAAAAGTTATCGTTCGAGTCTCAGGCGTTAGGTCGAAACCGATGGGGCAGTACGTTGGGAGAATGTTAGAAAAACTTATAGAAAATGACAAGCGAGTGATAAGGACGGGCATATATGAAACGTAGAAAAGAGAGAGACGGATAGAAAACTCGTTCGCCAGCATTCCGCCGCCCGGTGGATTTAGGAACGGGGGCAGCGCGATACGATTAGGCGGTTATGCCTTGTTATTTTTAAACTTTCGATGTGATTTTGTAGCGGAAGGTGATATTCTGCTACCACATGCGCGTTTGTTTGTAATTAATATTTTGATAACCTTTATTGGTAGGCCGAAACTATTTTATATACAATCTTCTCAAAATAAGTATTCTATTTGCTTATTTCGCATTACTATATAAGTGTACACTTGTCGCTATACAGTTGTAATTTTCGAAGTATTTCATTTATTTTTATATGGTTATGATAACGATGATATAATATTTTACTTACTGAACTAGATGGCGTTAGTAAAAGTTAACAAAGAAATGTTATATTATGCGAACTTTTCACAGTTATCTTTTACATTCATGTTAAGACGCGTGCAAAACCGGTGTAAAATAAAGTAATTAAAGTAGAGCTTCATTCCCTGTCATTATCATTAACGATCCTTGACCTTTGCCCGCATAAAAAATTTCTAACGTATTTAAAATTATATATAGGCATATTACATAGCTATAAGAGATGATCTATGAGATTACTCAACATAATATAAGGGTTTTGTTGTAAAATTCTCTTTAAGCACTTCTTGGAGAAATTCTAAATAAATAAAGTTACACTATAATATATAAGTAACACTCTTAAACTTACTATCTTCATTATTTTAAACATAAGCTGTAGTCAACGGCATGCAACATTGTAACAAATGCATCACCTGTATCAAGTCTTCGGTCATTTAAGATTTTATATTAAATGATCTTAAATAAATTCCTTCATGTTTTTACTTTATATTTTGCTATTTAATGTTTTAATCATAAAATTGACATTGTATACAACTAACTTTTTACTACCAGTCATAATTCATAATATTAGTGCATAATATAATGTGTGCGCCGCACTCACATAAATCTTGGTACAGATTAATTATAATTAGCAATCAAACTTCTCAACAAAAACAAGAAAAGTCTGTAATATGTAGAGGTTAGGAGCCTTGATTCGACAAATTGGTCTTAATTAATGTAACTTATAGTTAATATAATTAAATAAAAATTTTATTTTATCAATTGTGATTTTAACTTTCATTTTATATGTACCTACTGTTATTTTAAGCACCCGCCAAAACGTTTTTTATACTTTATATGAGCAAAAATCTCTTTGAATTATATTGCCGATTAAAATTTACGAATTTGAGTAAAAGTATAATTTAAGCATTAGAATTTTATTTAGTAAAAATATGGGCATAATAAAAATTTATTATTAAACTGTACTTCTACCTATATTAAATTCGTAGTGCCATAGTAACTATTGACTTCAGCAGTTTCACTTTACTGTCCATATTTTATTTGAGTCTGTCAAGACACGCGGTAGCGTGTCCAGCCAAGTTTGTATTAATACAGCTCAAACGGTTATTGAGATATTAAAAATCGGCATTTTGGTCACTGACTGACTGACATATAGTAGTAAAACCTAACCCACTTCTAGATGACCTAGAAAGTTGACATTTGGTGTCCAGATGGGTAATTGTGTGTAAACAAAGGAAAAAATCCGAAAACAATGAATTTTTACGATTTGAAATATTTTTCAATTAATTTTTATTATCACCTTGCGCCTTCCAAAACATAATAGCAATAGCATAACACGTATTATCTTTCGAAATATAATAGCAATAGCAATCATATTAATAGCAAAAACTTTTTTTTTCGCAGGAGAATAGGTTCCATGATGAAAGATATTTTTTTTAAATTAGTAGATAAGCATAGGTTAGGTCGCAAATTCTACCAAACCATCCGTCATCGACGTAACCGGTATGGTAAATTTCTGTCAAATGAAGATGAATATACTAAAATATATGTAAAAATAGAACTTCTTAAATTTGAACAATCGAATTATTTGCACAGAGTAGATAACTTATGATAAATTGAAGTTCAAGATTTAACTTGGCTTGTTTTTACATACAAGCTATCTTATATTTGGCTAATCACTTATATCTTCTTTATGCTATACATAAGTTACTCTTTTTATATTGTAAGGTCAACATGTCTCCCTCTTCTAAAAAATTGATTTACTGGTAAAAACTAACCCAGTCAAGTCTTGAATTTCCATTTATCCTATGTTATCTACTCTGTACAAATAATTCGACTGTTCAAATTTAAGAAGTTCTATTTTTAAATAGCAAACACTATTATAGCAGGAAAAAAAAAACAAGAAATTGAGTTTTAATATTTTTTTTTTAGAATGTTGTATTTTTATGAATAAGTTTCAGGATTATCTACAGAACTTGGCACCCATTTAGATCTCAATTTTTTGTCGGCGATGTCGACAGCCACGCATATTCTTAATATTGAACTTGGCTCCCATTTTCACATTTATATTTTTGATGGGATAAATTAGATTACACACTATTGATTACACTTTGCGATAAGATATTTTTAAATTTATGTAAATATTAATAAAAATATTTTTAAATTAGTATATAATTACAATTTACAAGTACAACAAGACAAACAATCAGCATGCCTTCCTTTGCATGTTTAAATTAAAAATAAGTGCAGGTTATGTTTCGTACTTTTTTGTTATTTTATGACTACTGTATTTATTTCTACATGTCAGAACTTTAAATATAAGTCGTTCAGAATTCCAAAGAATTGTTTACAGGCCAAAACACCAGTGGGCCCCACATGCAAGGTGTCCGATTGCTTGTCGTGTAGTTACTGGAGTGAAACGAGCCTCGCCAAGACGAGTTGTGACACGACATCAAACGCCGACACATATGATAAAGACTTTCTTTATTTTTGTTATATACTCCTCTTGGGAAATTATTGTAAAATCATTTTAATACTATTGAACATATACGAGTAGAGCATGAGCAATGTAACATCTATTCTCTATTTGTTTATGTATACGTTTACATCACACAGCAGACGTCTCTCTCTCTCATCATAAAGGTACATATAAAATATACATACGCGAGTACTCCTAAATTACCTATTAATTATATTATATTTGAGCTAAATAAATTTCTATAGCTTATCAAGCATTAGAAGAACTACTCTTGATCACCATTGTAAATTGATAGTTACTCTTATCAGAATTAATCTCGAGTGTGTGCACAATATCTCACCAAAGGTAATATAAAAGATTTATCACTCAACTTAAGTTTATCACAAAACCATTTTTCTCATTTAAATGTATCTTATCCATATCAGTCATTCATTCATTTCTACTTTCTACCCAGATCCCTGATGAGGCTATAGCCTCATTGGACATGGACTATAGTCCACCTTGTGGACCAAAAGCGAGTTGGCAAATTACATGTCTATCGAAAACTAGTAAGGTTCTCTCAGACACTCAGGTATCCTCACGATGTTTTCCTTCATTGTTATTCGAATGGTAATCATGTTGTAAATAATGCACATGAAAATATCGGAGGAGTGAAACCCGGAGTTTGAATCGGCTTCACATTGTTATTTAAGCGAGGCTACCACTACCTGGTAAGTGTCATTTAAAAAAAAATCTTTCGATATTTTTTCACCTTTCATATCAATATCATTCCTTAAAAGAAAACCTAATTTCCTTGCGAAATTATTAAAACTTAAAAAAAAAACTCGTGTGTATAACGTCTAGTAACTTATAATATTTTTTTATTAATTTTACTTTAATATAAAATTTACCATTGTTCTAATTTCACAGCTGCGAATATTTAATATTATTTCGCTAATGAAAACTTATCCTTTGTAAACGGTTTCGCATGTCGCAACCGCAAGGTTATCACGACTCAGAAGGGATAGAATGCATAGTAAGGCTAGATCTATTTAATCTTTCTTCATTTACTGAATGTAATAATTTTCAATGTTATTTCACTTCGACAAAATTTTATCTAACTTTATATTCAAGACATTATTTTAACGATTAAATTAAAATAAGTTATTATTTTATCATAACTTTAGTATGCTATTATTATTTATTACATCATAAGTCCAATAATAAGGCTGGTAGAGTTTTTGGTGAACAATAAATTATGTTTTTGAAATCTATAAATATAATAAAATTCTAACTAATAGTCGAATCTGTACATTAAATATTTTTTTGGTAAATCTTATTAAAATAGTCATTATTCTTTATTATTGATACAGAGGCCGAAACTATAGTTTTTAGAATTTTTGTCTGTCTGTCTGTCTGTGAACACATTACGGAAAAGCCACTGGAGGGATTTTGATGAAATTTGGTATGATGATAGCTGGTTATCCGGGTCAACATATAGGATACTTTTTACTGCGGGAAAATATCTCATCTCTGAGAAATCTATACTAAACGTAAGGAGGGTGAGTCGCTAGTAGGTACCAATATAAACTCAAATATGAATAAAAGAATTTTGATATTTGAATATTGGATAATGTTATGTCAGAAAAACAATTATTATTTGTTTATAACTGTACCATTACTTCAGAAAAAAGCCTTAGTCCTGAGAAGAACTGATGTAAATAAAATATAGTGAACAAAATTATATGTTCTATTCATTAATTGTACCCACGACTTTTGACGCAGAAGACAACGCTATTAATTATTAAATTTTGAATTATTTTTTTGTAAAAAAATATGATGAACATCACTTCACATTCATTCACAATCATGTAACAAAAAACTAAGAAATCATAAATTTTGTTACGCAGATAAAAATATAATATTCGTTTAACTTTATCTACATCTATTACATTCATTGTTACGTTACTTCAATTAAATATTAAAAAATATAAACATTATTCACAGTTACTAATATTATAAATTTAACAAGATTCATATATATGTATTTTTAGTTGTTAGAATGCACTTACTACTGGAACTATCAGATTGGAAAAATCTTTTTGCATTTGATAGTTTTAATAAATTTTATAAACTATTTACTTGGAAAGGTTAAAGACTCCCTAATATAACATTACGTAGAATCAGAGCAATTATACATAAATAAATAACATGAGCGGAGCCACAGACAAAACTAGTATCATATAATTATAGATTGCTTCTGTTATTTTTATACCTTATCAACGTTTATAAGTCTTTTATTGACTATAATAATGAATAGCATTTACAAACTTAATGATACTCATAAAATAAAGCAAATCGTAGTATCATATATTGATCCTATCGAACAGCACGTTTAGGACCTTAACATGAAATAATAAAACGTACTATTATGATTACAATCGATTTACCTTCAACCCTCAAGCGAAACATATTTTATAAAATTAAAGACAATACGAAATTTTGTAACAGCCATCCCAAACACACCCTTAATGTTTATCTTTTATGTACTAAAATGCAGAGTGCCGTCTGTATGTGACTCATTATGAATAATTCGCCTGTAAAAGCCTTTCAAAAAACTGTATACACAACTGGAATCTTTAAGAAGCTTCGTGATTTTTTATTTTGTTATATTTGTCATCATATTATAAGTGTGTTAAAATATAATTTTATTAAGTGGATTTCATTATAAAACATATAAAGTGAAATTTTTATCGTAGAATTGGATATAACGGCAAAATTCAACAGAAAATTGCATTCCTAACCTTTAAAAATGGAAAGATAGTCATACATATAACGTGCCTATATAAATATGTAGGTACGTAGCACATTCTTAAAAATACGATGCACCAAAACGAACTTAGTTCATAAAGTTGATAAAATCAATTTCGTATCATAATTTTAAATCTTCAAGCTATTTTTTATGTAATAAGAAGATCCGTTATAATGGTTTTGATTTCGACAGTGTAGAAAAATACTTTAAATAAATAAAAATTGTATGTGTGATAATATTCATAATAAAAAGGTATTTTTTTGAAATAGGCAATACAGAAAATAAATCATAAACGAAAACATGTTGCTTCTCAGCTATAAAACTTTGTTCAAAAACTCTACGCTTAGTTTTATATGAATTTTCAAAGTCAACGCGCGAAGCGATAAAATATAACGCTATATACGATAACAAGGCTAGAGACAATGCGAATGTTTTTGTACTCGGTAGCTCCTCTTAGACCATTACAATAGCATAAAGTAGCCAGTTATGAAGCAGCCATACGCTGTGAGAACTCGCCCCCAACCGGTTTGTAGCTTAACGTTTTTTGTAGAAAAAGTTATCGGTCGTAAAACAGAAAAATAAATATTTTCCAAACTTAAGTCCGATTTACTTTATGAGTTGCCATGACATTCTTCCTCTGAGTTCTACTGGCGCAACCTTACTGTATCCAGAAAAGCTGAGCAACCATCGAGACTACCAGCATTTAGGAGAAAAAATAAAAGAAATCTCGAATTATCGATACATCGCGAACAACCGATCCATAAAAGTCAGAAAAAGAAAAATCAAGTATAAAATCGCATCTGCAAAGATAAGGGCGGCGACGCGTCCGTGCTGTCGGAGTCGCGTAGCCCACGGCTGCGACTCAATATTTCATGAAACAGCCGATTTATATGCGCGTTCCAGCAAACTTTAATGTGCACTGTATGTAATTACTATTAAAAAGAAAAACGTGTACATATATACTTGCCCCTACACAATATAGATGAAACAATTTTCAAAAATATAGGCTCGGTGCCACGAACATTACGTTTTACATTCTATAACGTCTTTATTATGTAAATTACTATATTGAGGTTATAGTCCTCGATATCACGAGATTTCCAAGATCGATATATATATGTATATACATATTATCCAATGTACTCAGAAATACTAATGATTTCATTAAGTATTATTTTTTTATTACTGTGGTTGTAAATTATTGTTTCTAGTAATTAACGTAGCACTTCAATGAGGTGAAACTCAGATTAATACTAATGAACTACAGAAAAAAGACGCAAAACCTGTTGTTTAGATCGAAAAGTTTTTTTAGATTGGAATCATAAATCAAATGACCATATTTTATGCGTGAGATACGACCTAGATCCGAGCTCACTTCGCCGCAACCAGCCAGCATCCGTTGAATGTCTTAGATGTCAGCTATGTCAATTAACATACAATAATGACACTTATAATGTGGTCAATACATTTTCATTCAATGGTATAATCTGTATATTTGTAAGACGGGTATAATTATTGGTAAAGAAATATTTATTATTAAAATTATTGAATAAATCTGTATCGTAATCCGACAACTTTCCTAAATGAAATTGTTTTGAATAAAGATTTATAAAAATTCTTTTGACCGTAACGTTTACATATATTATATTGCTTATTAGTGCATATTATCACAAATTGGATTTGGTGTCAAAAAACTTTAAATTAACCGAATATTATTTCTTACCTTCTTATACGATTAAAATTTTTTGATAATAATCTAACGGCATTTCACGAAATCTTTTTATTTATTTTTTTTATTTTCATATATTTTTTTCTAGCAATAATAATTTTCCCAAGTGTGTTTTATGACTATGATAAGTATTTACAAGTAAAGTATACAAATTGCTTTAAATTTAAAAAGAGCTGAAGATAGGTCTTCTCTGCACTTTGTATATCGTTTACGTTTTGATAACATGAAAAGGGCACACACATTAACCATTTTTAATACAACTTAAAAGAAATTAAGATAAATATCAATTAATATTTATTATTGTTGTCAAAGAGTTATATGTGAGATGTCAAACAGATTATTTCTTTTTAGGCAGGTAGGTGCCCCCACTTGTCACTCCAAATATTTTTATCTGATTAATGTATGTACCACAAATGAGTTTCTTCATATTAGCGGCAGTTTCTCAAGTTCATTTAAGATACAAATCTAAGAGTATGTGTTTTATTTTTATTAAAATAAAATTTTCGTCCCCTGATCTCAAATCTCGACGTAAAGCTTATCCATTCGTCATAACGTCATACACAACCTGTTATTTAAAAAGGTTTATGTTAATTTCTTGGAATTTGTTAAACAAAGTACATTAATTAATATATTTTTCGTCTTTTGAAAATTTCTGTAATCTTTGAGGCCATTTTATTCAGTTAGTGTAAATCATCAACTTAAAATAAGCTTAGTTCCACGTTTTCAAAACTGAAATTGGCCATGTTTTATGAGATGTAACTAATAAAGTTATTACCAGATATACAACAAACCAATTTAGTTCTAATAAAATAAAAAAAAAAATATAGTAATTAATGAATATGTATGAGAGTTGAGATAAGTCATGTAGGTACTCAACATAAATAAAAACACTGAATCACTTAAAAATTTGTCCAATCTGAATTATAGAAACTAGTCACAATCAACGAATTTATTAAAGCTTTTAGCATTGTATTGTAAATTCATGAAATACCTATATGCCATGGAATATTTGTTTCAAAAGAAAATATACCACTTACATATATTATTTTATAGCTGTTCGTCATGTGTATATTTTATAATAAAGTAGCTAGAAATGATATCAATAAACAAATAATTTTTTTTCAATTAATTTGCATACTTTCATACCAGCGATTACAGTATTTTAATATCTCTTATTATGTATCAAAATGTCAAGCCTGGCTTATCTTTACTACCTGACAGATCGATGAGATGCTTATTATTTATCTTATCTATTCCTATTACATAGCCATTGCCCTTTATGTCACCTGAATTTTACTAATTTGTAATATTGTAATCAACAACATGTATGTTTGTTAAATTTCTTGGCTAACTACATGTAGACTCATAATACTTTTTTAGATTTACGTTTTTTTTCTGTAACAAGTATATAAAGCCTTTGAGACAACTAAAACCTTAGTCTCTCCCGTGACTATGATTACTGTAAAGCATTTGAAATGTCGGGAACTAAATATCAAAATAAATCCGCTAAGTAATCCAAAAAGATAGTTTTATTTAATACATATAGACTCTTTGATACTTTTCTATACACGACCAATATATCTTTCATATATTTTAATGAATTGCTAATTTAAATTTTAACCCGATAGGTAGCTACCAAGTTGACAGTCTAGGAAACCTGATTGAGACAAAAACCATGGCATATGCACATACCTACCTTTTATTCGAGCTCGGCACGAGATGATATCTTTAAGAACAGGTAACAAATAGCAGCAGAGTAACATAAAAACCTGAAGGCCCCTCACCGAACCTACACAACGGGCTGGCTACAATAGAACATGTCAGATTAAAAGATGAATGATTTCCATTTCTGCGATCCGTCCGTTACACAGCTTGATCAATGCTTATGCACGTAACTTCATCGTTATAAGTGTTCAATAGCAAAATAGTACTTTTAATTAAACCACATCTGTATTCAACCAACGTTTTCATAGTAAATACATCAATGCCTCTGTTAATTATACCAGGATAACGTTTATTTTGGTATTAAGTTGCGCAACGCTGGACGGACCATGGCTGCATATTAAAGCTACAAGTGTAGGATATCCGACATTAAGGTTTTGTACTGTTGGTAAAACAAATTCTACTCTCTCGTTCTCTTGATCATTTAACATGTTTTTACAACAGTATTTGCGTAAATCTAAGAAAGTTTTATGCTATTCATAGGTATGCAAAAACATACTGAAATATTTTCGTTCGATCGATTCATCTTTTATTAAAAATCAAAGTGTTGAGAAGATATTTTCCAATCTCTTAGTCATAACGAAAATTTATAAAACGCATATTTACAAAAAAAAATTGTAAATTATTTATCATAAGTGGATAATCCGACGTCTAATCGGGGGTAGGTCTCTCTCACCTAACTCTTCTGACCGTACAAGTGCAATCCCGAACAATAGCTGCTAATAATAAGGAACGTCGTATTTACGAGCATACGTGCCCTCAGAGCTGAGACGCGCCAGCTCTATTGTACTCAGACCTCCTATGATTATTTCAACCGCTAGCATTTTTCCAGCAAAGGTCCCTTTTGAGTTTATATTTTACGATCTACACATGAAATAAATCTGGCATTTGTCACATAAACCTAATTTACGGCATTTTGAAACAAAAAGTGAAAACCTCTGCACACAATGGTTTTGTTACCAATTTGCTAGCCTGGCCAATTCAGGTAATATTTTTAAATTACTTTTCTCAATGAAAATGTTTATAATTCATGTAAAATCTTTATGTCCACAAAAATTGCAATATTGTTTAATGCTTTATAAGAACAGAAGTAATGTAGAAATACAATATTATATATCACACTTTCTAGACAGCCAATTCGCTATGAATACAAATTTTATTTTAGAAAACTTTGATAATAATTACTATATTTGACAGCTCTAAATGAAAATTGTATCATTTTGCACAGATTGAATTTAGGCTGTCATATTAAGATTACTTTGTAATCAAATACACCTACGATATCATACATTCCGTAGTTCGCATAATACTAGACTAAGACCGATAACTGACTAGTAGGTTTGCTAAATTCAGCCTACACTGTGACCTAAATACGTAAGCGCCTGCGCACCCGGCGCTAGCCAATCATAGGACACCATTCAAATTACAGTACGGCGCCAATTCATCCACAAAGGTACTAAGACTAGATTTAATAGATAAATAATGCCCTTTAATTTTGACTGGTATCAAGAGACAGGAGTATTGACCTTGAATTGTTCCGATTAGAACAATCTCAAATGACGTACAATAGTTGGCAAAAGTGACTAAGGCTGCGTATCGGTGTAATGTTTTAAGCATGTATACTACTGAAATATATACGGTTCTTTTTTGCCAGAAATAGCAATATATACGTTGATCTGCATGCACATAGGCCTGTTTGGTTTAATACAAGTAGAAGAGGTAAACAAGAATTTTCAAGTCCCCTATTAATGTTCAATTAATATGAACATGGCTCATTCATAAATAAACTTTTGGTTTGCTTTCATTCGAAACTTCTTCTGACTACTGTCAGTAATCATAGACACTGAATTACCGACATACATAGATTTTACTTTTCAAATCAACCTCTAATATTTAATGCTTATGTCGTAATATAAACAGATATGAAATCGAAGAGTACTCATTTTATTAAAGTACACCCATAAAGCGTGCACAATTTGCAAATTTATATATTCCATGTGTAGTAATTATTCATGCATATTTATATCGAAGAATGTAATGGTAAGACTAGTTTAAGCCGACGAATAGTCTTGCGTGACAATTGATTTATCACTTCATTTGAATTTTTATACGGTTAACATGAAAAGCTTCTAAATTACTACTTAGCAAAACTCATTCATTCATACAGTGCTTCTGTAAGGGTGCGTTTACATCAAACGAACAAAGAACTAGAGCTAGAGCAAGAGCATTCTTTCTTGTTCTTTTAGTGTAAACGAAATCTCGATTTCAGCGTTTACACCAAAAGATCAACGAGCAAAATGAGAACATAGAACTAGAATTCTTGCAATGACGTTTAGATCAGCCGAACGAATGCTCATTGCCCATTAATGTCAATTCTGTGGTTGGTAGTGTTTCATTATTTCAATTTTCACGGTGTAGTTATATACTCTTTGGTTATGTCCGATTCTGACAGCGATATTATAATTGCAAGTGCTGCATTTATTGTTTTGTCTCAAACAGTCAAAAAGAAAAGAAGAAAGAGACGTTGGTGGGTGACAAATTTTATTAATAGACATTAATAGACATTTATCTTGAGACCAATCCATGATTCGATAAGTAGGTATGTACTCGTAAATATTCAAATTGCTAGAACACAAGAACGCTTTGAAGATACCGCTACGGGGAGCGAGCGCGTTCGAACATCTAAGAACGCTCTAAGCAATTGTTCGCACGTTCTAGTGCCATTTACATCAAACGAATGAGCATTCTTAGAATATTCTATAGAATGTTTGCGAACGCAGAGAGAACAACGAAAGAATGCTCTGTCTCTGTTTACATTAAAAGAATTTGATAGGGTGGGGATAGAATGAGCATTCGCTCGTTTGATGTAAACCCACCCTAAGAATATGGCATCAATTAAAACACTTATCATTTTTATTAACTGCCTTGTGTGTGACACTACTACAGTGTCGTAGCTAGCATGTTCAGCTTTGTCCAGAGGTTTGAGTCCCGGGCCGGGCCAAGTCTAATTGTTAAATCTTTCTGTTTAATAAACCCCAGTAACCGCCCATAGTTGGGAAGTTGGCGGTATTTCACCCCTGTGCCTCGGAAAATACGTAAAGCTGTAGGTCTGCACCCTAACCTACCTCTTACCGATAGTATCAAAGCATCATCCCATCGGAATTTGAGAGTGAAAGGAATAGAGAGTGCACTGTTTTCTGCGCGTACACTTGTACACTATAATATCTCCTGCGTAGATGGCTAGTCTCAGTGTGATTAGCCGCCGTGGCCTAAATCGATCAGGTGGACATCATCAAATGAAAATAAAATAATTATTCAAAATAAAAGAAATGGTTAAAAAATTTAAATAAATATAGTTATGTTATCAATAAAGATTAATAACATTGGTTGGCTGGTTAAATTTCATTATAATTTGGCGCATATTTTCATGATTGTTATTAAGTAATTATAAAATATATGCAATATTTATTATAAATAATAGTAACAATAATATTTGATTATTACTATTTATAAAAATGATTTTAAAGTTTTAGAAAAGGCTAATAGATATTATGTAAACTCACTAGGTGCTTGCTCCATGTTGTAAATTTACATTTATATTACACACTAGCGACTCACCCTCGCTTCGCTCGGGTTCGTCTCTAGGTTGATTCCCCATACAAACCTGCATCCCCATTTTCACCCCCTTAAGGGTTGATTTCTGGAATAAAAACTATCCTATCTCCTTTCCAGAGTCTCAAACTGTATTCTTACCAAATTTCATCTAAATCGGTCCAGTAATTTCGGAGCTTATTCGGTACAAACAAACAAACAAAAAAATCTTTCCTCTTTATAATATTAGTATAGATTATTATAAATACAATAAGCACCTAGCGACGCACCAAAGTAAAGCGAGGGTTGCTAATTAGATTTCTAACTTTAAAATCATTATACCAGCCTTAGAAGTGAAATGTTTATTTAAACATCTACTTAATACATATTATATTATGTACGACTCACCCTCGCTTCGCTCGGGTTCGTCCCTAGTTACGTTTTACTGCTGAACTGAGCTAAACGTTGATAAGTCAGTCTGTGAGTCGCGAGTAGTGAATAAAAATAGTAATTGCGAATGTACCTTAGGTAATAGACGTATAATATTGCGAACTTCCCTGTATAACTTTTTAAGACCTACAATTTACATTACAAATTACATTGTTTTGATGTATCTCTTAAGGTTCAGCCACCGTTAGCCATAGAAATTTCTAAGGACGACTCGATAGAACCAGTCATTGCGTTTTCCCGCGGGAACGAAAAATGTGCCTGTAGTAAAAGGTATCCTAAATGTTGACTCGAGTGATAAGCTATCACTATACAAAATTTAATTGAAATCGGTTCAGTACTTTTTGCGTGAAACGCGCACATCGATTTAACTATGTTAGTTTTGCTATAGGTATAGATAAGAATAGGTATTGCGAGTGTACCTTGAGAGATAGACATATACTGTTGTAGATATTTCTGTTGGCCTTTTCAAGATCTACAATTTTTTAGTACATTGTTTTGATGTATGTCTTTAGGTTTAGCCAGCGGAGGGTTCCTAAGGAGGACTCGATAAAACCAGTTATTGCGATTTCCCGCGGGAAACAAAGATTTTTCTAAAGTAAAAGGTATCCTAAATGTTGACCCGAGTAATAAGTTATCAGTTCACAAAATTTCGTTGAAATAGGTTCATTACTTTTTGCGTGAAACGCGTACAGACAAACAGACAAACAGACAAACAGACAAACAGACAAACAGACAAAAAAATTAATAACTATTGTTTTGGGGTCTATATCGTATACATAATACGTTACAGTCATTGTTTTTAAAAAATATTTCATGTACAGATTTCGCTAAGTTACTGCTTTATTATAGTATAGATAACGTACTCGTATAAGAAAACAGTAATATCCTTTAATAAAAATAGTTATAGCGAGTGTACTTTAGGAGATAGACATATACTGTTGAGAACTTTTCTGTAGAACTTTTTAAGACCTACAATTTTCTAGTACATTGTTTTGATGTATCTCTTAAGGTTCAGCCACCGTTAGCCATAGAAATTTCTAAGGACGACTCGATAGAACCAGTCATTGCGTTTTCCCGCGGGAACGAAAAATGTGCCTGTAGTAAAAGGTATCCTAAATGTTGACTCGAGTGATAAGCTATCACTATACAAAATTTAATTGAAATCGGTTCAGTACTTTTTGCGTGAAATGCGCACATCGATTTAACTAAGTTAGTTTTGTTATAGGTATAGATAAGAATAGGTATTGCGAGTGTACCTTAAGAGATAGACATATACTGTTGTAGATATTTCTGTTGGCCTTTTCAAGATCTACAATTTTTTAGTACATTGTTTTGATGTATGTCTTTAGGTTTAGCCAGCGGAGGGTTCCTAAGGAGGACTCGATAAAACCAGTTATTGCGATTTCCCGCGGGAAACAAAGATTTTCCAAAAGTAAAAGTTATCCTAAATGTTGACCCGAGTAATAAGTTATCAGTTCACAAAATTTCGTTGAAATCGGTTCATTACTTTTTGCGTGAAACGCGTACAGACAAACAGACAAACAGACAAACAGACAAAAAAATTTATAACTATTGTTTTGGGGTCTATATCGTATACATAATACGTTACAGTCATTGTTTTTAAAAAATATTTCATGTACAGATTTCGCTAAGTTACTGCTTTATTATAGTATAGATAACGTACTCGTATAAGAAAACAGTAATATCCTTTAATAAAAATAGTTATAGCGAGTGTACTTTAGGAGATAGACATATACTGTTGAGAACTTTTCTGTAGAACTTTTTAAGACCTACAATTTTCTAGTACATTGTTTTGATGTATCTCTTAAGGTTCAGCCACCGTTAGCCATAGAAATTTCTAAGGACGACTCGATAGAACCAGTCATTGCGTTTTCCCGCGGGAACGAAAAATGTGCCTGTAGTAAAAGGTATCCTAAATGTTGACTCGAGTGATAAGCTATCACTATACAAAATTTAATTGAAATCGGTTCAGTACTTTTTGCGTGAAATGCGCACATCGATTTAACTAAGTTAGTTTTGTTATAGGTATAGATAAGAATAGGTATTGCGAGTGTACCTTAAGAGATAGACATATACTGTTGTAGATATTTCTGTTGGCCTTTTCAAGATCTACAATTTTTTAGTACATTGTTTTGATGTATGTCTTTAGGTTTAGCCAGCGGAGGGTTCCTAAGGAGGACTCGATAAAACCAGTTATTGCGATTTCCCGCGGGAAACAAAGATTTTCCAAAAGTAAAAGTTATCCTAAATGTTGACCCGAGTAATAAGTTATCAGTTCACAAAATTTCGTTGAAATCGGTTCATTACTTTTTGCGTGAAACGCGTACAGACAAACAGACAAACAGACAAACAGACAAACAGACAAAAAGACAAACAGACAAACAGACAAACAGACAAAAAAATTAATAACTATTGTTTTGGGGTCTATATCGTATACATAATACGTTACAGTCATTGTTTTTAAAAAATATTTCATGTACAGATTTCGCTAAGTTACTGCTTTATTATAGTATAGATTACATTACATACAATTTATTACAATATAGAGATGTGCTATCGAGAAAAACATGTGTTTTTTTTTTCATATTACGAATATCTATACATATAATAAAATTGTAACTAAGTCAAATCTGTACATTAAAAATTTTTTTGAAAATCTTTATGAAATAGATATTATTATCGACACAGAGGCCTATTAGTAGCCTATAGTTCTAGTATAGGCCTATAGTTTTTAGAATTTTTGTCTGTTTGTTTGTCTATCTGTCTGTTACCGCATCACGAAAAAACCAATACTATACTATAGCTGGTTATCCGGGTCAACATATAGGATACTTTTTACTGCGGGAAAATATATCATCTCTGAGAAATTTATACTAAACGTTAAAACGTAACTAGGGACGAACCAGAGCGGAGCGAGGGTGAGTCGCTAGTTGTTTTATAAGTTTGTTATTAAAATATTAGAATATTACTTCTATGTATTACGAATTATGTTTTCTTTCTATTATTAATGCTATAAAGAACTCTTCAATAGTAATATACTCATTTTATTTTGTTTGAATCTGTAGTTTAGGGGATAATGGAATAATGTAAGCTATTATTATGGGAAATTCCCTAAAGATAATACTCAGCTGGAAAACATTGCTTAGAAATGGAAAATAGCTTAATAACTTAATTTTTTATGAGTTAGAATCTAATGTTTAAAAATTATCTTCACTACCTACGAGTAGGCGGTCGGTTAATTGCAATATGGATGCGATATGTACGAGTATATGAGCGCGGGTGTGAAAAATAATCTGTCACGTACTATTACAAGTACAGACGAAGATATTTGCTTTCACTTAAAATATCCAATTTCAAGATGTATTGAGTTATGTAAAATTTACACGTACTAAGCTTAATAGTAAATTCAAAATAATGTTTTATTATAGCAACAATGTCCACCCAAATTCAGCTTTAGAGCATGCAAAAATACAATTTATATATACCTAAAATTATATGTTAGACTTTATCCAAAATAATTATTAATGGAATAATATGTCTTTTCTAATAAAAATTTCTTCAATCTCCGTTTAAATATATTAATTTCATTAATTTCTAGAATACATTAGGTAAATGATTATATAAACGTGGTCCAGTACAGAAAATACTCTTTGAGAAAAGGGTAGTCTTACATCGAGGGTGGCGAAATAAGGCCCCATGTCTTACACTACTACAATTTTCAAATAAAGTTGTATGAAACTATTTATTCCTGGGACATATTTGCATGAAATTTCGTATGAATTGAGTACGGCAAAAATAATGACTTACGTATTTCAGCGTTTTCCAAAATTCAACCCCTAAGAGGGTAAAACTAGGGGATGAAAGTTTTAAATAAACGCACAGGCCAAACCCTTAAGGCTAGAAACTTAAAATTTTGCACACGTATTTCTCTTATGACGTAAGAATCCACTAAGGAAGGATTTTTTAAAATTCAACCCCCAAGGGGGTGAAATGGGGGATAAAATTTTGTATGAAACTTTTTATTCCTTGGACATATTTGCATGAAATTTCGTATTTTCGTAGTTTGATCGCGAGCGAAAATGCGACTTTTGCTAGTTAGTAATAATTGGCTGAGAGAATAATATCAAGTCATTAATTATTAAAATTCAAAAAACTTTAACTAGGATAATTTAAGCTAAGACATTAATTTGACTCAATAATAATACGTGCATAGCTCTTTATTATGTTTATATGATTTTTATACTTAACCTTTTAACATTATTAGTGTGATATTTTGTGATGTTAAAAGATTTGAAGGTTTTAATGTTAGTGTTAGAATTGGATAAAACTTAGAACTCATTATATTCATGCCTAGAATTAATTCATACTTAATTTTATATAATTTTATTGATTACTTTATATCACAGTATCTGTCGGGCCGCGAACTTAAAAGCGCATTCTCTCGGAATAAAATGTAGTTCAACTTGAATATTATCTTAGTTCGGATGTTATCACTAGATTGCGCTACACGAAGCCACGGGCAGAAAGTAGTAACACAATAGATGCACTTTTCATGTTCGAGTAGATGTGAGACATTATCACATAATCATCAAGTATCAAGAAGCCTTTAAACTTAAGTACTAGCTCGTAAGTAATTTTTTATTTACAAAGAAATACCGATCGGACTTTCTTAACAAATGGTAGACAAAAAACTCTTTAAGATGCTTATACATGTCCTGCACATGCGCGACTCACAAACAAGTTGAAAAAGAAACAAAACCTTAATACTACAATGATCTTCGTAGCTCTAGGGATGGGGGAATCTTAAAAGCTTTCCTCGGCGTAGGGCATTAAGCCGGCTCGGAGATAAAACGCAGCACCATTGCCATAAATATATTTAATTTCTTACTTTTGTTAGACTTTTAAATCATCCACCTTTACTAGTTCTCATCTCAAGGAAAGTATTTTAAATTAGATTCTAATTTTAAGATTATATTTGTTATTCTAGTTATGTTTCAGATTTATTATAATTGAAAACTTTTATTCTTGCTACAAATTATTATTAGCTTTGATTATTTAGAGCATTTACTAAAATAATTACGGTAAGTAAAGTAGGTATTTAAACATAAGTATGAGGTTTTCTCATAATTTATTAGTAAATTTAAAAAAGGGATGTTATGTTATGCTTGACTCCCACGCGGCGTAATTTGAATGCATGTTTTTGTGATATTTTACAAAATATTTGAAACCGGACCCATGTCATGATAATAAATTTTACCTGTAAATATATATACACATAAAATAAAGTGAAATAATAAGCGAAATAAAAAATTATTGATTATACCTATATTTATTGAATTTAAAGTTAGTCGTAATTTTTGGATATAGAAAGAGGTAAGTAAAAGAAAACTAAACCTTATTTTCTACAATTCGTATTCTGATTGCTTTCATTTACTATCGTAACTTTTAAAAATCAAATAATATATACTCTCTGCACCAAAAAATGTTTTAAAAAAACTGATCGTTATAAGGCATTGTTCGATTTTCAAAACGAAGCACATTTTTAATACACACAAACTAGATACTTCGAAAATAAATCCCACACGGCAATGACAAAACCCCTCGATCCGGAAAAACATTCTTAGGTCAGATAATAAATTGCTGTCGCTTAAGCAAAAGTAGATTCGATATTTCAAGCTGTGGTTAAGTTATTGGCCGTTATTAATAACGAGCCTTTTCTTACTTAATCTGACTTGAAAGCATTGAGTCGCACGCCGTGTAGGCAATGTATTGTTCTGATAGCACGGAATGGTGAACGTACCTTATCTACACATTATACTTTAGGCCCACTTATTACAAGGTTACAATGACATTAACGAAAGCTTAACATAAAGCGTCGATGTTAATTTTACCCACTTCAAAAAAGAAGGAGGTTCAACCATATGTATACTTTTAAATGTTTGTTTTTTTTTGTTATCGACATCCCTGTATGATAATCAGGGAAAACAGTAACTTCTACTATCATTCTCCACTTACCATCGTAATCTAGGTGGTGTCTTACTGATAGTTGACAGTACAGTCTTAACCCGACTTTGACAAACACCTATACGAAATATCTGTACCTATAGACAATGGTGGGCGTATCTTCCGTTACGCATTTAAATGTCATAAAAGAATGCAGAATAAATTATTTTATCATTATAATAATACACAACCTTTTAAAAGTTATGCTTCATTCAATTCAAAGTCGATAGGAAGTCAATATTAATACGTGTATATCTATAAATTACTTTTATTCCATATTAAAGCTCATTCCTCAACGAACATTAAAAATATTTTATGTCAATTGTTCCTCGTTAGGGACTTGCCTCTCTGCAAAGTTTACTTATAAAGAATCGAAGTATCTCTTCAGACTTAGCGCTGCGTCATTCCGCAACCAGAACAACGATGTGAAAAGAGTACGGGTTTTAATAGATCGTTTAATTTTACAGAAAACCACGATTCGTACGTTTTTTTTATTTTTTATAAAAAATCAAAATTAGAACAAACCGATACAATGAGCACAATAATACAGCGAAAAAAATTAAGTACTAATACACATTGTAATTAAGCTTTTCTAATCAATTTGTGATGTTTAAAAACTTATATATGTAAATAAATTTGGAATATAAATTATGCTTTATTGGAAGTTTTTAATTCCATTACTAAGCGAATAAAAGAATCTAAACTGCCTACTTTTCCTACATCTAATTAGAAAAGTAGCTAATCAATACAATTCATTTTTCATCAACAATATATAATTAATTGAAGATTATTCTAAACACTAAAACATTAAAGCTATAAAAACAAAAAATATCATTTCCTTATTAGACGTCTCTACAGTTTTTGTGCGTTGGTAAGCTGAATACGAACGATTGAGTGGCCATAGGTTGTCGTGTGGGCAGTGGAGGACTATTGAGTCTTTCTCTTTTTTCAGCGTTTGAGCCTCGTGGTTACTTCTGGCTCGGCATTGTCCACCGCGCACTAAAATAACCCGCATTTTACTTCAGCAAAATATAAAATGACGCATATGCATTTTGTAGCAACCTTTCATAAAACCTAAATGATTTATGGTACTAAGCACAATTTTCATATAAATAATTGACTTAATTAATTCGCTTAGCTTAATTGGATTTAGGTTTATTAGCATTGCTAAATATTCGTCGGAGCAAATAAGATTAAACAGTATTAATTATTTATGAATCGGATCTCAAGCTTTTTATAGCAACACGAGTATAACCCACCATAGTGAAGTAAACAAAGATTCTAGATATCTAAATTAAGTATACGTTTAAACAATTTATGGTAAAACATTGTAGATACCTAGCTTGCAAATTCCTGGCTATAAAAATCACTTCAAGTGCACTAAGTGAGATAGCAAATATCGCAGTGATTTCTCAAGGGACATCGGAAGAGCAAAGCGCATCCTTATCGTAGCTGGTTGTTATAAGCCGAGAACAAAGTGCCCACTATATTCTCACGTCTGGATTATGCTCGTAATTTTTACGAGCAATAAACTTTAACTATATACAATTTTGTTTTAAAAACAAGATATTATGTCTCCTGTAGAATTTTTATGACGAATACGTAGAGACTAAAAAATTAGTTTGACATTCTATTAAGACATATTAAACGGTTTGTACATAAGCCTCACCCGAGATACTTGTATGCTTAAAATAAAACTAGTATAGAATACGCAATTATCATACAACAACACATCTAGTATAATATTTAAACTATGCCCGTCCATAAGCCTGGATCAAATCAATTTTGTACTTTACTGTTAAATGTCATAATAAATACTGTTATATTGCTTTTCATTTCCAACTTGGCTTTGAATTAACAACTGTAATAGGACTTAATCAAAAATAAACCTTGTTAGCCTAACATTTGCGTTTAAATTGGAGCTTTGGTCACTTATTATAGACGGTTACCTTTCATGCCTTTCTCATGTTTCGTAAACAGTATTTATTTTTGTGTGAGTCAAAAATTCTTGTTAGAAACGACTGTAGAGTTGGAAGTAAACTGGTTTTGAATTTTTATCTCACATAAATATGTAGATAGTAACGCCCCTGAGAAGATCGCTTGTTGGGGACTTTTAAATATTATCAAGTAATTTTCATAATAAAAATAAAATATATGGCTTCATCGTAAAAGTAATATAAAGAATGAAAATATTTAATCTCTAATAAGTAAAAATAAAAATCTCTTTTATATAGCTTTTGTATGCTGTATGCATTATTAGTTCATTTTCCATCTGCATTTGATATGTGCGTTGTAGCTACTAAGGATTATATTTTTCTAGCATAGCCAGGTCATTGTATGCAATGGGTACTGTCATTGTATCCAATAGGCATAAATTATATCTGACAAATTCATTTCACATGTACCTAGACCACATATAATTTAACTTTCATTTTAACTTATTTTCAAAATCCAAAATTAAAAGTACATGAATAAACATTAAATTTTACTGACTCATATAGCTCTTCCCGCTGTATATATAACAAGAATATATTTATATTGTATGAAAAAAATAAAAATAGAAAGAAGTGAATATCTAGTATTATCTATTTTGTATTCAGCCGTTTTAATGTCCTATTGCTGGAGACCGGGGCCCCCTTCCATACGAGGGGGTTCAAGCCATAGTCCATAATCTATTATGTTCTCGTATTATTAAACTGATACAAACATCTATTACTTCAGCAATTGCATGAAAAGTAGGTACGCTGGGCCATTCAAATAAACGTCCAACTGTCACTTCAGTCGTTAAAAATTATAAAAGATAAAATAGCAAATCAATAAAATACTAATCGTCAATCATTACTCGACACGCAGTATCCATTATCGTAAGTCAAGCAAAGAAATGAAACGTGATTTCACTACTACTGATACTCCGGCTTGTTCAACCCGCAAGGCACAAAAGTGTGAAAATACAAATAAGAAAATAAATAACAAAAACAAATTACAATAATAAATATATTATTTTATTGATGCATTTTAACTGTTTTATAAAAATTACAGACGCCATAAATTAAGATATTCTGAACTAAACTCAATGTTTGATAGCAATCAGTATTCAGAACTCATGAGGCAGTGAGAACGAATTAAGGGCAACATGTTGTGATACCACAGAGAACAATAGAAAGGGTACCGCACAAAAACAAGCACGCAAGCACAAATACAGCCCGAAACCCGAAACATACCTGTGCTTGGCCGACTGGGGGTTATTAATTAGTAATTGTAGGGTGACAACGAACTTAAGTTCAGACAGAAAAATACTTTTTATATTATTATTATGCTTGCCTCATTACAACTAAAATAATGCACATATAATATTTGTACGGACATATTTAAATATAAAGAGAAAAGTAATATTAAAACAGTTTAAAATTTGCAATTGCTCAAAAGAGTACAACTGTCCAGATATTTGGCATTAATGATGGTTCTCCTAATTAGTGAAAAAGTGTCGCCACGTTGACTGAGCACCAGAAAAGGATGCCCGAATGTATTCGGGCATTGGCCATCGAGAAACTCAAAAAACCGTTTAAAAATCACTCGCTCCGCCCCCAGTACGCCCAGCGAGTGTAGCACACTTATGATTTATCGTCGCGACGACATCCCGCCCCTCGCACTAACTATCCGGCTTCCGTCTCGCTAATTATAACGTGACTATATATCGTCTCCGCCAAATCCTTAAGACGATTTCACCTTCTTTCATCGTCGGTTTGATTCAAGCTTTGAACACAAAAATAAAGCCCCGACGATATTGACGTTATAATGACATCTTCATAAAGGAATCTTGATCTTTATTAATTATACTGAGCATGAGTTATAAATTATTTTGAAGCTCATAATTCAATGACTATTTTAAGTACACAATGTAGAATATAATGTAAGACGATTTCAATATTTATCGATAAAATATACTTATATTTAATATCGGTATTTTTTACAATACCTTAATACAATTTAATGATAATTTAAATATATCTTTATCTATATACTATAATAAAACTGTAGAGGTCGAATATCTGTACATAGAAAAAAAAATGCTAAAAACCGAGTCAGGGGGACGTAATAATAAAAATAGAACAAATCCATTTTTTTTTAATTCTTTGTTTCTCTATCTGTCTGTCCTTTACCTCTTCACGGTTAATCCGGTGAGTCGATTTAGATGAAGTTTGGTATTTAAATAGTTTGAAACCCTGAGAATGACATGGGATAGTTTTCATCCCGGGAAACGTATCATATATATGGGGGTGAAAAGAGGGGTGGAAGATTGAATGGAGAATCAATCATTTCTCAAGTAAGGGATATTTTGTTTTTATAATACTTAGCTACTTTTCTATACTTATGCATGTATATTGTACATAATACATATTACATAAAGTCTATTCTGTATTTGCCGTTAAAACGTACCTAGGGACGAACCCGAGCGAAGCGAGGTTGAGTAGCTAGTAAAATATAAAACAAAGCAACATAATACTGGGGAAAATTATTATTTTATTATTTATATTTTTATTCAAGCTTAATAAATAAAATTAACACATAATTAAGAGAGAATTGTTTTATATGCTTTAGTTACAGATATGGAAGTGCAACCCCTATTTTTATTTTTAATAATGTGATTGCAGAATTGTCTATCTGTTGACATGAGACACACATGAAGCAAATCCTATTTATGTAGCGCTAATAGTGTATGAGTAAAATATCTGCTATATACGGATATCGCGAAATTCGAGGGTCCCGTTTTATGCCTTTAGATTACAGAATCCTAAAACAGACCATATATATATATTGGTTCGTCTTGTATTTTCTAGACAATTGCATATAATATTATACAAGATATTTGTCACGATTTCGCATGTATAAATGGCAAAAGTACTTGATTACATATAGAACTACTTTACCTTATGTATAGATCTCCACGGAGGTCGACTTATTATTATAAACTAAATAAGCAAAAAAATCAAGTTTTTAAAGCTTGAGCTGTGCTTTGATATGTCAATCAGGTAGCCAGTTTCTTTAGCACTCGTTAATTACTATAGTAGTATTAGTTTCAAAGAATCAAATTAATTTACTATATTATATATCTACATGCTGATAGTGAATAGTATTTCCTTTCAAAGGAATTCTTTGTTATCAAATTGACAATAAAAAAAACTAATGAAGGACAGCATCGTATACCTATATAGACGTGTTTTATTTTTTTTTAAACTAACCAAGCGTAAGAATGTCTAGACATTCTAAACAATATACACATACAAATTATAATGAATAAACACTAATTCCTTTAATCATTGGTGACTACTGGCTAGATATTAACTCTATATATCTACATTTTTATCTTTCCTAGACAGACGTTTGTAAGACCAATATATGTACATATTTAACTCGTGTGGTAATCAAACTTGTGATATGGACTATGGCGAAGTAGGCCAACCTGACATAACGCCACTAGGCCAGACGTCAAGTACTACAAGTTAATGGGATGCGTTTAACTTAACAAAGCACTGGTGCTAAGCGCGCAAAACAATTACAGAGCACTAGCTCATCGTGTCTCGTTAAGAAGTAAAACACTTGTCCAGCAAAGTGGATGTAGGTGTAAAACAAAATGTATTTTAACCCATATATTCTTTTAATTCGTTAACTGTATGGTAAAGGCTTTTTTTATCAAGCGACTTCTTCAAAAAGGAGGAGGTTCTCAATTCAGCTGTTTTTTTTATGTTTGTTACCTCAGAACGCCGCCATTTATTAACCGATTTGGACAATTTTTATCTTTCATTACTTACTACTTTCATCATCATCATTTTCATACTTATTTACTTTCATCCCCTATTTTACCCCCATATGGGATGAATTTCCAAAAAATGCTAAAACACGTATTTATTTAACTGTATTGAAGAGTAATAATACTAAGTTTCAAGTAATTCTGATTATAAATATTTTTTTGGGGTTATCTTATAACGTGTTTTTGTTTGAAAGTGTAGATTCCAATTTGGTCCCATTTAAATTTGAAAAAAAATACCACCCCTAAGGGTGGAAAAATAGTTAATGGTGAATATGACATACTTCGAATTGTCATTTTGACTTGAAACTTTGCAAGTGTTTTTATTTCCATTGATAGTGGTTCGGTATCATCGACTTGATCTGATGGTAAAGCGAGAAGGTGGATAGAAGAAACTCTTCAACGGCTAATACTTTGAATTTGGGCTTATTTTTCACTGTTTTTTGTTTGATTTGACAAGCCTAATACGTTAGAACTAGATTTTAGAGCCAGATTTTGTTTTTGTTACTAATAAAAGCGAATTTCAGTTTGTCAGTCTTCATATAAAAATTGGCATCAAAGTAACTTAGACGGCTTAAGCGAATATTTCATTAAAATATTTTTTTTCTTACTTTGCTACTACTAGGTATGTCTACACTAAAAAGGGAAAATAAAATCTTTTTAATTAAAAAATAAAAACCGACTTCAAAAAACACTACTAAAAAGTAAAAAATAAGTGGTAGTTTTCATTTACTATAGATACCTAATCAAATATTTTTTTTATATTTAGAAAGAATTTATTAACAATTTTGATCATTTGTTTAATTGTTTTTGTGCTTTGTTCTTTGTGCTTGTTGCTTTAACTATTCAAAAGCAGAAAAGTCAATTTAAAAAATAAGTAATAATGACCTCCCGAGTCCCGCCCGACTTCGGCCACGGCGGCCAGCCTCATTGAGACTAGCCATCTGCGCAGGAGCTATTATAGTGCACAAGTGTACGCGCAGACACAAGTGCACTCTCTATTCCTGTCACTCTCATACTCCGACGGGACGACTACTCGACACGATCGGTGAGGGTTAAAGCGCAGGACCGACGGCTTTACGTGCTCTCCGAGGCACGGGGGTGAGACACCGCCGACTTCCCAACTCCGGGCTGTTACTGAGACTTACTAAATAGAAAGACCCAAGATCCAAACTAGGCCCGCATCGGGACTCGAACCCAGGACCTCTCGGTGTGCACCCGTTCTTGCTTGCCACTACGCTACCGTGGCAGTAAAAAAATAATAAGTAAAACATTTAAAAAATTATGGAATTAAAATAAAAATGTCTGAAATAACTTACATCAAAATAAAAAGAGTTACGTTAAAAGTGTTTTGAACAAGGCTTTATCAATTTTAAGTTTAAAAGAGTTTAAAGATAGAGCAAAAGCAGATTAAAAATACTACTTAAGGATATTTTCTTAGATTTAAATAAAATTGTGCATTAATACGTTTTTGAAAAGGGAAGATGCCAAGCTTTTTCTATTTTTGTTAATGAGAGTAGTATTTACCTCTTATTAAGATTAAACTTACCTTAAGTAACACTGCAATTATCAAGCGATCGCCATTATTTCTAAAAGCTTTGTTAATTAGTGTTTAAGTTGCGCTTAGAATTTATTACATTGGTAGAATATCTTCCACGTCGTGAACCTATCACGTGGAATTCCCACGTTATTTTCCTTTTCCGGAAAACAAACTATAAAAAGTTCTTCCGAAACAGGAATAGAGACTTGTTTATGCGGTAATAATGTAAATGTAACTTACATGTTAATGTTTTTGTTTTGTTTAATTAACATGTATTTTTTATCCACTTTTAAGGTATTTGAGTAGATACATTCTTCACTAGCCCATTAAAATATTTATTCGTAAAGCTAACTGGAAATAAGTATTTAAAAGCTAATCTATTTATTTTGCAATACTTAAGTAATCTTCTAATAATGTACAGTCATTTGCAAGTTGCAACGGCATTTAATTATAAAAGTCTAAGTTAATATTTACAAGAAATAACAAAATTGTGTGTTGTCCAAATTTAATATTATAAGAATGATAGCCAATAATGATACCTCGATATGTAATTAAATTAGCACCTATGTGCATAAATATGTAATAATTTAATATTAGTAGTTTATACAAATATTGATAATAATTCAATGTGGCCGTTTCATATCTTTATTCTATAGTTATAGTAGTAGGCATTTTTATAACAGCTCAGTACAAATGCGTGCGAAGTAAGTGTTTCCATGTACTGCCCGCCGTTTTGCTAACTAGTCACGCATCAAGGACGTGAATCGGACGTATTTAGAATAATTTTGAAGTGATCACTGGCAGTTCTCACGCTATTGGCATTCGTAGTTAAAGTTAATATATGCTTATGATATTGTAACTGATTTTAAACTGTTATATTCATAGGTTCATAAATGAAGAATCAAAAGAAGTAAGTAAAGAAAACATGGTAACACCTCACTCTAAATATTACTTTTGGCCCATTCCATCTGGTGCTTTCTAACGGTTCTTAGACAACATCAAATAAATACATGCATGAGCGTGGGAGAATCGAACTTAATATCTATGCAGTAATAGGCTGCGCTTGTCTAGATCATAGTTTAAAAAAATAAAAAATCTCAAACTTCAAGAAACATATACAATACTCATAGATACTTCATTTGAATAAAATGTAAATTATAATATAATACTTAAATTCAAAGATTTTTTTTGCGCCTTTCCTTTTTTTAAGCTGTATGAATAATTAATTTCAACAAGAGATCAAATAATAAATTTTGACATTAGTAAAATAAAATGTATAATAAACCCCAAACGAGCGTTTGTATAATTTTCCCATGACTATCATATAATTAAACATGTTTGTATAGTCATAGAAATATAATTTTATTAATATAACAATAAAGAATATATTATAAAGAAAAAAAATATGTTCATTGTAGCAGATATTTCGTGGAAAAAAACACGCATATATATTACATCAGTTAAGCTAATAGAAAATTTGTCCGTAACAAATTGGTCGGATGGCCGGCGCTCGATGCACTGAATAAATTAGCTACAAACTTTAAAAAACTTGTTGCTTCTGTTGTGACAGAATATAGATTAGGGCGTGCGTCCTAACCAAATGAAGCACATAATCAACGTTCAATTACTACATAAATTGAAATGTTATATTATTGTTTTTACGACGATATAAAATAGCCTACGTCACTCTTACCCGACGATCCCTCTCCCGCCAGCTAAAGTCCCGTTAAAGTGGTTAAAGTCGTTCTTTGTTCTTTATTCCACGAGATAGGTTTTTCTTCTCAGAGATAAAAATTGAGAAACAGATTTTTATCGGTTACTTAGGCTTAATATTGTGCAATTAATCTTTTTAGCTACTTATACCTCTACATACATATATTGCGTGTTTTAAATGAAACTTACGATTTTAATATAAAATGAGATCGTTGTACAGTTTCAGAGTTGTATTTACAACCAACTTCTTCAAATCCTTTTTGAGGTTCACAATTCGGCTGAATTTTTTAGTTTTTATTTGTTATAGATACCTAATCAGATATTTTCGAAGTCGGTGTACTTTAATTTTTATCGATTGGCACCGACTTCGAATATATTTGATTAAATATAAACTACCAATCAGTTATTTTTAACTTTTTTAGTGTTTTTTTTTTTGAAATCAGTTTTTATTAATTTTTTAAAAACCAAAAATATTTTTTGTGTAGACATAGTAGTAGCAAAGTAAGAAGAAACTATTTTAATAAAGTATTCGCTTAACCTGTTTAAGTTAGTTTGATGCCAATTTCTATATGTAGTCTGACAAATTAAAATTTGCTTGTATTAGTAATACTGAAAATTCTGATTCTTAAATCCGATTCTAACGTGTTGGACTTGTCAAATCAAACAAAATAAGCCGAAACTCAAAGTATCTACTAATAGCCGTTGAAGAGTTCGAACTATCTACCTTCTGGCCTTACCATTAGATTAGGCCAACGATACCGAACCATTGCACTATCAACGGAAATAGAAACACTTGCAAAGTTTCAAGTCAATATGACAATTAGAACTAGGTTAAATTCATCTTTAACTATTTTAGAGATGGTATTTTTGTTTAATTTAAATGGGTCCAATCTGGAAATATACACTTTCAAAGAAAAAAAATCAAATCGTTCAATAAATGACGGATTTCTGAGGTAACAAACATAAAAAAAAAATTAAAAAAAATACAGCCGAATTTAGAACCTCCTCCTTTTTGAACAAGTCGGTTGAAAAGTATCTTTATGTACTTTTAAAAATAAATGTTATTTATCAATTATCATAATACTCGTATATTGTATCACCTAAAACATGTTGACTCTCTTATATGAAAAACGATAAAAGTTTTGTGTTCATAAAGTATGTTAATTCTTCTGTTATATTTTGTTTATTTCTATAAAGAGAGTACGTCAACTTTAAAATCAACTTATATTAATTATACCAAAAACATATATGTATAGATAAATTGAGTACTCCTCTTTTTTGAAGTCAGTAAAAAATTATAAGAGATTATCTCATTTTAATTATATTTCAATAAAGACCTCTTCATAATCAAATGAGAAATTGTCTTGCTGCGCTATCTGTTACACGGAGAGAATTAGCGTGCAAGTTGATAACAAATGGACTGTATATTGTATAATCAATGGCCAATAGCAATCGGAATTGAAACATAACAACAAACAATGTCGAAACTAGAATGCTAAATATTTAAATCAACTTTTAGTACTATATTTTGCTACTCTTTGCAAGTTTTCATTTTAACAATGTAAATTGTACACCTAAGTATGTATGTACATTAATACAAAAAACGTTAATCAAGACACTAAAACCAAGAATAAGCAACTACAAATCATCAATCAAATAAATTCTTTAATTATCTTATATAATACTAGCAGAACCCGCGGCTACGCCCACGTTCAATCTACAAAAAAAACTCTTTGGGTTTATGTTTACAGCAACTCTCCCTCGCTTCGCCGGGGTTCGTCGCTACATATTACAAAAATACTAAAATCGCAATTCGAAATAGGGGGTGGGGATAAGAGGGCAAAAAAACTTTACGACCTATTCTTATACCTACCAAATATACAAAAAAAAATCATTAAAATCGGTCGAACCGTTTCGGAGGAGTGCGACTACAAACACCGTGACACGAGATATTCATATATTAGATAATATTATTATGTATGAATAAATGAATTCAAATACAAGCCTAATATTTTAATGAACTAAAACATTAATTTTGATTATAATAGGTCTCAAGGAAACTTAAGCCATTATAAAAAGCGATGCTTAATGAAGAAGATATTATGATATTGGTTGGTTTATTTCTTTATGATATCATTTTGCGTTTAGTGCCAGTGCATAAAGTAGTCGGGCGTTGTCTGCGCAGATAGGAAATGGTATGAGAATCAATATAAATAAATTGGCCAATAGAATAGCCTGAGGAGCATCGTACACGTCTGGCCCCAGATCAAATGCTATAATTCAAAGCAACATATCAATTAAATGAGTATTAAGGATTCTCGTCTCCAAATAGTCCTAGAAATACCTTTGATTATAATTTTAGATGGATGTTTTATACTAATCATGGTTTTTTAATATAAAATATATTATGGTATTAGAAATTTTATGTGGCAAAAATAAAGAATAATGATCAAAAAATAAATACCTACATTTGTTTAAATATAATCTAATATCGTAATATATTGCGCATTTTATAATACAGCCTTTTTCTTAGACAGATTAACCATTTACACTATCGTTAACTGTGTAAACAGATTACATAAGAAATATATCTGTGAAAACGATCATATTAAAATGAACATATTTAGTAATAAACATTTTCTTCTAATTATAATGCAGTATGAGAGCAAGTAAGACTTTCATTAGTAAGAAGCAAACGGCATCGCGTATTATATCGTGCAGGCGGTAGAAGATTTATGTATTTTGTCATAAATCGCAACTATATTTACGATCAATATCTTGCTGTGATTTACAACGACAATATTATTAAAACGTCTAAGACCTCATCTGCGTTTAGGTTTAAAAACATATACATGGCCTTACTAATATTATACGTGCATATGTTAGTGTCTCTGAATTTCAAATAGCCTTTTGACTAAGTAGGTTACATATCTTACGATAAAACTATGTTGTATGATCCTACATATGGAAACTCTATAGCAATTTTTTTCGATGTTTAATCTTCTGTCTGTTAAACTTGCAATAGTATAGAAAAAATTGCAGTAAAAATCAGAACTGCTGCATGTACATACTTCGATGAGTATGAATTATGAAATTCAAAAATAAATACACAAATTTGGACCATAGAATATATGGAATACAGAGATTATATAGGATACCTACATATCTGTAAAAATAACTTCAATAATGCTGAGTAATATCTTTATTTTAGATTTTTATACGAGTACTTGCGGTTCACCCTCGCTCCGCTCGGGTTCGTCCCTAGGTACCTTTACAGTTAGTATAGATTTCTCAGAAATGAGATATGTACCCGCACTAAAAAGTATCCTATATATTGACTCGGACAACCAGCTATCATCATACCAAATTTCATCTAAATCTGTCCAATGATTTTCTCATGATGCGTTCCCAGACAAACAGACAGACAGACAGACAGACAAAATTCTAAAAGCTATAGACTCGGCCTCTGTATCGATAATAATGACTATTTCAATAAGATTTTCCAAAAAATATTTTAGGTACCGATTTGACTCTATAAGAATTTTATTATATGTAATAAATGTGGACAATGTGCCCCGATCTATATACATAATTATCGTTTGAAAATGTTTACAGGAACTTTTGATTCTGAAGCAAGCAACCATATCTATTACCTAGACCACCCATAATATTTTATTTACATAATAGATTTCCTTATAAATATATTATAAATATTAAATAAACATAAAACGACTTTAATCTCTTGAAAAACTCGATTAAAATAAATATCTTTAAATAAAATCATTCATAACATAACATTAGGTACCTACCTGAAACTTTGTTGCAGAATTTTGAGCTCGTTTTACGATTTTATTATTGCCAATTACTCATCTATTAACGATATTTTATTAATTACAAAACTAGTTATGAGTTGCTAATATGGATAATCAAAATGAAACTAACGATAATATTTTAAGATTGCGATAAATAAAAATGATTGTTATATAAATTACTGTAATAAGTATTTAAATTATTCCTTCATTAACTATCAAAGTAAAATACTAATAATATGAATGCTAATATAATGATAGTTAATTTAATTATGTTATTTATCGAGGAAGTTAACGTGACCTCCCATGCAATTTGCGGCTTTTATTTTCAAGCGATACATTGTTGATGAAAGTTATGTTGTAGCTAACGCTAACTAGCTAGCTAAACGTCCATTACTAATTATTCAAATTAATCTAAAGGCACTTTATCTTGCCTGTAAACCTTCTTAACTAGTACGAATTATCATAATGTGTGTCAATGGTGAAAATTGTCAATCTATACTTCTATACTTAATATTATAAATGTGAATGTGTGTTTGTTTGTCCTTATTTCACGTTGAAACAGAGTAACGGATTGGCATGATTTTTTGTGTGAAGATAGTTGGAGGGCTGGAGAGTGACATAGGCTACTTTTTACTGGGGGAGATTATCTCATTCTCACGGGAAAACACGTCATAATACAATCCAAAAAAATATTTATGATCAGAATTACTTAAAACTTGATATTCATGCTCTTCAATACAATTAAATAAATACGTGTTTTAGTATTTTTCTAAATTTATCCCATAAGGGGGTAAAATACCTCGATAGTTTATATGAAACCTATCTTTTTAGTTTTCTTTTTGTACTTTTAGCGCGAGCGAGGCCGCGGTTTCTGCTAGTATTTTTATATTTAGAAATTGTCATTTTTTTATAGTCTTAACTGTATACTTCAACTTTATGCTTTATTTACAATAGTTTTTTTTTATATTTTTTATTTATGAACATGAAGTATTCGAAGCCAAAACCATAATATATTAAGTTGTATTTAAATAACATTGACTTTTTTGTTTTAATTTATATTTCATATTAAAAATTAAAAGTATTTTAAGTGCAAGCGCAAGTTTACAGGAACGTAATTAAACATTATTTATCTATATATACATAAAATGCTTTGTCCTGACTGACTGATCGATCAACGCACAGCCTAAACCGCTGGTCGTAGAAACGTGAAATTTAGAGGACATATTCCTTATACAGTGTAGGTATCCGCTAAGAAAGGATTTTTCTAAATTCGTCCCCTAAGGGGGTAAAATAGGGGATAAAAGATTGTATGAAACTCTGTTATTCTTAACGCGAAATACACGGTAATTCGTATTTAGCTTTAAGATGAAAAATAAGAAATATATGTATTAGATTTTTTTCGAAATTCATTCCTTAAAAGGGTAAAAGGGGGTGATAAAGTTTATATGGGCAAACAATTATTTATGATCAGAATTACTTGAAACTTGGTATTCATGCTCTTCAATACAATTAAATAAATACGTATTTAAGCATTTTTTGAAATTCAACCCTTAAGGGGGTAAAATGGGGGATGAAATTTTGTATAAAACTCTATTGTTAATGCACGTAAAGTGGTATTTACCTTTGAAATGAAAACTAAAACAATATAGATATCATTTTTTTTTTTCGAAATTTATCCCTTAAAAGGGTAAAAGGGGGTTGTGCTGTTTATATGAGGAAAAATTTGTTTATGATCAAAATTACTTGAATCTTGGTATTAATGCTCTTCAGTACAATTAAATAAACATGTATTGTAGACTTTTTTTATTCAGCCTCTAAGTGGGTAAAACTGGGCGGTGAAGTTTGAGTTGTTGAATATATTTAAATAGAGTAACATGGCTCAAGTTCTTTGTAAGTACACATTAACTGTGTGAGATATAAAGCAGAGAACGGAAATTATTCCGAATCCAAAGGAAAATTATGTATAACTTTTCGGCTGACCACAGCAGCGACAACTACATATAACAGACCTAGAGCGCGAGAAAGAGAGCATAACCTATATTTGTGGTTGGTATTTTTAGTGTAGACTAACTTAAGTGAATCAAGAGTTTTACTCTAAACATAATATTAAAAATTCGATATGACAATATATAAATTCAATGGAAATTAAAACTGAGCAAATTTTTTAGTCCACGCGAGCGTAGCCGCGGGCAAAAAGCTACAACAAAATAAGAATGGCACATTATATACGTAACTTAAAAAAGAAGGAGAAGGAAGGAGACTGTAAGCTTCAGGTGTACATAGCATTGGGTCTTTAAAAATAACGTAGATGTTAGCCTGTTAGTATGTTAGTTAAAAAAACCCATATTAGCCATGTTACATGATTCTAAAGTCGTAAACATTGTATGCGATTGTATCATTGTACTCTCTTCCTCTAACTTTGGAAAGATGGAGTAGAAAAATGTACAAAAAATACAGGTAGAGCAGCTTGCTAAATACCTAAAGTGTAATTTTAATTACAAAATATACGCTTAACATCTTTTAAAATACGGGATATTTTGAGGTACGATCGCTAAAATTAAATTTATTTCCAATATATAAAGTTTAACAAATAATAAAACTTACACAAACTTATTTTTGCAAGTAATACAGTATGTATTGCGAAAAAGTTTATTTTTGTCGTAGTTTGATCGCGGGCGAAGCCGCGGGTTCTGCTAGTCATATATAAAAATTGTGACACAGCCTTTGGCGTAAACGACCGTGCTAACTTTATTGCTAGGACCGGAGAGGTCGTGAGGTTATCTCGAGCCGCGCAGATCTTTGTCAGGCCTCATAAGTGCCGATGGTCTGAAATGGCCTGTGAGATCGCGCGTTAGAACGAAAGACCAAATAAACATAATTTACGTAATTATATAGACATTCCTCGAGATTAGCGAAGGAAGATCCGTGATTGACCAAAAATGCATCGCTTATCTCAATCTTAATGTTATGAGATAGACTTAACGGTGAGTGAATTAGCTACAGACATTAATGAATATGTTATCGTGTATTTAGTAAATAGCCCATAAAGTTACAAGATAATTTCTCAAACGCAAAGCTTAATTTGAATTATAAAAATACATAAACTTAAATTAAACAACGGTTCAAGTCCTTTTAGCTTTAATTTAAATTTAAGGACCTTATTTCAAGTGTAGACGTAACATTTTTTGCATATTTTTAAATATCTTTATTACAGTATTACATACTTTTGGAGATAAAGTACTTAGCGGAAATTAATTCGCCCCGTCAATATCAACCAAGATACAGTAAGGCACAAATTAATTATTAATTATATAGATTGGAAACGAAAAATAATAATTTAAGGTATAATTATCCCTATTTCATAAAAAGGTATGTATATTCTTTACTTTCGTACATTCCTTATTAGATACATTTTACATTTTTACATATTTCACGTTTTCAGTACCTGGGCGACCGAGCTTCGCTTGGAGTTCTTTTTTGTTAGGTATGTCATATTTTTAGGTGATAATCTAGTTTATGGCCAAAAGTACAATATTCTTTTTCATTTGGCTTAAGAACAAAACAAACTAAAAAAAACAAAAGTAAAACCTTTGTATCCGACGGGGATTCGAACCCGGACACCTGTGATTGTCAATCTTGCGCCTTGGCCGCTTGACCACGATGCTTATGTCCGAGCATGCGAAATTAGGGATGATATTTTGCGTGGAATAATGCGAAAGAAAACCGCATGAAAACTCAAAAACACGTGTTTTCCCAGACATAAGATTTTACACCCGCGAAAGCCCCAAAATACCAAATTTGAGCGGAATTGGTAGAGCCATTTCCGAAATCGCCGGTATAAATAAATAACTAAATATACAAGAATTGCTCGTTTAAACCTATTAGATATATTCTACATTTTTTTAGGTTCTTTTATATATATGATAAATAAAAATTATTATATTAGTTGTTATGCTTAAAGTATTACATTACACAGCCTTTCTCATTGCTCATTGAGAATATCTCAATATAATAAAAAAAAATGAAAACCATACAGACCAGAATCTCAGAAAAATCAGAACCGTAGATTTTTAGAACCTTTATTTCATCTCAAACAAATACCTTAAATTAAATAAATACAACTTTGATATGTATAATATATATAGTATTACTTTATTTACAATAAAGAAAATTACAAATATACTTAACATAGTTAATATTTTACTTGATCTATTATAACATGAATCCATCCATTCGTTATGTTGTGTAATGTTATATGGTTTTTTCCAAAGAGTTAATTTCAGGAGTAGTTTATGGGCCAGAGAGTCATACAATACTCTTTATCCTGGTACACCGTGGAATATACCATGCAGTACCGTATTAATAAATATGACTAGGACACCACTACTTTAGTAATTAACAGTTAATAATAAATATAATAAGCAAAAAATACATAAAAGGCTTCCGTAAAAATTTAAAGTCAATTAAAAAGGATATTACGTTTTCGGTTAATGTAAATTAAGCCAATTTAACCAATTAATTTTATCTTATATATACAATTATAAACATTGTTTTAATTTATTTGTAAGTTTGATAGGATACTGGAAGTATTAAACTGGTTTAAAAAAGTACTCTATCCCTGCGTAGCTTAAGCTATATAAATTTATTTACCGCCTTACCACAAAAATGCAGAGAAAAAATTATATTAATGAACGATATTGACTCCTCTTTTCAAATTGGAAATTCTTCTATCTGTAGGTATAATATAATTTTTTGTATACATTTATGAATAAAAAGAATCAATATGTCATTTTTAATCTAGTATTACAAATGTATATTATATGGATATTTTATTTTATGTCTATACAGATAAATAAAATTGAAGTGTGTGTTTGTAATGTCAAAATAACAGTTTTGTACTAAATGCATATAGAATTATATACGGTACTTATAAGAAAAACACAATTTAAAAAAATTTTGTCTGTCTGTTTGTTCCGGCTAATCTCCGAAACGGCTGGACCAATTTTAACGGAACTTTCACTGACAGATAGCTGATATTATAAGGAGTAACTTATGCTACTTTTATTTTAGAAAAAAAATCAAGGTTTCGTTCAAAAAAATTAAAACGTACCTAGGAACGCACCCGAGCGGAGCGAGGGTAAGTCGCTAGTTATTATTAAATTTATTTTAAACCTATTACCGTATGCACACATTATACATCTTATCTAAACGCTTAATGGATGTTCTGTTGAGATTTGGGTTTTTTTGCGATTATATGGTTTTTCATGCTAAAATTGTAAAATAAATTTATTTTTAGTAATTTGCACTTCACCTTATAGCTTTGGAATTTAAATGAAGTTATCATATGTTCAATGTTATGGCTATGCGATGCTATTATTTGTATCATTTAATGCACGTACGATATCTTCGCGGGCGGGTCAAACTCACTTGACCGGTTTTTATTTATAACATACAATGAATCGTGATGTCTGTCTTGGCTTCCATGCATAACTCAACATTGTAGGCACTAATCTGATATTGAAAACGACTGAACTAGTAAGGAAGAGTTTGACAAACTATTCACTATGGGAGCCGATCTTATCTCGCTCTGGACTCACCGTCCTCCTGTCGTATCGTTGGCGGCCACGGCCCAAGATTTAAAGGCAGCTTTGGTAACTCGAAGGGACTATAACCGTTTATCGCGATAAATTGAATTAAAACGCCGCTGCCATACAATCTCTACAAATCGAATATCTTACATGACATCGGAGGAGACCTATGTGTGTTTACATCCTTATCGTGACTATCCCTATATCGCGTGGTCATTTAGATCATAAAACAATGGAACAGTTGCAACCAAAGAGAACGCAATGTGCAGTTATGCAAATAGTAGGGGTCGCGACCGTAGCATGAATATTGATACAGCATTGTCGAGATTGCAGATTTCCCCAACGATAGCCCGAGCTCCTACTTTCTACGAGCACGATTCGGAAACGAATTATCCTAAATCGATTATCCAACGATAGCATTAGATCTTGCAAACAATAAAAGGGTAGCCTATATAAAAGAGTATAACCTTTATTTAGATAAATGGCCATATGTGTGTGCTATAAAAGAATTAAGTATAAATATATATATATATATATATATATATATATATATATATATATATATATATACGAATACACATATTTTAGAGTAATACGAACAGCGAGAGCGCAATGAGGACTGGTCGTGGAGGCACAATGGTCGGTTCGTCTAAGAAATGACTTCAGAAACGTATAGGTATAACTTCGTCAAATGGTCATAAAATGAGACCCGTTTTATGGCGCACCTTTATAGCCGCGGGGTGCGTAAGGATGAACGGCGGATGCCACGTCTCATTTGGCCTCGACAGTGGGTACATCACTAGTCGAAGACCGGTCTGCTCTGGTTGGACTAAGGAAAGAATTTTAATTTTTGATTTTAATATTACTTTTTTAATATCTAGGGATACAATAAATAAATTTCTGTTAATATGACTAATTAATGGTTACTTGTTATGCATAATATGTATATAATGTCACTATTTTAAAAACAACTTTATAAAATACTCAAGTATGAAATCCTTTTAAATTTCGCATAAGATCAAAAGTCACAAGAACATTAGCACAACGATTATTTTAAGTTAGTATAATTTTCATATCATTGTTAATTTGAATTGTCGAATAAAATCTCTATTACATTAGTTTATACAACCAACGACTTTTGTTTCTTCGTATCAAATTTTAATTTATTCCTTATTTGCGAATTCTTGTTTTAATGCGAAGGAATCCAGCAATTTGAAAGTTTTATTTGAATACGAAATGGAATGTGTCAATAGATACATCAAATGACTTTGATTTAGTATAAAGATAAGTATTATAGCTTATTTAAAGTATAAAATTTAAAAAATACAAGTAACGAATGTACATACGTCTGGATACAAATATTAAAATAGACGCCTCGTAATGACTAGCAACTAACAATCGGCTGACAGCGGCAATTTCGAATAGTAATAAAAGAGTATTGTTTCATCGTTATAATTTAAAGACATTTTCATGCATAAATTGTTTTGATTTAGTGTCAGGTCCGGTGCTCGAACTCATAATTATTTATAGTTTAAATGAAGTTGTGTCGTAAATGTTCACTTTGATTTATTTACGAAGTTTTAGTTGTTCAACCAGCCAAAATCCTTACTGCTGCTATGTGCTAACAATCTGAATCTTATTTTTTATACTGAATTAAAATTATGTTACATTTTATTACATTCCAATTTTAATTAGATAAAATAGTTTCTATATGTTACATATACATGAGCAATGTAAAGGTCACTCGAGATTTATTGTAAATATCATTTTTAAAAATGTCATGAATTATATGTATATAAATTTTAATAAAAACTTCATGTAAAAAAATATTTACATTTATTCCTATAAAAATATAATTTTTTTAGATACCGCTGTACTTTACTACCTGTCTGTACTCATTATTAGCAATAGTAGATTACGACTTTTGCCTTAGCAAAATTAACTATATTTTTAATAATCTGTGTACATAAAAGTATTTTATGTCACAGATTTAAAGAAAAAATTCGTGACGTCATGCGAAACGTATTGGTAATAAAGGCGCCTACCTGTATTGGCATTTCTACCTGTAACAGGTAACAGGTTAATACAATCGAATCTTTTACGTCAAATAAAAAACTGTTCACTTTGTAGATACTCAGTATGGATCATTATTGTTCGAAACACGTTTCTACTTTAATCTTCCAAACTGCTGTAGAGACACATATCTGTTTATGCTCATCCGACAAAAAATTATTAAATAATATGCAGACCTACAAAGTGCGTATATTTTTAGAAGTTTATAGAAAAACCTGTTTTATGTACCGGAATGCCATTAATTTGACGTAATTATATCATAATAATTACTCGTAAGGCTATTTGTGAGTTTCTGTTAAGCATGGACTATTTGTATTGCTCATACTCATATTTGTCTCAATATGCCTGAAGCATGTCACCAAAACCCAATACTTATCAAATAGAGACTATATATAACCACCACCTCTACCCCGAGCTTTCTAAGTTCTACATTCTCTAAATGACCCGCTAAAAAGTGTGAAGAAGAAACCAGCATAAAACTTTAGAAACATATATGAAAATAAATAAAACATAAACTATTTACTACGAGTATCTCTATACCAAATAATAGCTATATGAGAACACGCAGATGTTACCCATTAACTCATGACAGTTCTATTTTTATAGAAAGGTATTGATAAAACAGGGACAACATGAATAATTGCTCATAAATATGTATAAACCCTTTGATTACAATGTTGGTCCAAAATTTATCGACCAAATTTGATACCCATGAAATTATACCCACTTAGATAAAATGATTCTAAAAGACCAAAATCAAAAAGGTATAAACGCGAAAAAAGTAATCGGTCTTATTATTCTTTTCTGGAAACTACACAATTGTTACTATTTATATAATTGGATTGATTAAAAATTGACTTATTTAAAGTTTTTTAATGGTTTTCAGTTTAGATTCGATAGCTTCTGAAGAATATTTCGGCTGAATATAAAAAATTACACAACTTAAAATAATATAATCAACTGCAATATTTCGGTTTTATGTACGTATCCGTAATTTTAACGGACATAAAAAGAATTTGGAAATGATAAGGAATGGACTAATTTATACTATTGTACCTATTTAAGTATCTAAATCTTTAATTCACATACAAATTACATACATAAATACGATACCACATTGAATATAAAATATATTAGATATTTTTTTAGTTTTTAGACTGGTGATCGCGATTTATGTCATATAGATATAAATTTAAGCATTACATTATAGGTATACATATATAACATATCCCAAAAATATAACAGTTAATACCTTACGTGGGTGTAAAATTCTTAGCATTTCACTAGAACCATTTGCATTTTACAACTTTTATCGATGTTCTTAAACGAGATTTTGCCGCGAAAGGTGGGAATCCGCCCGTCCTCTATATTGCATATATTTTATCGTATGACCTCGGGTGTTAAATAGCTAATTGAGAGTCGCACTTTAAAGACTTAATAAAATGACCGACCTGTAAAATACTTATTCATTCTTAAAAATAAAAATGATTAGACTTTTACTACTGGTATGTTTTTAAGCCATTAACAAGAGAATTGAATTCAATAGAATTTTTATAAGTATATTAGAATTCTAATGTTTGCCTTATATGTGATATTATTTTAAAAGAGAAAAAACAACAATTATACCTGCACTACACAATTACCTCGTCTACTATTACTATGTCTATACAATTATAGCTTGTTTATAATTTATTTCGATTTCACTGTTCTTACATAGTAAAATTAAGGAGTTCAATAATTAATTCAGTACTCATTATTTAGTACAGAGAGCCTAAAGCAAGATGCCTATTTTCTATGCAACATAGCTATTGAAAATCTCCGATCGGCACGAACGCTAAGACAATGTAAATGCATGTATTAGCTCATTTATTAAGGCTGACTTATAATTTAAATGTGGTACACGGCAACCACAATAAAATTGTTTATTAGTGCGTATTACAGATACGGAGTACTTCTAGCGAAAAACTTTAATTCACAAAATGGTGATGAAGATAATTTTTTTACAGATACATCTTTAATTATATAGAAAAATAATTAAATTACCTAAATATAACGCTTTAAGTACTGATGATTCAACACATGTAAACAAATATGAGCTTATAAATCAAAGCAGGCAGCAAATAATAACACATGTAGGTAATATAAAAACTTGAGCTTAATTGTAATTTGCAGTTTAAACGCGTGAAATCAAGATCGGATCGACGTACAGTGCTCATTATAGCCTTAAAACTTTTACGAAAGATGAACTTATATGAGGGATCTATATACAATAAGTCATTAAATCATGTGCAATCGTAATGCGACGGAGGTGTGTCGGGCATGGAATTAAAATGCAATAATATATCCGGCGTGCCGTAATTCTGGCCTGTCTCAGATCCCTTAGAGATTATACTAAAGTATTTATTTATCCACAATTCCCTCGGGAGGTTAGATAGCATCGGGGAATCAATTTTGCGCTGAAACGTCGCGGAGGCGTAAGGTTTGCGAGCCCTAAGTTACAGGTGGCAGTAATGATCGTTTAATAGCTACTGACCAATGGTAACCCAAAAGGTTCATAATAAAATTCTATTAACATCATAGTCCATAAATCTTACATTTATGGAAATAGTTACGAGTTAGTTGTCCTAATAACAATATAAAATTTAATTTAAAACTTCTTTACATTATTAAGCCCTATGAGAATACTTTAATATCAGTTTTGTTATTAAAAACAAGTAATTTTAACGCCATTTTACTGATTAAAGTTTTTATGCTTGTCTGGGATTAACAATATAAGTGATTTTTGAAAGTACGTCTCTTACCTACAAACAGATGACGTGAGATGTATTATAAAAAATGTCTTTCTTTACCGCGTTATGGTTCACATAAACAATAGTAGGTATTGAAAAATGATTCCGTCTGCAATAAATGTCTAAGTACTACGTTATTAATTATAACTAGCCTTTGTCCGAGCCGAATAATTTCCAACCACCAATTTGTGTTAAACGCTGTAGAACTTGATGCGTTGCAGCACTTTATGGTAGGACAAGAAATCAATGAAAAATGTAGTTTTGCACAAACTAACATTTATATTTTATTTAAAGAAAAGCATATTTCTTACGAATCAATTTTGACTTATAACATAAATAAGATACTGTGCTTATTAGTATGTTGGTCTATCGCAATCAATATTTTCAGTTAAATTTTTAAACGTTTTACATTGAATGATTTTATAAGTTAATTATTTTATTAGTTTTTCATAATGTAATGGTCACAACTCCTGTATAAATTTGTACAAAAAAAATAAAAAGTTCTCACGAAAAAATATAATTTGTCAAAAGATTCAATATCACAGCATGTTTAACCTTCTTAAGTGCAAAATATTCACCTAAGTGTTTTATAAAAACATACACATACATTGGTAATATACCAAGCTTTTGGCATCACATACTACATGAATCTCGAACACAGTAAATTAACGGGCCAGATACTGCTCTAGTGAAGCGACGCCTTTCCTCTCTCACGCGATTCATAGATCCTTAATCTTAAACTCGCTTAGCGTCTAACAACACCATCAATATGAATATAGACGACGCACCGCAAACCGATGAGAACATATTTTCGACTCCGCTTATTAAGTTATACGAGCAGTCCATATCCTAAACAAATCCGTGATATAAGGTTACCAGCTAATAAAAACGACAGGTACAAGCGCGCTCCTACTAAACTCCCATCACGCCTTCGCCAATGGTACACAAATCATAATAAACTTCATACAAGTTCAAACTTATGAAGCACGCATTGCATATAGCTAGCTAGCGGTACATAAACGCCAATGTATGACGTATATCAAACCGACTAGAAACCGGTCCAGCTTCACGTTAATACACACATACAAGTGTCCATCCAATCCAGCAAGACCTGTGACAATCAGTGATATCCGACCCCGCTCGCGTCTCACCTAAGGGCGTCTAGGGACGTGGTAGATCACACTTGAGTGGCAACCACGCTTAATAGTGATAAGAAAGAGGGCACAGTAGACTGTCAGGGAACAATCCATAATAATATTGTGATTACCCTTCTAAAAATATATAATTGCAAATAGATCGAATTCAAATTATATGTACATATCTTAAACAACGTAATTTGAGAATAATATACTTAAATACATATTTTGATGTGTAAGATATCTGCGATAATATTTATATTAAATATATATTTATAGTACAACATCCTAATAGGAATAAATTTAAATTACTCGCTTTAGTAATAGGTTTGGAATTCACCAAAAAACTGGTTATAATAGAATAGCTTTAAAATGGACGCGATTGGAAAAATGTCTTTATATATTTTTTTATTTCTAGTGAATTGTTAAGAAAATTAAAATAAGTAATGGCCATAAAAAGTGTATAATTTTTGATAGTTTGAATAAAAATATTCAACATGGTGTTTGCTCATTAAAACTTAGGTATTGCCTAATCATACAAAATAACAAGTTTTATTCGAATCAAAACGCATGATATTAAGTATCATAAAATATAACCGTCACAGTTTGATATATAATATTATATACTAAAATAAATAATATGATTAGTTATTTTAAATGAGAAAAGAAGAAGAAGAAGATACACTTGCTTATTACAACATTTGAAGGCCTTTTTTATTTCTTTAACAAAAACAAATAGTTGAAAAACCTTCAAATAATGAAGGACAAATAGTATAAGCTAATAAACAAGAACATAACCTGACTCTTTCTATCTCATATATTGAATTGGAGCACACAGTATTATACCAACAAGTCGTCTCGATCAACTCTCTCCTAGAGCAATGATTTTCTAACTCGATCTCACAATATCAGAAAAACTACATTAAGAACTACATAAAACTACGTTAAGATTTTAGTTGGTTAAATTGTTTAATATGCTACTAATATAATATTTTTTGATTAATTCTAGTACATAAAACAACTATTTGTAAAAGTATAAATTAAAAAATATATATATTATACGTAGACATGTAGGTAATGTTATGTTTTTAAGAGTTTCACAATACTACGTACAATAAGTCTTTTCACTCGCATTTGTACATAAAACTAGTGACTCACCCTCGCTTCGCTCGGGTTCATCCTTAGGTACGTCTTAAAGGTTAGTATGAAATACAAATCTTTGAATTTTTCATTCCTGTACTATAATATGCACGTATTATACATACGAACATTCCTCTTGAATCACTCTATCTATTAAAAAAACTCGCATCAAAATCCGTTGCGTAGTTTTAAAGATCTAAACATACATACGGACTTTGTTTTATACTATTTAGTGATGATACACGATAAAGATTACTTTAGTATTGAGTATTAATGGATACTACGAGTAAATAAAAGTGTAAAGTTGTACTTAATGTCCACAAATGAAGAATGCTAAGAAATTGAGGCCGGCTGTGCTCGTCTATATTCCTTATCCTACTCAAAGAGTAAGGTACCTAAGTGACTTTTTGACGATAAGGCTTTTAGGGAACGAGCCACCCAAACATGTTATCAATTGTGCCTCAAAACGCATTAGAGGACGTAACAGGTTGAAATAAATGCTGATTTAACATTCAAACTTTTTTTTAATTCCAAACATTTTTTTTTAAACACCTTCCTTCCATCCAATAAATTCGTTGATAAAAACTAAAACGGTAATAACTTAAACTCAATACAAGAGCAGCAATTTCAGATTACTCTTTTATTATTTATTAATAAAAGTCGTGACTTATGATTTTTAAGTCTAAACGAAGTGTAGGTTACGTTTACATACATACATCTGATGAACCAAATAACAATATTTTATGTTTTTACATAAGTCATTTCTCTACACCTTGAAAAATTGATTAGCAGAAATTCCTTAGTTTCTGAGACTGCTTAATTATATCTATCTTGCAAGTAATAGGTACTGCAAATACAATTTATAGCGTAACATTTTTATTTTACTAAAACACCATTTCAACATGCAATTGTACAATAAATGTTAAAAAAGCAGTTTTCAATGCCAGAGGCGCAAGATGCTAAACGCATAGTCAGAAGACTATTAGTATTGGCGTGAAATAATGAAAGCTATTTCACAGTATAACGTAACTTGTACGTTCATTAAGGCGGGTGCCGATGCCCGCGCGGGAGCATGTGCATAAATCAGACGAGGGAATGCAGGTTGGCGCCCTAATGCGCTTTCGATGTCAGTTGATAGTCACCCTCTCCCCAGACTACCTAAATTGATGATATTTTTTACTATCATAATATTTTCACACACATTAATTAATAGGATTTTTTGTTTAAATTTTCATGTAATTTAGTTGTATAAAATATTTTTTTCTTTTAAATAAAACTGAGTTTTTCGCTATTTTATTTGATTTTTTGTTTCCCAATTCAAATGTTTTACAGCAAACATAGTCACGGGAGATAGAGATTTATTTTCAACAATGATAATAATAATTGATGAAGTAAACGATAACACCTAATTAGCGCATATCACGCATATCACTAATCTATACGTATAATAAAATTGTAACTAAGCCGAATCTGTACATTAAATATTTTTTGGAAAATCTTATTGAAATAGATTTTATTATCGATACAGAAGCCAAATCTATAGTTTTTAGATTTTTTGTCTGTCTATCTGTCTGTCTGTTACCGCATTACGGAAAACCCACTGGACAGATTTTGATGAAATTTAGTATGATAATAGCTGGTTATCCGGGTCAACATATAGGATACTTTTTATCGCAGGAAAATATCTCATCTCTGAGCTAAACGTTAGAACGTAACTAGGGACGGATCCGAGCGAAGCGAGGGTGAGTTGCTAGTTTATAACAATGACTAAACCATTCAAAGATCAAACTTTGCAACTTACAATAAATTATTATTTAAATATAACCTGAGGTCTAAAGTGCGTAGATAAAGTATGTTACAAAGAAACAAACATACAAAGATAGGCGCGAAAAACATAAGCCTTTCCTTGCAGTCGGGTAAAAAATAAATACATATATTACATTGCATATACAGATACATTCGATGAATATAACAAGTGGTCTCTATGTTGGATTGTATAAACAAACAGACTGAGCGTGAAGAGAAATATTTATGATTACAGTGTTAAAAGTAGGATGTCGTATTTTCTAAGAAGGATAGGGATTCCTCAGTAAGGATACTTGAAATATCTTTGGGTGATTTAAAGATGACTAGCCGACTGCTTCACTAAGCAAATATTACTTTCTCACAGGTTTAAGTACGATGTTATTTTATCGCTTAATCACAATTTATACTACCGTAAGGTTATGTTTATATAATTAAATCATTAATAATTAAGTTTAATTTATTATTTAATATGTATAGATAGACAACCATTGACCTGTATATATATACACACACACGCACACACATATTATATATAAACCATATATATCATTAAATTGTAAGAAGTCATATCTGTTTAACGTTTCACCGTGACTCCAAAATAGAAATATTTAGTTTTTAAAAATAATTAAAGAGTGCATGTATGAATGTGCACACGCGCAAGAAGTAAAACTTCTGTAGGTTATCGGTACTCTTTATGAAATTCAATTTATGTTTTAAATAATTAGTATAGGTGAGATACTAAAAATAACGTATATTAGGCATATTACAATCATAATATATTTATGGAATATAATTTAAGGAAAGAATATAATATTATATATCATTTGTCAGACAATAGGACCGGTTACTATGGCAACAAACGTACGTACATTTTTTCGTAACGCATTCGCCAGCTTGCCCCCCAAGTCAAGCGCGCGTAAAGAAGTTTTACTTCAAAAAACAATTTCTGCAGTATGCTGCTACAAGTTTTATAAAAATTGTATTTTGCAAAAAACACTCTATTTAATTTTTACTACATACTATTATATTATATTACTGCTAATCAGATCCGTCAACAATCAGCGTATATAATATTTTTTATACCAGAAAACCAATAACATATCTACATATTTCTACATTATATGTATATAGTCATAAAAATTATATTGATTATAACGGTTTTACGTCGGATAATAACGGATATAAGTTTCATATTTTTTCTTAAATTTCACAAATCTTCACTTGCAATAAAATTTGTTTAAAAACTATAAATATTAACTGTAGGATAGAGTTTAGAAATATGAGTAAAAACTCCATTACTTTGTATAAATTGTTTCATAAATTTTTATAACCTTAGGGTATGTTCATTATTTAATATATTTGCATCGCGGTAAGAATATTTAAAACATATTAGATGTCCGAGAAATACGACGACTATTAGTATAAAATTAATTATAGTGATATGTGGGAAGTTGAGGAGCGCAAAGCCGCGAGCAAGTTCTAGCGTAATATTAATATATAAACTACGTATTTTTTTAAGTTACATGTTTGTTTTCTATTTATACATTTTTTTATTCCTAAAAACATTTTACTTTAATGTGTATCAAAACACATAATATTTGAATGTGTGTTTATACAGCTCATTATTTTCTATAAAATGGAGAAAACTTAATTAAGTATCGAACGAAATATCCAATATCCTTAAAATGAAAATAAATTTCGATAACCATAAAAATACCTTTTTTAACAGTCTAAATGTGCGAAAAACATCACTATATCAAAATATACTGAGTATAAAGAGTGACACTTAGCACTTAACGGTCAATAGCCTCTCGATTAAATAAGATATTCGGAATTCGGATTGTGTAAGCGAAAAAAACTGGATCTGAAGTATAAAGTATTATTCAAACCTTGTTATTTCTGTTTCCTATAAGGCACTTATTAAATGCGTGACTTCTTCAACAAGCTGTATATAGATGATCGGTTTCAGACCTCCAAAAGAAATGACTGTTTAATTAAATTAAAATAGAGATATTATTCATTCGACAATTATCAGAATGATTAAAATGGAGCAAAAAGATCTATTAAGCGAGAAACGTAAATTGTACCTAAATGAATGTGTATATTACATTAAAACACATTTATAAAAAAGATAACATGTAAAAATATTTTTTCCCTCTAAATAGTCTTTTCAATACGACAAAATGTATTTAAATTATGCTACAAAAACATTTTAAGATTTCGAAATTGCAGTACAAAATGATCATCGAAGAATAAAATTTTATTTTTGAGCCGTAAGCTTTAATAAAACTTTTGTGTGTCAAAAATAACAGAACAGTATCGTCAGTGTCATACAAGAAAAAGTTTATGGGCATGTTTTTAAAGGTTTAACTTTTTATATTATATCTTAAAATGAAACAAAACCTTAATTTATAAAAAGAATATATACAGTATACACTACTGTTTTTGTAAATTCATTATACATTTAAAGAACTTTAAGAAAAATATATTTTTTATTAATTAATAGTGTATATATATATACTTATTTATTAAAGTATATATTCGCGTAACCCATTAAAAAGTAACAAGAAATAAATTTCGCCGCAAAAATTGACAAATATAAAAAAGATGTATCACAATTTTTGACTAGATTGTTATATTTGTTTATTTGTTAGTTGAGTATAACAATACTAAAACATCTCTTTTAATTTTTAAACTAACTACTTAAGAAACCATAATAGATGTGTGACAAAGGAGCATAAAGAAGATGTTATTCTAGAATCGTTGAAGAATAGTAATCTAAAAAATATGGAAATGACATATTATGATTCTATGATAGACTGATTAAATTTGTCATTTCAAAACAATTTTTATAACGTCTCGATTCCACGATTATATTATTATTATTATGAATAACATCTTGTATATACACGATACCATTCATAATAATATAAGCCCATATTTTAAAAATAACACCTCAATATCCTTTTGTAGAGACATAACATGGCTAGATGGCATCATATAAAGTAATAGATAAAATTGTTTAAAATTGTTGAGATGAAAGATAAAAAATAACATCTCTTTAACAAGTAATTAAATGTTTTAATGTTATTACTAAGTTTATTCGTGAATTTAGTCGTAGGCCATAGAATTATTTTGAAGTATTTATTGAATTTAATGACGCAAAACAAAATACAAATAAAATTCATGTTTCATTTAATCTTTCGAAGGTTTCTGAACGAATGTTGAGATATCGTTGCGAGACGCAGCTTATCGTTAATTTAGAGTCTTCGATTAGAGTCCACCAGCCGACGTACGCTAACGAGCATTCGTTTTAAATTTATTTTTATTTTAACAACAGTACGGTGCCGATGTTTTGTCTTCTACCGACGATTGTGCGAAGTTAATTGGATTGCCCGCTTTGAAATAAGTAAATAAAGCTTACCCACATTCATACCAATAAGCTTTGATCCTGACATCTGTCAGAGGGGTCTTTTTGGCTTTTATTTTATTTAGTGAATTTTAAGGATAACTTAAAATATATTTACCTTTGTTGTTGTAGACTGTAGTGGCGAAGCAGATGAAACTGCACATACTTCAACTTCATATCTGTCCACACCAGCTTCTCTATCCAATGAGACTGCCGTTGATAAGATCCCTAACGAAGAATCTATATCAAACAACCTATCCACTTGTCTGTTATCACCCGTAACATTTACAATATAATACTCTAAACCACCTTTAAAGTTATTAGTCATATTTAACACTGCAGTCCCGGCCGGTTCATTTTCGGCTACAGAAACCGATCCTACATTTGTCCATGTAATTCCCTCTAACTCTGTTCCACCCATTATAACCGTCAAATAAGTTTCAGTGCTTCTTTGCTCGCTTAACACAGCTTCATCTGTCGCTTTTATAACAAGATTCCATCGTGCATCAGGCATAGCGGGAGGATACCGTAATGTTAAAGCTCCATTACTTCTATGTAAGCTGAACATATCGTTACCACCATGAATCAACTTATAAGTTACAAGTCCGTTAGTTCCGGAGTCAAGATCACGAGCCAAAACATTCATTATAAATATCCCACGATTTACACTTCTACCTAATCTAGCCGAATTAATCACTGCAGCGTTCATAGAAACAAACACGGGCGCGTTGTCGTTTATGTCCTCAACAATAACTGTTACAAGCTTTTCTGCAGAAAGTCTCGAAGATACCGGCTCTGCTCCATCATACGCAACAACGGTAATCTTAAATGTATCAATGCTCTCTCTATCTATAGGCAATAAAGTGTGTATAACACCCGTGATGTTATTTATGGCAAAGTGTCTTCTACTATCATTAGGATCTTGATGTTTAATGGAATAATAAACTTTTCCGTTCAACCCAGAATCAGGATCTTCAGCTGTAACTGTCACTATAGGAGTATGTGTTGGAATACCTTCTCGTATTTGTCTTACTATTGCTGTATTAGTAAAGATGGGTGCATTGTCATTTGCATCTATTACGTTTACTGTAAATGAAATACTCGAAGATAAACTTGGATTTCCATTATCTGTTGCGGTAATATTTAAAACATAATACGTTAAGTCCTCATAATCCAAATGTTTGTGTAAAAACAACTCTCCAGAATAGCCGTCGATAAAAAATGTTTCCTTCCTGTTTCCCGATGAAATAGAATATTGCACCTCATTATTTATACCCAAATCAGCGTCAGTTGCGTAAAACTGTATTATTTTTTTATTGACTGGTTCAGTCTCTAAAACTGAAAAATTCAATTGAGATTGCGTGAAAATAGGTGCATTATCATTTTCATCCAGAACGTCTACTGTAATTGTTGTAGACGAAGAAAGAATTACATCCTGTCCAGAATCATGAGCCATTATTGTTAGCACGTACCGATCCATAGTTTCTCTATCTAATGCTTTACTAACAAAAAGTTGCCCGGTAGCCTCATCTAGCATAAATTTTCCAGTCTCATCTCCACCTATAAGCTTGTAATATATATCTCCATTAAGCCCTTCATCGGCATCTGAAGAATATACTCTCATAATAGAAGCCCCAACAGCGGTACCTTCAGATATTTCAACTTTGTATGGTGTTCGCAAAAAACTAGGCGCATTATCATTTACATCTGTTATATAAATCGTTACTCTGACTGAATCCGATAATTTGATTTTACCATTATCGCTTACAGTAACCGTTAAGGTTATATAATTTTGACCAGAAGTTAGAGCCAAGCTTTCTCTATCAAAAGATTTCAATGTTTTAATAAAGCCATTTCTTGAATCTATCCTAAAGTCATTTTGGGCAATAGGCAAGCTAAAAGTTAATTCGGCATTTCTACCAATATCTTTATCACTTGCTGTCAACTTTCCTACAAAAGTATCTGGAGGTTCGTTTTCTTTTATTTTGAATATAAAAGTGGTATTTGTAAACTGTGGACTATTATCGTTTTCATCTAATACGTGAATAACAACTGGAACTTGTGAAGATCTCGGAGGGGTTCCATAATCTGAAGCTACTAATGTTAAAGAATAATAATCCCGTTCTTCTCTATCAAGAGTACTTTTAACGTAAAGGTATCCGTCTGGAAATACTCCAAATTTTCCATCAGTATTTCCTTCGATAATAGAGTAAGATATTCTGCCATTTAATCCTAAATCAGCATCAGAAGCAGATATCGCAAAAAATCTAGTGTTCACTAAAGTTGATTCCAACAATGAAGTCTCATACGAAGTATGGTCAAAAACAGGAGTATGATCATTGACATCGGTTATTATTCCGGATATTGTGTGCTTAGTAGCTAGAACTGGCCGGCCATTATCGGATGCTGTAACTTCTAAAGATAAAATAGTACCGGGTTCGCTTGTTATGGCCTTATTTAAATATATGACCCCAGTGGTTTCAGATATTCTGAAGTTATTGTCAGGGTTATAAGTTAAAGCATAAGAAACAGTGCGATTAGATCCGGAGTCACGATCTGTCGCTCTAGCGAAATAAACTTCTTGCCCCACTGCCATATTTTCTGGGATATAAATTTCATCTTTTCCTTCTATAAAATATGGATAGTTATCATTAATGTCCAAAATTGAAATATTAACAGTTGTAAATCCAAATGCTTGCCCACTTTTAGCCATTACTTTAAGATGATATGTCATTTTGTCTTCACGATCTATATTTGCTTCTGTAGTAATAGTGCCACTCTTTTCATCTATTTTGAAAACACGTTTGGCATCACCATCTAAAATATAATATGATATTGATTCACTTGATGTTCTTGTATTTACTTTACCAACAAAACGACCTATCTCAGATTTCGATACTCCTTCGTCTTCAACTATTTTAAAATTGTAACCATTGTATCCTTCAAATTCTATATTTTTGCAATAAGAAGCTTTTATGATTTCAACAATTGCATCGTCAAAAGCTCGTCTTTGGCCTTTATCTTTACAAGATATACGTAACGAATAAAGTGGCTTAGGAGCTTTACGAAAATCTTTTTGTAAAATAATGTTTCCTGTCATAGGTTCAATTTCAAAATATCCATCACCACCACTTTCAAGCTTGTATGTAATATTCGCATTTTCAGCTTCATCTAAATCCAGTGCGTTAACTTGGAGTATTGTCGATCCCGGAACTGTATCTTCTCGTAAACTTTCGAAATATCTCTGCGGGTAAAAATTAGGATCATTATCGTTCACGTCAAGAACTTGCAGAAATATTGAGGCAGTTGATGATTGCGGCGGATATCCTTGATCTTTAGCAATTACTTGTAACTCGTATTGTGAAATTCTTTCTCTATCCAGTTCTATCACGGTACTTAATTGTCCCGTTATTGGGTCTAAGATAAAAGTGTTCGGATACTTTCTTTCCACGCTAGAGGAAAGATAGTAAGAAACAGAACCATTTGTACCCTGGTCGTAATCAGAAGCAGTTAATATTAATATTTCTTTTACAGGTTGCACGTTTTCAAGAACTGTGGCATTTATTTGAGTTTGTGGGAAAGATGGTGCTTCGTCATTTTCATCAAGTATTGTTATTTTTAGTCTTGTATAAGCCCATTTTGGGTTTGGACCTCCATCTCTCGCTGACACATTTAATTCAACGGTTCCTTGAATTTCTCTATCTAACATAGACCTTGTTATAACTAGGCCTGTTAAATGATCTATTGAAAACCATTGTTGCTGATTTCCATCGTAAAAATCATAGAAAATTTCAGCGTTTACGCCAGAGTCTTCATCGGTTGCTGTTATTCCAGCAACATATGTTCCAGGAGGTGCAAGTTCACTTAAAACTGCAGAATACTCAGATTTTTCAAATACTGGCTCATGATCGTTTACATCATTAACATGAATTACCAAAAAGGATGTAGCTGTTCTTGCAGGAACACCTTTATCAGTAGCAACAACGGTTAAATTATATTTGCTTATTTCTTCCCTATCTAAAATACCATTCACGTGAACAATATATACGCTGCTTGAATTTTCCAATCGAAAATGATTTAATTCGTTTCCTGCTACAATGTGTACACTTGTAATGCCATTCAGACCTGCATCTAAATCAGTTACGGTAATTGCTGCTACGAGTGACCCATTTTTGGCATTTTCATCCACAGTTGCAAAGTTTGCTGTTGGAGGCACATAAGTAAAAGTAATTACAGGATCATGATCATTTGCATCTATAAGATTTACTGTTACATACGTTCGTGCATCCTGTCGGGGTGATCCATGATCTTTCGCTATAACAGTAAGTACACATGTCATATTACAAGTGGTATTGCTACAATATTTTGGACAGTTTAATTTTTTGGTTGTAGTTATCACACCAGATTCCGGATCTACTGCGAATTGTTTTTCAGTATCGGTGACTTCATATGTTATTTTACTGTTATCACCTAAATCACTATCCGTAGCTGTAACTTTAAGAACTGTAGTCCCTGGAGGTACGCTTTCATTTAAAGACACGGAAAAATCACTTTGATCAAAAATAGGAGGATTGTCATTTACATCTAAAATTGAAACGTTGACTTGAAGATACCCGTATTTAGGTGGGCTACCACCATCACGTGCTGATATATTTAAAATGTAAAAATCATTAGTTTCTCTATCTAATTTCCCTGTAGTCTCTAAATGTAAATAAGAGGTTTGTCCACTTGGATTGACTGTGACATTCAAACGAAATTTTCCTTCGTTATCTCCATCCACTATTCTATAATCATTTGTAATTCCATTTTCACCTAAATCTTTATCAGTCGCTGCATCAAGTAACAACTTTGTCCCAGGTGCTGCACTTTCTGAAAACGCTACAGCTATTACGGGTTCAGGAAACTCGGGATAGTTATCGTTTACATCTGTTACGCGAAGTCTAACTTCTATGGGATATGTTGGTTGACTCGATAGAACAACAAATGCATAACGATCTACACTTTCACGGTCAAGAATCATATTAGTTTTAATCTCGCCAGATACTGAGTCAAGAATGAACTCCTTTGGTGGTTCATTGAAGCGATATGTGAAACCAGGTTTGATTGGAATTCTTCCAACAACCGTTCCAATAGGCTGAGCCTCAGGTACGCGAAGGTCGACGCCGGTGTCTACGGCGCGAGACTGCATCTGTTCGGCGGCGGCGCCAGCGCCCGCGCCGGTTAGCAGCGCCAGCGCGACCAGCACCACGTGCCACCGCCCCATCCTGGTCATGAGACTATCGATAACATTGCAAACTTAGTTCTCCTTCAGCAATAATAACTCGCGACTTAACCGCTTACTGTGTCCCGTTCGCGCAGTGTCGCGCGCTCTCTCGTTTCAGGTATGCAACATGGCCGCAACGACCTGCGCGAGCACAAATATCTCACAGAGAAGGCGATCCGCCGTTGCGCCTACGCCGTCACATTTATTCGTAAACACACGTGACACTCACTATCTACACCAGTTAAAGACTAAATATGTGTTTTTTTAATTACTTATTTAAGGCACTTAACTATTATTATGTTTATAGCTTCATAAATTGTTTAAAATATCACAGTGGAACTTCACTTTGTTTAAAGTTTTTATCACTATAACGTACAGAAATCGCAGCGCTAACTACATGCGTATTGCGTCGCGCTTAACACGTTACTGGCGGGCGGAGGCTTTCTCGCCGCCCCGCGGCCTCCCCTCGTTCTTTCCCCGCAATTTTAAAGCTTTGGCCGTAGTTGCGGGACGATGATGCTAAGATAATGGCCGCCCAAGGATTCCATATTTATTTGTTGAAAAAGTAATTTCATACTAAAATGTTTCTATTAACATTATCGATATTTTGCTATAGGAAATCAAATCAAAGAAACTTTAATTTTTTTAATTTATTTCATTTTAACAAAAAGAAAATTCACTAATAGGTACTTTTAAATTAAGGATTCGCATATTTGTTGTTTACAATAAAAAAAATGTGCAGTAATCCTCAATTAATTAAAAATATTACGGATTTAAATCTTGAGCGCGTTGAAATCTTTTATAAGGAACATCAATGTGTCCGTCCGCTCCTACTTTACAATTAACTCAAACATTACTAAAAATTATTACTAATGGCTCTTTTTGAAACGCCTTATTATAAATTTATATATTTTTTTAATTTTTAAGCATTATATAACTGAAGCCCGCCAAAAAAATGTCAAAGTCAAAAATAGAAGTGTTTTGCTGATTTTGTTATTGTTCTCGATTTTGCTAAACGAAAATTTACAATTTTTGAGAAAAAAAATGTATAATAATTTTTTTTTTATTATTTTGTATTTTTTAGATATAAGTACTCTTTCTCTAAAGAGAGATAGCATAATATTAATACTTTCTTAAATTTACGCGAATGTTTGACATTTTAAATAAACTATCTTTTCGGATTTTTTCGCGGATTTATTATAATTTTTGGTTCCCGACGTTTTGAATACGAGACGAGATAAAAATGCTACATGCAATTATAAAACTTATTAAAATTATAAAAAATGTTTGGTGTCATTTTAGTATTTTAGGAATCATTTTGTTTTATGGGTTTACTCTTTGTTATAACTACAAAAATAATGACCTTTGAGACGACTTTTGAACTTTACGTAAATAAAGCGTTTGGAACGTCGGGAACCAAAAATCGAAATAAATTCGCGAAAAAATCTGAAAAGATACTTTTATTTAAAAAATACAATATTGGCTTATTTATTTGTTTCTTTATTATAATAACTAGCGAAAGGATTTTAGCTACTTTTGTTTATTAATACTGATTTACTTATCACAGCAATGAATATTCTATTAATATTTGTATTCTTTTTTAAAATATTGTAAATTATTTTAAATCATTATATTGTTTGGCTTCATGTTTAATTCTATGACACTCTGTCTGTATTATTCTTTAGTCTAAGGTTAGATATTATACATTTAAATAAGACTTAATAAAAATACTCGTTCCCTTTTTTTGTGTAAAATTTTCATACTATTTAGGTTTAAACATTTCTGTAATTTATTTTAATTTTTTTAATGTTTTATTTTTAAATTTAAATTATAAATGAAGAAGAAAAAAAAATTATTAAACAAAAGAAATGTTGTTTTTTTTATCATTCAATTTTATGAATAATGAAATTTTGAGTTTAGTTTTTAAATAAGTATGTGTAACTTTTCTTCTATATCCATTTCCCTGTATAATCATAAATATTATCACAAAATAACACTTACATACATACCAGTAACACATCCATACTAATAATATAAATGTGAAACTTTGTGAGGATGGATGGATGGATGTTTGTTACTCTTTCACGCCAGAACGGCTGAACGGTTCTGGATGAAAGGCACAAAGATAAATTATAGTCTCCAATAGAACGTAGGTTACTTTTTATCCCAGAAAAATATACACAGAACAAGGGATCGACTATCTATTTCATATTAACCCATGTACCTAGGGATGAACCCGAGGGAAACGAGGGTGAGTCGCTAGTACAAAATAATAATGTGACGTTGTCTATATTTAAAAAAAATACATTTATTACATTTTTCAGAAAGCCTTTTAGATAAAACTCCATCTAGGTGTGTGATTTAAAAGTTGGAATTACTTCACAACCCAACAACATAAGTTCATTTCAGAGCTTTCATGCAATCTTTGTATACTCACAAAAGATGGCGCTGTTGCGGTGTTGCTGAGAAAATTATTAAAATAATTACCTTTAGGAGAAGGTTTTGTCATGAAAGTAAAACTCATTTCTTAAAAATAAAATATTTTTAATGTTTAAAACTGACTGATATATATGAAAAAATTATTGCAACCATAAAAAGGACATTCACATTGGGAAAACTTTTAGATGACTAATTGTCACAATTTTCCGAAAGATGGCATTGCTGTGTATATATATTTTAAAACTCTAAAAGAGCAGTATATTAAAGATTTTGAATACATATACAAGATACATGTTTTAATCATATTATTGAAATATCTTTATATCATTTTAAATTTTATATAAATTTAAACTTTAAATAATACCAAAATAAATAAAGTAAGACTAATTTTAAATACACAATCGTAACTACATTTGCAATTTTTTTAAACAATATAATATATTAAAGGTTAACACTATTGTTTTGTCTATTGTCTTGAAGTTAAATAGTATTAATTTTTGAGTACGACAGGTTCGTGTAATATCTAAACAGTTATACGAGAGATGGCGTTATCATGTAGTGATTGAAATTACTTAATGAAATAGATATTATATTTTTTTTTATATATTTTATAAAATAAGATAAACTAATGAGATAACTATTTTTTTTTTCGTTAATCACTAAGTCTTCCAACACCTTGGCTGGCCGCTTGTATAATATATATTTTGCGCTATTAATAATTTATTACTAAGTTATAATTAATTTAACGGTCGTTAAGCTTTTAAGTTACCCCGACATACAATAAAACTCATAGTATTGTAATTAATTAAGTTGAACAAAATTATGTTCTCATTTCAATAGATGGCGTTGTAAATTGTAGTTATTAGTAATTATTAGTAGGATCACTTAATATATATGGCCGTAAAATATACAAGCACATGATGATGACTAAGATCAAAAAACCTTGTGAAAAGAAGCAACATATACCTACGGATTATTTACACTACATTAGACCCCATATATTTAATATTTCTTATTATTACGTGTTTTTAAAAAACGTGACAATAACGCTTTGTTGATAAAAAGTATTTCACTTGCACTTCAAATCCATACTATTCTATGAATATGTGAATACTAATATTATAAATGTAAAAGTTTGTGAGGATGGATGGATGGATGTTTGGTACCCTTTCATGCCTGAAGGGATGAACGGATCTGGATGAAATTTAGCAAAGATTATACTTACTTTACTTTTTATCCCCGAAAAATGAACGTTTCCCGTGGAATAGATTTATTTTTGTCTAGGGAGAGTCGCTAGTCGTTTATAGGTACGAGCCCCTTTTCTGTTAAAAATAGCCCTAAAGTCATGCTTACTATATATTCTATTGGAACACTTGTTGCTTAAAAGCTTTGACGTCACTCCCCCTACCACAGTAGGTTCGCGCAGGGGGTCACCTCCTCCCGGGACGTGCTGACGTAAGGATCTACACTCATGAATGGAAGAGTCCTAAACTTGGCTAACTTGCTTCTCATACCCGAATACCACAATTCCATGTATTACGTCATTTCAAAAGGCATTCATTGTCACTATGAAATATAGCAATCCCATTAATAAATTTTTATACGTACGCATCGAAACTTTAATTTATATGTTAATAGTACTACATATTTATAATCATCCATAATAAAATATTGGTAAATTTGTTGCGCTAAAGTTTAATTTAAATCGTTTAAGTCTGTAATTTTAGGACAACTAACAAATTTTATAAATAAATACACGCTTGGCATCATCGTCTACGCCTACGTTTACGATTTCAAATTTTCCGTTACTGTATTTTTTTAATATTTGTTATTTTTTTTATATGTATACTAACTACGTATACAAAATGTAGACTAAAAGATTTACATATTCTGTTATTACTAAAAATTGTACCACTGCTCAATGTTACTTACAATCTTATTTATTTCCACTGCTCTGAAATTGGCTTCAGAGTTCTGAATACCTTGTCTATAAATAGAAGCAGCTTCCTCCCACACGATATATACCAGTGCATAGCTATCTATATTCGTTGTCGATAGAAAAACAAAGCCGTCTCGAACCTAAAGCTTTGCCTTTATATAACGAGCAGACGTGCATTGAATATACGTAATTGAAAAAGGCTTCTCTTGGAAAAAGCAATTATTTTGCATCTGCAAACTACAATCGTTACTAAAATGAGATTTCTATTATAACCTCGCTCCACCTTTGTTTCTTGCTTGAAAGAAAACTCAACGATAATAGTATTTATTTTTAATTGTATATGATTTTTATAATCTCTTGCGCATTGTTTTAAAAGATTCTGCTATTGTAGAAAAATATTAAAATATTTATAATTTTATGTCAATTTTATTTTACGCTTTCAAGTTTTATGGTAGTAAAAGGTACTTTCAAGAGGCAAGACAGGTATTTTAAATATATAAAAATAAAGTAGCACATAAACAAATACAATTTTATGGGTACTTAAGTTTAGGTGTTTCGTATAAAATGCACCTATGAAAATCCAGGTATCATGCTAGATATTGACTTGCAACGACGACACAAAGGCGCCAAGAGGTCGTTTACCTCGTATTTGTGACTTCCGCTACCGAATTTGACGATGCACTTCCATTGCACCGTAGCGGAGTCACCCTCCCGACCTACCCCATATACCCGGGTAAAGCGCGCTTAATATAGAACGCGAAAAAAAAACAGTCTGGTATATTTTCAAGAAAACTTGCAGCTATTACTTTCTAAGCGTATTCTTGAAATTATATAATCCTTATAAAATAATATTGTTAGGTATAAAATCAGACTAAATATATAGAGAAATCGATATAGAATTTATGTTTGTGTATTATTACATTTTTAAAAGCATTTTTAACATAATGAGTAAACAATTTTTTTTTAATAAACTGGCGATCCCTCGCACTTCCTTCCGGTGTGTCTCTAGGTAGTTCTTTGCAACTTTCACCTGAACCACCGAGTTTATCGAAATATAAAGTATTTTATAGTCTTCTCCAGTCTATAAACTGCCTCTATGCAGTCTAATTCAAGTCGAAGAGCTACTAGCTCAAGCTGAGTATCTTTCGCCAGTTCTTCTCAGGTCTGAGGCTTCTTCTTTCCGAACTGGTAGTAGACTTGAGTTTGAACTACCATATTTTTTCTCATAACAGGGTGACCCACCCACTGTTAGAAAGAAATAATTCACTTAAATACCCAGCAACCGACGAAACTTTAGGATGAGACGATATTTTTTTGTGTTATTGCAAATGCAGCATGTCCATGTAATGAAACGTATAACTAAGTATACATTTTTCATATTTTTAATAATGTTACTTATTTTTTCCCCTTTATTTTCCCTTCGTTTATTAAAAAAGTAAGAGATAATTAATTTCAAAAAAATAATACGCCATTACGGCGGCGCTCATAAGCTGTATATCTGCTTATCTGATAAACACGATACTCGAGGCGGCTTCTCTTATTATGATGAATTGTTCCTAATAATAATAGAATAATAATGTACTCTTGCGAAAACTTCGAATTTGATGTAAGCATGAATGAATATAATGGTCTTTTTAAATGAGGATTATTCATTACGGAACTTAGATCGTCATTTTGATTAAAATGTACAGAAGACCTTAATATAAAATCCACGCTAGTGACGCTACGATTCTGCGAATCTACCTAATATAAAACTTTCCATCACGCGCATCGTTTATACTCCTGAAGGTTTTAGAATACCTATAGTTGTAATTATTTATAACTAGCGGCTCACCCTCGCTTCGCTCGGGTTCATCGCTAGGTACGTTTTACATAGATATTTAAAATAGTTATTTGCCAGCGTTAGCCAAATAATTTGTTTTTCGAATTTTTCTGATGTTTTAATACTTATTATCCTATTCTGGACTAAAAGAAATCCAAAAAAACAAATATCATAAAATTTGGTCCAGCCATTCTTGAGTTATAAATGGTGTAACTAACACGACTTTGTTTTATATATATATATATATAGATTAACATTTTAAAAATAAAAGTTTCTCAATTCAGGTGTATTTGCTTGTGAAATACGATTTACGCCATACCTTAGCCTAATGTGAACCGATTTTGATGAACCTTTATGTAAATACATACATATATTTAAAAATATATCCACGTCTGCTGCTGAAATAAACATTGTTAAGTTGAATTGTAAATAAGAGCTTTTTTTTTAGATAAAAATACCTATTTTTAATAATACGCCGCGGATTTACTCGCGTGACAGGTACACTGTTAAAAAAATACTTGTAAGTATCTCTTACTCATGATTTAAGCTATCTTAAAAACTTTTAGGTTTTATATTGTGAAGTAATTTAGGAGAATGGTCCAATTCTGTAGACATATTTTCAGTGATGTATTTATAATATACTATATTGTAAAAATTATAAATAAAGATTTTTATCGCTCATTACAAATCCCTTCATTCAATAGGTCACTTTACAAAACTTATTTTTTTTATTTACAACGCATCGCTATAAATAACGGACATTAATGTATATCCATAATTTTGTCACCTAAAACGTGCATCAAATTAAAACTTCCTCCATCCAATAGATTCTGTGAAAACAGTACGAAACCATAAAAAAAACATCTCACATTAAAAATGTATGTTTTTACTTTATCCAAGATTATCGTTTGTGTATGGTTTTTCTTTCATTTTCTAAAATAAGACGTCTATTACTAATCATGACTTTCTATTACCTATCTATTATGAGAAAAGTTTCATTGAAATACATTCAGTTCTGCCTAAATAAAAAACGCTTAATCAGAACATAACTGTAATGTGGTAATTTATAAAAAACAATAAATGATAGTACTCTACAGAAATATATCGCAATAGCATTACATCCAAACAAATGTATAGTGTATACTTTATTTAGTTAAAAGCACCGCTTAAATCATTAAAGATGTGCTCTATACTTTACAAACCTTGGATTGAACAAACCACGCAGTACTCCCACGCAGTGCAGAAAAAGATGCGCCGTACGTAGGAGCTATTTTAAGTTCCTAGAAAATATTATGTTCCACGCTTTTAAAAATGATTCAAAGAAAAATTCATTTATGAATTAAATTCTTCTTTATTATAAAGAGACAAGAATCAGACAAAACAAATATGATTGATATGGTAAAATGGTGTGACGGTTGTTATCATAAGATATAGAAAAATACTAAATATTATATTTATATTTTTTACAATTATCACTATTACTGTAACAGCTGTACTAAACTTCATTTAGTTTAGTATGTTACCTATAATTAGATATTAGATTCAAAACATAAGTAACTGTAATTTAACAATGAGAGAAAGATAAACTAAGAAATTTTCAATGTAGATAGATATTTTTGAAATAAATTGTATATACCCTTAATATTGTATTTCATTGAAATCTTATACGTTTATTGTATACATAGAAATATTAAGTCGTTATGATAAAAAACAGGACTGTTTAGTAAAATGAATAATCTGTGGGCGCGATCGATAGCTAAGTGGTATGGAATGGAGACGAGGTGAGCCACCCCCGACCCGTGGGGTGCACGCAGGGTGGTTCATTGAGAACGTGGGCGGCGCGTGGGCGACTAGCTTATAAAGCACTGCGGCCCGCCCTGTCGTCATAGTTGTGCTCTAAGCCTCCTATGCAACGGAACACTGTGTGAAATGTGTTACTTATTCTCAGGGCTCAGGTAAGGTTAATTCTTAATCATTCTTACTTTTAGTAACAGTTTTAACATTAATGACTGATTAGTGTAAATAAACAACGATTAAAAATATTTTCATAATGTATTATAAATAGTTATACATACTAAAATTATTTACAATTTTAATTCTTTAATCTCCTAAAGCTCTTCTAATAAATAAAATTATTATTTTGCAACATAAATTATGAAAATTAATATGAATCTAATTTTGTAGGATGTGGGTGGTTTTGTTTTGCTATCTGTTAGCACAAGCGAAAACGTACCCCTTACAAGGATGGCCAGTTTACTCTCAAACGCCACGAGAATATCCTGATGATGATTATTATTACGCCCCAAAAGTTCAATACTATTATGATGCTCCAGCCATTAATGTACCTGAAGTATACGGTCAAGTTCCTTACACGTATTTTTATGATCCTTATGGCCATTTTGCAAATGAAGAGCCAAAACGACAAGAAGAAAGGCTAGCCGCATTGCCCATCGGTCAGGAGACATGGTATGAAAGCGAATCGTCTCCTCGATGGAGGTCTAATAATATCGATGACGTCAACGCAGCCTTCCTAGACAATTTAATTCTTACTCAAATGGCTCAAGACGCACAAAGGCGGCGTCAGAATGCTCGTGCTGCTTTTTCGAATATGGAATACGAAGAAAAAGAGAATGAAGATGAAGACGTTAGAGAATTGAAAGCTCTCGCTGGCAAACCATTTTATCACGTACCTAAAACAGTTCCTAGAATTGAAGATGATGAAGAGTATGTAGATGATGATGCTGATGCCGATTCATTTATAAACTGGAATGGAAATAAGCGGAGCTTGACCACTGCCGCCCCGGAGATCAGTACAGAGAAAATACAAGCTGGACAGAAAGAATTTGTTATGCCACGACCAGCACAAATCCCTCACAAACATTTAAGCCATCAATCGATCCAGGATAAAAGAAGCTCTCCATTCTATAAAACTATCACACAATTAATTGAAAAACAAAATAAAGTAAGTTTCGAGGTACAATCTTTAATATAATTCATCTCCGTAGAATAAACTGTGTACGTATAGATCGTGAAACCCCATTCTAAAAATAGCTTGGCCGGGTTGGGGGGCGGTGGGTGACACGCGCTCTGAGGCCGGGTCAATCGCAATAGGGCGGGATGCGGGGAACCAATATCAGCTATAATCGTTGCTCTAACCTACTTAAAATTTTGCATGAATGAAAATTTAAGGGAGAATTAAAATAGCTTTTTTTTTACAGGAAGCTTTAAAAGAGAGAAGAATCGATAAACGCTACGTCGCTGCTGATTCTGATCTTGTAGGAGAACTTCGAGGACTAAAACATCGTATTGCAACTTAAACTGACGCATCCGATTACCGCCAACTAACATGAGACTGAGTATTATTTTAGTATAGTAAGTTCACGGCAACGGCGACCTGATAATCTTAATAAGAAACAGGCAACCAAAATGTAAAAAAATATTTTTATCTACATTAATCACATATTGTTTACAATGGCTGATTAAAACAAAAATACTTGTCATTCAGTAATTCATTAGTAAATATAAAATAATTGCCGATTGAATTCCTTAAAATTAAAATCGATTTAATATGTAATATGAATATCAAATCTCAAGTCTTTTCGATTCTTTACTAGTTTTGATAACGTAGTTGATTATAAATGAACGTACAAAATGTGACTATAATCACGAATATAATGGAAGGTTGTTAGTGAATATTATGAGATTGGTAGTTTTTCAAAAGAATCTTATGAAGGTTCCCTTCGTTTGGCAGCTACTTTGTCGCACAAATATAATCGTGCAATTGTAAATATTAGATATCGTTCTTCTAAGACTTAGATAGAAAATAATACATCAAATTGTTTTAATTTTTTTTATAAATTTGTTAGGATTCGACAACAATTATAAGACTTAATCTTTACTAATTTCTTCGCTAATCTCTTACGTACTCTCTCTCTCTCTCTTATCTGTACATATAACGAGAGTAAAATCATCGCGTCCGTTCTGATACAATCCCGTATATGAATTTTTTTATATTCAAAAAATAGCGGATGTGACAAAATTTCTTAATACTATTCAATTTCACTTTATTGTGAAATGTTTATAATAATTTCTGTATCGAAAAATTCTTATTCTACAATTTTCTATAAATCGAATATAAATTTTTGTACCTATCTTGTATTCATTAGTATATCTTTATCGGGTGCTATTTATTTTCTTTAAGTTCTATTCTACGGTCTAAGCAGATAATACTTTTAATCATTTTGCATAGCAAAAATGAAAATATAGTATACTTTTATAACTGTATTTAAGAATGAAGTGATTCTCTCGAAAAGCAGAGGGTTGGTGATATTTTAGCTTTACAGCTTCTTAACTAATGTTTGTATATCAATCGGTCTAAGAGACGTTTGTTAAAGATACACTTTACTATATATAGTTTGTGATATGTATCACGTACAGCCAAACAATATCCATAACATTTTTATTCTCTCCTTTAAAATCATTATTTTACTAAATTGTCATCGTAATAATAACCTTTTGTCATATTTAATAAATTCATCCTAAAGTAAATAAAAATTATCTTTATAAAGTACATATCTGTTTAAAATAAAGTCCAATTACTTTTCCTTATGTATGTATGTTTGTATGTATAAATAAAACGGCTATCCTTCAAATCCTAAACCTTAGTTGGTAATGATATGGTAATATTATGTTAGGGTGACCTGTAAAGTATTACTAGCCTATGTTAATAAAATTAATGGTTCGTATAAATGTAAAATTTCCTTATTAATCCCACTGTTGATTTAATTGTGTACTTTATATTAATTGTAATAATTGTGTTATATTTTTAATAATAGAATATTTAGTTTAATAATAGAATAATGCCTTAAGATAAATAGTGAATATCAAAACTTTGCAAATGATGTAATCTATACAAGCCTAATGTTTAGATGACTTTTGCGTGTTTTTGGCTCAAAATATCACTATACATACACGACTATCCATATATATTTTATAGAAAATGTATTAGTATACTTTTTCGTTTAACTTGAATTACCTATGTCCAACTACGACGGATACAATTAAAACTACTAGAAAACAATTATATTATTGTATCCTATAAAGCGAAAAAAATATAAAATATATTCAATATAACTACTATTGTTTTATTTTTATAAACCATATTACACTGCGTACCACGGTAGGTAGGTACCACGATAAGCGTGGGTGATTATGGGTGCTCTAGAGTTCTAACTCACCATGTGAAAATCAACTGTGTAGTGTGTGTGTTTAATACTCACTCATAGTAGTACCTGTTGGTTAAGTCACTCATTCATGCTAATATTACTAAGGTTTTATTACATATAGAATAACTCTTTCCTTAATCACGGATCTCTATCCATTCATTCTTCACCGGAGTGTACAACCGTAATAATACCGGCTGATATCCTCGTGGTTGTTACGATGGACTAGATGTTTCCTTCAACCATCTTGAAAATTGCTTACAACTATCTAGTAAAGAACACTGTCTTGGTCACTGACTGACATTAACATGTACATCCTCAGAGACAAGTAGTAGCCCAGTGGTAACGCGCTTGCTTGGCAAACCAAATGAAGCGGGTTCAAATCCAAAGGGGAGCTCGCGCCCAGCAGTAGGATGTTAAAAAGGAGTTGAACACTATAAATAAAATCAAGCAGTATTTACTAGTTACACAACTTTAGAAACTTTAAAATTTAGAAAAATATAGGTGATAAAATTAAACGTTTTCTGAAAGAAAAATATAAGGCAAATATGATCATACATACGTATATATGTACATATTTTTGGCATGCATGTAGTATATATACTAAATATTGACCATAATATGTTATGTTCAAGAATGTTGTTCAAGATTTAATTGTTTTGTCTATCTACTTTTAAACTTTTAATAATAATAAAGAAAATTAGAATTATACTTAGTTATATATACAAAACAAATGTACACTTAATTGAAGAATAAACTAAAACTCAATAATATAATCACCGCAAATTAAAATCCTGTCCTAGCTCTCCGGTGCAGTACCTAATTTTCCCTATACTAAAGTAGTCTGTGTCCATTATATATACATATATTATAGCTAGCTATACACTGTACAGAAAGAGGTGGGGAGGTTTTATTTATTATTTCGGAATTTAATTTATTCGGAATTAAATTAAATGTTCAAATGTTTAAAATTAATGAAGGATAAACGAAGTTTGTGTATGTGATTTGTAAATATTTCATATAAGATGACTAAACTATGATGATGATGATGACTATCTATGATGGTGTCAAAAAAAACTGTTTTAAAACAATAGTATTCTAAATCAGAGTACTATTTATCTGTTTGTCTATATGTCTGTCTGTTTATACGAATAGCTTATACTACAGAAAAATCTTTTACTCCCACGGATATATTAAATATCTCTTATTTATCTAAGAAATTCACAATATTGAAAGCAAAAGAATACATTGACCTTTAACCTTTAAAGATAAAGGCAATTTTGTAAGACAGGACGCCCACACGCCGTTATACCGCTGTTCTTTTAACTTCAGTCAATAACATGCTAAGCCTAATGAATTTTCTAGAAATTGCCGACATAATGTTTATAACAAAAATTAGTCTTAATAAATGAATCTACACTTATTATTACATAATGTATTGTCCTCTTTTGTTTTTTCTTTATTAACTTATGCCATTCATATTATAAGTGCGAAATTTTGGACGACGTAATGAATTTTGCTTTAGTTTTTTACCACTAAATTATAAGGTATTTTAGTGGTAAAAACTAAAGCAAAACATTAAGGCAAAATCAGCCATAACAAAACTGATAAGAATTTGGCATTCTAGGTAGGTGTCAATATCATGAAGATGGGACTATTGTGAATTATGGTATTATCGATATTTATTTGTGGCTTGAACGATTCGTGTTGCAGCTCGAAGCAGCTATAACAATCATTAATCCTAGGATTCAGCCTTTAAACTCCAAACATCTATCTACTTAATCCGTTCATCAATGGATAAATTTTAAATTGAACGTGAAAAATTAAAAATTTTAAGTATGTTTTAAAAAAAACTAAAATATGTTACATAACTTTCGTTATAAATGAAATCTAATACTTTCTAAAAAGTAAAGTAAATTAATCTAGTGAAATTGCTTGCAAGGAAGGTTATAGTATTCTCAAACCAGCCCACAGTTCTATTCAATTGAGAAACCTAAAAAATGCAACAAGTTAGCCTTTACAAATTTCTTATGACTTTCAAAACAAACTCTTTTAATGTTTCAAAACTTGATTTGAGACAATACAAACTCAACAATTAGGTACGTAATACTAACTTCTGTCGTTTTCGAAGTAGGTCCTTTTTTAAATGGTTGTTAGGTTGGTATATTATAAGTTGGTATTCTTTTCTTTCATGCAACAACGCATGAGCTTGACCAGCTTGTGGGCTGGTCATATCTCCAGACGTATACTCGTAGATGGCCGATAGAGCCGACACGTGTAACAGTGGAAACCGCGCTTAGGCAAATGTAGTGTAAGACGTCCTGCGGCAGGCTGCCCAAGATCGGGATCCAGCAGTGGACGGCGATAAGCTGAAAAAAAGCGTTTTTGAAAAACTTGGAAACTCCGTTTTAATAATAATAGTGTGTTAAAGTCTTTATTTCTCATCCATGGTTAAAATAAATAGGTATAGTGCACTATATGAAATTGTCTCATTGATTTTATTAGTACATTATAACATTCAAACAATGGCGATAAATTTTTAATTAATTGTATTGTGTGCAAACCCTGAAATGTGCCTAACATAGTACCGCTATGTACACAGTATAACAGGTAACGAGTACGTGTTTTATGAAATAATTTGATATTTATTTATTAGTACCTATCTAGATTCTACACGAACCAGCGTACTCCTTTTCAATAAAAAAATATTTCTAAAATAATCACGAAACAACCATAATTAAGTATTACCTATTATTAATTTAATATTATAAATACTTAATAAAATTAAAAATATTGTAAATCTAAATAAGTCAAATGCTGGTTTTAATAATTGCAAAACAAAAAAAAACAAACTTAATTTAATAAAGGTATCTCTTTAAAAATAATTTTCATTGAAAGTATTTTGGAAACACTATTATCTCCATTTTTTTTATCCCTTAGATTAACCGTTTTTTCAAATCTTTTGTATCTCTGATCGCATCCCAGTTACTGATATTCATTGCTTTCTGACTGTTTATTGCTTGGACATTGGACACTGTATCTACTATCCTTATTCTGTATCTTGCCTTAATGATTACTGAATATTGACATCGGAAACCTGAACAATAATTGGGGAACATCAACGAACCGTTCTAATATAATAAGGATATACTTTTTGGAAGATGAACAAGTAGGTACTTTCCATCGTAAGGCAATGGAATTCACCTCAAACTGTCAGCTTTGTTTTATTCTGTGCTGTTATTTAAGTATATTAAACTGATAATGATGAATTACAAGATAAATTATAACATCTAAGCATCTGTTTTATTTCTCCATGTTATTGTGCCGAGAAGCTTGATTAGCATGTATGGTAGACTATTTAGGATGAACGGGTCTTTTACGCTCAAACTATAGATTACAATCTGTATATAAATATCTGTTCTAACTGAGTCGAATCTGTACATTAAACATTTTTTGGAAAATCTTATTGAAATAGACATTATTATCGATACCCCGAATCTATAGTTTTTTCCGCATCACGGAAAAACCACGAAGTGATTTTGATGAAATTTGGTATAATAAGAGCTGGTTAATTGGGTCAAGATATAGGATACTTTTTACTGCGAGAAAATATCTCATCTCTGAGAAATCTATACTAAACGTCAAAACATAAATAGGGTGAGTCGCTAGTGTATTATAAATGTGAAAGTTTGTGAGTATGGTTGTTTGTTACTCTTTCACGCCAGAACGGCTGAACGGATCTGGATGAAATTTAGCACAGAAATAGATTATAGTCTGGAAAAGCACATAGGCTAATTTTTATCCCGGAAAAATATACGGTCCCCGAGGGATAGATTTGTTTATGTTTTTCTAGAGGCGAACCTGAACTAAACGAGGGTGAGCCGCTAGTACAGACCGTAATCAATAAGATAGTACGTTTGATCATATAAGAATAAAAATACTTATTATAGTCGTCAGACATACAAGACCGGCGAACGTTTATTCATTATTTACGTAATCTATATATATATATATATATATATATATATATATATATATATATATATATATATATATATATAACTGTAGAGGTCGAATGTCTGTACATAGAAAAAAAAAATGCTAAAAACCGAGTCAGGGGGATGTAAGAAGAGAAATATAACAAATCCAGATTTTTGATTTTTTTTTCAAAGTTTTCGTCTCTCCGTCTGTTTGTCAATTAGTGCCAGTAGTATGCTTGGGTAAAATGTACAAAAGCTCAAATTTCACGTACCTTATACCTATATACTGACTTGCCAAGCTGAAAGCTCGATTAGAGGTGTAAAGAGCGTTGTGAATTTTCCCACTCAATATTTATGTAGTTGGTATGTATGCCGTTGCATGCGGCTCTGATCGCGTAGTTTATTTAAATGCGCACTCCACTCAGCTAGGAGTCATAACGTGATTTTAGATAGGTTTCCTCGGTAATTACTATGATATGTATTTTTTTTATTGCTTTATTTTTCTACTAGCGACTCACCCTCGCTTCGCTTCGGGTTAGTCCCTAGACAAAAACAAATCTATCCCATGGGAACCGTACTTTTTCCGGGATGATATATAGCCTATAGCCTTCCTCGGTTAACGGGCTATCCAATACAAAAAGAATTTTTCAAATCGGATTAGTAGTTCCTCAGATTAGCGCGTTCAACCAAACAAACAAACTCTTCAGCTTTTATAATATTAGTATAGATTCGCTATTTTTCTTACCACTTAAGGTCCAACAAATTTTTCGGGTCTAATATTTCAAACCAGTATTGCCAACTTGTGGAAAATCTCCCAAATTACGGGGAATCTCAAGTCGAAAATGCGGGTTTTAAAATATCGATAGTTCGGGCCGGGTTCGGAACACTTCTTTTTTTAATTTTAAATATTACTAAAAAATAACGGGTTTATACGAAGCTATTTTAAACAACACAGTATAATTCTCTATACAATTAAATACATTAAATACGTTGTGCATTTAATGTAGATCAAAATTGCCCTTTACAGCATATCATTAAAATTAATATCTTACAAGATATTTCATATTACGGATTTAAAATTATTATTTGTTGCTCACAGCACAACGATTAACGCTGGTAAAACCCGTTAAAGATATATCAAAACAATGTACTAGAAAATTGTAGGCCTACAGAAAAGTCCGCTAGAGCAGGCGTATACCTTCTAAAGTACGCTCAGAAATCACAATATTTAGTACTATTTTTATCTATATAAAACATACATAGTTTATTTTATAAAATTAAGTTTTTTTTTAAATTTAAAAACAAAGAATCATAATCACTACAGATACTGTAGTTTCTTTAAAGACAACAAGGGAAAGAAAAAACACTGGACGGCAGTGTCAAGTTAAACCCATCAAGCTTGCTTGCTTAATAAAAAATATAGAAAGAGTGTGAAAAAACTAAAAAATATAATATATTATTTAAATAGTTGAAACTTGTTTCATTTCTTAAAATAATTTTAAAGGGAATTTATAGGGAACCATTATAATTTTGTCCCCAAGTTAGGGATTTTGACTTGGATTGTCAGGGAACTTGAAAATTGGTATTGGCAACACTGTTCTTGTCGCCATGACATTTGACACTTGACAGTTCTGATTTCTGTTTTCAAACAACTATGTCAATTGTCACAACAATTTTAATTTTCAAACTAAGAGAAGTTGTTTCAAATTATATTCTAAATAAATATATTACAATTCACATGTCTCTAAAATTCCATAATTAATTTATATAATAAGTAGTTTTATAATAAAGCTAGAAAGATAATCGAGTAACAGTAATCAGTTTCCCGTTATTGGAGCCTTAACATTCCACGTCAGAATTAACTACTTAGGTTTTCTCAAAGATGCGTAGGGCAAAAGGATACCAAGATCTTGACGATAATGTGGGAGAAATGCGGCAACCAATACCACCTATGCCTCCACCGCAAGAAATAGAAATGGCTTCAGTTTCGGTAGTCCCTGACGGTAAGTACTGAAATTTATTAAAAATAATTTGAGCATATTCCCTTTACCACATTTAAATTTGTTTGATTTTTAAAAGTTAGAAAATACTTGAGTAATTTTTAGTTTATGTTGTATCTCATTTTTAGACACTTTTACTGTCACTCAAGCCGTCAATGCCTTGGGCTTTGGATGGTTCCAAGTTAAACTATCTCTATATACTGGACTTTGTTGGATGGCTGACTCAATGGAAATGACTATATTAAGTATTTTATCACCTGCTTTACATTGTGAATGGAATATAAGCAAGTATGACCTACAATTTCTATTAAAATTTAGATTAAAAAGCTTTATGTACCTCTAACACAACCTATATATATATATATATATATATATATAATAGAAAATTAAGGTTTCGCACACATATTCCTCATATGACGAAGACATCCACTAAGGAAGGATTTTTTAAAATTCAACCCCCAATGGGGTGAAATAGGGGATAAAAGTTTATTTGAAACTTTTTATTCCTTGGAATTCTTTGCATGAAATTTCATATTTTTCATAGTTTGATTGCAAGCGAAGCCACGGGTTCTGTTAATAATGAGCACGAAAAAGGCAAAAAATAAGATATATTGTTTATGAAAAGTACAGCTAATCTGAAATAATGTTAGCGATTATATGCTACAGAAATACCTGCATCTAAAATATTACATTTTTATTTACCTTAAAAAAAATATTATATAAAATATCCATTAAAATTGTGTATTATTTTATATTTATATAGATATAGTAGATAATATTTTACATATTTACAGGTACCAACAAGCTTTAACCACAACAGTTGTATTTATGGGAATGATGCTAAGCTCCACATTTTGGGGCAATTTAAGTGATAGATATGGCAGAAAAACTGTAAGTACTTGGTTTGATAAATAATTAAAAAAATAGATTTGTAATTTCTGTTACCAATACCAATTTGGTTTTTCAATTTGAATATTTCATTAAAAACAAATGTATTAATGTGAAATAGATTTGTAAAATGAGATGTGTTTAAAACAATTATAAGATATTATAAATATTATTTATTTACAGGCACTTAGTATGTGTGGAGTACTATTATTCTACTATGGACTTTTAAGTGCAATTGCTCCTAATTTTCTTTGGTTATTATTTCTAAGGGGGCTTGTTGGATTTGCAATAGGATGTGTACCACAATCGTAAGTTATTTTAGCTTAATTTATATTGAGAGATTCACTTACAATAATTCATATGTTCATTAAATTTTTATACTAGGAAATAATTGGTATACATATTTTATAGTATTAGAAACTCACAATAGCTTCAAACTCCTTACAAAGAACTACTCTACATGTGGTTCTTACTATACTTACATGTGGTTAATCCCATAAATATTATAAATGAAAAAGTTTGGATGGATGTTTGTTACTCAATTGTGCCAAAACAGCTAAACAAATCTGGTTGAAATTTGTCACAGAGATAGATTGTACTCTGGAATAGCATTTAGTTTACTTTTTATCCTGGGAAAATAGAGTGGGATAGGTTTGTTTTTATTTTTCACTAGGAATGAACCTTAGTGAAGCAAGGGTTAGTTGCTAATCTATACTTAATATTATAAAGCTGAAGAGTTTGTTTGTTTGTTTGGTTGAACGCGCTAATCTCAGGAACTACTGATGCGATTTGAAAAATTCTTTTTGCATTAGATAGCCCGTTGACTGAGGAAGGCTATAGGCTATATAGCATCCCGGAAAAATGTACGGGTCCCGTGGGATAGATTTGTTTTTGTCTAGGGACGAACCCGAAGCGAAGCGAGGGTAAGTCGCTAGTGTAATATATCTCTTATCTACTAGTAAGCAAGCACACTTTATCATGAAACTGTAGAATAATTATAGAAGTAAACTATATGTGTTTTATAGCTCTGTATTTAATATACATCTTTAATTGCCTTGGTGGTGTTGTGGCTAGCATGTACATTGTACGGCTGCATATCTAGCAACATTTTGCAATATACAGTTAGGTGCAAAATTGAGTCAATAATCGAATATTTTAAATGTAAGAGCATCATAAATTTAACTTTTAGTATTATTTAAAAATTGAGTATAAAAACAAACTACATTTATTCATGCACAAATACATATAGATTTTCTCATCTGAAATTTTGTTTTAACACTTATTTAAGGGTACTTTTTAATGGTTCATTTTTGCAGCATCTTTTCTAGAATTAAAAAATTTGATGTTAATATTTGCTCCAAAGTCCTTTTGTCTTTTTAACAGCGTTTATTCTGCTGCTCATACTTTTCACAAGTTGTTCACAAATACTGGGTGTAATTTTATTCCACTGATCTTGTATGCGTTCCCATCAAACGTTAAGATTTGATGGTGGTGAATCATATTCGATTGCCAATTTGCTTTTGAGGTAAGCCCATAAGTTTTCGAATGGATTTAGATCAGAACTCTGTGCTGGCCACAAAACACTTTAAATTTTTGATTTTTAACCAATCTTGAATTAATTTTGCAGTATGTTTAGAGTCATTACAGAATGTTTAATATGTATTGGATCCTGCTTTAAATATTTTGATTGGAGTATTCTGATTACAGTGTTACATTATATGCTGAATTTCTACCCACAAAGCAGAGAGCGAAATGTGTTGTTCTGTTAGATGTAAGTATAGTAATACTGTTTTTTACCAATTTTATTTTCAATCATAAATTTGTTATTGTGGAACATTTAAAATAAAATATTTTTTACATTATTTTACTTTTGGAATGACTTATTTATAAATAAACTATAAAGTTATTTTTTGTGACATATAAATAAAATGCAACAAGTTTCTTAAAAAAATTGTGTTGTGTTCTATTATATTTATTTTTTACATAATAAGAACGGTTATGTAAAAAATTTTAATGCATCATTTTATTTTCAGTGTTTTTGGGCCCTGGGTGCATGTTTGGAAGTAGCATTGGCACTGGTGGTTATGCCAACTCTTGGTGTACATTGGCTTTTGGCTTTATCTACCATACCTCTACTTATATTCGCCCTAATATGTCCAGTAAGTTATCATAATTAAATTATAACATGTTAAAATAATATACAAGACAGTGGTAGCTCAGTGGTAACGTTCTTGCTTGAGAAACTGGGTGAAGCGAGTTCAAATCCCGGGTCTCGCACCTCTGATATTTTGATGTGCAAATCATTTCCAACATGATTACCACTTCTCTTACGGTGAAGGAAAATATCGTGGGGAAACCTGCATGCCCAAGAGAACCTAGCAAGTTTTCGAAGGACACATGAAGTCCGCCAACCCGCACTTGGCGAGTATGGTGGACTATGGTCTGATCACCCTCGTATTTAAGAGGTGCCGTACAATAAAAAATTATAACACGTAAGTGGTATATGAAACCTTAATTGGAAATGTGACTGGAAAAGATTTGAGGTATAATTACAATCTTTTAGATTTTTTTGTCTGTCTCTCTGTTAGAATGAAACAGTTAGAAGGCATTTTGCAATAACATAAGGTCTTATCAGGAAGGAAAAGTACTTAAAATAAACACCATAAAAAGGTGGATATTAGCCCAAATAAAGGTCAACATAAATACGTCTACACTAATATTAAAAATACACAAAGTTCGTAAGTTCAAGTGTAGGCACTAGGAGTAATCTCTGAAACTACTCATCTGATTCTGAAAATTCTTTAAAAACTACGAAGCTATACTATGACGGACTGCTATAGGTTATTTTTTATTACGATAAAATGTGTTTACTGTCCAAAATTATAATAAATTTAATTGAAGTCGGAAAAAACTGGGCGTTGAGTAAAGTGAGGGTAAGTCATTAGTGTTTTTATAAAGTAACTAGCAGAACCTGCGGCTTCGTTCGCGCTATAACTACAAAAAACATCTTCGGTTCTATGCATAAAGTATTTTTGGAATGGGCTCAGAAGCTTCTGAGCCTAAAGCACTTAAACATATCAAAAATATTTGTTTTACAATAATGTATGAAAGTCTGTCCGATTTATTGACATTTATCATTACTGCTTTGCTCCCTTCATGTTACTCATTCTTCCTCAATAAGCGAGCTACCTAATGCAAAAAGAATTTTTCAAATCGGATTACTAGTTTCTGAGATTAGCGCGTTCAAACCAACAAATAAATTGTGCCTCCTTATAATATTAGTATAGACTAAAAATCAGGCTCTAAAATCTAATGTATTGGGCTTGTTAAGTCAAACGAAATAAGCCCAAAGACAAGTCGTTGAAGAACTCTACTATCTACCTTCTGGCCTTACCATCAGATCAGCTCGACGATACCAAACTACTGCACTATCAACGGAAATACAAACACTTACAAAATTTCAAGTCAATATGTCAATATGACTAAATTTAGATGTAGGCTAAATTTTCATTATCGCGGTGGTATTTTTTCTTCAAATTTAAATAGGACCAAACTGGAAGTATATACTTTACAAACAAACATAAAAAAATACAAACCAATGAGAACCTCCTTTTTATTTGGAAGTCGGTTGAAAAAAGGATTTCATAGAATGTATTTTTTACTGTGTGGATAATAATAGCCTGAATTATAGATATAACTAAGTTTCATATCAATTGGCTTCAAATCAATTCTGCGTGTTTTTGTGAATTTAAAAATAATAATGATAATGTCCTCCTGACCGATTCCGGCCACGGCGGCCAATCTCATTGAGACTAGCCAACTGCGCAGGAGATATTATAGTGCACAAGTGTACGCGCAGACACAAGTGCACTCTCTATTCCTGTCACTCTCATACTCCGGTGGGACGACTACTCGACACGACCGGTGAGAGTTAAGGCGCAGGACCGACGGCTTTACGTGCTCTCCGAGGCACGGGGGTGAAACACCGCCAACTTCCCAACTCCGGGCTGTTACTGAGGCTTACTATACAGAAAGACTCAATAACTAAACTTGGCCCGAACCGGGACTCGAACCCAGGACCTCAGGATGTGCAGCCGTACATGCTAGCCACTACACCACCGAGGCAGTTATTTAAATAATACGTAATATTCGAAAGAAAAAAGTACATATAACTTGTAGAATGCAAAAATTATAGGTGTTTTTATTTAACTATAATAATTTAAAAATGTTTACAGTCTTTTCTTGGATAAATATACGAGGTGAGAACTATTATAAAGCATATTATTTGTTATTAGTGCACTTTTGAGATTTTGATTACTGAATAATTTTTAATAAGTACCTAACATTTATTATTGGTCTTAATTTTTTTATATTTCACGATGTAACTAAAAAGTATGATAAGTACATAATAAAGTATAAGTGATAAGGAATGGATTGAAAATGTAGGAAAATATGTGGAAAATCAATTTCATAAAAATCACATACTTAATCATAAATGTAGATTTCAGTGCTATAAAGAAATAAAACTAAACAATCTCTAATATAATTTTTTTATAGCCTTGTCTAATAAAGCAAGGTAATTTTTATCGAACAAGTGTTTTTATTTTACAATTCAAATATCAGTTTTAAGATAACGTTATTTTAATAAATAATGGGAAATTTTCATTTTAGTGGCTACCAGAATCGGCAAGATTTCACGTCGCAAGTGGTCAACCAGATAAAGCTTTAGCAACACTTGAAAAGGTATTAATGAACTTGGTTACATTATACTTAATATTCTTTACGTATCTTTGTCGTCGAAGTCTTTTATTGAATCTAGGAGATACAAAAAAAAAGTTTCTTAAAAAAATAAAGCTGGTGTAAAATTAAAATCGGCCAAGTGCAACGGTAAAACGATAATGCCCTCCAGAATAACGAAAAATTTTATGTCCTACGATTTGATATTTTCTTTACATATTATGAAAGTATACTATGTGCCTGATAGAAAAATATATTTATAAGAAAAAAAAAATTACAATTAATACCACTTGTGAGACACCAAACTTTGGTTTAACTGGGATTTTCGTTCAATTTTTTCAGTAACATTTCAACTTTATTTTATATAGGGCGCAGGATGGAAATACTGTTATTTTTAAATATATTGTGTAACATAAGAACATTAAAATAAAATAAAAAAGAAAGTGTTTCTTATATGTGCTCTATATTGTGGTATAAGTGCAACTATGCAAGAAAACTATCTTTTCGAATTTTTAGAGAAAATCTCTCCCGTGACCATTCCTATTGAAAAACTCCATTAGGATCTCATCAAAAGTGACAAAAGCCACATAGAAATCAATAAAACAAACAGAAACCAATAAATATTTATTGGTTTCTATATGGCTTTTGTCGCTTTTGATGAGATCCTATTGGAGTTTTTAAATAGGGATGATTGCTGTAAAGCTTTGGAAACGTCGTGAATGAAATATTTGCGTGAACCTAAAAGAGTATTAACTTTTTTAGATAGCAGAAGATAACGGACGTCCGATGTTACTAGGTCGCCTCGTATGCGACGACTCTGTGGGGATCGGACAGCGAGGTCGCTTGAAACATCTGCTTATACCCCAGTTAAGAAATACTAGTCTCCTACTTTGGGTTATATGGTAAGTAGAATATATTGTACAAGAACTATATGTGTAAATATAAATAAATAATAAGATGATTATGTATAAGATATTCTAGGCAACATCTATTTTATTATATGTTAAAATTGAAACCAACATTGTTTCAGTATAAAATCTCGTACCAAATTATTGCTGAACGTCATTGAGTTCATATCACGTGAAAGAAAATGTCTTAGTGTTTAAAAACTGGTGGGCAAAGTCACAGAAATTATACATGTTTTAATTTTAACAAATTTTCTCTAATACTATAAGCTTGCCCTCGATTCACTCAAGCGCGGCCTCTAGGTTCCTAACAGACTATATCGTATACTATTACTTCTATGTACAGTCATGACCAAAATACATATATGACCATAAACAGTGGCAATTATATCTGATTGCATGATTCATTCATTAATATCTATTCTCACACCATCTGAGACACATCTGACTAGACACGCGATGCAAAAATATCTCACACCTTACCTCTTAAATGCATGTATGCAGCAAACTGTCCATGATCATATATTTATGCTCGTAACTGTACTAAATTTCATACAAATCAATCCAGCCGTTTCGGTCTGAAGAAGTAACAAACACACATATATAAACTTTCGTAGTTATAATTATTAAGTTTATATAAGTTTTGACCGATTCCGGCCACGGCGGCCAATCTCTTTGAGACTAGCCAATTGCGCAGGAGATATTATAGTGCAGCGCGTGTACGCGCAGACACAAGTGCACTCTCTATTCCTGTCGCTCACATACTCCGGTGGGTACACAGGGTTCTCGACACGACCAGTTAGAGTTAAGGCGCAGGACCGACAGCTTTACGTGCTCTCCGAGGCACGGGAGTGAAGCACCGCCAACTTCCTAACTGTTATTGAGACTTACTAAACAGAAAAGCTCAATAACTTGGCCCGACCCGGGAATCGAACCCAGGACCTCCGGATGTGCAGCCGTACATGCTAGCCAGTACACCATCGAGGCAGTTAATTTAATTATAATTATTATTAGAGAGAATAGTACATCATTTTATTGTTTGATCAACGTTAGGATGTCCTGTGCATTCTGCTACTATGGTCTAGTGCTAATGACGACAGAGCTGTTTGAGACCGACGCGGACAGTGGTGAGGAGGCGTGCGCCGCCGACTGCCGCCCTTTACAGACTACAGACTATATGGATCTACTGTGGACTACTTTGGCCGAATTTCCTGGTGAGAATGTTTCTTTTTTTTAATAATTAAATGCACTAGCACCCCTTTCCAATCTTTTTCCAAATCAAATATGGTCAGGCCCAAAAGGCTGTCTGGGAGAGATCACTCACTTAACGATAAGGCCGCTTGTTAAGCATTTTTTTTTCTTTCTTTCATTTTGTTGTTGTTATATATAAAGATAATTTATGAAACCAAAACGAACATTTTGGTAGTGTAATGAAGGAAACGTGGTTTAAGGTTTTTTTACCCGACTGCGATTACAAAAATATACACAACTTATATGTTTAAATGTAATTTAGGATACAAAATTACTAAATATTACTTCAAATGTCTAATTGGCAAAAACTAAAAAGCTGTATATAAAAATTTATTATAAAAATAAAAAACCTGACTGCATAAAAGCTAAAAATATGAAAACAAGTTGACGAAGAAATATAGTATTATGCAGTCGGAGACATACATACGAGGGAGTGTTTTTATGTTCGCGGAATGGGGGATAAGGGGTGGAAATAAAAAAACCAAATTATTTTTCCTTTTCAATATATTCACCTGCAAGACGGATACATTTTTCAGATCTTTCAATTAATTTATTTATACCCTCATAAAAAAATGTTTTCAAAATACGCCGAAACTGCCTCCTTGACTTCATCATCGGTGGTAAATTTTTTACCCCGCAGCTCTTTTTTCATTTTTGGAGACAGGTAATAATCACTCGGGGCCAGGTCTGGGCTGTAAGGTGGGTGATTCAAAATATCGAAGCCCGCCTTATGCAGGGCAGCCAACGCAACGCGGCTCTTGTGGACGGGCGCGTTGTCGTGCAAAAGCAACACACCTTTCGTCAATTTTACCCGTCTTTTCTCTTTAATGGCTTCTTTAAGTCGCTCTAATATTGAAGCGTCCGGTTATAGAAACACCTTTATCTTTATAATCGATCGATAATATTCCTTCCGAGTCCCAAAAGATCGTTGACATGAGTTTCCCAGCCGAATGTGACACCTTAAACTTCTTGGGAGGTGCTGTGCCCTTTTTACGCCACTGCATGGAGTCTTGTTTCGACTCAAGTTCATAATGATGAACCCAAGTTTCGTCTTCAGTAACAATTCGACTCAATATCGAATCCTTGTCCTCATTACAGAGGTCCAAAAATGCACGTAAACACTCTACGCGCTGTTGTTTTTGCGGCGGCGTGAGTATTCTCGGCACCCATCTTCCGTTGACCTTAGTCATGCCAAGGTGATCGTGCAAGATTTTAAAAATGGTTGTATTGGATACTCCAACCATTTCTGTGAGTTGTTTCTTCTTTAGTCGAGCATCGACGAGTACAATTTTTTCAACTTTTTGCATAAGTTCTGGCGTGGTCACCTCGATGCTCCTGCCCGGCTTCGGGTCGTCTTCAAGGAATTCTCTTCCTTGTTTAAATTAACTGTGTCACTTGTACACCGTAGTTTTTCATGGACAAGAGTCGCCGTAAACCAATAACATCTCTCTCATAATGGTCGCAACTGATTTTCCTTGCTTGGTAAGGAACTTTATAACGGCACGATATTCGATTTTTTTCATGTTTCAATTTTCACTCCTGATTATGTTGTTTGATTGACGATAACTCAAAGAATAATAGTCTAATAACAATCCTCTCATTCCGCGAACATAAAAACGCACCCTCGTATGTACATCTCGCGGCAATGATGAAACGTGGAAATGAAGAAATGAATTTACGATACATACCACCTTCATACATACTAGTGGTTATATGGGACCCGCCTAGATAAGCCAGCACTACTCACTAAAACCCAACAGGACGTTCCCCGTCTTAATGGGACACAACGACCACAACAACCGTAGAGTTGCTCCCGCCATCCACTCTGTTGTCAGAGAAGTACCAGAAATTACCCACTTGGTACACCACCCACCGAGGTGGGCCGCCTCCCGATGTGTCGTTTGGTTTCTACATTTAAGCCCTACCCCGATTATTATTGTAACGGAGATGTGGGTAAAAACTAAAATTTTATATTTTTGTGTATTAACTACTTTTATTTAACTACTTCAGGTATAGTTATGTAGTTATTTAAAAAAAAAATATTAAATCGACTAGAAAAAGGTTTTTAATTATATTCATTTTATCTTCACAGGTATTTTCGCGACAATATTCATAATTGAAAAGTTTGGTCGAAAGAAGACTATGGCATCCCAGTTTGTTATATTTGCTATTTGTGTCTTCGCTTTAGTATACAAATCAAAGTAAGTTATATTTTGTGCTTTATAAAAATATATACCTAGTTATTTCTTCCGTAAGTCGCATTTTTATTTGTTAAAGAATGTTTTTTAAATAAAATTGATATTTTTTTGATATTTTTTCATTCATTAAAAATTGAATGTGAAAAAAGAAAGAACATAGATCCCATAATGGTTTTGCTTTGCTTGGTTTTTTGCATTTAAAAGCTCTTAAAGAGCTCTAAAAAATGATTAGCCTCATATAAAATATAATATCTTTTTGTACCTAATATCTAGTCAACTCCCGCCTAATTTACTATTGGTCGACACCATATATACGTTTGTCAAAATGAAAATATATGTAATGTTTTTCAGCCGCACATTCTTAACTTGCATACTATTTCTGGCGCGGGGTATCATCGCGGGGTTGTTTCAAGCAGCTTATGTCTACACACCTGAGGTAAGTAATAGATCTTAATATAATTATTACTGTCCACAGGAAGGAAAAGAAAATAGAAAATAACTGCTTCTCATACTTTGTCCTATTATGAAGGAGAAAACATCGTGTGCAAATCTGCTTGTCTGAAAGAATCTAAATAATTTTCGAAAGAATCAGAAGTCAATCCGCACTTGACCAACGTAGGGGCCATGGCCTAATCCCCCATTGAAGGGAGGACCGTACCCAGCTGTGAGACGTTAACGACGACGTTAAAAGAGCTCAATTATTACAAAAGTATAAACCCATTGTTCAGATCTAGCCATAACCTTCGGCCGATAACGAAATCGAAGGAATTTTATAATACTAACTAATAACCATAAGAACATATACGCTTTGCGCGATAATTATTTCTTTTAGTTTATATTGTAATGTATTCAGTCTTTTTTATCGTCCCACTGCTGGGCACGGGTCTCTCTTCAATACGAGAGGAACCAGGTACTCCACCATTCTGGCCAATTGCGGGTTGGTATTCACATATCTTTCGTAAACTTGCTGGGTTCTCTCAGACATGTAGGTATCCTCACTATGTTTTCCCTCACCGTAAGACAAGTGGTAATCATGTTGGAAATAATTCGCACATGAAAATATCAGAGGTGCGACACACGGGATTTGAACCCCTTTTCACATGGCTTCCCAAGCGAACTTATTAGCAAGCTACTACTGGACAACCCCTGCCACTAAAGTATTGATTAATAAAAAAAAGAGGGTCTCCGGCTAAAAGTAAGAGAAAACGAAATACTGACGTATAGCACCAGAGTATACCTCCTATTTTCCCGGAAAAATTGAACTTTTTTGCGGTTTTGAAAACTTTAAATAATGAAACTATCTTTTCTGATTTTGTCGCGGAATAGTTTTATTTAAAATGTCAAATATTTACGTAAATCTAAGAAAGTATTATGTGTTTAAGGTGTATCCAACGGCCCTGAGGTCTACAGCAGTCGGCGCTTGCAGTGGGGTGGCGAGACTCGGCGCTATGATCACTCCGTATGTAGCACAGGTAATGTACACTTTTCGTAGAGGAACTTATTTCAATATGAATATTACAAGTACTTATTACCTTACCTTCGCTTCGCTCGGGTGCGACTGTAGGTGACTAACATAATCCGATAAAGTAATATAGCGGTCATTTTATTTTTAACGTTCATTTTACTTCACTTAAAGTTATAATTATTTCTGACAGTAAGTACATTTTTATCGGAATAAAAAAGCCTATACACTCTGCGGTAATATAGCTTCCTATTAGTGGAAGAATTTCCAAAATCGGATCAGTAGTTTTAAAAGATTACCCCCTACATAGAAACTTACAAACTTTACCTCTTTATAATATTAGTGTAGATAACTAATTATAATACTATTATTTTTTTTTTTAGGTTCTATTAAAAAACTCAATTCTCACAGCCACAGCGGTGTATTCGGCGGCAGCGTTAATCGCCGCCGTCGCGTGTCTCGCCTTGCCCATTGAAACTAAGGGCAGAGAACTAAAAGATACAGTTACAGCTACTGGATAAACCTTTAATATTTTACTATCAAACTTAATAAGAAAACCATATGTTTTAAAATAAAACTATCTTCTCGGATTTTTTCGACGTCTATAACCTTAGTATCTTCCGTGACCATGATTGCTCTAAATTTGAAACATCGGGAACCAAATGTTAAAATAAATCCGCAAAAACCGATAATATAGCTTTATTTTAAAAATATCAATAATTCGCGCGTAAATCTAAGAAACTATTATGAAAACAACATGTATTAACAGTCTCCAAGCAAACACTAATATATTATGGTGGAAATTTTGCAATTGTTTATTTATTGTTTATGTGCTTGTAAAATTTTATTTATTCAGTAGAATTGCAATTAAGTTATGAATGGTTTTGGTCATTGTTACAGAAACACTTCTGATATGTAAATTATTATGGAATCAATATAATGTGTAAATGTGAATTTTCTTAGAGACTGTCGACTGTCCAGCTGTTTCGGAGATTAGTCGGAAAAAACAGGCGGGCAAAATTAAAAAAAAAATGTTATTTTCTTATATAGTTTTATATTGTGCATTTAGTAAAAAACTGTTATTTTGATGTAACATACAGACGCTTAAATTTTATTTATCTGTATAAATAACGAATAACAGGTTACAGGGCATTGTACAGCTATCAAAACCTGTAGATCAACATAAATGTCTCAAAAATTGGATAAGATACATTTTGCTATTGCAATTTAAATGTATAAGAATCTCATCAAGTTGAATCTCACAGTATTTAGAATTTAGATGAATAGTTATTCGCAATTTTGATATTATGTCGGTTTCCATTAGATTTCTCTAGTTCCCATTTCTCTACTTTAAAATAGTTAAAAATTTATTAGTTTGACCTATACTTATAAAAATTATGTAGACTAATAATTTAATCCGAAATTCCCTTTCCCTTCAACCCAGCAATAACCTATAGACAGTATCGACTTTCGATTTATTTTCAACCGATAGTAGCCGGGTTTTGCGATTTGTATCTGAATAATTCATATTTTATTTGGCTGACAAGAAGTTGAAGAGCCATACAACTGTTGACTGACTTCTAAATTAGTATGGCACTGTTCTACACTTGCATTGCGATTGCTTAAAGAATTTGTTTCATTTTTATATTTTTTGGAAAAATACACCATCGTCTTATCACAATGACACTATAAATTATTGTACAATATACGTGCAATTCGGTATGATTCCCTTTTACAAGTGTATACAGCATTTTATAACCGTTCGTTTCAATTGAAACATCCACTGCTGGACATAGGCCTCCGCCAAAGATCTACACGACAGCTGGTCTTGTGCCACCCTCTCCCAGTGGGCTCCAGCGACTTTGATCAAGTCGTCGGTCCACCATGTTGGAGGCCCGCGCTTCGCCCTCCGCTATGTGGCCGCCACTCGAGAACTCTTCCTCCCCAACAACCGTCCGTTCTGTGAGCGATGTGCCCCGCCCGCTGCCACTTAAGAATTACCTCGACTAAACTACCGGTTCGTACTATAGTCTGTGGGAGCCCTAAGTCAACTATACACTATTACATCAACTTTGCCTATCATTATACTGATATTTTTCAAAAATACTCATAGTTAAGGTTTATACTTTATAGCGTACCTTTTTTATTAACAGTATTTATTTCTTTATTTACTTATTGCTATAACTGATTTTACACTCGATTTACTATAATCTCAGAATTATTTGATTCCACATAAAATTATTTTAATGTATTTACTTATCGTATTGTTACGATAAGTAAATAGTCAATTTCATTATGTTTTGTGCCTGATATAAATGTGTCCATGTCAAAATTTGTATTGTTTATAATTCACCATTCATTTACTCCACAGAAGAGCTTCCAATATTGTTTTTATAAGTATTAATTGTGTAAACTAACATACATGTGATAATTGATAAGTACTTAATTATTGATATTAAAGACTAAAGACTATACTATAGATAATATTTTGTGTTGTATATAGGATG